>CM035153.1:104188589-105389183 GCA_020205615.1 Panax quinquefolius
GCTCAATCGAGGCATAACTCGATAATGTTAGTCCATATATAAAAATATATATATATATAAGTATATATATATAGACAGAAATGAAAACCACGAACCGAAGTCCGGGCAAACACACACAACACGACTCTCAATGTGTATAACAGTGTGTGATAATAGGAAAAGAAAGGCTTTATAGAATGTAAGAAAGCTTACAGTGGGTTGCCAATGTAGACTTCTATGACTCTATGTGGATAAACACTCATTTCTCATGGGATAAAAGTATTGTTATATGTGAGCTAATGGTGTTTAAACCGAGGAAACACTCAATATGGGTGTATACTGAGTAAATCGACAGGGCTTCCTTGCATTTTCTCTCTCTTCTCCCTTCTCAAATGGCTGACCCCAAGGTCTATATTTATAGACTGATGGCCGCAGTATTATTTACGGCATATGCGCAAGTTATACCTGCAATTTCGGGTCATGGTGCATCCGGCCCTCGAGGGTCCCGTCGTCTCAAAGTATGTGCACTCGTACACTGTAATATCTGCTCGAACTTGCAGAACTTCAATCCGAGCATCCGAACGATGTATATGTGACCTTCTTCAGACCGCTTGTGTCGAGAGTTACACAATGACATGGATTAGAGGTTGTACGAAGTCAGGAAGAGGGGTCTATGCCCATGGTCTTCAAGCTTCAAATTCTATCCAAGGTACTGTCATGCGTAATAGTCACTCAGGATTGTAACTCCTCAGTTCTTATGGAACATTGATGGATGTACGTATGTATGAAGTGCTGAGATGACGCACAGGTGTTGAAGGGGGAAAGATGACGTTTGACTCTTTTCCGAGGTTATCGCCGATTTGAGTTGAAAGCAGACGTTGCTTAGGGTTACATCTAAGATTGGACTACTTGTTGGTATGCTGCGATATCATCTTGTGAGAGAAAACGTTGAGGCTGTAAGATGACGTTTGACTCCTCACCGGGGTTATCGCCGGTTTGAGCTAAAAGCGACGCTTTCGTGGTTACATCTGAGATTAGACTACTTATTTGTATGTCGCAATGTCATTTGTGGGAGAACCTGTCTTCCTGGTGTTAGCTCCAGGTCTGAGGTATGAGTGCCTCGGCAGGATGTCTGAGCTTGAAGCTGATAGCATGCATTTTAAATAAGCATTTCCGGAGTTATCGCCGGAACTGCAATAGCACTCCTTGGGGTTATCGCCAAGGACGAAACTCGGGGTTATCTCCGAGGTTGGAAATGATCCTTCCGGGGTGTATTTCGAGTTTGGAAATGATATTCCCGGTGTGTGTCCTGGGTTTTGAGCTTGAACTTCCGGTAGTATCCATAATGGATGTAAGCTATCTTCCAGGGTTATCTCCGAAAGATGAATATGCCCTGCTGCAATGTTAGTAACAGGTGTGCAGAAAATTTCGAGTGTCTACAAAAGGGTGAGCTCAACTAGCCTAATAAAAAATATTATGACTAAGATAATGCAGAATAAATTATCATTAGCCTTCAACAATGTTAAACTGATAGAATATAATAGACAACAAGTTTAACTGCAGCGGAACAAACAATCCATTAGAAGAGTCAAGTAGAGCATAAAATCTACTATCTTCTAAGATTTAAAAAGTTTTTCATCAACTTTATCGCTGAGACTCAGCTTAATAAATAAAATCGAATCATCACTGCATCACGACCAAGGATATTCATGTAATCATCAATGGTCATGACTATACCGAATAATCCCTGGTCATAATCACACCAACAATTGTCCATCAATGAACTATAGGCCATCGAGGACTTTTACCACATCATTCATCACATTACGGGCCATGATTATACCGAATAATCCTCGGTCATAATCATACCAAGTCCATCTATGCACGTAAGCCAAAGATGACTTTCATCACAATATAAGCATGAGGATGATGACAATGACATAATAATTCAATAAAACAAGTTCAAGGATAAATTTTAAAGATTTAAAATTTTAGTTTATCCAGAAATCAATAACGTCCAAATTGTCAACATAATACTTCTTTGTGGAGTAAAATTCAAGAATGCTCAGAAGAATATTTCCATGAAAAGATACTGGATGAAGTACAAATATCAAGGATATTCCACTAATTTCATGGAGTATAGAAGCCAAAACTTTAACCAACTGAGTGTAATAGAATATATGAAACCGCAAATGGATTTTTCCGCCATACGGTAATCCACGTGAGATGATCATTTCCACAATTTAATAAGGAATGAATATGAAGGATCATTCACCATGCATGTGGTAATCCACATAGACGGGTTATTCCAACAGAATAATAAAGAATGGAATAACGGAAGAATTCACCAGACGTGCGTAATTGCGACCGACAAAAGTTATTCCAATGTAATAATAAAAATGAAACTGTGTCACGCAGAATCTTGCATGCATGTGATATTCCAAATGTAATAATAAAGAATGGAACCGGTCACGCGTAATCCGCATGCATGTGATATTCCAATGTAATAATAACGAATGGAATAACAACAGATTCACGTGCATGCGATAGATCAAGATAGCAAAGTTATTCCAATGTAATAATAAAGAATGGAATAAAAGAAGAATGTCACCATGTATGCGGACTTCACATAGATAGGTTATTCCAACATAATAATAAAGAATGGAATAAAAATCCTTATGAGTATTGAAAGAAAATAACTCTCTTCATGAATACGAAAGAATAATATCCCTTACCTTAGAAGAAGATGGATATTTGGAATAGTGAGGTAGCAAACCTCTCTTCTTCTTTTCTCTATAATTTTCTCACTATAATAATTTCTCTATAGCTTTAGTGAATTGGTGAGAAATGAAGGAAGAATGAGCTTCTATTTATAGGAAAATATAGTTTCGATAATCGCACGCTTTTGGGGCTCAAAATATTATAGTATAATACCTTCCTCTTGTCGACGTCGGGATTTTTAGTGTCCCTTTTCGTTTCTTGTTCTTTGGTGTTCTCATGTTAATGTGAGATTTGTTTGAAAAAACAAGTGAAAAAGGTCCGACATGTGTAATGTCGACGATTTGACTTTAATAGTCGCCAGTTGGTGTTTTTAACTTATTGCACCAATGCAACCAAAAAGGTTTGCACATTGACCCAGTGATGTGACACTGCTAAATGGGTCTGTGAAACCAAGATTCATTAGGGTTCGGGGGCTTGATTATGCGGAGGGAAGGTGTTAGGCACCCCCCCAACATCCGTGTTGCCACGGTGACCGCTACTTCTCAAAGAAACTGTTATATGAATGTGTGTGTGTGTGTGTGGATCAATGTGCAATTATTTGAAAGTAGTGCGAGGCCTCGTTCGCACCTATATACACAAGGTTTGAATTTATAGAAAAATTCAGTTTTAACCAAGATATAGCAATGAAGTTTTGTAAAAGAAGTTTTTCAAACCCCGTGCTCAATAGGAAGTGAGACCTTTTCATACTTCTATTTTATTGTTAAATGTTTTGGCTTGTTTGCTTTAATTTTCGAAGTATGAGGCATCTTCAAGAAAACAATATACAATGATCTTAGAACTCCTTATGGGCATGACAACCATCAAAGGAAATACGACATCGCAAATAATGTACAAGCTACTTACAATTTGGAAAAAGTCCATCACGGAATCGAATCTAGGTTCAAGAGAGATCAATCATGTGATCGATTATTCCTAGGCTCACATGATATCGCAATTTGTATGGAAAGTAGTAAGCGATTATATATATATAAAAAAGCGGTAAGAATATATATATATATATATATATATATATATATATACGCATGATCACCACCACAAAGCAACTCTATGGGAGATCAGAAATGTAAATAAAGCAGTAAATACTATCAACTGTCACGATGTAAACTCCAGGCGGGACTTGAATATAAATAAAGCTGTAAAAGCTATCAACTGCCACAAAGTAAACTCCAGGCAGGACGAAATATAAAGAAAGCTGTAAAAGGCCACAAAGTAAACTCCAGGCCTGACAGAAATGTAAATATATATGTATATATAAAAGCAGTAAATTCACCGGATATAAAATCCAGGCTCATCGGATATGTCCGACAACAATTATATATATAAGTATATATATAAAAGCAATTAAATGCACTGGATATAAAATCCAGGCTCATCAGACAAAGTCTGACAACAATTTATATATATATATATATAAGCAAATAAACGCTCCAGACATAAGACCAGGCTCAATCGAGGCATAACTCGATAATGTTAGTCCATATAAAATATATATATATATATATATATATATATCTGGAACAAAATGAAAACCATGATCAAGTCCGCATACGCACACAACACGACTCTCAATGTGTAGAATAGTGGGTGCAAATATGAAGAGAAAGGCTTTATAGAGTGTAAGAAGGCTTATAGTGGGCTGTCAATGCAAAATTCTATGACTCTATATGGATAAACACTCAGCTCCCGTCAGTAAATTTTTAACTGTATGTGGGCTAACAAGTGTTTAAGAAGAGCAAGCACTCAATATAGGGTGTGTACAAAGCAAATTGGACAGGGCTTCCTCGCCTTTTTCTTTTTTCAAAATGGCTAGCCCAAGCTCTATATTTATAGAGCTGCTAGCCACAGGTGCACCTGTGGCTGCCCGGGCTACCCGGGGTTCTACGGGTCCTATCGTCTCGAAGTACATGCACTCGTGCACTGTAATGTCTGCTCGAACTTGCAGAACTTCAATCTGAGCATCCGAATGAGGTATATACGACCTTTTTTGAACTGCTTATGTCGAGAGTTACGCAATGACATGGAATAGAGGTTGTACAAAGTCAGGAAGAGGGGACCATGCCCATGGTCTTCAAGTTTCAAATTTTATCCCCAGGTGTCGCCACGCCGTAATAGTCATCCATAATTGGAACTCCTAGTTCTTGAAGGAAATTATTGTATGTATGTATGTATGAAGCGTTGAGACAACGCGCAGGTGTTGAGGTAGCAAGATGACGTATGACTCCTCATCGGGGTTATCGCCGATTTGAGTTAAAAGTAGATGTTGCTCATGGTTACATCTGAGATTGGACTGCTTCAAGTGTTGAATGCCGCAATGTCATCTTGTGGATGCCTGTCTGCCCGGTGTTAGCTCCGGGTCTGAGGTATGAGTGCCTTGGAAGAAGGTCTAAGCTTGAAGCTAATCACATGTATTTGAAACAAACATTTTCGGGGTTATTGCCGGAACTGCAATAGCATTCCTTGGAGTTATCGCCAAGGACGAAACTCGGGGTTATCTCTGAGGTTAGAAATATTGTTCCCAGTGTGTGTTCCGGTTTGAGAGATCGATACTCCTTGTATGGTCCGGGGTTGATATTGAACTTCCGGTAGTATCCAGAATGGATGTGAACTATCTTCCAGGGTTATCTCCAAAAGATGATTCTGCCCTCCTGCAATGTTAGTAACAGTTGTGCAGAAAATTTTGAGTGTCTACAGATGCCCCTCTTTATCATATTCATGCAATGCAAGGCATGGATAGGATAAAGAATCCTAGACACATGAAATGCAACAAGATAAATATGATGCTATGTACAGCAATATGATGCAAATGTATGATGTATGATTGTCAGTTAATCCTGTTGGGATGCCAATCATTGATGCCTTGGACATGTGATCCAAGTCTTCAAGGATGTTGACATTGGGGCTATCACCAAAGTCGTGAATCCTAGACACAAACTTCATTCTCCATAGAGGTGCCTCTTGTGTATAAGAGATCTGTGGGGATAAAGCTTTGTCTATTTGAGGATGTATATAACATATCCCACCATCCTGTCGGAGTTACTGCCAATAATATAAACTTGTCAAGGTTGCCTGACCTTCATTGATGGGTGTATCACCGGATAGATCCCTGTTGGGTGCATTATCAAGGCTATTTGACGTTCATTGATGTGTGTATCAATGATTGCATTGAGTTGTAATCCTTGTCGGGACGTATGTCAAGGTTGTTTTACCTTCATTGATGTATGTGTCAATGGTTGCATTGCGCTGTAACCCTCGCCGAGGATATGTCATCGGTTCGTGACTTTGGCATTATAACCCCCGTCGGGGATACGTCTTTAATTTGTAACTTCGGCGTTGTAACCCCCGCCGGAGATACGTCTTTAATTTGTAACTTCGGCATTGTAAACCCCTCTAGGGATACGTCAGGGCTGCCTGACGTTCATTGACGGCATCGAACCTTTGTGAGGTATTGCCGAGCATGATTTATGAAAGCTGAGGCCACTGGTATCGTATACCTTGTATGCAGACGAATACCAATGTGGAACCAGAATTTGGCTCATGATAACCAGGATTCCAGGCTATTCCGCTCAATCGCGTAGCATTTTTATTCCGAACTTGGCCTTTTTAGCTTGCGGGACCTCCTTTGTAACTCTAACTGGAGTGAGCCGGAGGTGTGGGACCCACAGAAGAGTGCCACAGGTACACCTACAGCAGCCGCAGGTGGACCTACGGCCAACCATGGCTATACAAAGCCCATAGGTTGCTTTCATAAGTCATTTTCAAGCTGCACGACGAAGGATATCTGAGAGCTCTTCTTCAGTCCTATTGAGTTCGAGCAACTTTCTGCATATTCTGTCACCGTACAAGCGTTCTTCACTCTCCTAGTACCATATGCATGTATTCTTTTCCAGTTTCTATCCGTTGGAAAATGACTTATCACATGAAATGCATTTAGACACATAGTAGTGAATATGCATGCTGATATGATTTGTTAAAAAATATTCAACACGGTAAATGTTAGTATTAAACCATGCTGAACATAATGATGTGAAAAAATTTGACTTTTGAAACAATCAAATTGGTACCTTTTACTGTCATTTCTTATCCTATTTGAGGACAAATGAGTAAAGGTAGAAAATTAAAACAACCCTGGTAATTAGATTACACGTATAGATTTTTTACTGTGATGTATTGAATGCATCTAGGATGTATATAACTGTTGGTAGGTGTGCTACTGAATGGCCTCCTAGTCATGCCTATGTGCATGCAGATAGTCCCATTTACAAAGGGGCTATGGAAAAATTTTCCAAAATGTAGGCATTGGGTAGTCATGCATTTTTAACTCTACTGTAGATGTATGTTAAAATAAAGCATGCATGCATGTAATCATAGAATGCATTTTGAAAAGCTCCAGGTAAGAATTTACCACACCCTTTCTGAGGTGATTCGGAGACTTGTTGTCCAGATATTATGGATCTGGATCAGCCGAGTAGTTCCCGCAGGACCACTTCTGGTGTACGGAGGAGGGCTTCTAAAGTACCTCAACCCCGTTTTGTTAAATGTACCTTCGTCGTTTTGGTGGAGGCGGTGATTCATCCTATCCAGTTGAAGTGCCGATGTCGAGGACAAGGAGGAGGATGTACCGATTGAGGTTCCTACTCTTGCTGCACGTGTTCCTCGTAGGGAGTTGTCAGGAATTCAAGTGAAAACCCAGATCTTCTAGGTGACTTGAGTCGGCATCCTTCAGTATACCTGCAAGCAAACGAGGTATGAAGTTAGATCTTAATCTTCCTTATTTCCTATTGATGAGGAGTAAAGGGTTCTGATGTTGATCTGCATTTGATGTAGGTTCCCGGCTTTACACAGCCTCGAGGGAACTGGTTCAGCATCCACTCTATATATCAGGCCTTGCATGATGACTATAGAGAGATTGTACATGGCTGGGGATTCGGGACGTTATTTTCCATTCTTCCCCGTCGTTGTCCCTGGGGTTACCTTAGGGTATTATCTGAGCGGTGGTTTCACCCGCACTCAATCACTCCATTTATCAATCGTGAGGTGATAATGATGCCGATGGATTGGCGATTTATCACATGTATGGAGTTTAGAGGGGATCCAATGCCTCAGACGACGGATATTACCCCCTCGCCATTAGATCCTTGTTGGGAGTTCGATGAGCCGCTCAAGGGTAGGACTGCATTCATACTGAGGTCCTTTGAACGTAGATGCTATGGTGCGGCCGTTGAGTGAGCCTATACCCAATGATGTGAGAGTCGGGATCATTCTTCTTGGCGATTGTTCTCGATGATCATTAGGGGTCGCTTCATAACAGATAACTCTTCTACGGTGTCCTTCACTTTGATCAGCCGCCACTCGACACATGGATTATATAGGAGATTATGATTGGGGTTCCTACACTTTTGCCTACTTCCTCATGGGAATGCGCATGCGATCGAGGGCTTAACCGAGGCGTGGTTAGGATTTTACCCATTTTCTTTGGTGAGTATTTCTCTTGTCTTTTCCCATATACAAAGTTAAGAGTGTTGATCGACGTTGAAATGTTTGCCTTTTTGTGTCAAGCGCTTTGGGGCCTATGAGAGGCTTTCATATTTGCGCCCTATGAGCGTGTTAGGTTTAGATACCTATCCACGAGGACAAAGATGACATCATTCCATCTTGGCGAAGTCCTTATTGTTGAGGGTTTCACCCATTGCTGCCTACAACTGGAGTTGTTGATAGCGGATGTCATCACATGGGTTCCCTATTCTGGGGAGCATTTGAGTTTTGGGTTTGGGGGTGGATACCCGACTGGAGTTGAGTATGTTATGTCCACCCACATGATTCCTCTCTTCACTGAGATGGAGGATGAGAGCTCTATTTAGGAAAGCGTGCTATCGGGGAGCACTACATGAGAGATTTGCATGCCGATCTTGCCTCCTGTCAGCGTTATTGGCCTATTTTGCGATCACCCATCACCGATATCCCATTGTTGGGGATTGGCGGTTACACATTATTAGAGGCCCATATACTCGGGGAGATGTTCCGGCATTGGTGGTTCTCTCGCACCATTGGAGCTCGCAGACCGCGCCGCCACAGCTTTATGGGAGATATGGTTCCGGATCCATGATGATGACGAATTGGCTAGCTTCGTGTCCGAGATCCAACTCATATGACACAGATTGATAGCTTGACCTTGGTAGTTGGACGGGCACATTTCTTTATCCGGCATTTGGGTAGAGATCCTTCTGAGGAAGATACTTTTGATCCTTCCACTGTCTTTGGCCTTTCGTGTGACTCATATGGTTTTTCCAAGTGCGGATCCTCCCTTGTATAGGCTCGACATCCCCCAGAGATAGAGATCCAATGACTCGGGAGGAGTTACATCGATGGACGATGATTGATGATGTGGACATCGACACCATTGATTTCTTTCGATGTATTCTCGTTATCTCTTTTGATAGCCTCATTATTTACTGGTAGCTTCACCCCATTCTCGCTATATCTTTTGATAGGCCTCTGTTGAGATGTTGGGTAGCTTTGCCCCATTTTCCCTGTATTTTAGCTGTACAGAGATGTATTAGATGATGATATACTTAGGAATGGATTTACAGTTTTCCATTCCCTATATCATATTGCCATCTATTGTATCATGCATGTTGTTATGTTATGCATATGTATATATGTCCAAAGATATTCAAGATTGACCCTGAATGGTCTTATGACACACGCCCGCACAGATGTCTTCTTGACAGAGTTAGCAGATTGATCATACCCCACCATTTTGGTGGCATCCGGTATGCTGCGTTCATGGTATGATAGTATGTCACCACCAGACAGGGTGACTATAGATCATTTGATGTAGCACATTATGACCATGTTGATGTTTTAGCTTCCCACAAGGTTCATAGATGGTATGCTAGAGCACTGGGTACCGGACAGACAGGTTTTTCGGTTTGGGACCCGAGAGTTGACTCCTACTCTGGAGGAGTATGCACGATTGACGATGCTACCGCTGGACAGACCTTGCGTGCATATGGTGATTGGAGACATGAGTAGGCAGTTCATGACCCTCATCGGATTGAGGCGTAGAGTGGTCCAGGACGAGATTACATCCGGCCACGTGATATCCCAGGGTTTTCTGTTTGACAGATTTGGCTCTGAGAATAGTTATGCACGATATTTCGGGGATCTCACCACACCGGAGGATCAGTGGCATTTGGCCAGAGTGGATGTATTGTTGCTGTGCGTATTGTCATACGTCTACATGCCACGGTACATGGATGAGTTGGACATCGGCGTCATTATGGCAGTGAGAGCTCTCAAGGAGGATCACACCATCCTACTGATGATTTTGGCAGAGACTTTGAGGTCGGCCACATATTGCTACACTTATCCGGCAGGAGTGTTCATAAAGCACTCAATCACGTCTTTGTATGACGCGCCCCAAAATAGGTATACATCACCCATCTTGAGTCGCCAAATACATGGTACGTAATACAAATACAAACTTAATTATACAACAATGTGTAATATACGACAAAACATACCGTAGAGTTTAAACAGAATGTTGCCTTCTAGATAATATCCACTCTCAAAATAGAGTCCTCATTACATTTATTGTCACACTATTATTATATAGAATAGTGAGGACTACTAATACACCATCTCGAGGACCATCATCCGGTTCCCGACTAGTCCCGGCCACGTTCTCATTTCCTGAAGAGAACAATGAAAGCAAAAGGGTGAGCTCAACTATCCCAGTAAGAAATATTATGACTAAGATAATGCAGAATAAATTATCATTAGTTTTCAACAATGTTAAATTGATAAAATACAATAGACATCAAGTTTAACTGCAGCGGAATAAGCAATCCATTAGAAGAGTCAAGTAGAGCATGATATCTACTATTTTATATGATTTAAAATGTTTTCATCAATTTTTATCGCTGAGACTCGGCTTAATAAGTAAACTACATCATCGAGTCATCCCTGCACTACGGGCCAAGGATATTCATTAAATCATCAATGGTCATGACTATACCGAATAATCCCTGGTCATAATCATACCAAAAACTGTCCATCAATGCACTATAGGCCACTGAGGACTTTTACCACATCATTTATAACATTACAGGTCATGATTATATCGAATAATCCCTGGTCATAATCATACCAAGTCCATCTATGCACGTAAGCCAAAGATGACTTTCATCACAATATAAGCATGAGGATGATGACAATGACATAATTCAATAAAACAAGTTCAAGGATAAATTTTAAAGATTTAAAATTTAATTTATCCAGAAATCAATAACGTCCAAATTGTCAACATGATACTTCTTTGTGGAGTAAAATTAAAGAATGCTCAGAAGAATATTCCCATGAAAAGATACTGGATGAAGCGTAAATATCCAGGATATTCTACTAATTTCATGGAGTATAGAAGCTAAAACTTTAACCAACTGAGTATAATTGGATATATGAAACTGCAAATGGATTTTTGCCCGCCATGCGGTAATCCACATAGACAGATCATTTCCACAATTTAATAAGGAATGAATATGAAGGATCATTCACCATGCATGCGGTAATCCACATAGACAGGTTATTCCAACAGAATAATTAAAATGGAATAACAGAAGAATTCACCAGGCATGCAATAGACCGCACAGACAGGTTATTCCCAACAGAATAATAAAGAATGGAACCAGGTCATTCGTAATCCGCACAGATAGGATATTCCAACAGAATAATAGAGAAAGGAACTAGGTCATGCGTAATTCGCACAGACAGGATGTTCCAATAGAATAATAAAGAATGGATCCAGGTCATGCGTAATCCACATAGACAGGATGTTCCAACAGAATAATAAAGAATTGAATAACAACAGAATTCACCAAAGCGCATGCGATAGATTATGCATGTGGAGTTATTCCAACAGTAATAATAATGAATGGAATAACATAAGAATTTCACCATGTATGCGTGTACTTCAGCATGACAAAGTTAGTCTAACATAATAATAAAGAATGGAATAACAACTCTTACTTAGTATTGAAAGAAAATAACTCTCTTCATGAATACAAAAGAATAATACCCCTTACCTTAAGAAAGCGGATATTGGAATAGTGAGGTAGCAGACTTCTCTTCTTCTTCTCTCTATAATAATTGCTCTATAGCTTTAGTGAATTGGTGAGAAATGAAGGAAGAATGAGCTTCTATTTATAGGAAAATATATTTTCGATAATTGCACGCTTTTGGGGCTCTCAAATATTACAAAGACAATACCTTCAACTTTTCTTTCATTTTTAATTGTGTCTTACAAGTATTATCAAACTTGCACCACCACCCCCTAATAGTAAATAATGTGAATCAATAGTTCAATCATGTGAATCAATAGTTATAATCATGTGAAAATACTAATTACAGTATAGTACCTCCATTTTAACTTAGTCATGCAAGTATTATTAATCTGGCACCAACTCCCTTAATAGTACAAGAATGTGAATTAATAGTACACACATGTGAACAAATAGTTATAATCATGTGAATTAATAGCAATTAATTGCTCATTTATCCGATTAATTACCTGATCGGGTCAATTATAACTTCCAAACATCAATTAATATCGAAATAAATGTCGATTTCCACTAACACTAATAATTCCAACACAATGAAACTATCAATTTCATCTTTAATCAACACGAACTTATTCGTCATTAATATTATAACTCACATTATTTAACAACTAGGTCGTTCCCAGGAAAGAGGGGGCTTTTCGATAAAGATTTCTCTTTATTGGCACGCAATTAGATGACCAAACCTCTCCTTGACAGAACTTCTAGACATTGTAAATATTGCAATTTAATAATATGAATAACTTTGTCGTCTCAATTATTGATTTAATAATATAACATATTATGCAGATGATACTGTGACAATAATCGAATCAATAATATAAGAGATATGATGCAGCAATTAATGTAGCAATAATTGAGTATAACTAAGTGACTTCTCACATAAGCATCAATAATCAATACCATGTGCTACTATGCAACCACACGTATTACTGTACTTTTACTACCGGGTAGTTCAAAAGTTTTAATGGTAATACTTCCGGCGTTATTTTTATAAAAAGATAATTTTGTCATTTTTTAACTATGACAAAACTTCCATTGTGGGATCCACCAATGATTGTGCCGTCGTACGAATATTCCCTGTTAAAATGAATATTCCCCGACCAATCGAATATTATATAACCACTTGCTTACTTTGCAAAATGTATAAATATTACCTACAACTATAACATTATATTATATCCACACCATAATATTCAAAAATATATTTCGAGAGAAATTAATCTTTATTTATAAAAGTTGGGGTCTTACAACCTCCCCTTCTTATGAAATTTCATCATCGAAATTAGGTTACGTACCTGGTATATCGAAGAGGTGAGGATATTATGACTTTATCTCAGATTCTAACTCCCAGGTCATTTCTTCCACATCGTGGTTTCTTCACAAAACTTTGACTTGAGGTATAACCTTGAAGCGTAGAATATGATCCTTTTTATCCAAGATTTTTACAGGTAATTATTCATACGTTAAATCTTCCTCTATCTCGTCTGGTTCTAATTCAATAATGTGGTTCGGGTCTTTCACATATTTATGTAACATAGATATGTGGAAAACGTTATGAACACGAGACATACTTGGTGGTAAGGCGAGTCTATAGGCCAAAGTTCCTACTCGTTTGAGGATTATAAATGGGCCAATGAATCGAGGATTGAGCTTTCCTCTCTTTCCAAATCTCGTAACTCCTTTCCATGGAGCAACACGTAACAACACATGATCTCCAATATTGAATTCCACGTCTTTTCGATGAAGATCAACATAACTCTTTTGTCGATCTTGTGAGATTTTTATACGTTGTCGAATCGTTTGAATCTTTTCCATAATCATACGTACCAAATCCGGTCCCAACAACATTGCTTCACCCACCTCATCCTAGCATACTGGAGAATGACACTTTCGAATATTATATAACCACTTGCTTACTTTGCAAAATGTGTAAATATTACCCACAACTATAACATTATATTATATCCACACCACAATATTCAAAAATATATTTCGAGAGAAATTAATCTTTATTCATAAAAGTTGGGGTCTTACCATGTACGTGTGGTTTATGTCACACTTGGGACCAATTGGCACATTCAGACGGCATGGATATTGTTTCACCCATGATATATCGATGTCATACTCCTCTACAACTCATGAGTGTACTGATCTTCGTGATCTTGGTCACTTTTTCCGCGTGGATTGGAGATCCATTCGCTATATTGCCATGTCTGAGGCTTAACTCACCCTCTGACTTCATTACTCATGCTCCGGGCATGGATTATCTACCTCTAGCAGGTTTGAGAGGGATGATCACCTACCACCCACTGGCCGTGATGTGTTAGTTTGACCAGTTTCAGGATTTCCACCTATATGAGGGGGTAGTGATTCAGCGTTTCGCTTCTCGCCATTTATCATTAACGGACAGATCTAGGTTGTATGCCTGTTGGGATCAGCGAGAGCTAGATGAGTTTTTAGTCAGTCATCCTGGTTATTCTACAGAGTATTCAGTATGGATGGAGACAAAGACTGCATCGGCTGCAGTAATATCCATAGTGCAGGGTATTAATTCTGACGATGAGGAGCCTATGGGGGAGGCTGACATTCCCATCGATGGGGACTTGAATACTGGGCTGCTAGCATTTGTGATGTATTTTCCCACTCCTAGTGCCACTGTTACTCAGTATTTGATACAACATTTGGAGCGAAGCTTACATCTGATGACCTATGATAGTGATCAGGCTAGGGTCGTGATGTTGATAGCACTTGATGGGAGAGACGCTGCTCTATTAGAGAGGGATAAGGCTAGATCAGCCAGGGATGCTTTGATCATGGAGCGAGATGCCGCTCTATCTGCTTGGGATGTGGCCATTGCAGACAGTACCTCAGTAAGATCCCAGACGACTGGCATTTTTGCTGATATGAGTGCATGCATTGATGAGCATCAGACCATCATGCAGTTAGCCTCAGATCTGCTAGCTCGTGTAGATACATTGGGCAGGAGCTTGCAGCTTTACCTCCGTCTTCAGAGAGGGATGCTATGTTAGATCTGATAGTCCACATACACACAGATCCGTAGATAGCTTTTTATTTTCCTGCACAGTCTAGCTTGGCAATTTTGTCATGTACAACACATATGTATATATCAAACAATAGTATATATGGTTGAGAAATATATTATTATATACTTCCCTTTTAGTTATACCTTGATACTAGCTTCATATTTGCCTATTTCTTTAGGGCCTTATGATCTTGATGCATTCTGAACTTATCCTTGATATGTGGACATTGAGCCACCGCAGGATCTCTCAGAACGGATCATTGATCTGTATGAATCCCTACCATCTTTGGTGTCTTGGGACTTGTTTCTGTATGGAATGTGGAGAGGAATGTGGCTTTTCCTCTCTGAGATTGACTGCACCACAGATGGTCGTCAATACTTCTATTTGTGAGAAGCCTAGTTAATTCAATCTCTTATGGATTGGTATTGCTCTTTGAGGCACAACCACAGCTTAGATGGTCATCGAATCTTCTATTTGTGCGAAGAGGTTGGGTAATTCCATCTCTTTCGTCTGAAGCCGATGAAATGTGGTGGATTGAAGGTTAATCCCAGTACCGTGTGACAAAGATTTTTGTTCTGGTAGGGGTTAGACTGAACCATAAATGGCTCCCTACGTACTCCTATTAAAGAGGAGATCAAGTCTGCGTAGTTTGAACTTGGTGTAAGAGGTTCAACACTGAATGTGAAAAGGCAGAGAGGTGTAGAAATGTTTTTGTTGTTTTTTTTGTAGAGAAAGGGCAGAAATGTTTTTGTTTTTGTTTTTTTTATTACGACCGGGCCATATAGAATATGGTTGCCTACGTACTCCCATGTGTTAGGGAGATCAGGTCGACGTAGTTCGCCCCTCAGGACAAATTACAACCAAAGAGAAGTGTGAATCTCATGTGCAGGCTATACTGCGGGGAGAAGAAAGTTTGATCCCATAATGTGGACAAACTGCAGATGTGGAAAAAGTTTGATCCCATCTTCAGGACAAACTGCAAGCATAGAAAAGTTTAATCCCGTCCTCAGGATAAACTGCAGGTATGGAAAGTTTAATCCCGTCTTCAGGATAAACTACAGGTATGAAAAGTTTAATCCCGTCTTCAAGATAAACTGCAGGTATGAAAAGTTTGATATCAAGTGAAACCAGGCTGCTGGTTTGAATTGTAGGTTTCCCTGAGGGGTAGAAGAGTTTGTAAAAAGAGAGGGTTCAAAACTGGAATAACTGGTAATTGGATGATCAATACCAGGATGTTTGCTTGATGGTAACTACAGACATAGTACCATTTCACGGTGTCTGAGTTGATAAGTTGTGGAAATTCATCGCCATCCATTTTCTGTAGTCTGAGAGCACCTCCTATCAATACCTCCTTGACAACAAATGGGCCTTCCCAGTTAGGAGCGAATTTTCCCTTAGATTGATCTTGGTTATCAATAATCTTCTTCAAAACCAAGTCATGTTGTTTGAATTGCTGTAGCCGAACTTTTTTGTTATAGGATCTGGCGATCCTTTGTTGATATAACTAACCATGGGAGATTTCTGCGATTCGCCTTTCGTCTATCAGAGACAATTGGTGATACCTATCTTGTACCCATTGGTCTTCATCCAATTGAGCATCCATCAATACTTTAAGGGATTCTATTTCCACTTCTATGGGGAGCACTGCTTCCATCCCATAGGCTAACGAGTAGGGGGTTTCCCTAGTAGAAGTACGCATAGAAGTTCTGTAGGCTAATAAAGTCAGAGGCAAGAGGTCGGGCACCCTTTATGATTGGCAGACATTTTCTGCATGATCTTCTTGATATTTTTATTAGCCGCTTCAACAGCACTATTCATCTTTGGACGGTAGATGACGGAGTTAAGGAGTTTGATGTGGAATTTATTGCATAACTCCTTCATCATCTTGTTTTTGAGGTTCTTAGTATTGTCTGACACAATGACCTCTGGTTGTCTATATCGACAGATGACATTATTTCTGATGAAAGAAATGATGACTTCTTTAGTAACCTTGGGGAAGGATGCTGCTTCTACCCACTTGGTGAAGTAGTCCATCATGGTGAATATGAATCGATGTCCATTATTGGCTTTGGGCTCAATTGACCCGATCACGTCCATCCCCCACATTGAGAAGGGCCGGGGCGAACTCATAGTGTGGAGTTCCCTTGGAGAGGCATGGATGGCATTCCCATGAATTTGGCATTGATAGCATCTCTTGACGTGATCATCACAGTCAGCTTTGAGCGTAAGCCAATAATGCCCTGTTCTGAGAATTTTCTTGACAAGTAAGGGGCCGCTCATGTGTGGGCCACATACTCCACCATGGATCTCATCCATGAGCCTCTGAACTTGGTCTTTGTCTAGACATCTGAGGAGACCTAATCAAGTATCTCTCTTGTAGAGTAAATCTCCGCTCAGGTAGAATTTCATAACAAGTCGATGGATCCGCCTCTTCTTAGTTAGGCTCGCCTCAACGGGTGTAGATCCATCTCGAAGACACTCCTTGATGTGCTGATACCATGGGTTGTGGATGGGAGGTAGCTCAGCCGATACTTCTCCAACATAGTTCCCATAAACTAGGGCCTTTTGCATAGCAAATGTGATGCTTGACAAGTTTTCCTTGTCAGGTATGTGAACCAAGGAGGCAAACATTACTAATACATCCGCAAAATAATTCCTATTACGAGGAATGTGTAGAAAGGAGATTTCTTCGAACTCCAAAGCCATCTATAAAACTTGCCGATGGTAAGGCAACAAATGTAATTTTTTGGTTTAATAGATTCCCGTGGATTGTTTGATCACCAATTCGGAATCCCCAAAGACAGTTAACCAACCGATGCCCATTGAACGGGAAAGTTTTAGCCCCATGATACAGCCTTCATACTCAGCTGTGTTGTTGGTGCTGACAAACTACAATTTGACGGCGACGGATATCGCACCCATCTGGGACATTAAACTCGCCCGGCTCCGAGCCTTCTCGCATTAACAGCTCCATCAAAATACATTTTCATGTGTGGCATGCATCGCATCGATGGTGTCTTTGAATCGTCATTACCCCTTCATCGGGAAGTATGTTTCAAGGGTTCGTAATTCCCTAGAAAAGTATGGCACGGTTGATCCACAATTCCTTGACCTTTAACAAACTTTTGCGTCACGTAGACGATGTCAAATTGTTGTAAGATCAACTGCCATCTAGACAGTCGACAATTCAGTATGGGCTTACTGAACACATATTTGAGAGGATCCACGCGGGATATAAGATGGGTTGTGTGACCATAGAGATAATGCTATAATCTCATGGAAGCCTATGCCAAAGCACAACAAGTCTTCTCAATCAGAGTGTACTTGTGTTCACTGGTGCTAAATCTTTTACTGAGGTAATAGATAATTCGTTCTTGGTCTCTATCGTCTTTTTGCCCTAGCATGCAGCCCATGGCATTGTCATTAATGGATAGGTACATAAGTAGGGTAACACCATCCCTAGGAGGTACCAAAACAGGAGCATTAACCAGCTGCTCTTTAATGGTAATGAAAGCTTTCTGGCACTCATCATTCCATTTCATGGAGGAGTTCTTCCTTAACAGCTTGAATATGGGCTCACAGGTTGCTGTGAGTTGAGAGATAAATCTACTAATGAAGTTCATTCTTCCCAAAAATCCCCGTATTTCCTTCTCTGTTTGAGGAATGGGCATTTCCTCGATGGCTTGGATTTTGGTAGGATCCAGTTCAATCCCTTTGTGGCTGACTGGGAAACCTAGCAACTTGCCTGATTTGACACCAAAGGCGCACTTGGCTGAATTCAACTTCAAGTTGTACTTATGCAACCTGTTGAAAAGCTTTCTGAGATGGTCTAAGTGGTCTTCCTCCTTTAGGGATTTGACAATGATGTCATCCACGTATGTCTCTATCTCTTTATGCATTAAATCGTGGAAAAAAGCCATCATAGCTCACTGGTAGGTTGCCCCGACATTAATGAGGCCGAACGACAACCGTCTGTAGCAAAAAGTTCACCAAGGCATGATGAAAGTAGTTTTCTCACTGTCTTCCTCAGCGCCATAATCTGATGATACCCCCAAAAGCAATCCGCAAAGGAGTACATGCCGTATTGCGCAGTATTTTCAATGAGGATGTGGATAAAGGGCACGAGAAAGCTATCTTTAAGGCAAGCTTTATTCAAATCCCGGTAATCCACGCAAACTCGTACTTTTCCTCCAGGTTTAGGCACGGGAACAATGTTGGATATCTACTCCGGATATATAGACACCATGATGATGCCAGCTTGAAATTGTTTCACAATTTCTTCTTTGACTTTTAAACTCCACTCATGTTTCAATCACCTGAGTTTCTGCCTAACTAGCTTGAATCCTTCTTTAATGGGAAGGCGATGAAGAACAATGTCTGTGGAAAAACCCACCATGTCTTCATGAGATAATGCAAACACATCCTGGAATTGAGTTAATAGTGCAACCATGTCATTCCGTTGGTTTGGAGTGAGGTCTGAACCAATCTAGATTAGCTTAGGGTTTTCTAAGGTTCCAAAATTGAAAGAAGTGGTTTGGTCAAGGTTGGGTTTATGCTTATCTGCGACCCATTCCTTAATCTCCTGAGGTGTATCAATGTCCTCTTGTATGTCCATCAAGTCTGAGTCCAACTTTGCATCAAAGTTATAGCCCTTATGGAGAGAAGGCATATCACCAGCAAGTACAGACACATCTATATTCAGAGTCCTGAAATCAAAAGATGCTTTCACTTAATATATGAAACTGTTTAATCATACAAAGTGTTAGCATGTATTGATAAAATAACTGCTAATATTGTATAGAAAAGTAAGCAATTAAAGTTATCTACAGGGCAGAGGGATTTTTTGCCCGTTTTACCCTCATTGACCAATGCATGGAGTGCTGCTCCAATTGTCAAGGGCAAAGTCCTGATGGACTGCAGTGATAGAGGGGTCGTCATTGCCCTCCTTCTCCCGAATGATAACCATGATATTTAGGCAATCATCATCTGGGGTATATCGATTTGTATGTTCATCATGAACAATGATGCGTATGCCTAACATCATCAAAGCGATGTCATGTTTGCGTTTCCGCTCCTTTTCTTCCACTTCTGGAT
Organism: Panax quinquefolius; assembly: GCA_020205615.1. NCBI lineage: Eukaryota > Viridiplantae > Streptophyta > Magnoliopsida > Apiales > Araliaceae > Panax > Panax quinquefolius. Next base: position 104,208,604 of record CM035153.1, read on the forward strand.
CAGGAATCAGCACCTCTTTTGCTTTGAATTGTACTGGTTTGGGAAACAGCATAGTCATAACATGTGCTGGCACCTTAACTGGAGACTGTATCAGCTCATGAGGTGCAGATGGAAAACATCGCCATGTGGCGGAAGTTTGAGGAACCGGCCAGTGTTTATGCAGATTCCTATGATTGGAACTGGCAGAATAGCCTAGTCTGGCATTCCCAGTTTGATTGGACACTTGAATAGGTTGCTTAATACCCAATTGATTTTTTCCAAGCCCTTGTCCAAGCTGATGACCCAATGACATCATTTCTTGAGTGGCCGATATAACCTCAGCTAAAATCTTGGGTACGGGAAGTGATACTCCAATAGGTTGATATTGAGTGTTACTCACTTCCAAGGTATGAAAACTAACCGGCTCAACTTCAGAGTTGAAACTGATGATTGGCAGATCTCCTTGTTCAGGATACTCAAAACCAAAGATTGATAAAAAGTGACTAAACTGTTGTTGATAATGTATTTTAGTTGTTGATGTAATATGGAGGGAACAGCTCTAGCCATGTGTATCCATGGTCTCCCCAATAGCAGGTTGTATCCTGAATCTATTTTGAGGACGTGGAAGGATACATTGAATGTATTTGGACCAATCTCAATTGGCAGCTCAATCTTTCTGACGGAATTTCTCCAGGATCCATCGAAAGCTTTGAGCACCGTATGGATGCTTTGGATCCGCTTGAGATTGACATTCATCTTCACCAAGGTGGCATAAGGACAGATATTCAGAGATGAACCTCCAACTATCAACACTCCAGCTAACATATACCCGGAGGATAACACTGCGATATGCAGTGGCTTGCAATGACCGGTCCCTTCTGGAGGTATATCATCATCAGTGAAGGATATCACATTGTTGTTGAAAATGTGATCAACCATATGTTGAAATTTTTCCACATCCACTGATTTCGGTAAGTAGACTTCTTCCAAAACCTTGAGTAAAATATTCCGGTGATCTTCGGAAGAGAAAACCAAGTCCAGGATTGATATCTGATGTGGAGCTTCTCTTAAGCTTAGAACCACCTTGGCTTCATTATGGCCCATAGTGCGAAGAAATTTTTCAATCTTCTCCATGGGAATCTTCCCCCTTGCTTTGAGGGTAGGCTTGATAACCCTTTGAGGAAGATACAGTGGATTATCCTTCGACATACATCGTAATGATGAGAATGAGACGTAGATCCTTCAGCTTCACCATAATTCCATGGAACTTTGTGTAAGTCGACAGCGGGATATAATGGTGCGAAAGGTAAAGAAATTGGCTTGCAAGCGGCCACTTTCAAAGGATTGTCAGCTCCTTTGAGTTGAATTGCTTGAATGGGAAATGCTTTTGTGATCTTATCATCCTCGTCGGATATAAGCGCTAGTGATCCCTTCCACTTAGTAGGACATGCACTCCCACATTTAAGTTACATAGTGTCATCATCTGCCTTTTGTAGGACACCATTATCAATAAGATGGAGCAATCATAACAAACGGACGAGATTCATTTTGGGTTGTTGATGGGGGGCTTCAATTATATTTGCAAAGGAAGGTGCATAATCCCAGCACATCTTCTTTGATGGTCCGACATCCGCCATTGTTTTTAGTTACCATTTTGACCGCCACATTTTTTCAAAGAAAAAGGTGTTTGTTATATGTGTGTGTGTGAATATGTGTGCACTTTTATGTGTGGGGATCAATGTGCAATTATTTGAAAGTAGTGTGCGAGGCCTCGTCGCACTTATATATACACAAGGTTTGAATTTTATAGAAAAATTCAGTTTTCAACCAAGATATAGCAATGAAGTTTTATAAAAGAGGTTTTTCAAACCCCGTGCTCAATAGAATTGAGACCTTTTCATACTTCCATTTTATTATTAAATGTTGGCTTTGTTTGCTTTTTATTTTTGAGATGCGAAGCATTCTCGAGAAAATAATATACAAGAAAGGCCGAACTCCTCATGGGCATGATACCATCCAAGGAAATTCGCACATCGTAAAATAATGTACAAGTCGCCATACAAATTTAAAAAATGTCCATCATGGGAACCGAATCTAGATTCAAAGAAATCGAACATGTGATCACATGATTCTTAGGCTCACATGATATCGTAATTTGTATGGAAAGCAAGAAGCGCTTATATATATAAAGCAGTAAATATATATATATATATATATATGATCAACCACCACGTAAAGCAACTTCCATGGGGATCGGAAATGTAAATATATAAAAGCGGTAATATATATATATGGATATGATGATCAACCGCCATATAAGTAAACTCCAAAGTGAGACAAAATGTAAATAAAGTCAGTAAAAGTTTATCAACCGCCATTAAGTAAACTCCAGGCAGACAAAATGTAAATAAAGATGTAAAAGGCCATAAGTAAACTCCAAGCCTGACAGAATGTAATATATATATATATATATATAAATATATATATATAATATATAAATGTAACCGGATGTAAATCCAGCTCATCTGATATGTCCGATAACAATTATATATATATATATATATATATATATATATATAAACGCATATAGATGTACATCCGGGCTCATCGAGATATATCCGATGTAAATATATATATATATATATATATATATAAAAGCAATTTAAATGCACTAAATGTATAAATCATATAGCTCATATATATATATATATATATATATATATATATATATATATATAGAATTAAACGCCTGCATCAAGTTCAGGCTCAATCGAGGCATAACTCGATAATGTTAGTCCATATATATGAAATATATACATATATTATATATATATACGTACGTAAATGAAAACCACTTGGATCGAAGTCCGCAAAAAACACACACAACACGACTCTCAATGTGTATAACAAAGGTGTGCTATATGAGAAGAAGGCTTTATAAAATGTAAGAAGGCTTACAAGTAACGCCAAAGTAGACTTCTATGACTTTAAATGGATAAACACTCAACCCCCACGGATAAAAAGATAGCTATATGTGAGCTAACTAGTGTTTAAAGAAGAGGAAACACTCAAAAGATGTGTATGCAGAGTAAAATGGGACAGGCTTCCTCGCTTTTTTCTCTCTCTCTCCTCTCAAATGGCTAACCCAAGCCTCATATATATAGACGGATGGTCGCAGTACACTGCTGGCAAACCGCAGCTTGTACCTCGCTACCGGTCGTGGTGGATCCGAGCCTCGTGGGTCCCGTCTATCTCAGAAGACGTGCAATCACGCATAGTAATGTCCACTCAAACTTGCGTAACTTCAATCCGAGCATCCGAACGAGGTATATCCCGACCTCTTCGGACCGCTTGTGTCGAGAGTTACGTAATGACATGGATTAGAGGTTGTACGAAGTCGAAGAGGGTCTATGCCCATGGTCTTCAAGCTTCAAATTCTATCCAGCATCGCCACACATAATAGTCACCGGATTGTCACTCCTCGGTTCTTGTGGGACATTGTTGGATGTATGTATGATGTGTTGAGACGACGTGCCATTTGTCAAAGGAACAAGATGACGTTTGACTCCTCGCCGGGTTATTGCCGGTTTGAGTTGAAAGTAGACGTTGCTTTCGTGGTTACAAAACCGAGATTGACTACTTGTTGGTATGCCGCGATATCATCTTGTTGACGTGGTAAGATGACGTTGTGACTCCTCACCGGGGTTATCGTCGGTTTAAGCAGAAAGCAGACGTTATTCAGGGTTACATCTGAGATTGGACTTCTTCTTGTTTATATGTCTCACTGTCATCTGTGGATGTTCCTCATCTCACCCGCTGTTATCTCCGGTCCGAGGTGTGTGTGCCTCGACGTGATGATGTTGGTGGTCAAGTCGATTGCATATGTTTGAAACAAGCATTTCGGGGTTATCGCCGAATCGCAATGGCATCTCTTGGGGCTATCACCAAGGATGGGGTTGCTACTCCCAAAGGTTTTTCCGGGATCGAACCGAGCATCGCATGTTATTATCGAGAAGAATCGCCCTCTTCTGTTGTTGTTGTCGGTCTTTTGATCGCAGATATCTCGTGGTTATCTCCGAGATTGGAAATGACATTCTCGGTTTGTGTTCCGGGTTTGAGATGATGTTCCCAATTGTGTTCCGGTTGAACCGAACTTCCGGTAGTATCCGAATGGATGTAAGTCGCCTTCCGTGGTTATCTCCAAAAGAGACTAATCTACCCTCCCCGCAATGTTAGTAATAGAGTGCAGAAAAATTTTGAGTGTTCACAGATGCCCTCTTTATCATATTCATGCAATGCAAGGCATGGATAGGATAAAGAATCCTAGACACTTGAAATGCAAGCAAGATAAACATGATGCTATATGCAAAGAACATGATGCAAATGCATGTAGAATGCATAAATGATTGTCGTGTAAATCCGCTGGGATGACAATCAATGATGGCTTCGACATGCGATCCAAGTCTTCAAGGATGTGGACGTTGGGGCTATCACCAAAGTCTTTAATCCTGCAGACATCGGCTTATACTCCATAGAGGTACCTCTTATATGGAAGAGATCTATGGGGATAAAGGCTTCATTCTATTTGAGGATGTGTATAACATGTTCCCTCATATCGCGGAAAGTTATCGCCAAATGTTGTTGTTGCCGCTGTGGTCGCTCGACCTTCGTTGATGTGTATCAACGGACAGATCCTCATTGGGTGCATTGTCAAGGTCGCTTTGACCTTTCATTGATGTATGTGTCAATGGTATCATTGTGTTGTAACCCTCTGGTAAGGTTACATCGACGGGTTTATTTCCATCTACCGATATGACGTCAAGGTCGCTTTTGACCTTCATCGATGTGTGTATCAATGGTTACATTGCGTTACATGACTTCACCTGGGACACGTAGATGTTTGAAGGATGCGCGTCAGACTTCCCGGCCGGGGATATGTAGATGCTTGATAACTTCAAGATTGTAATTTCACGGGAGGTTTGATATTTTGTGGTTTTTTTGTTGTCAGAACTCCCCCGGGATATCGTGGTCGCTCGACACTCATTGTGAGATCGGACCTTCAGGGGTATTGAGCATGATCTATGAAAGTCGAGCTCATTAGTATAAGATACCCCGGATTCGTGTGAATACCTTTGAGACGACGGAGTTTAACTCGATCGACCGAGAAAACCAGATTTCGTGCTATTCGCTTCAATCGCAGTAGCACTTTTATTCCCGATTTGGCCTTTTTCACCATGAGACCTCCTTTCAACTCTAATCGAGCGAATGAGGTGTGGGACCCATGTAGGGGGGGGCCAGTGTACCTACAAGAGCCGCAGTTAGCTCGCGCCACCCGTGCCTATGTATATAGGTGGTCGGGTTGCTTTTATAAGTCATTTTCAAGTCATGCAATGAAGGAAATCCGAGAGCTCTTCTTCAGATCTGCTAAGTTTGGGCAACTTTCTGCATATTCTGCCACCGTACAAGCGTTCTTCATTGTCCTGGTAACACATGCATGTATTTTTTTCCAATTTCTGTCCGTTGGAAAATGACTTATCGCATGAAATGCATTTAGACACATAGTAGTGAATATGCATGCTGATATGACTTGATAAAAAATATTCAACATAGTAAATGTTAGTATTAAACCATGTCAATATAATGATGTGAAAAATTTGACTTTTTGAAATAAGTCAAATTGGCACCTTTTACTGTCATTTCTTATCCTATATGAGGACAAATGAGTAAAGGCATAAAGTAAAATAATCCTGGTAATTATACTACACTTACGATTTTTTTTTTACTGCAATGTATTGATGCATACAGGATGTATATGACTGTGTATAGGTGTGCTACTGAATGGCCACCTAGTCATGCCTATGTGCATGTGGATAGTCCCATTTACAAAGGGGCTATGGCAAAATTTTCCCAAAATGTAGGTATTGGGTAGTCATGCATTTTTAACTCTACTGTAGATGTATGTTAAAGCAATGCATGCATGCATGTAATCATAGAATGCATTTTGAAAAGACTCCAGGTAAGAAATTACCACACCCTTTCTGAGGTGATTTGGAGACTTGCTGTCCAGATAACATGGATCTAGATCAGCCGAGTAGTTCCCGCAGGACCACTTCTAGTGTATGAAGGAGGGCTTTTGAAGACCCTCAGCGCCGTTCTGTTAGACAGCCTCATCGTTTGGCGGAGGCGGTGATACGTCCTATTCGAGTTGAGGTACCGAATGTCGAGGACGAGGAGGAGGATGCACCCATCGAGGTTCCCGCCCGCCGCAGATGTGTTCCCCGTAGGGAGTTGCCAGTATTCAGTGGCAAACCTGCATCTTCTGGGTGACTTGAGTAGGCATCCTTCAAAGATATACCGCACGCAAACGAGGTATGAAGTTAGATCTTTAATCTTCCTTATTTCCTATTGATGAGGAGTCAAGGAGAGTGATGTCGATCTTCATTTGATGTAGGTTCCCGCTTCACACACAAACCTCGAGGGAACGGGTTTAGCATCCACTCTATGTATCGTGCCTTGCATGATGACTACAGAGCGATCGCTCATGGTGGGGATTTGGGAGGTTCTTCCATTCTACCCGTCATTGTCCCCTCGGGTTACCTCGTGGCATTGTTCGAGCTAAGTGGTTTCACTGCACTCACCACTCCATTTGCATTGGATCTGTGAGGTGATGATGACGCCGATGGATTGGCGGTTTATCATGTGTATGGAGTTTGAGGGGATCCGGTGCCGCACGCACGGTGGATATCACCCCTACCGCCGCCCGATCCTTGTTGGGAGTTTTCATGGAGGCGCCAAGGGCGTGGACTATTCAGACAGTGTCCTTTTGAGCGTATGATGCTATGAAAGCGGTCATTGAGTGAGCCTATACTTGATGATGTGAGAGTCGTGGATCGCATTCTTCTGGCACGATTGTTTCTCGATGATCATTAGGGGTCGCTTTATAGCAGATAACTCTTCTACTGGTGTCCTTCGCTTTGATCACGCGCCACTCGACACGTGGACCGTGATAGAGAGAGTATGATTGGGGTTCCTACACCTTTGCCTACTTCCTCGTGGGAATGCGATGCGATCGCAGGCTTGACCGAGGCATGGTTAGGATTCTACCCATTTTCGCCGGTGAGTATTTCTCTTGTCTTTTCCCATGTATGGGTTAAGAGTGTCGATCGACAAAGCAGATGTTTGCCTTTGTGGTGGCAAGTTTTGGGCCTATGAGAGGCTTTCTTGTTTATGTCCCCGTGAGCGTGTTAGGTTTAGACACCTATCCACGAGGACGGAGATGGCATCATTCCATATCAAGTGAGGTCCCCATTGGTCGAGGGTTTCACTCATTGTCGCCACAAATGGAGCTATTCGACAAACCGATGTCATCACATGGATTCCCTACTCAGAGAGCATTTGGGAGTTGGTTTTGAGGATGGGTACCGACCGAGTAGAGTACATCATTTCCACCCGCAGGATTCTCTCTCTTCACAGATGGAGGATGGGAGCTCTATTTAGAGAGCGTGCTATTAGGAGCACTACAGAGAGATTCGTGATACCGATCTTGCCTCCCCGCCAGCATTATTCGGGCCTATTTCGCAGCCACCCATCATCGACATCCCATTGATGGGGATTGACGATTTTACATTATCGAGGGCCCCCTGTTCTCGTGGAGATGTTCCAAAGATTGGTGGATCCTCGCACGATTGGAGCTCAAACCCGCGCCACACGCTTTATGGGGGATATGGTTCCAGATCCGTGATGATGATGATGGATTGGCTAGCCTCGTGTCGAGATCCGACTCATGTGACACATAGATCGACAGATCGACTCAAGCAATTGGACCGGTCACATCTTTTCATTCGCATTTGGGCAGTAGATCCCGCAGAGGTAGATACTTTTGATCCTTCCAGCTCGGGCGCTACGGGTCCTCAGTGACCCATATGGTTTTGCCGGCGCAGATCCTCCTCAGATCTACCGACATCCCCGTAGATAGAGATCCAAATGACTCTCAGAGGAGTTACATCGTGGACAGGATCGATGATGTAGACATCGACACTCTTGACTTTTTTTCGATGTATTTATTTTGCTATCTCTCTTCGATAGCCTCTCGTTGTTGTATGTTGGGTAGCTTCACCCATTCTCGTTTAGTATTTTAGTCAGACAGAGATGTATTAGATGATGATATACTTAGAATGTATGTACTTAGAATGTATTTCCATTTCCATTCCTATATCATATTGCCATCTATTGTATCATGCATGTTATTATGTTATGCATATGTATGTATGTCCAGAGATATTCAAAGATCGACCCTCGGATGGTCTTATGATGACACTACCTGCATAGATGTCTTCTTCGATAATTTGCCGTATGGATCATACCCCACCATTTGTGGTGGTAGCTAGTATGCGATCATGGTATAATAGTATATCACCATCAGACATGGTGATCGTAGATGATTTGCTGCAGAATACTATGACCTTACTGATGTTTTAGGTTCCTCCAAGATTTGTAGAGGGCATGCTAGAGCACTGGGTACCGGACAGACAGGTATTCCAATTTGGGACCCGTGAGTTAACTCCTACTTCGGAGGAGTATGCATGATTGACGATGTTGCCTTTGGACAGACCTTACGTGCATATGGCTATTGGAGACATGAGAAGATAGTTCATGACCCTCACCGGATTGAGACGTAGAGTTGTCCAAGATGAGATTACATCTGACCACGTGATATCCCAAAGATTTCTGTTTGATGTGTTTGGCTCTCGAGGACGTTTATGCATGGCATTCTCGGGGATTTCACCACACCGGAGGATCATCATGCTCAAACCAGAGTAGATGTATCGCTTCTATGCACATCATCATACGCCTACATGCCGCGGATACATGGATGAGCCGGATATCTACGTCATTATGGCAAATGAGAGCTCTCGTGGAGGGTCATACCATTGTACCGATGATTATCGCAGAGACCTCGAGGTCACTACATATCGTCGCACTTATCCGTCAGAGTGTTTATGTGTAGCTCTGGCCATGTTGTATGTGTGGTTTATGTCACACTTGAGACCGATGGCACATTTAGACATCATGGATTTTGTTTCACCCATGACATAGCCATGACATATTCCTTCCAAACTTCATGGAGTGTATGATGTCGCATCGTGGTCCGCTTTCGGGCAGGTGGCTTAGAGATCCATTTGATATATTGTCGTGTTCGTGGCTCAACTCACCCTACAAACTTCATTACTCATGCTCCGCATGGATTATCTCCTCTCCGGGTCGGATTGAGGGGCATGATCACTTACCACCCATCGCCGTGATGTGTCGGGTTTGACCGCTTTTAGGATTTTCATCCGTATGAGGGGGCAGTGAGTCAGTGCTTCGCTTCATTCACAATTGTGTCGGAGGACATGATCCGTGTCAGTATGTCTGTTGGGATCAACGAGAGTCGGCCGAGTTTTTTCGTCACCATCCAGTTGTTCTCGCAGAGTATTCCGCATGGATGGAGACAGAGATCACATCGGCTACATGTACAAAGATCCACAGCAGTGTGGGATTGATTTCGACGACGATGAGGAGCCTATAGAGGAGGCTATTATTCCCACCGATGATTCGATCATTGGTCGCCAAAGATTTGTGATGGATTCTCCCACCCCGAAAGTGCCATCGTTACTCAAGATTCTAAGACAAGATTTGAGCAGAGCTTACATCCGATGACCTTATGATAGAGATCAAAGCTAGGGTCATGATGTCGACAGCTCTTGATGAGAGAGATACTTCTCTGTTAGAGAGGGATGAGGCTAGATCAGCCAGGGATGCATTGATAGTGGAGCGGGATGCCTCCTTATCTGCTAGGGATGTGGCCATCGCATATAGTACTTCAGTTAGATCCCAGATGACTGTCAGTCTTGCCGACATGAGTGCTTACATTGATGAGCATTATGCCACCATGCAGTTAGCCTCTGATCTGCTAGCTCGTGTAGATACCTTGGGCAAGGTGAGCTTAAAGTGCTTCCTCCATCTTCAGAGAGGGCTGCTATGTTAGATCTGATAGTCCGCATACACACAGATCTGTAGATAGCTTTGTATTTTCATGCATAGACTAGCTTAGCCATTTTGTCATGTACATCACAGATGTATATATCAAACAATATTATATATGACAAGGAAATATATTTTGATTCACTTCCCTTTTAGTTATGCCTTGATACTTGCTTGATGTTTGCCTGTTTCTCTAGGGCCTTGTGATCTTGATACATTCTAAACTTATCCTTGATAGATGGAGATTGAGACGTCGCAAGATCTCTCAGAATGGATCACTTATTTCTGTAAATCCCTACCATCTTTGGTGTCTTGGGACTAGTATCTGTATGAAATGTGGAGAGGAGGGTGATTTCTTCCTCTCTGAGATTGACCGCACCACAGATGGTCGCCAGTACTTCTATTTGTGAGAAGCCTAGTTAATTCCATCTCTTATGGGTTGGTATTGCTCTTTGAGGCACGATCGCAGCTTAGATGGTCACCGAATCTTCTATTTGTGAGAAGAGATTGGGTAATTCCATCCCTTTGATCTGAAACCGATGAAATGGGGCAAATTGAAGATTGATCCCAGTACCATGTGACAAGTACGTTGTTCTGGTAGGGGTTAGAGTGCACCATGAATGGCTGCCTACATACTCCTATTGAAGAGGAGATTAAGTCTGCGTAGTTCGAACCTAATGTAGGAGGTTCAACGCTGAATGCGGAAGGCATAAGGGTGTAGAAGTATTTTATTGTTTTTGTTGTTTTGTAGAGAAAGGGTAGAAATGTTTTTTTTGTTTTTTCTTTATTATGACCGCCATATAGCATATGGTTGCCCACGCACTCGTGTATCGTGGAGATCAGTCGACGTAGTTCCCCTCGTGACTAATCAAGGCGAAGAGAAGTGTGAATCCCATGTGCAAAGCTATATATCATGGGAGAAGAAAGTTTAATCCCATAATGGGGACAAACCGCAAGTGTGTAAAAAGTTTGATCCCGCCCTCGTGACAAACCGCAGCAGTGTGGAAAAGTTTAATCCCGTCTTCAAGATAAACCGCAGTGTGAAAGGTTCAATCCCGCCTTCGTGGATAACCAAAATTGTGAAAGGTAAAAATCGCATCTTCGTGGATAACCAAACTTTATGGAAGGTTTGGAATGAAGTAAAACCAAAGTTGCCGGGCTTGAAGTGTATGTTTCTCGAGGGGCGTAAGAGCATGTAAAAAGGGTGAAAGGGTTCAAAACCGGAATGACCGGTGATTTGGTGATCAAAACCAGGATGTTTATTTGATGGTAACTTCGTACATAGTACCGCTTTCACGGTGTCCGAAAGTTAATAAGTCGTGGAAATTCATCGCCATCCATTTTCTCGTAACTGAGAGCACCTCCGTCAATACTTCCTTGACAACAAATGGGCCTTCCCATTTAGGAGAGCGAATTTTCCTTTAGATCGATCTTGGTTGTCAATGATCTTCTTCAAAACCAAGTCATGTTGTTTAAATTGCCGTAGTCGACTTTTTTTTCGTTGTAGGATCATGCGATCCTTTGTCGATATAATCGACCATGGAAGATTGTCGCGGTTCTCCTTTCGCCTATCGTAGAGACAATTGGTGATATTGCCTTGTACCCATAGGTCTTCATCCAACCGAGCATCCATCAATACTCGAGGGATTCCATTTCCACTTCTACGGGGAGCACCGCTTCCATCCCATAGACTAATGAGTAGGGGTTGCCCTCAGTGGAAGTTCGGACGGAAGTTCTCAGAGGCTAATAAAGTCGAGGCAAGAGGTCGTGCCATCCTTTGTGATTGGCGGACATTTTTTGCATGATCTTTTTGTTGTTTTTATTAGCCGCTTTAACAGCACCATTCATCTTTGGACGGTAGATGATGGAGTTGAGGTGTTTGATGTGGAATTTTCTGCATAAATCCTCCATCATTTTGTTGTTGAGGTTCTTAGCATTGTCTCGACACAATGACCTCTCGGTTGTCCATATCGACACACCCACATTGTTTTCGATGAAAGCAATGATAACTTCTTTAGTAACCCCGGGAAGGATGTCGCTTCTACCCATTTGGTGAAGTAGTCGATCATGGTGAATATGAATCGATGTCCATTATCGGCTTTGGGCTCGATGGGGCCCGATCACGCCCATTCCCCACATCGAGAAGGGCCATGGCGAACTCATATTATGGAGTTCCTCGAGGGGCGTGGATAGCATTCCCATGAATCTCGGCATCGATAGCACCTCTTGACGTGATCATCACAACCAACTTCGAGTGTAAGCCAATAATGTCCCTGCTCGAGAATTTTCGACAAGTAAGGGTCCGCCACGTGAGGGCCAGATACTCCACCATGGATCTCATCCATGAGTCTCTCGAGCTTGGTCTTTGTCCAAACATCCGAGGAGACCTAATCATGCATCTCTTTTGTAGAGTGCATCTCCGCCAGTAGAATTTTCATAGAAGTCGATGAATCCGCCTCTTCTCGCTTAGGCTCGCCTCGGGTGTAGATCCATCTCGCAGATATTCCTCGATGTGTCGATACCAAGGATTGTGGATGGGAGGTAGCTCATCCGATACTTCTCCAATGTAATTCCTATAGATCGGGCTTTTTGCAGAGCAAACGTGATGCTTGGCATGTTTTCCTGTCGTGTATGTAAACCAAGGAGGCCAACGTTGCTAATGCATCGCAAAATCATTCCTATTACGAGGAATGTGTAGAAAGGAGATTTCTTCAACTCCAAAGCCATCTCAGTAAAATCACGATGGTAAGGCAAACAAATGCAATTCTTTGGTTTGATAGATTCCTATGGATTGCTTGATTACCAATTCGGAATCCCCAAAGACAAGCTTAATCACCGATGCCCATTGAAACGGGCAAGTTTTAGCCCCATGATACAACCTTCATACTCACCGTGTTGTTGGTGCCGATAAACCGCAATTTGACCACGACGGATACCGCTCCCTGCATCGGATATTAGGACCGCTTCCAGCTCCCGAGCCTTCTTCAGATTAATCACCCATCAAAATACATTCTCCACGCTTGGTATGTATTGCATCGATGTTGTAGCTGAATTGTCATTACTCCTTCGTCGTGGAAGTATGTTTCTAAGGGTTTGTAATCCCATAGGTGCAGCAGCCCATTGATCCGTAATTCCTCGACTTCGATGATTTCTTATTGGTCACATGTAGACGATGTCAAATTGTTGTAGGATCAATCGCCATCCGGATAAATCGACAATTCAAGATGGGTTCATTTGAACACATACTTGAGAGGATCCACGCGGATATGAGATGGGTTGTGTGACCATGGAGGTAATGTTATAACCTCATGGAAGCCCATGCTAAAGCACAACAAGTCTTCTCGATCGAGTGTACTTGTGTTCACCGATGTCAATCTTTTGTCGAGGTAATAGATAGCTTGTTCTTCGCCTCTATTGTCTTTTTGCCTCAAAGATGCAAAACCCATAACATTATCATTTATGGATGTGTACATGAACAGGGGAACATCATCCCCGGGAGGTACCAAAACAGAGCGTTAATCGCTTGCTCTTTTGATTGTGAGGAAGGCTTTTTCGACACTCATCGCTCCATTTCATGGAGGAGTTCTTCCTTAACAACTTGAAGATGGCTCACAAAGTTGTCGTGAGTTGAGAAATGAATCGCTAATGAAGTTGATCCTTCCCAAAAATCCCCATATTTCCTTCTCTATTCGAGGAATGGGCATTTCCTCGATGGCCTCGGATTTTGGTAGATCCAGCTCAATCCCTTTGTGGTCGACTAGGAAACCTAGCAACTTGCTCGACTTAACACCAAAGGCGACTTCTTGGGATTCAACTTCAAGTCAGATTTTACGCAACCTGTTGAAAAGTTTTGTGAGATGGTCTAAGTGGTCATCCTCCTTCCGGATTTGAAAATGATGTCATCCACGTAGATCTCATCTCTTTGTGCATTAAATCGTGGAAAAGAGCCATCATAGCTCGCCGATAGGTTGCCTTTGACATTGATGAGGCCGAATGACAAACCGTCTGTAGAATAAAAGGTTCCCCAAGGAGTGATGAAAGTAGTTTTTCACGATCTTCCTCAATACCATAATTTGATGGTACCCCGCAAAGCAATCAAAGAAAGGAGTACATGCCGTATTGAAAGTAGTATTCAATAAGAATGTGGATAAAAGGCACGGAAAGCTATCTTTAAGGCAAGCTTTGTTCAAACTCGATAATCCACGCAAACTCGCACCTTTCCCGGGTTTAGGCACGGAACAATGTTGGATATCCACCCGGATATGTAGACACCATGATGATGCCAGCTTGAAATTGTTTCACAATTTCTTCTTTAACTTTTAAACTCCATTCAGGTTTCAATCGCCTGAATTTTTGTCTAATTGGCTTGAATCCTTCTTTGATGGGAAGGCGATGAAGAACAATGTCGCTGGACAAACCCACCATGTCTTCATGAGACCATGCAAACACATCCCGGAATTGGGTTAATAGTGCAACCATGTCATTCCGCTGATTTGTGGTAAGGTCCGAACCAACTGGATTAGCTTAGGGTTGTCTAAGGTTCCGAGATTGAAAGGAGTGATTTGATCAAGATTGGGTTTGGGTTTGTCTGTGACCCATTCTTTAATCTCTTGAGGTGTCTCAATGTCCTCTTGGATGTCCATCAAGTCTGAGTCTAACTTTGCATCAAATTTATAGCCCTTGTGGAGAGAAGGCACCTCATCAGCAAGTACAGGCACATCTAAATTCAGAGTCCTGAAACAAAAGATGCTTTCACTTAATATATGAAATTGTTCGATCATACAAAAGTGTTAACATGTACATGATAAAATAACTGCTAGTGATGTAAAGGAAAGCAAGTAATTAAAGTTATCTACAGGACAGAGGGATTTTTTACCCATTTTAACCTCGTCGACCAATGCATGGAGTGTTGCTCCAATTGTCGAGGGCAAAGTCCTGAAGGACTGCAGTGATGGAAGGATCGTCATTGTCCTCCTTCTCCTGAATAATAACTATGACATCTGGGCAATCATCGTCTGGGGTGTATTTATTGGTATGTTCATCATGAACAATGACGCGAATGCCTGCCATCATCAAGGCAAGGTCATGTTTACGTTTCCGTTCCTTTTCTTCCGTCTCGGGATCAGGAATCAGCACCTCTTTTGCTTTGATTGGCGCTGGTTTTGGAAACAGCATAGCTGCAACATGGGCTGTCACCTTTATCAGAGATTGCATTAAACTCATGAGGTAAAGGTATAGAAAATCATCGTGCGACGGAAGCTTGAGGAATATGTTTGTGCTTATGAGGATTCCTATGACTTGAACTAGTAGAATAGCCTAGTCCGGCTATTCCGATTTGACTGGACATTTGAATAGGGTGCTTAATACCCTGCTTATCTTTACCGAGGCCTTATCCAGGTTGATGACCCAATGATATCATTTCTTGAGTGGCCGACATAACCTCGACAAAAATCTTGGGTACGGGAAGTGGCACTCCAATAGAATGGTATTGCGTATTACTCACTTCCAAAGTATGGAAACTGGCCCGTTCAACTTCTGAATTGAAGCTAATAATTGGTAGAATTCCTTGTTCAGGACAATCCAAATTTCGATGATAAAGTGACTAGACTGTTGTTGATGATGTATTTGAGTTGTTGATGTAGCGTGGAGGGAACAGCTCCAGCCATGTGTATCCATGGTCTCCCCAATAGCAAGTTGTATCCTGAATCTATCTTGAGGACGTGGAAGGATACATTGAATGTATTTGGACCAATCTCAATTGGTAATTCAATCTTTTCGACGGTATTTCGTCGGGATTCATCAAAAGCTCGAATGACCGTATGGCTACTTTGGATCCGCTTGAAATTGATATTTATTTTTACCAAGGTGGCATAAGGACAGATATTCAGAGATGAGCCTCCATCTATCAATACTCCTGCTAGCATGTACCCGGAAGATAACACTGCGATGTGCAATAGCTTTTAATGACCAGTCCCTTTGGGAGGTATATCGTCATTAGTGAAGGATATCACATTGTTGTTGAAAATGTGATCAACCAAATGTTGAAATTTTTCCACGTCCACTGATTTTGGCAAGTAGACTTCTTCTAAAACCTTCAACAAGATCTTCCGATGATTCTCAGAAGAGAAAACCAAATCCAGTATTAAAATCTGGTGTGGAGCTTCTCGGAAGCTTAAAACCACTTTGGCTTCATTATGACCGATAGTACGGAGGAATTTTTCAATCTTATCCATGGGCAATTTCCCCTTTGCTTCGCAAGTAGGTTTGATTACCCGTTGAGGAAGGTACAGTGGATTTTCTTTTGACACTGTAGTAGTAGTATGAGACGTGGATCCTTCAGCTTCTCCATAATTCCATGGAACTTTATGTAAGCTGACAATAGGATGTTGTGGTCTACAAGATAAAGAAATAGGCTCTGGTGCAGCCACTTTCAAAGGATTGTCAGCTCCTTTGAGTTTAATTGGTTATATGGGAAATACTTTGACAGTCTCATCATTCACTTCGAAGATAACTACTACAGATCCCTTCCATTGGGTAGGGCATGCATTCCCACCCTTGAGTTGCACAGTGTAATCATCTGCTACTTGCATGACACTGCTATCAATAAGTTTCTGAATAAGATGGCGGAGTGCCCAGCATTCTTTTGTGTTGTGACCACGAGAATGTGAATGATATTGACACATTTCATCAGGATTAAACCACCCTGAGCAGGGATTGATTGGAGGGAGAAGGAATGTGATTCTTCCTTCATTGATCAACATTTGAAGTATCTCTTCCACAGACTAGCCCAGATAGGTGAATTCCTTCTGATTGGCAAAATCTCGACGGGCTTTAGCATTGCTCGCTTCGCAACCATTTCCTCCATAGCTTCGCTTTCTGAAGGTGTTGATGGAGCATTTATAACAAATGGAAGGAGATAGGCATGCTCCTGCCTGATTAATTGGCGTGTGACTTGATTTTGATGGGTCACCAGTTCTGCCAATTGCTAAATTTGTTTTGAAAGAGCCTTCATCTTTCGTTCTATGGTAAATTGGAACTTTGCATAATCCCATTTGTCAACACCGTATCTGATGGGTTGGGACGATTCACCGTTAGAACCTTGTACAGTGCTCCAACTGATCATGTCGACCTCTTCTTCTTTGTGTTGAGGAAGAGGGTTGTCTTGCACATGAGATTGATCTAGTTTGGTGACTACAATCTCACCGTTATCTATCAGATCCTGAATCTTATATTTCAAGGCCCAATAATCTTGGGTATCATGTCCGGGTGCCCAGGCATGATAAGCACACTTCCGTGTAGCATTAAAACCCCTGCCATTAGGGTTGGCTGGTGGAAGAAGATGTGTAATTTTCTTCTGAGTAGTCAGAAGAGCAAGAATGTTCTCGAGCAAATACCCTAAGGGTGTGAACGTTCGAGGTCGCTTTACTTCTCCATTTTTAGGCAATGGAGGGTTTGAAGATTATGCTGGAAAAGGGGAGTAGTTTCTCCTCTGTATAGGCATGCTTGGATTGCCTTTTTGTCCTTGCAGTATCAAGGAAACATCCTCCTCTTTCTTTTTATGGACCCTCCGGAAGTTGTTTCCATAAGATCCGGATTTGGATGTGCTCAAAGAATGACTTTAAGAGCGGCTTAGGTCTTGAATTTTACTGGGACTTCAATCCCATTTCAGCCATCTCGGCATAGTGTTTGATCATTTCAGAAAATGGTTTGCTAATACCAATTAGAACTCTCTCATAGAAAGGAGCTTCCTGTACATCTATGAAAGTTATGACCATTTCGATTCTCATTATGGAAGGAATAACTTGAGCAAAGAAAGCGCCTCCACCTTTTGAGCATACTCTAAATGACTCATTAGACTGTTTCTTGACCTTGGTAATTTGGTACTGGTTAGGAGCCATCTGAGATTCAAAACTGTATTGAGTGAGGAAGGCGTGAGCTAGCTCTTCCCAGCTATGGATCTTAGAGTTGTCTAATCTGGTATACCATGAACGGGCTTCTCGAAATGACTTTTTCGAAATAAGCGCATTCGAGCTTTTCATTCTCCGCATAAGATCCGAGTTCTCCAATGAACACCTTTAAATGTGTGTAAGGATCCCCTTTAAATGTGTGCAAGTGGTTATAAAATATTCATTATTGTCGGGGAATATTCGTACTGTCGGGGAATATTCGTACTGTCGGGGAATAGTCGTACGACGGCGCAGTCTTTTGTGGGCCCCATAACGGAAAGCGATTGGATGAAGAAAACGACAAATATAAGTTTTTTTTATAAATACAGGCGTAGTTATTAGCAATATCTTTGTTGGAATACCCGGTGGTTAAAACACACTAATACGGCGTTGTTGAACGAGAAGTACACGGTATTGCACCAATTATTGATTCTTACGTAAGAAGGCACTACTCAATAATGGTTACTGAGAATTCTTTATTCAAAGTATTTTATTTTATTGATTCAATAATTGTTGCATTGATATTTTATATTACTGTTGTTTCAATAAATTATCATTACACAGTATTTTCCATTATCGAAGCAATAATTTATATTATCTGAATAATATTATTAGATAACATTATTGGCAATGTCTAGAAAGCTCTGTCTAAGGAGTGGTTTGGTCACCTAATTGCGCGCCAGTAAGGAGAAATTCTTATTGGAAAGCCCCCTATTTCTGAGAAGCGACACGGTTGCAAGATCTTTGTGATTCTGTAATATTATTTGTGAATAATTAATTATTGATTTATATGATGAGGAAAATATTGATTTTATGTGGATATAGATGAAGAAAATTTTTAATGTGACAATTGTTGAAAATTAATATTTTATCTTTTTCTGATAAAATAATTCATTTAAATATATTATTTAAATAATATATTAACGGTGATATTTTTATAATGAATGTGGGATATATGAGTATATGAGGATGAAGAGTATTTTTGTTGCATTAAATGTTTAACACATATTTTGTGTGTTGGTGGACACAATTATTGACCGAAATTTGATTATAGCATGTAAAATCGTCCGTTTATGGATTTCGGTTAATTTTTGTTTGGAATTTGGAAAAACTTCCTTCTGCAAAGTTGTAGATAATGGAATTTCCTATGGAAAGTCGTGAGTTTCAAATTTTTCTTATAAAAGAACTATTTATTATGAATTATTTAAGTTCCGAAGCTCCAAAATAATTGATTTTTGAAAGTTTTAATTATGTTTTTTAAGAAAAACGTTTTTCAAATGTTGGTGGCCATCTTTAACATGTGCTTGGTGGCTGAAATCAGATTTCAAAGTGGGCGTAGGAATGTGTTTTGTAAATATTAATATTATATTAAATTTTCTACTTTGGTGTTCTAAGCATTTTCCTATAAATAGGGTGCTTAGGTTAGAATTGAAAATCACACCAGAAACTGAAGTTTTCTCTCTATATTATCGAGCGTATTCTTGTGAGTATTTTGAGTATACTTTGAGTATTGCTATACGGTGCAAGTTCAAGTCATAGCCTATATCCGGTGTTTCAACTAGAAGTACTGTCTTTCGAGGTAAGGGATGTTATTTTATTTGAAAATGATATTATTTCTTCAATATCATTATGCCGAAATATTGGTTGGAAATTTTTATCAAATTTGGAACTTTTTCATGTCGGGGTTACTATTCATGAGTTACTATTCATGAGTTACTATTCACGAGTTACTATTCACGAGTACTATTCACGAAGCGTAAAGATGTTTTTTTGTGAAATTTCTATCTTTTGGTGTTGGAGTTACTATTCACGATATCTGACTATTCACGATATCAAGACTATTCATTTGAGCACAGACTATTCAATAGAAAAATGAAATTTCTTCTTTTTGTCCAAAATATCTATTGTGGATACTAGCTTTGATTGTATCCATGTTTTGATCATTCTTGAATTTTACTCCACTCTGATTACTTATGAAGTATTTTTGAACTTAGATTGTTTAAAATACAAATCCTTAATATTTGTTCTTTTGTTTCACTGGATTCGTTTTCTTTGAAATATTTTTCATCATCCTCGGTCCTAAATGATGATATAATGAATATCTTTGGCCCAGTAGTGCAAAGATGAATGATTTCTTGATGAATATCTTTGGCGTAGTAGTCTAAAAAATGAGCAGTGTTGAGATGAACACGACCGATCGATTAATATCTTTGGCCAGTAGTGTAAAGATGAATAGGTGTTTAGATGAACATGATTAATCGATGAATATCTTTGGCATGTAGTGCAAAGATGAATATTTGATTCCGATATATATTGATTGATGTTACAGGATAAAATATCGACGATGAACTTTTAAATTCATATATAGAAGATAGTAGTTTGCATTCTCTACTTAACTCTTCTAATGAATTGTTGTTTCCATTGCGATTGTTGATTTAAAAACCGGTTGTCTATTGTATTCTATTAGATTTTTCCTGTTGAAGAATAACGATAATTTGTTGTATATTATCTTAGTCATAATATTCTTTCTTTGGGCTAGTTGAGCTCGCCTTTTCCTTTTTGTTCCATTTTTCTTCTCGGGAGGAGAGAATGTAGCGAATACTAGTCTGGGGTATGGAATGAAGGTTCCAGAAAGAGTTGTTTAGTAGTCCTCACCATTTTTGTAAAATAATGTATCAATAATTATGATGGGGATTTATTTGGGTATGTATATTGTCTAGAAGACAATAATTGTATTTAAACTCACAGTATATATGTTGTCGTATTTTGCACGATAAATGTATTAATAAAGTTGTAGTTATTTCTATACCATGTATTTGGCGACTCAGAATGGGTTGGATGGAATGGACCTATTTTGGGGGCGTCACATAACAGGCCCAATTGCTTCCCTACAAAAGACTTACGTAGTTTAGTCTTAGGGTAAAATATTATCATAACATGTCTGTTTTAGGAATTTGTCCTGCAAAACCGGTTTGTTAATTGATAACATGTCATGCATGCACAAATATTCTTCATATTTTCCATTACATATGGATGAACATGGAATAAAATTATAAGTAAATGCTTTTACAAGTAATTTGAAAATGGAAAGCATGAAGAAACTTTCCTCCGCGTTTGGTTTATCAGAGGTTGACCTATCCTAGGGTTTCTCTCGCGGCTTTTCGGCATGAAGGTTCCCAGATCATCGCAATCTACTTGGCGGGAAGTTAATTCGGTCGTTCAACTGGAGTGAATCTGAGTGGTGCCTTTCCTGAGCCCCGGGGAATCATTCTTCCCACGAGTCTAGTAATCAAACACCGAAAGGATAGCCTTTTGGTGGAGGGACCACACAACATACATTCACATACAACGTGTCTCACCGTTTAAGCAAAATGATGACATGTGCGAAGCACTAATATCACAGATAGATATTTAGCAGTGCAATAATAAAAATGCATTCGTACACATTCATCATAAATGTAAATGCAACATTCACACACAAGCATATAACAATTTTGCAAAGCTTGTAATAGAGGCTTAAACCCTCTTACTGGAGTCCCCAGCAGAGTCGCCACCTGTCGACGTCGGGATTTTTGAGTGTCCCTTTTCGTTACTTGTTCTTTGGTGTTCTCATGTTAGTGTGAGATTTGTTTGGAAAAAACAAGTGAAAAAGGTCCGACATGTATAATGTCGACGATTTGACTTTAAGAGTCGTCAGTTGATGTATTTAACTGGTTGCACCAACGCAACCGAAAAGGTTTGCACATTGACCCAGTGTTTTGACACTGCTAAACGGGTCTGTGAAATCGAGATTCATTTTGGGTCCAGGGGCTTGATTATGCGGAGGGAAGGTGTTAGGCACCCCCCGACATACGTGTTACCACGGTGACCCCCACTTCTCAAAGAAATTGTTATATGAATGTGTGTGTTTGTGTGTGTGTGTGGATCAATGTGCAATTATTTGAAAGTAATGCGAGGCCTCGTTCGCACTTATATACACAAGGTTTGAATTTTATAGGAAAATTTAGTTTTAACCAAGATATAGCAATGAAGTTTTATAAAAGAGGTTTTTCAAACCCTGTGCTCAATAGGAATTGAGACCTTTTCATACTTCCATTTTATTATTAAATGTTCTATTGTTTGCTTTTATTTTTGAGATGCGAAGCATTCTAGAAAAATAATATCTGATGATTCGAACTCCTCATGGGTATGATGACCATCCAAGGAAATTCGAGACCTTTGTAAAATAATGTACAAGTCGCCACAATTTGAAAAATGTCCATTATGGGAACCAAATCTAGATTCGAAGAATCGAAACCCGTGATCACATGATTCCTAGGTTCACATGACATCGCAATTTGTATGGAAAGCGAAGAAGCGATTATATATATAAAAGCTATAAATATATATATATATATAGACATGATCAGCCACCACGAAGCAACTCTATGGGGGATCGAAAATGTAAATATATAAAAGCGATAATATATATATATATATATATATATATATGGACATGATCAACCGCCATGAAGTAAACTCCAAAAGGACGAAATGTAAATAAAGTCAAAAGCGATCAAGCGCCACTTAAGTAAACTCAGGCGAGGATAAAATGTAAATAAAGCTGTAAAAGGCCACGAAGTAAACTCCAGGCCTGACAGGAATGTAAATATATATATATATATATAAAAGCAGTAAATGCACCAGATATAAATCTAGGCTCATCGGATATATCCGGCAACAATTATATATATAAGTATATATATATATAAAAGCGGATAAACGCATCGGATGTAAATCAAGGCTCATCAGATATGTCTGACAACAATTATATATATATATAAGCAATTTAAATGCACCAGATGTAAATCCAGTCTCATCAGACAGAGTCTGACCACAGTTTATATATATATATATAAAAGCAATTAAACGCTCCAGATCGAAGTCTAGGCTCAATCGAAGCATTAATCGATAATGTTAGTCCATATATATGAAATATATACATATATTAGTATATATATATATACAGACATAAATGAAAATTAAGGACCGAAGTCCGGGCAAATGCACACAACACGACTCTCAATGTGTATAACAGTGTGTACTATATGAGAAGAAGGCTTTATAAAATGTAAGAAGGCTTACAGTGGGTTGCCAAAGTAGACTTCTATGACTTTAAATGGATAAACACTCAGCTCCCGCCGGATAAAAGATGGCTATATGTGAGCTAACTAGTGTTTAAAGAAGAGGAAACACTCAAAAGATGTGTATGCAGAGTAAAATGGACAGGGCTTCCTCGCCTTTTTCCTTCTCTCCTCCCTCTCAAATGGCTGACCCAAGCCTTGTATATATAGACGGATGGTCAGTAGGTACACCTCTGGCGACCGCGCAGCTTGTACCGCTGTTTGAGTCGTGGTGGATCCGAGCCTCATGAATACTGGCGTCGTCTCGTGAAGACGTCTTGATCGTGTAATTGTAATGTATACTCGAACTTTCATAAGTTCAATCCGAGCATCTGAACGAGGTATATCTGACCTTCTTCGGACCACTTATGTCGAGAGTTACGTAATGACATGGATTAGAGGTTGTACGAAGTCAGGAAGAGGGGTCTATGCCCATGGTCTTCAAGCTTCAACTTCTATCCAAAGTACTGCCACACGTAATAGTCACTCGGGATTTTCACTCCTCGGTTCTTGTGGGACATTGTTAGATGTATGTATGATGTGTTGAGACAACGTGCCATTTGTCGAAGGAACAAGATGATGTTTGACTCCTCGTCAGGGTTATCGTTGGTTTGAGTTAAAAGTAGACGTTGCTCAGGGTTACAGCTGAGATTGAACTACTTGTTGGTATGCCGCGATATCATCTTGTTGACGTGGTAAGATGACGTTGTGACTCCTCACCGGGGTTATCGTCGATTTAAGCAAAAAGTAGACGTTGCTCAGGGTTACATCTGAGATTGGGCTGCTGCTTGTTTGTATGTCTCACTGTCATCTGTGGATGTTCCTGTCTACCCGTTGTTATCTCTGGGTCTGAGGTGTGTGTGCCTTGACAGGATGTTGGTGGTTGAAGCTGATTGCATATGTTTGAAACAAGCATTTCCGTGGTTCTGGTAAAGCGCAATGGCATCTCTTGGGGCTATCACCAAGGATGGGGTTGCTACTCCCAGTGTTTCTCTGGGACTGGAACTGAGAGTCGCAGTGTTATCGCCGAGACAGAACTGTCCTCTCCGGTGTTGTTGTCGGTCTTTTGATCTGCATATCTCGGGATTATCTCCGAGATCGGAAATGACATTCCCGGTTTGTGTTTCAGGTTGGAACTGTTGTTCCCGGTTTGTGTTCTGGGTTGGAACTGAACTTCTGGTAGTATCCGGAATGGATGTCAGCTGTCTTCTAGGGTTATCTCCAAAAGACGAATCTACCCTCCTGCAATGTTAGTAATAGGAGTGAAAAAAATTTTGAGTGTCTACAACAACAATCTTGAGTATCATGTCTAGGTCTCCAGCATGATAAGCACACTTCCGAGTAGCATTAAAACCCCTCCCATTAGGGTTGGCTGGTGGAAGAAGACGTGTGATTTTCTTCTGAGTAGTCAGAAGAGCCAAAATATTCTAGAGCGAGTCCCATAAGGGTGTGAACATTCAAGGTCGCTTTGCTTCTCCACTTTTAGGCAATGGAGGGTTTGAAGACTGTGCTTGTAAAGGGGAGTAGTTTCTCCTCTATATAGGCATGTTTTGACTGCCTTTCTGACCTTGTAGTATCAAGGAAACATCATCCTCTTTCTTTTTATGGACCCTCCGGGGGTTGTTTCTATAAGATCTGGATTGGATGTGCTCAGCCACAGCTTTAAGAGCAGCTAGGTCTTGAATCTTACCAGACTTCAATCCCATCTCATCCATCTCTCTGTGTTTGATCATTTCAGAAAATGGTTTGCCAATACCAGCTAGAACTCTCTCATAGAAAGGAGCTTCTTGTATATCTATGAAAGTCATGACCATTTCTGATTCTGTCATGGAAGGAATAACTTGAGCAGCAAGGCGCCTCCACCTTTGAGCATACTCTTTAAATGACTCATTAGACTGTTTCTTGACCTTGGTAATTTGGTACCGATCAGGAGCCATCTGAGATTGAAAACAGTATTGAGTGAGGAAGGCGTGAGCTAGCTCTTCCCAACTATGGATCTTGGAGTTTTCTAATCTGGTATACCATGAACGGGCTTCTCCAGTCAGACTCTTCTGGAATAGTTGCATTCTGAGCTTTTCATTTTCCGAATAAGATCCAAGTTCTCCAATGAACACTATCAAATGTGTATAAGGATCCCCTAATCCGTCATACTTTTCAAAATTAGGGGTTTTGAATATCTCTGGATAATGAACACTAGGGAATATGCAAAGGTCAGTATATGAGACACTTCCATGTGTTCCAATCCCTTTGAGAACACGGATCGTTTCCTCCATTTGAAGGACCTTCTTCCTGATATCACCGGTGTCTAGATCTCCTTTGAGTTGGGTGTTTTCAGGGTCTTTGTTGGTTGTATCCAACTGAGGTTCTAGAATTGTTTTTTCTAAACCTTGGGCTCCACCTTGTGTGACGCCCCCAAAAATAGGTATACATCACCCATCTTGAGTCGCCAGATACATGGTACAAAATACAAATACAACTTAATTATACAAACGTCGTGTAAAAATACGACAAAAAATAGCTGAGAGTTTTATATAAGAATATTGTCATATAGACAATATCCACACTCAAAGGAGTCCTCATTACATTTATTGTCACACTATTTAACGGAATATTGAGGACTACTAATGCTATTATCATCCGGGCCACTGCTCCCCGACTCGTCCCAAACCTATATTCTCATTTCTCAAGAGAACAAAGGAAAGAAAGGGTGAGCTCAACTAGCCCAGAAAAATATTATGATTAAGATAATACAGAATAAATTATCATTAGCCTTCAACAATGTTAAACTGATAAAATACAATAGACATCAAGTTTAACTGCAGCGGAATAAGCAATCTATTAGAAGAGTCAAGTAGAGCATGAAATCTACTATCTTCTATGATTTAAAAAGATTTTCATAAACTTTATCGCAGAGACTCAGCTTAATAAATAAACCACATCATCCCTGCACTACGACCAAGGATATTCATGTAATCATCAATGGTCATGATTATACCGAATAATCCATGGTCATAATCATACCAACAACTATCCACCAATGAACTACAGGCCAATGAAGACTTTTACCACATCATTCGTTACATTACGATCATAATTATACCAAATAATCCCTGGTTATAATCATACCAAGTCCATCTCTGCACGTAAGCCAAAGATGATTTTCATCACAATATAAGCATGAGGATGATTACAATAATATAAGCATTAATCAAACGAAAACAAGGATAAATATTAAAGACTTTAAATTTATCCAAATATTATCCATCACTTAAATAACTCATAATCTAATATTGTTAATATTATAACAATATTTTAATCACTTCTTAAACTTATAAATAATTTAATTTAATTGTTTACACTTTACCAAATAATGCATTTAATCATTCAAAAATACCATACTCAAAAGATTTCATCACCAATGATCAAATCACTAATCAAAAATCTGCATATACCTTATATAGGATTTTCAAGCCCTAAAATCCTATTTACCAATTCTTCAACTTCACATAACATATTTAACTCATATGTTTGAAACTAAACCGTTTTCACGAAAAATTACCAAATCAATTTATTATTTTTCTATCCTTTGTCCAAACATATATACATATATTTCATACACAACAAGTATTTTTTTATAATTTTTCAACTCTCTTAAGTATTTTTCAAAAATCAATTTCTAATTAATTCCTTAAGAAATTAGCTACCTCAAGTTTAACTCCAGAAATTCCTAAATCTTGGCAGGATCTTACACATGTTAACGTGAGCTTCCAGTTTAAATTTCATGGTCATCGGAGTTATAGAACTCCGGTTATAGCGTTTTTGTAGAAAAAACCTTAATATTGAAATGGTCATAACTTGTTCATTTTAAGTCGGAATGAGCTCATTTTTGGACATGAGGTACTTTATACCATATATTTCCATGTCCCAAAAGGCCGGAATTTTTCTCACAAATTAAGTGGCCGAAAAATCCCTTTTAAATTTATGGGCAGTAGCTTTTTGGTACTTTGCATTTTTTGAATCCTTTGCTAAAATCAGTCCACACGAAAATCTACAACAACTTTTTCAGTGATTCCACTTGGATAAGTTAGAAAACTCATAGATCTAACTCTAGAACTTGACCACACTCAAAAATTTAAAATATAATAGGATATATGGTCAATTGAATTTCATGTTCCATTTTCACCAAAAATCTGATTTTCAACTCTTTGTGATTTCTAAGAAACTTTCATGTTTTCACATAATAACCAACATAACTCATCATAACACTTACTAATACTACATATACCCATGATTTTCATCAGTCCAATTCTTTTATTATGACTTTCATCATAATCAACAGTCCAATGCTTATATTATGACTTTCATCATAATCCACGTAACCAGATCATTTCCACAATTTAATAAGGAATGCATACAAAGGATCATTCACCATTCATGTGGTAATCCACATAGACAGGTTATCCCAACAGACTAATAAAGAATGGAATAACTGAAGAATTCACCATGCATGCGGTACTTCGCATAGACAGGTTATTCCTAACAAAATAATAAAGAATGGAATAACTAAAGAATTCACCATACATGTGGTACTTCGCATAGACAGGTTATTCCCAATAGAATAATAAATAATGGAAACAGGTCATGCGTAAACGCATAGACATGATATTTCGAAATGAATAATAAATAATGGAACGGAACCAGTACGAACATAAACGCATTATACCACGAATAATAATAAAGAACGAAACTAGGTCGTGCAAAATTTTGCACGGCGGGATATTCCAATGTAATAATAAAGAATGGAATAACAATGAATTTCACCATGTATGCAGATATCAGATAGATGTAAAGTTATTCCAATGTAATAATAAAGAATGGAATAATAGAAGAATTTCACCATGTATGCAGTACTTCGCATAGACAGGTTATTCCAACATAATAATAAAGAATGGAATAAAAATAGCTCTCTTCATGAATACGAAAGAAATAATACCCCTTACGAGTACAACAAATAATATCCCTTACCTTAGAAGAAACTTGATATTGGAAAAGTGAGGTAGCAGACTTCTCTTCTTCTTTCTCTCTATAATTTCTCTCTCTAGAGTTTTAGTGAATTCGTGAGAAATAATGAAGGAATGAGCTTCTATTTATAGAAGAACTGAAAGTGGCTCTTGGTCTTAACGAAGGGTCAAAATGACTCTTGGTAATATTGAAGAGACAACTACTATTTGCGAAGGTGAAATTAACTCTTGGAACACCGAAGAGACAAGTAACTCTTGGAAAATTGAAGGGACAAATAACTCTTGAAAAACTGAAGGGACAAATAACTCTTGGAAAACCGAAAGGACAAGTTACTATTAAAACTTTAAACCAACGATCCATATTGATTTACTATTATAATTTCAACCAACGGTCTGAAAAATTAGCATATCTCCTAATGGAATAATATTGTACCCAAAAATGATTTGGACCGAAAAGAAATATATTTTTTGGGTGAATAATACCCCGTGAATAGTACTTCGGGAATAGTAACCCCGTGAATAGTACCCCGACACGAAAAGTATCCCAAATTCCCGAGTGAATAATACTAGAGTGAATAGTAACCCGTGAATAGTAACTTGTGAATAGTAACTCGTGAATAGTATTCTGACACAAAAAGTGTCCCGAATATCCGATTGAACAATATAACCTCCAGACATCAATTATTATCAAAATAAATGTCGATTTCCACTAACACAAATAATTTCAACACAATGGAACTATCAAATTCATCTATAATCAACACGAACTTATTCATCATTAATATTATAACTCATAATATTTAACAACCAGATCGTTCCCAGGAAAGGTGGGGCTTTCCAATAATGATTTCTCACTATTGGCGCACAATTAGGTGACCAAACCTCTCCTTGACAGAACTTCTAGACATTGTAAATATTGCAATTTAATAATATAAACAACTTTGTCGTCTCAATTATTGATTTAATAATATATCATATTATGCAGATGATATCGTGATAATAATCGAATCAATAATATGAGAGATATGATGCAAGAATTATCTTGTAGCAATAATTGAGTATAACTGAGTGACTTCTTACGTAAGCATCAATAACCAATACCGTGTGCTACTATGCAACCACGCGTATAACTATACTTTTACTACCGGGTAGTTCAACAATTTTAACGGTAACACTTCCGCCGTTATTTTTATAAAAGATAATTCATCGTTTTCTTACTACTTAATAATACTTCCTATTGTGGGTTAACTAATGATTGTGCCGTCGCATACGAATATTCCCGAAAAAAAGAATATTCCCCACCAAACGAATATTTTATAACAACTTACTTACGTTGCAAAATTTATAAATATCACCCACAACTATAACATTATATCAAATCCACACCATAATATTAAAAAAAATATTTCAAGAAATCTAAATCTTTATTCATAAAATCTGGGGTCTCACAATCTTCCTCCTTATGAAATTTCGCCTCAAAATTTATATATAACGCACTGGTATGCAGTAATGATGAGGATACCTTGACTTCATTTCAGATTCTAACTCTTAAGGTATAACCTTTGAGTGTTGAATACGATCCTTCTTATTTAAGATTTTAACACGTATCTCCTCATACGTTAAATCTTCTGCTATCTCGTCTAGTTCTAATTCAATAATGTGGTTCGGGTTGTCCACATATTTACATAACATCGGTACGTGATAAACGTTATGAACACGCAAAATACTTGGTGGTAAAATGAGTCTATAGGCCACAGTTCCTACTCGATCGAGAATTTCAAATGGGCCAATAAAATCGAGGGTTGAGATAACGCCTTCTTGAACCTTCTTCTTCACATTCATTAACTCCAGGTGTGTAGTTTGAGTGGCTTTAACTTTATCGATTAAAGTCGATTCTACTCGTATATTTGATATCACCACGTGGGTCCTTAGAGTCTTTAACTCTATCTTCATCCTTTGTAAGTTATACGAAATGGGTTTTTGTGTTAACAACATCGCACTCGTAAACGTATACGATCTTCTACTCAACGCATCAGCTACCACGTTCGCTCTTCCACGATGATATTGAATGATATGATCATAATCTTCAACAGCTCTAGCCAACGTCTTTGGCACATTATACGTTCGTTTTAGTTGAAGAAATATTTGAGGGTTTGAGAAATGGGTTTTGTACTGGGGTCAATAAAAAATTCGATTTCACGCTCTGGGAGTAGGCCAGGAAGTCTTCAAGAATACGTCAGGAAATTTATTAACAATAGAAATATCATTCAAAACTGTGACTCTCATCCAACACTTGGATAGCACATGTAATGAAGGTTTCTCCTAACGGAGTTTCAATAGATAAGTCAAAGTCTAACTTCTCTGGAGTCAAATTTAAATGTTGAACGCAAGCAAGAGAGATAAAAGAATGGGTAGAATCGGTATCTAATAAGTTATAAACTTCGTAAGAATTTATAATTAACTAACACGTGCTAACTTCGTTCGGGTCACTCACTTTTTGAGAAGTCACGAAAAAGGTTCTTCCTGAAACCACCAACTTTTTTTTTATTCAGATCCGCCTTTGGTGCCACCGCCCCAAATTGGACTTGACTTTGGTGCACGACATACAAAATCGAGCTAAATGACCTTCTCTTCTTGAAATTTCCATTTCTATTATCTTCGCCATGATTACCACCAAGTGGTTACCATTCTCGCATGATAATTTCCCCACGATGGTTATCATTGTTACGATGGTCGTTGCCATAATTTGCATGACAATTATTATCGTGTTGTTGGTCGTTGCCTTTTGGTTGTGCTAACTCATTATCGCGCTCCAACAACTGAGCCCTATTCACAACATATGAATATAAACAAAGTTTGTGAGAAATGAGGTATTGACGTATATCGGGTTTCAAACCTCTTAGAAATATTCGCGTCATTCGCTACTCATTATCGACTAAATGGGATGCAAACTTAGCCTCGGATAACTCCATAAATTTAACAACATCACAAAACAAGGGTTAATTGATATATCACATATTATCCCTATACTCTGACCAACCAATTAAATACGAAATAAACTTAGGTAGGTCATACTAGCGAAGGAATTTCCCGTCTCTCCCCTCCTAGTTCTTTTCTCACATCTCAGCCGGGGATCATATCCCTAAGCTTTGATACCAACTATGACGCCCCCAAAAATAGGTATACATCACCCATCTTGAGACGCCAGATACATGGTATAAAATACAAATACAACTTAATTATACAAATGTCGTGTAAAAATACGACAAAACATAGCTGAGAGTTTTAATAAGAATATTGTCATCTACACAATATCCACACTCAAAGGAGTCCTCGTTACATTTATTGTCACACTATTTAACAGAATAGTGAGGACTACTAATGCTATCATCTAGACCGTCACTCCGTTCCCCGACTCGTCCCAGCTTTATTCTCATTTCCTAAAGAGAACAATGAAAGAAAGGGTGAGCTCAACTAGCCCAGTAAGAAATATTATGACTAAGATAATGCAGAATAAATTATCATTAGCCTTCAACAATGTTAAACTGATAAAATACAATAGACATCATGTTTAACTACAACAGAATAAACAATCCATTAGAAGAGTCAAGTAGAGCATGAAATCTACTATCTTCTATGATTTAAAAAGATTTTCATAAACTTTATCGCTGATACTCAGCTTAATAAATAAACCACATCATTCCTGCACTACGACCAAGGATATTCATGTAATCATCAATGGTCATGAATATACCGAATAATCCATGGTCATAATCATACCAACAACTGTCCACCAATGAACTACAGGCCAATGAGGACTTTTACCACATCATTCGTTATATTACGGTCATAATTATACCGAATAATCCCTGGTCATAATCATAGCAAGTCCATCTCTGCACGTAATCCAAAGATGACTTTCATCACAATATAAGCATGAGGATGATTACAATAATATAAGCATTAATCAAACGAAAACAAGGATAAATATTAAAGACTTTAAATTTATCCAAATATTACCCATCACTTAAATAACTCATAATCCAATATTGTTAATATTATAACAATATTTTAATCACTTCTTAAACTTATAAACAATTTAATTTAATTATTTACACTTTACCAAATAATGCATTTAATCATTCAAAAATACCATACTCAAAAGATTTCATCACCAATGATTAAATCACTCATCAAAAATCTGTATAAGGATCCCCTAATGAACACTATCAAATGTGTATAAGGATCCCCTAATCCGTCATACTTTTCAAAATCAGGGGTTTTGAATATCTCTGGATAATGAACACTAGGGAATATGCAAAGGTCAGTATATGAGACACTTCCATGTGTTCCAATCCCTTTGAGAACACGGATCGTTTCCTCCATTTGAAGGACCTTCTTCCTGATATCACCGGTGTCTAGATCTCCTTTGAGTTGGGTGTTTTCAGGGTCTTTGTTGGTTGTATCCAACTGAGGTTCTAGAATTGTTTTTTCTAAACCTTGGGCTCCCCCTTGTGTGACGCCCCCAAAAATAGGTATACATCACCCATCTTGAGTCGCCAGATACATGGTACAAAATACAAATACAACTTAATTATACAAACGTCGTGTAAAAATACGACAAAAAATAGCTGAGAGTTTTATATAAGAATATTGTCATATAGACAATATCCACACTCAAAGGAGTCCTCATTACATTTAATGTCACACTATTTAACAGAATATTGAGGACTACTAATGCTATCATCTAGACCGCTACTCCGTCCCCCAGGCTCGTCCCAATTTATATTCTCATTTTCTGAAGAGAACAGTGAAAAAAAGGGTGAGCTCAACTAGCCCAGTAAGAAATATTATGACTAAGATAATGCATAATAAACTATCATTAGCCTTCAACAATGTTAAACTGATAAAATACAATAGACATCAAGTTTAACTGCAGCGGAATAAGCAATCCATTAGAAGAGTCAAGTAGAGCATGAAATCTACTATCTTCTATTATTTAAAAAGATTTTCATAAACTTTATCGCAGAGACTCAGCTTAATAAATAAACCACATCATCCCTGCACTACGACCAAGGATATTCATGTAATCATCAATGGTCATGATTATACTGAATAATCCATGGTCATAATCATACCAACAACTGTTCACTAATGAACTACAGGCCAATGAGGACTTTTACCACATCATTCGTTACATTACGGTCATAATTATACCGAATAATCCATGGTCATAATCATACTAAGTCCATCTCTGCACGTAAGCCAAAGATGACTTTCATCACAATATAAGCATGAGGATGATTACAATAATATAAGCATTAATCAAACGAAAACAAGGATAAATATTAAAGACTTTAAATTTATCCAAATATTATCCATCACTTAAATAACTCATAATCTAATATTCTTAATATTATAACAATATTTTAATCACTTCTTAAACTTATAAACAATTTAATTTAATTGTTTACACTTTACCAAATAATACATTTAATCATTCAAAAATACCATACTCAAAATATTCCATCACCAATGATCAAATCACTCATCAAAAATCTGCATATACCTTATATAAGATTTTCAAGCCCTAAAATCCTATTTACCAATTCTTCAACTTCACATAACATATTTAACTCATATGTTTGAAACTAAACCGTTTTCACGAAAAATTACCAAATCAATTTATTATTTTTCTATCCTTTGTCCAAACATATATACATATATTTCATACATAACAAGTATTTTTTTTATAATTTTTCAACTCTCTTAAGTATTTTTCAAAAATCAATTTCTAATTAATTCCTTAAGAAATTAGCTACCTCAAGTTTAACTCCAGAAATTCCCAAATTTTGGTAGGATCTTACACATGTTAACGCGAGCTTCCAGTTTAAATTTCATGGTCATCGGAGTTATAGAACTCCGGTTATAGCGTTTTTCGTCAAAAAAACCTTAATATTGAAATGGTCATAACTTGCTCATTTTAAGTCAGAATGAGCTCATTTTTGGACAGGAGGTACTTTATACCATATATTTCCATGTCCCAAAAGGCCGAAATTTTTCTCACAAATTAAGTGGCAGAAAATTCCCTTTTAAATTTATGGGCAGTAGCTTTTTGGTACTTTGCATTTTTTTACTCCTTTTCTAAAATCAGTCCACACGAAAATCTACAACACTTTTTCCAGTGATTCCACTTCGATAAGTTAGAAAACTCATAGATCTAACTCTAGAACTTGACCACACTCAAAAATTTGAAATATAATAGGATATGTGGTCAATTGAATTTCATGTTCCATTTTCACCAAAAATCTAATTTTCAACTCTTTGTGATTTCTAAGAAACTTTCATGTTTTCACATAATAACCAACATAACTCATCATAACACTTACTAATACTACATATACCCGTGATTTTCATCAGTCCAATTCTTTTATTATGACTTTCATCATAATCAACAGTCTAATGCTTATATTATGACTTTCATCATAATCCACGTAACTAGATCATTTCCACAATTTAATAAGGAATGAATATAAATGATCATTCACCATGCATGTGGTAATCCACATGATAAAGTTATTCCAATGTAATAATAAAGAATGGAATAACTAAAGAATTCACCATGCGCATGCAGATTGCAGATAGATAAGTTATTCCCAATGTAATAATAAAGAATGGAACCAGTCATGCGTAAACGCATGCATGACGTGATATTTCGATAGAATAATAAATAATGGAATCAGTCATATGTAAATGCACGTATGTGATATTACGACGAATAATAAAGAATCGGAACCAGTCAAAGAAATTGCGACTTATTGGGATATTCCAATGTAATAATAAAGAATTGAATAACAACATAATTTCACCATGTATGCAGATTTTGATAGGCAAAAGTTATTCCAACAGAATAATAAAGAATGGAATAATAAGAATTTCACTATGTATGCAAGATTCAAGGCAGATAAAAGTTATTCCAACATAATAATAAGGAATGAAATAAAAATAGCTCTCTTCATGAATACGAAAGAAATAATACCCCTTACGAGTACAACAAATAATATCCCTTACCTTAGAAGAAACTTGATATTGGAAAAGTGAGATAGCAGATTTCTTCTTCTTTTCTCTCTATATTTCTCTCTCTAGAGTTTCAGTGAATTCGTGAGAAATAATGAAGGAATGAGCTTCTATTTATAGAAGAACTGAAAGTGGCTCTTGGTCTTAACGAAGGGTCAAAATGACTCTTGGTAATATCAAGAGACAACTACTATTTCATGAAGGGCAATTAACTCTTGGAACAATCAAGAGACAAGTAACTCTTGAAAAGCGGAAGGATGATAACTCTTGAAAACCGAAGGACAAATAACTCTTGAAAACCGAAAGGACAAGTTACTATTAAAACTTTAAACCAACGATCCATATTGATTTACTATTATAATTTCAACCAACGGTCTGAAAAATTAGCACATCTCCTAATGGAATAATATTGTACCCAAAAATGATTTGGATCAAAAAGAAATATATTTTTCGGGTGAATTGTACCCCGTGAATAATACTTTAGGAATAGTAGCCCCGTAAATAGTACCCCGACACAAAAAGTGTCCCAAATACTCGAGTGAATAATACTAGAGTGAATAGTAATCGGGTGAATAGTAACCCGTGAATAGTAACTTGTGAATAGTAACTCGTGAATAGTATTCTGACACAAAAAGTATCCCGAATACCCGATTAAACAATATAACCTCCAGACATCAATTATTATCAAAATAAATGTCGATTTCCACTTACACAAATAATTTCAACACAATGAAACTATCAAATTCATCTATAATCAACACGAATTTATTCATCATTAATATTATAACTCACAATATTTAACAACAGGTCATTCCCAGGAAAAAGGGGGCTTTTCGATAAGAATTTCTCCATATTGGCGCGCAATTAGGTGACCAAACCTCTCCTTGACAGAACTTCTAGACATTGTAAATACTACAATTTAATAATATAAACAACTTTGTCGTCTCAATTATTGATTTAATAATATATCATATTATGCAGATGATACTGTGACAATAATTGAATCAATAATATGAGAGATATAATGCAGCAATTACTGTAGCAATAATTGAGTATAACTGAGTGACTTCTTACGTAAGCATCAATAACCAATACCGTGTGCTACTATGCAACCACGCATATTACTATACTTTTACTAATGGGTAGTTCAACGGTTTTAACGGTAACACTACCAAGTTATTTTTATAAAAAGATAATTTTATCGTTTTCTTACTACGACAATACTTTCGTTGTGGGTTCACGAATGATTGTGCCGTCGTACGGATATTCCTGACAAACAGAATATTCTCCGACCAAATGAATATTTTATAACAACTTGCTTACTTTATAAAATTTTTAAATATCACCCACAACTATAACATTATATCAAATCCACACCATAATATTAAAAAAAATATTTCGAGAAATCTAAATCTTTATTCATAAAATCTGGGGTCTCACACCTTGTATAGAGGATTCTGTATGTGTAGGTATCTTTGTACCTCGAGTGGTGATCGATGCAATTCTTTCGTGAGTAATGACCAAGTCTGTGATTTGTTTACTCAATTCGTCAAATTCTTCTCGAAAAACAGGTTTAGACTGGTCAGAAGAAGACATGATTGGCTGTAGGCTCGTGGCCTTTTTGGATTTTGAGCGGGTAACAGGCCCAAGTGCTTCCCTACAAAAGACTTATGTAGTTTAGTCTTAGGGATAATGTAAATGTTATCATGATCTGTCCATTTTAGGAATATGGTCCTGCAAAAGCGGTTGTTAATTGATAACATGTCATGTATGCACATATATTCTTCATATTTTTCATTACATATAAATGATCATGGAATGAAATTATAAGTAAATGCTTTTACAAGTAATTAAAAATGGAAAGCATGAAGAGACTTTTCTCCGCGTTTGATTTATCAGAAGTTGACCTATCTTAGGTTACTCTCGCGACTTTTTGGCATGAAGGTTCCCAGATCATCGCAATCTACTTGACGGGAAGTTAATCCAATCTTTCAACTGGAGCGAATCTAGGTGGTGCCTTTCCTGAGCCTCGTTGGAATTAGTCTTCCTACGAGCCCAGTAATCAAACACCGACAGGATAACCTCCTGATGGAGGAACCACACAACATACATTTACATACGTGTCTCACCGTTTATGCAAAATGATGACATGTGCGAAGCACTAATATCACAAATAGATATTTAGCAATGCAGTAAGTAAGATGCATTAGTACACATTCATCATAAATGTAAATGCAACATTCACACACAAGCATATAATAGTTTTCGAAATATTGTAATAGCGGCTTAAGCCTTCTTACTGGAGTCCCCAGCAGAGTCGCCACCTGTCGACGTCGGTATTTTTAGTGTCCCTTTTCGTTACTTGTTCTTTGGTGTTCTCATGTTAATGTGAGATTTATTTGAAAAAAACAAGTGAAAAAGGTCCGACATGTGTAATGTCGACGATTTGACTTTAAGAGTCGCCAGTTGTTTTTAACTGGTTGCACCAATGCAACCGAAAATGTTTGCACATTAACCAAGTGATTTGACACTGCTAAACGGGTCTGTGAAACTGAGATTCATTAGGGATTGGGGGCTTGATTATGCGGAGGGAAGGTGTTAGGCACCCCCCGACATCCGTGTTTCCACGATGATCGCCACTTCTCAAAGAAACTGTTATATGAATATGTGTGTGTGTGTGTGTGTGTGGATCAATGTACAATTATTTGAAAATAATGTGAGGCCTCGTTCGCACATATATATACAAGGTTTGAATTTATAGAAAAATTCAGTTTTAACCAAGATAGAGCAATGAAATTTTGTAAAAGAGGTTTTTCAAACCTTGTGCTCAATAGGAATTAAAACCTTTTCATGCTTCCATTTTATTGTTAAATGTTTTGCTTGTTTGATTTTATTTTCGAGATGCGAGGCATCTTCGAGAAAACAATATACAGCAGTGCCGAACTCCTTATGGGCATGACAGCCATCCAAGAAAATTCGTACACTGTAAATAATGTATAAGCTGCTTACAGCTGAAAAAAAGTCCATCACGGGAACCGAATCTAGATTCAGTAGACTGAATATATGATCACATGATTCCTAGGCTCACATGATACTGCAATTTGTATGGAAAGCAGTAAGTAAGCAGTTATATATATATATATATATATATATATATATATATATAAGTGGTAAATATATATATGTGCATGATCAGCTACCACGAAGCAACTCCATGGGGATCGAAATATAAATAAAGCAATAAATGCTATCAACCACAAGTTAAGTAAACTCAAAGGACTTGAATGTAAATAAAGTCATAAAAGCTATCAAGCGCCAATAAGTAAAACTGTGCAAGACGAAATGTAAAGAAGTCGTAAAAGGCCACGTAAGTAAACTCTGTGCCTAACAGAATGTAAATATATATATATATATATATATATATATATATATAAAAGCAATAAATGCATCGAATATAAAATCCAGGCTCATCGGATATGTCTGAGATAACAATTATATATAAGAATATATATAAAAGCAATTAACGCACTGGATATAAAATCCCGCCATCGCCATATATATAGTCGCCCACAATATATATATATATATATATATATATATATATATATATATATATATATATATATATAAGCAAATAAACGCTCGCATATAAGTTCAGGCTCAATCGAGGCATAACTCGATAATGTTAGTCCATATAATATATATATATATATATATATATATATAAGTATATATATACAGAAAGAAATGAAAACCATGAACCAAAGTTCGGGCATACGCACACAACACGACTCTTAATGTGTAGAATAGTGTGTTCAAATATGAAGAGAAAGGCTTTATAGTGTAAGAAGGCTTACAGTGGGCTGCCAATTCAGACTTCTATGACTCTATATGGACAAACACTCAGCTCCCGCCGGTAAATTTATAACTGTATGTGGGCTAACAGGTGTTTAAAAAGAGCAAGCACTCAATATAGGGTGTGTACAAAGCAAATTGGATAGGGCTTCCTCGCCTTTTTCTTTTTTCAAAATGACTAGCCCAAACTCTATATTTATAGAAATTTGCTAGGCTGTAGGTGTACATCTGCAATCGCAGTTGCACTTATGGTTACTCAGGGTTCCATGGGTCCCGTCGTCTCAAAATCGTGCACTCGTAGTAATTGTAATGTCCAAATCGAACTTGCAGAACTTCAATCCGAGCATCCGAATGAGGTATATACGACATTCTTCGGACTGCTTGTGTCAAGTGTTACGCAATGACATGTAATAGAGGTTGTACGAAGTCAGAAATAGGGGACCATGCCCACGGTCTTCAAGCTTCAAATTCTATCCGGTGTGCTGCCACGCGTAATAGTCACTCGGGATTGGAACTACTGGTTGTTGAAGGACATTGTTGTATGTATGTATGTATGAAGCGTTGAGACGACACGCAGGTGTTGAGGTAGCAAGATGACGTATGACTCCTCATCGGGGTTATTGCCGATTTGAGTTAAAAGTAGACGTTGCTCAGGGCTATATCTGAGATTGGACTGCTGCAAGTGTTGAATGCCGCAATGTCATCTTGTGGTTGCCTGTCTGCCCGGTGTTAGCTCCGGGTCTGACGTATGAGTGCCTCGGCAGGAGGTCTAAGCTTGAAGCTGATCGCATATATTTGAAACAAATATTTTTGGAGTTATCACCGGAGCTGTAACAGCATTCCTTGGGGTTATCGCCAAGGACGAAACTCGGGGTTATTTCTGAGGTTGGAAACGATGTTCCCAGTGTGTGTTCCGAGGTTTAAGACTGATACTCCCGGTGTATGGTCCGGGGTTGAGATTGAAGTTCCGATAATATTCGGAATTGATGTGAACTGTCTTCCAGGGTTATCTCCGAAAGACGATTCTGCCCTCCTGCAATGTTAGTAACAGTTGTGCAGAAAATTTCGAGTGTCTACACCTCTTTTTCTTCATTTTTAATTTAGTCCTACAAGTATTATCAAACTTTCACCACCTCCTCTAATAGTAAATAATGTGAATCAATAGTTCAATCATGTGAATCAATAGTTATAATATGTAAAAATACAAATTACAGTATAGTACCTTCAACTATACCTCCATTTTTAACTTAGTTATGCAAGTATTATCAATCTTGCACCACCTCCCCTAATAGTACAAGAATGTGAATCAATAGTACACACATGTGAACAAATAGTTATAGTCATGTGAATTAATAGCAATTAATTGCTCATTTATCCGGTTAATTACCCGATTGGTCAATATAACATCCAGACATCAATTATTATCGAAATAAATATTAATTTTCACTAACACTAATAATTCCAACACAATGAAACTATCCAATTCATCTTTAATCAACACGAACTTATTCATCATTAATATTATAATTCACAATATTTAACAACCGAAGTCGTCCTTAAAGGAAAGAGGGGTTTTTCGATAAGAATTTCTCCTTATTGGCCGTATGATTAGGTGACCAAACCTTTCCTCGATGTAACTTCTAGACATTGTCAATATTGCAAATAATAATATGAATAACTTTGCCATTTCAATTATTAATTTAATAATATATATTATGCAGATGATACTGTGACAATAATTGAATCAATAATATGAGAGATATGATGCAGTAATTATTGTAGCAATAATTGAGTATAACTGAGTGACTTCTCACGTAAGCATCAATAATCAATACCGTGTTCTACTATGCAACCACGCCTATTACTGTACTTTTACTACCGGGTAGTTCAACAGTTTTAACGGTAACACTTTTGCTATTATTTTTATAAAAAGATAATTTTGTCGTTTTCTTACTACGACAATACTTTCGTTGTGGTTTCACGAATGATTGTGTCGTCGTACGGATATTCCCCGACAAAAAGAATATTCTTCGACCAATCAAATATTTTATAACAACTTGCATACTTTGTAAAATTTGTAAATATTACCCACAACTATAACATTATATCAAATTCACACCATAATATTCAAAAAATATATTTCGAGAAAATTATTCTTTATTCATAAAAGTTGGGGTCTTACAACCTCTCCTTCATATGAAATTTCATCCTCGAAATTAGGGTATGTACCTAGTATATCGAAGAGGTGAGGATATCTTGACTTCATCTCAGATTCTAACTCCCAGGTCATTTCTTGCACATCGTGGTTTCTCCACAAAATTTTGACTTGAGGAATAACCTTGGATCGTAGAATATGATTCTTCTTATCCAAGATTTTAACAGGTACCTCTTCCTATGTTAAATCTTCCTCTATCTCATCTGGTTCTAATTCAATAATGTGGTTCGGGTCTTTCACATATTTACATAACAAAGATATGTGAAAAACGTTATGAACACGAGACATACTTGGCGGTAAGGCGAGTCTATAGGCCACTGTTCCTACCCGATCGAGGATTAAAAATGGGCCAATGAATCGAGGATTGAGCTTTCCTCTCTTTTCAAATCTCGTAACTCCTTTCCATGCAGCAACACGTAACAACACATGATCTTTAATATTGAATTCCATATCCTTTCGATGAAGATCAACATACCTCTTTTGTCGATCTTGTGAGATTTTTATACGTTGTCGGATCGTTTAAATCTTTTTCGTAGTCATACGTACCAACTCCGGTCCTAAAAACGTTGCTTCACCCACCTCATCCCAAAGATACCGAGAACGACACTTTCTTCCATACAACGCCTCAAATGGAGCCATGCCAATACTTGTTTGATAACTATTATTGTAGGAAAACTCCACCAATGGTAAGAACTTGTCCCAACTTCCCTTGAAGTCAAGGACATAGAGTCTTAATAAATCTTCAAGAGTTTGAATAGTCCTTTTCGACTTCCCGTCCATTTGAGGATGATATGCCGAACTAAATCGTCAATCCGTGCCCATAGCTTTTTGCAAACTAACCTAAAATCTTGAAGTGAATCTTGGGTCTCGATCAGAAACTATCGATACTAGCATACCATACAATCTTATGATCTTGTTTATATACATACTAACAAGACGTTCAAGTGTATAAGTTTCTCGTATCGGTAAGAAATGAGCAGACTTGGTCAATCTATCAACAATGACCCAAATCGCATCTATACCTTGAGAAACCTTGGGAAGACCAGTAACGAAATCCATGGTAATATTTTCCCACTTCCATTCTGCTTTAGATAACATAGTTAATTCATTTACTCATAACTAGTTCATTTTCATGAAAAATACCAAATCAGTCCCAAAAATATTTCTTTTCTGGAATTTAGTAGAATATAGTCTCATATTGAACATATATTTTTCTCAGAATTTTTAAAATTCATTTACTATTTTTATATGGCCAAAACTGTCGAATATTTAGATATTTATAATAAATTGTACTTTTGTCCAAAAATTCCAAAATTTATAGGGTATACTCATGTTATATATATGTACTCCCAATAAAAATTTCACCAATTTTAGAGTTAACCACAAAGAGTTATAAGGGTTTACTTTTAAAATAATTTTTTTTCATAAAATTCATAACTTCTAATCTTTATACATCCAAAAATTATCATTTTTGGACACAATCTAAAAAACTTAACAAACTATCATTTCAAATTTTTTCAGAATTTTTGAGGGTCAGAAAAATTACGAAACTACCCCTGACAGAAAACCCTTTTGAATGAAAATACTATTCATATGAATACAAAGGATCATTCACCATGCATTCGGTAATCCATATAGACAGGTTATTCTAACAGAATAATAAAGAATGGAATAATAGAAGAATTCACCATGCATGCGATAGACCGCACGGACAGGTTATTCTCAACAGAATAATAAAGAATGAAACCAGGTCATGTGTAAACCGCACAAACGTGATATTCCAACAGAATAATAAAGAATGAAATAACAACAGAATTCACCAGGCATGCGATAGACCGCACAGACAGGTTATTTCAACAGAATAATAAATAATGAAATAATTGAAGAATTTCACCATGTATGTGGTACTTCGCATAGACATGGTATTCCAACATTATAATAAGAAATGAAATAACAATAGCTCTCTTCATGAATACGAAAGAAATAATACCCCTTACCTTAGAAAAAACTGAATACTGGAATAATGAGGTAGCAGACTTCTCTTCTTCTTTCTCTCTATAATTTATCTCTATAATAATTGCTCTATAGCTTTAGTGAATTGGTGAAAAATGAAGGAAGAATGAGCTTCTATTTATAGAAAAATATAGTTTCGATAATTGCACATTTTAGGGCTCGAAATATTACAGTATAATACCTTTAACTTTTCTTTCATTTTTAATTTAGTCCTGCAAGTATTATCAAACTTGCACCACCTCCCCTAGTAGTAAATAATGTGAATTAATAGTACAATCAAATGACTCAATAGTTATAATCTTGTGAAAATACGAATTACAGTATAGTACCTCCATTTTTAACTTAGTCATGCAAGTATTATAAATCTTGCACCACCTCTCCTAATAGTACATGAATATGAATCAATAGTACACACATGTGAACAAATAGTTATAATTATGTGAATTAATAGCAATTAATTGCTCATTTATTCGATTAATTACCCGATTGGTCAATATAACCTCCAGACATTAATTATTATCGAAATAAATGTCGATTTCCACTAACACTAACAATCCCAACACAATGAAAAAAATTTCTCAAAATTTCATTTTTGAAATTTTCAAAATTTAATTTTTTTCGAAAAAATCAACTGTTGACTTTTTTGACCAAAAAGTCAACTCCGACAAATTTTGTGTTTATAGTCTATTTCTACTAATTTCATCGTTCCGAACTCAAATATCACGTCCGCGTCTCCAAATTCAATTCCGAACTCAAAT
Source organism: Panax quinquefolius (assembly GCA_020205615.1). Taxonomy (NCBI): domain Eukaryota; kingdom Viridiplantae; phylum Streptophyta; class Magnoliopsida; order Apiales; family Araliaceae; genus Panax; species Panax quinquefolius. The sequence continues at coordinate 104,252,653 of CM035153.1, forward strand.
TTGATTTTTTTATAACATTCATCATTAATATTATAACTCACAATATTTAACAACCAGGTTGTTCCCAGGAAAGAGGAGACTTTCCAATAAGGATTTCTCCTTCTTGGCGCGAAATTAGGTGACCAAACCTCTCCTTGACAGAACTTCTAGACATTGTCAATATTATAAATAATAATATGAATAATTTTATCATCTCAATTATTGATTTAATAATATATAAAATATTATGCAAATGATACTGTGACAATAACTGAATCAATAATACGAGAGATATGATCAAAGAATTATCGTAATAATAATTGAGTATAAGCGAGTGACTTCTCACGTAAGCATCAATAATCAATACCGTGTCTGCTCTTACGCAACCACGCGTATTATTGTACTTTTACTACCGAAAGTAGTTCAGCAGTTTTAATTCAGTAACACTTTCATTTGTTATTTTTATAAAAAGATAATTCTGTCGTTTCCTTACTACGATGATACTTCGTTGTGGGGTCCACCAATGATTGTGTCATCCTACGGATATTCTCCGATAAAAAGAATATTCCCCGACCAAATAAATATTTTATAACAACTTGCATACTTTAAAAAAATTTCACATATCACCCTTAACTTTAACCTTTTATCAATTTAACCATTTACTAAATAGAATAATTATAAGAAAATTGAATACTTTTATTTCACAAAATTCGGAGTCTCACACATTTTCTTTTCTAGTATCTGAAGACATATCTTTTGCTGAATCCTGACCCGGAATATGGCAGAACCAATGTAGATTTCAATCGCTAGTGTAACTGAAACTCATGAAATTATAATCCAAAGCTATAATGAAAAAAAATGTAAAAAAATATTCACAATAAACTATAAATGGAACTAAAATGTCATATCTGTCATCTCTAACAATAAAACTATATACCCAAAAACAATTACAACTGGAAAAAATTACAACTTGCAGCAAAAGTAGAAAAATTAATCAACCAACAATGCTAATGTTAAATGCATAGTTCTTTTTCTTTGTAAGAAACATCAACAAAACATTCTCTCATTTGTTTCACTGGATTTTCTTCTTAACGTCTGTCACATTGCTAGTATATACTTCATGTAAGCATTTAGTTGCTACACTTCATAAATAGTTATAAATTATAATACCAATAAAAACATTTGTAAGCCCCTTACAAAAATCATAAAGCAATTCTTCCTCCATTCCACAAAAAAAAAAAAACAAGTCTCATTTAATTTTTTTTCCCTAGTTAATTAGCAAAATCCTAAATTTCAAAACTAATCTAAATTTATTTGATTTTGATTACTCAATAGTTAATATTGTAAACTAATTACAAAGTATTACTAAGTACAAATTTGGTATTTCCAAAGTACGATTAGATTGAACTCATTTTTTGGAACCAAAGGAATAAGCGCATATATAGCATTGACCCCTGTATAATTGATTTTAGAATCAATATTTTCAAATTCAGTCAAATGATTACAATTCCAAAATCATCACAACTAACACGAAATTCATGCTCTTGAAAACAAAGACCGATAAAAATGAATTGAATGGGCATAATATATACACTCACCTGTTCAACCAGAAGAATAATGAAAGAGTATGGAATGGAAATAAACACGTACCTTTTCAAACACAGAAGAGAGTAGAGAGCAGAGAGCAGAGAGCAGAGAGCAAGGGGTGGGATTGTATAAATGATAAAAGTTGAATTAAATCCCAAAGAATAAAAATAAATAAATAAATACAAACTTGCAGACCATTAATAACAATGGCTTCAAATGTCAATCAGTAGCTTTGAATAAAGATTCTAAACTATTCTTTTTTACGTATTCTATTTATAACATTATGAGAACCCTGAATTATAATTCATCTATTAAAATGCTCCATATATTATTCATTCTATTTAAACTTATTCACTATATTCCATAGAAAGATTACCATTTGAAAAATTGTAATCTCTCCATTCCAAAATTACAAATATTTTTCTTTTATAGTTTGTTCCAAAATTAGATACACTGTTATGATCATTGATTTGGTGAAGTATTCTACTTGAACAATTCAACAACTACAAGGATTAAAAGTGTAAACACTAACCGAATTGAAGGTTACAATTATAGAATCATTTGTTACTGACTTGGACCGGTTCACAACAATTAACATACAACCACCACTCAAAATGGCACTCAGACTTAATTCAGGCATTTCATTAAATACATTAAATACATTTGATATGTTCCCATTTCCAAATTCATATGTAATAGCAAATCAAATAGATAGGGAAACAGAGAACGAAAGAATGTAATATAAAGAGACAAAAAGGATTACAAAATATAACAGAAAATGAGAGATTCATAGATACCTGTGAGAACTTCGGTTCATTGAAATCAAATGTATCCTTTAGAAGCAGTGAATGAGCACAGTGTTTTCAGTACTAGGTTTTGTTAAGTGGAACACGTAAAATAGAGAACCAGAAAGTAAAAACAAAATATTCTTACTCCCTGAAAACCAATTATATTTAACTAATTGTCCTATAACTTTTAAGAACCACAAAGATTTTTCAGATTTTTCAATTGTTTATAAAACAACTTTGCCATTGAAGTACTTTGACCGGAGGAAACATCGTAAACCGTTCTAATATCCCATAAAAACAACTAGTATATAGTTTACTCAAATTCTTAAAGAAGATACCAAAAGGAGCACGGATTTGACCTTCTTTTTGTATTCATACAGGGTTGCAAAATAATACCAAAAAAATTAAGAACTATGTTCTAATAAATCTCGTCTTTCTTTTGCCACAAGACCTTATATTGATACAAATCATAGACTGAAAAAGGAAATACAAGAATCTAACCTTCTCCCCCATCAACGAGGTTACCAAAAAAATCAGTGAGTGCCGGTGGGAGAGGATCAGAGCGGTGACCGGTGGGAACGATTTAGGGGTTTGGGTTAGAGCCGAGAAGGAGATCAGTGAGAGAAAGAGGGGTAGAGAGTATTATTTTAAGATATCATAAACTAATTATAACAAACTCAAATATAACTTTTGTAGAAAAAAAGTAAGTTTTTAACATTTATAATCTGCTCCACAAAAAATAGTCATAAATATTATAATTTTGTTTATAATCAATTTATAATATTTTAAAATTTAAATTATTATAATTTAATATTTTAATTAATACAATTAATATTATAAATTAATTAAAAATTCTTATTAAGAATAATTTTTTATTAAAATATTAATTACATTACAATTTGAGTTCTAATATATTATAAATTAAAAACAAACTCAAACTTAACTGTTTCTATAGAATATGAGTATTTTCTTTTTGACATTTGTGTTCTATTCTACAAAAGAGCACCAATATTTTCTTTTTTTTTATCCTTTTTTTTTTGGGTCATGATCAATGTATGAAATTTTAAAGTTTTAATGTATGTAAAGTTATGTACTTTATAGTTTATTAAAAAAATAGTCGATATTGTAAGTTACTTAAAAAGTGTAATTAAAAGTAAATTTACAACAACTAATGGAATACGGATGAAAAATTGAATGACAAAATTGAGAAGAAAACAGCAACTAATGGAATACGGATGAACAAAGTTGTTGGAAAAAATACCTTCGAACAAATTGACGAATCTTTGGATCTTCGAAGTTAGGGCTTCTGCAATTGGGACAGAAGGTGCAGATTTGAAGATGCAAAGATGAAGTTTGGGGGAAAATTTTGAGATTAATGATAATCCCTTTACTCGTACGAAACATTATTCAAACAATCAAATCTCGATCTCGCCAATTGCGACAAAATTTGGCGCTAATTTTTTATTTCTCCCGCCTAAACTACGGCTAAGGAAAAGAGGGGAAATCAAATTGAGAGACCTAACATCTATCTTGTTGAAACTTCAATTTTGGCAAAAAATTGAGCGAAACCTTGATCTGGCTTGCTTCCTATCTCGCTCGCTTCCCTTTCTCGTACGAGTCACGCACACTGTCTTTCTTCTTCTTTTTTTTGAAACAAGCATGATCTTGCACTTCAAATAAATAAAGTTAAGTTTTTTTAATTTTTCTTATGGTTTAGTACTAAACTAATTAAAAATTAAATTAAATAATCCAAAAGTCTTTCTTAATTAAAGCCCTCCCAAATTGTTATTTAAGCGAATATTAAATACAATACCAAGAAATAAAGTTACTTTAAATTAATCTCTAAAAGACTTTTTGGATTAATATTATATACTTAAAATAAAATTTAAAGTCTTTTGGATTACTTATTTTATTTTTATTTAACTTTAACTTTATTTAATTATGATCATAAAATAAACTTTTATGGAGAAATTTTAAAGTTTAACATAGTGTAAAGTTATTTACTTTATAGTTTATTAAAATAAATAGTTGATATTGTAAGTTACTTAAAAAGTGTTATTAAAATTAAATCTACTATTGTAAAAACTTTAAGGTATTTATATTCACCACAATTAATTCAAAAAAAATTATTTAGAATAAGATAGCGACCAATTTTATCCATCGCAAAAAATATCTGAATAATGATATATAGTGAGTAATAATTCTTTCACTAAATAGATTTTTTCCTCGCAAATTTTCATTATAAATTGGCTCCAAAAATCTTTCTATCGCCCCAATTTTGAGAGGAAAAAAATATAAATTATGAAGGATGTTTCTTTTGCTAATAACTATATTGTCACTATACTTTTTTTCTTCACTATTCCTTAGCTAAACAACTCCTCATGTGAAGGAATAAATTCCTTCACAAAATTTCCTTCGCTAGAGGTCATTTTTGGTGTAGTGAGCAAATATTTAATTAAATTTTACTGAACTATATAAGTGAGGGTAATATAGTTTGATGAAAATAGTAGGAGATACCAATTTAAAACAAGACCTAAATTACTTTGGTAATTAATAAAAAATGTATGCTAAAATATTGTTAAGTACAAATTCATTTATAGTATTTTACAATGTCTAAATTACTATCATTGTGAAGCATATTAGATGTTATTTAACTGAACTGAATTAAATGGATTGGTTAAGGAATTTGAGAATAGTTCTCATGGCTGAAAAGCTATCTTATGTCCTTAATACGCATATTGTGACGCCCCCAAAATAGGTATACATCACCCATCTTGAGTCGCCAAATCTATGGTACAAAATTCAAATACAACTTAATAATATAACTGTCGTGCAAAATACGACAAAATATAAACTGAGAGTTTTAAAACGAATATTGTCTTCTAGACAGTATTCAACTCAAATGAAGTCCTCAATATATTTATTATCACACTATTTCATAGAATAGTGAGGAATACTAATGCTATCATCTGGACCGTCACTTCGTTCCCCGACTAGTCCCGGCCTTGAAGAGGACGATAAAAGCAAAAAGGTGAGCTCAACTAGCCCAGTAAGAAATATTATGACTAAGATAATGCAGAATAATTAATCTTTAGCCTTCAACAGTGTTAAACTGATAAAATAGAACAAACATCAAGTTTAACTGCAGTGGAACAAGTAATCCATTAGAAGTGTCAAGTAGAGAATAAAATCTACTATCTTCTATGGTTTAAAAGGGTTTTTCATCACTTTTATCGCTAAGACTCTGCTTAATAAATAATCCACATCATCCTTGTACTACGGCCAAGGATATTCATTAGTATCACGACCACAAAGTATCCATGCACTACGGGCCAAGGATATTCGTGTTTTCATCAATGGTCATGATCATGCCAACAACTTTCCATCAATGCACTACGGGCCAATGAGGACTTTTACCACATCATTTGTAAAATTACGGTACGTGATATATCTAGAATAATCCCTGATCATAATCATACCAAGTCCATCTATGCACTACAGGCCACAGTTGACTTTCAACATAATATAAACATAAGGATGATGACAATGATATAAGAATTCAATAAAACAAGTTCAAGGATAATTTTTTAAAGATTTATAATTTAATATATCCAGAAATCAATAACGTCCAAATTGTCAACATGATACTGCTATGTGGAGTAAAATTCAAAAATAATATTGTACAAAAAATAATTTGGACCAAAAACGAATCAATTTTTATCATGAATAGTACTTCGGGTGAATAGTACTCGAGTGAATAGTACCCCGTGAATAGAACTTCAGGAGTAGTAACCCCGTGAATAGTATTCTGGCATGAAAAAGTTAAATCTTATCAAGAATGCTCAGAATAATATTTCCATGAAAAGATACTAGATGAAGCGCAAATATCAAGGATATTCTACTAATTTCATGGAGTTTAGAAGCCAAAACTTTAACAAAACGAGTATAGAATTCGAAATCTGAAACGAAATAATATTACTTACATACTACAGAGTATGGAAGAAAATATTATTTCAAGCGAATTTGAACATAACTAACATCCCTTACCTTGAAAAGAAGAGTATTCCAACTGGTATAACGGGGATATTCTTGAAGAAAACTTTCACTATTTTCTACGCTCAAAGCTTTCTAAAACTCTGAAAGAAATATGCTCAAGATTATAGAAGAAGAATTTTCTGATTCTAGAGTGATTTTAAATTCTAACTTAAGTGCCTATTTATAGGAAAATGCTAGAACGTCATAAGAGACTAAATAATAAAATATTATTATTAATTTTCTATGCATGCCACCAACCAAGACCAAATTGCAGCCACCTCTAGTGGGTCCCACCAATTCAGCACATGTTTTCTACACCAACCAAAAGTGGGGCCCGTGTTTTTAATAAAAATATTTTAATTTCTGAAACTTCAATAATTCATAATAAATAGCCCTTTCATCAGAAAAATATGAATTTTATGTCCATTCCACACGAAATCGAATTCTCTAGAACTTTGTAGCTTTAAGTTTTTCCAAATTGCAAACAGAAAATATCCAAAATTCATAAACGGACGATTTTCAACACCTATTAAAATTCATAACGAATCATACGTTAATTTTTAACGGTTCAAAATTTGTGGACATATACTAAACTTATATATGTATAATATATCCAAAAATCACAACGATCCAATGGTCGGATTAAAATTATAACTCATGCAATAGAGTTTTAAGAACACCGATTTAATTTTTTAATACCTCCAATCCGACAAAATACTGAGAAAACACCTCAACATTAATTCCTTCATTTATAATCACATAAAATAAATATGAAATTGAAATGTCCACTCTTATTGTCTTGGCCATGATTACCACCGAAGTGGTTACCATTTCTGGCATGTTGATTTCCCTCCACGCTTGTTGTCACCGCTTTGATGACTGCTACCACTAGTATTATCATTTTGTCGGCTGCTCTCTCTTGGTTGGGTTGACTCATTATCACGCTCCAATAACTGAGCCCTATTCACAACATCTGAATACAAACACAGTTTATGAGAGATAAGGTATTGACGTATCTCGGGTTTCAAACCTCTTAGAAACATTCACGTCATTCTCTCCTCATTATCAACCAAATGGGACGCAAACCGGGACAACTCGGCAAACTTGACTTCGTACTGCGACACGATCATGTTGTTTTGCTCCAGTTTAATGAACTCTACCTCTTTCATGTGACGAATACTTTCAGAAAAGTACTTGTCGTTGAATAGTTCTTGGAACTTTTCCCAAGACATCTTTAGTGCGGCAGGTTGAGTGCGCTTTACAGATTCCCACCAGTAATCTGCTTCTGCCCGCAACATGAAGGTGGCAAAGGAAACCTTTTGCTCCTCGGAGCATCTCAAGATATCAAATATCTTGTTGATCTGCTTTATCCATGTCTCCGCCTTAAGTGGTTTTGGCTCTCCAAAAAACTCCGGTGGTCCCAACTCGTTGAACTGCTTAGTAGTGACCGTCCGAGTGTTTCCAGTGTTTCCACCTGTATTTCGGACAGGAGTCTCTCTTGCCTGATTTTGCATGAATTGCAGAAAGCCTCTGAACATTCTATCGTTCATCATTTGGTTAATTTTGTTATTTGCATGAGGATTGTTGCCTTCCTGATGCACATTATCCTGATTGTTGATCTGTGGAGACTCAACGGTCTCCTGTGCTTCATTGCTATTCTCAACATTCTCAGATGTCATTTTTAAATACTGCCACAAAACAAGGGTTAATTGACATGTCACATATTATCCCTATACTCTGACCAACCAATTAAATACCAAATAAAGTTAGGTAGGTCATACTAGCGAAGAAATTCCCCGTCTCTCCCCTCATAGTTCTTGTCTCACATCTCAGCCAGGGATCATATCCCTAAGCTTTTATACCAACTGTGATGCCCCCAAAATAGGTATACATCACCTATCTTGAGTCGCCAAATACATGGTACAAAATTCAAATACAACTTAATAATACAATTGTCGTGCAAAATACGACAAAACATAAACTGAGAGTTTTAAAACGAATATTGTCTTCTAGACAGTATTCAACTCAAATGAAGTCCTCAATACATTTATTATCACACTATTTCATGGAATAGTGAACACTACTAATGTTATCATCTGGACCGTCACTCCGTTCCCGACTAGTCCCGGCCTTGAAGAGGACGATAAAAGCAAAAGGGTGAGCTCAACTAGCCCAGTAAGAAATATTATGACTAAGATAATGCAGAATAATTTATCTTTAGCCTTCAACAGTGTTAAACTGATAAAATACAATAAACATCAAGTTTAACTGCAGTGGAACAAGCAATCCATTAGAAGAGTCAAGTAGAGAATAAAATCTATTATCTTCTATGATTTAAAAGTGTTTTTCATCACTTTTATCGCTGAGACTCAGCTTAATAAATAATCCACATCATCCCTGCACTACGGCCAAGGATATTCATTAGTATCACGACCACAAAGTATCCATGCACTACGGGCCAATGATATTCGTGTTTTCATCAATGGTCATGATCATGCCAACAACTGTCCATTAATGCACTACGGGCCAATGAGGAATTTTACCACATCATTTGTAACATTACGATCATGATCATACCGAATAATCTCCGGTCATAAACATACCAAGTCCATCTATGCACTACAGGCCACAAATAACTTTCAACATAATATAAACATGAGGATGATGACAATGATATAAGAATTCAATAAAACATGTTCAAGGATAAATTTTTAAAGATTTATAATTTAATATATCCAAAAATCAATAACGTCCAAATTGTCAACATGATACTGCTTTGTGGAGTAAAATTCAAGAATAATATGTACCAAAAATAATTTGGACCAAAAATGAATCAATTTTTATCATGAAAAGTACTCCAGGTGAATAGTACTCGAGTGAATAGTACCCCCGTGAATAGTACTTCGGGAATAGTAACCCCGTGAATAGTACTCTGGCATGAAAAAGTTAAAACTTATCAAGAATGCTCAAAATAATATTTCCATGAAAAGATACTAGATGAATCGCAAATATCAAGGATATTCTACTAATTTCATGGAGTTTAGAAGACAAAACTTTAACAAAACGAGTATAGAATTCGAAATCTGAAACGAAATAATATTACTTACATACTACAGAGTATGGAAGAAAATATTATTTTAAGCAAATATTGAACAAAAATAACATCCCTTACCTTGAAGAGAAGAGTATTCTAACTGGTATAGCGGAGATATTCTTGAAGAAAACTTTCACTATTTTCTACGCTCAAAGCTTTCTAAAACTCAAAAGAAATACACTCAAGATTATAGAAGAAGAATTCTTTGATTCTGGTGTGATTTTCAATTATAACTTAAGCGCCTATTTATAGAAAAATGCTAGAACGCTATAGGAGACTAAATAATAAAATATTATTATTAATTTTCTATGCATGCCACCAACCAAGACCAAATTGCAGCCACCTCTAGTGGGTCCCACCAATTTAGCACATGTTTTCTACACCAACCAAAAGTGGGCCCATGTTTTTAATAAAAATATTTTAATTTTCGAAACTTCAATAATTCATAATAAATAGCTCTTTTATCAGAAAATACGAATGTTATGTCCATTCCACACGAAATTGAATTCTCTACAACTTTGTAGCTTTAAGTTTTTCCAAATTCCAAACAAAAAATATCCGAAGTTCACAAACGTACAATTTTCAACACCTCTTAAAATTTATAACAAATCATACGTTAATTTTTAACGGTTCAAAATTTATGGACATATACTCAACTTATATATGTATAACATATCCAAAAATCACAACAATCCAACGGTCGGATCAAAATTATAACTCGCACAATAGAGCTTTAATAACACCGATTTAATTTTTTAATACCTCCAATTAATCTGACAAAATACTGATAAAACACCTCAACATTAATTCCTTCATTTATAACCTCATAAAATAAATATTTTCCTATCTATCATTTATGTCCACATAAAATAAATATTTTCTTATCATATAAATCAATAAATAATATTACAGAATCACAATAATGACAACCAGACCGTTCCCAAGAAAGAGGGGGCTTTCCGATAAGGATTTCTCCTTCATTGGCGCATGATTAGGTGACCAAACCTCTCCTCGATGAACTTTCTAGACATTGCCAATAATGCTATCTAATAATATTATTCAAATAATATGAATTATTGATTTGATAATGGGAAATACTGTGCAGTGACAATTATTGAAACAACAATAATATAAAATATTAACGTAGCAATTATTGAATCAATAAAATAAAATATTAAACAGTAATTACTGTAACAATTATTGAGTAGTTCCTTCTTACGTAAGAATCAATAATTCAATAATACTGTGCAATACCGTGTGCTACTGTGCAAGAACGAGTATGACTGTATTTTAACCATCGGGTATTCTAACAGTTAACGGTAAAACTTTTGCCGTTATTTTTATAAAAAGATATTTTTGTCGTTTTCTCAATCCAACAATAATTCCGTTGTGGGATCCACCAATGATTGTGTCATCCTACGAATATTCCTTGAAAAAAAGAATATTCCTCGACCAAATGAATATTTTATAACAACTTGCTTTACTTTGCAAAATTTTCACATATCACCCTTAACTTTAATCCTTTTATCAATTTAACCATTTACTTAATAAAATAATAATTATAAGAAAATTGAATACTTTCATTTCATAAAATTTTGGGTCTTACACATATCCCTGCAATGGTTGAAGACAATGCCTCTGGGGAAGAGATTGCTACTTTTAGAAATAGACAAGATGATGCATAGTTGGCTCAATGCATCATTCTCGCATCCATGAGTAACGTGCTTCAGCGTCAGCATGAAACTATGGATACTCCTACTATATTCCAGCACATCAAGTAGTTGATGGTGAGGAAAGTAGGACTGATAGATATCAGATATCTAAATAGCTCTTCCGATCTAGAATGACCGATGACATTATAGTACAGAAAAAAGTTCTTAACATTATCAATTTGATTGAACAATTAGGACAACGAGTTTTGTCATGGATGAAGAGTTGTGTCAAGATTTGATCTTGCACTCACTCCCGGACTCCTTTCATAATTGTCGTGAATTTTTCGTATGAACAAGCTAGATATCAACTTCGTTGATTTGCTTAACATATTGAAAAATGTTGAGAAACTTTCCAACCAAGAAAGACCAAGTCTTACTATTAGGGGTCAAAGGATCTTCTAAAAAAAAGAACGATTCTAAGAAGGTAGATAGAAAAGGCAAAAACAAAGGATAATAAGAACAAAACTAATATGGATAACAAAGGATCTTCTAAAAAGTAGAACGATTCTAAGAAGGTAAATAGAAAAGGCAAAAACAAAGGATAATAAGAACAAAACTGATACGGATAACAAAGGAGTTTGCTTCCACTATAATAAGCCTGAACACTGGAAAAGAAACTGCGAGAAGTATCTTGTAGAGGCTAACCAGAAGAAGCTTAGTGAAGCTTCGGTTATAAATATAGTTTTTGTTCATGATTGAAATAAATTTTTCTTTAAGTCAAGGTTCTACTTGGGTATTGGATACCGACTTTGGTTATTATAAATATAGATTTATGAAGGGACCAAGCAGAAGTAGAAAGCTAAACATGAGACAAGTAATCCTATGTGTGGAAATGAAGCAAAGGTTGATGCATTAGCCATATGAACTTATTGTTAATTTAGAATTGCCTACGGGAAAGTCTATTAAGTCAATAAGTTGTTATTGTATTTGAGTTCTTGTTAGAAACATTATTTTCATTTTATTGTTGGACAATGAAATCTTTGGTAACTATGAATTGTTAGAAGTCTATTATTATGAATTGTACGATAACTATATACTCAAAGGTTTTGTCATGATTAATGTTGAAATCTATATTATCTGGAAAGTTGTTGATCGCTAGGGAGGCTTATCCCTATTGTAGAATAAATAATATTTATTTAAATAAATTAATAGTTTAATTTATTTATTTAAATAAGATTAGAATTGTTCTAATTGATTTGTTCACAACCAGTTTAATATGGAGAACGTAAAGGGTCACACCATAAAAGAAAGAATAATTATTTAAGAAGCAAATGGAATAATCGTAATAATAAATTAAGTATATTTAATTTAATCTATAGTGATAGAATAAATTAAATAACTTAATAATTATTATTTAATATTTTGAAAAATTAAATATAAATTAATAAGAGAGTCTTATTATTATTATTATTATTATTATTATTATTATTATTATTATTATTATTATTATTATTACTATTACTATTATTATTATTTAATTCCTAAAGGTGTTTGGGAATTAATTAATAAAAGTACTCTCATATATCCTAATAAGATTAGGAGGCTAATTAATTAAAAGAGCTTAATTAATTATTCCTAATAAGATTGGGAGCCTAATTCATTAAAGGAGTTTAATTAATTAAAATAAAACCTAATTCCTTAATCGTTGAGGAGGGTTGCCTACATCTATAAATAAGAGAAGTCTTATTATGGGTTGGTGTGGTTGACTTTTTCACAACATACGTAATTCGAATAGTTGGGAGAATACACCCTTTTCTATAAGAGATAAAAAAAACTAGGGTTTTACCAAATACCCATCTTCTTGAATCTTTCTTCTTCTTTTGTGAATCACCTCTAGAGGCCAAACACTTGGGTGGCTAACATTGATCAAAGGAAGGAACCAAACCCGATGGATTCAAGTTGAACGCGAAAAGGATTGGATGTGAACTTGTACTTGAGGAAGCTCAAATCTTCAAGGGTATAATTATTGTTCTTCATATTTTCGTTTAATTAATAATTGTGCATAAATGATGATCCAGGTATATGGTTTGTAAAATTTTAAAACTCTATTTTTTTCCATGCTTCTGCTTACTTTGTGCAATTTGATTGCGTTCATGAATATTACAAACCGAACAGACATGGCTATCTCATGGGAAAAATAATACGCATGACGTTTGAAGGTGCCTATCAGTCTGAAGTGTGTAATAAGCCACACGTACAATAAGAGCGCATTGCCTTTAAAATCCCCACTCAATGGGTATGGCAAAGCGTGGCCAACCTCAAGGTCTCGGCCAAAATCATCGGTAAGATTGTATGACCCTCTTTGAGAGCATGAACTACCATAATCACGTCGATATCCAGATTGTCCATGTATAACGGCATGTACAGATAAGCCACTATGCACATCAAGAATATATCTAATCGGGCGACCTGCCAATCACCATCAGAAATGGTGAAGTCCCTAGTATATCGCGGATAGCAGTCCAATGACCCAAATCTATCGATCAAGAAGTCCATGGATGCCACATGGCGTAGGTAATCTAGTCTAGGGTAACTCTGTGCCTCAAGCCTGTCAAGGTCATAAACTGTTGGCTCATGTCACCGACAGCCATCCGAGCATAAGGCCGATCTAAAGGCAAGTCTGTAAGACGCTCATACTCCTCCAATATAGGAGTTAACTCATGGGTATCAAATCTAAACACCTGTCTATCTGGTATCCAATGCTCAAGCATGCCCTCTATAAAGCCCGACGAAACCTGAAATGGCAGGAGGGTCATAGAATGCCTCAACAACTGATTAATTGTCACCCGATTTAGGGAACACAAACTGTCATACCATAATCTCAAAGAAGATGCCACCAACATGTGTGGGGTATGCTCAATCTGGCTAATAGTGGATGAAGACATCTGTAGAGCTGATAAGTGGATTTTATATCCATGAATCGTTGTCCATTTCACACTTAATTGTTGTTATTTTCTTGTTTTCATGTTCATTTTTATTTGTTTTTGGGTTCTTTCATGTGTAGGGTGGTTGTTGTGGCATTTAACGAAGATTTGGAGTCATTTGGAGCTTTTCTGGAAGTAATCGGGAAGCAAACAAAGTCAATTAGCAAAATAGATGCTCGCCAGGGCGGGGTTGTTTAGCCTACATACCCCCGCCTGGGCGGGGGGTGGGGGGGTCTCGAATGATTGACTCTCCTATTTTGTTTTGAACTATGCTGGGATATGAAATTTAGCATTTGAATAACATATGGACTCTAATTAGCAAAGAATTTTGACTGGGACTTGTGTGTTGGGATATCATTTACTAAATTAACAACGAATTAAACAAGACACAAGGCAATATACGACGATCAATTCCAATTTTTTTATAGCAAGCATTGGAGGAAGATTTTAGAGAGATTTACGGAACGATTGCAGATTTAGGCTACGTGAAGGGTGTTTTTCACTATTCTTCTCCTTAGTCTTTTATCTTTAATTGAAAGAATGTTATCTTTGAATTATTCAGTTGTTATTTCATTTATGATGAACTAATTCACTTTTTAGGCTTATGGTGGATCCTTATGTGAAACGATGATTTTGTAAACTTTGATTTCCAGTTCAATAAGCTATTTTCCAGTTTATCTATATTAATTTGACCTTGAATTTATGAATTGCCTGATCAATAATTCTTTGTGGATTTGTATGGAATCGAGAGAGGATATTCGAATCTAGACTTAGTTAATATAGCACGTGTTCATGAATTTTGTGAATAGCAAATTCTTGATGAATGTTAAGGTAAAGATATGCTTGACATCACATGTAATCAGATAGAGAACTTAATGTTAAACCTTCTTTAATTACAATTCACATAGAGATATAGTGAGTTAGTTGATTAAGGCGTTTAACTTATTTCTATCTAAATTGTGGATTTAAGTTAATACGGTATTAGTGCATTGAGAGGTGGCTAATACTACATTCGTGTTCTTGATTAATAAATTAGGATAGTGATTTGAATTGGAATAAAGGTGTAGAAATCAGAGTGAAGCTTAGGGTGAAATCATAAGTCTAATTCTCCATTAATTATTTGAAATTCTAGATTTTAATATTGGTGATTGTTTTGTGGTAGTTTATTTGTTTCTTAATTTAGTTTCTATAATTTTTAATCATTGAATTGAATAGTTTAATAAAATTAGGATTAATAGGAAATTGGTAATTATAAGGTTAAGTTTCTTACTAATTCGTCTCTGTGGGAACGATACTCTACTCATAACTATATTACTTGTTGACCACGTATACTTGCGTGTTGTGCGTAATTAGATTTCACTCAACAAGTTTTTGGCGCCGTTGACGGGGACTATTTAGTATAGATCTTAATATTTTTTTGCAATATCAGTTTAATTAGTCCAGTTTTACTTAAACATTTTTATTTTTGTTTTGTTCCTCTTATTTCAGGTTTTTGAAGTGGTTTATGCAAACTCGGTCCAAAAATCCAGACTTACTGCCTTTTGAGGACGACATTGAGAAACAATTCCAGAGGTTAAGTAAGTGGATCAAGGAAATGAGGCAAGACTTTGAAAATTCTGAGAAAGAAGAGGCAATGGCAGCTAAAGATCAGAAAGCGTTAAGGGACTTCGCCACACCCAAGGAGATTGAACTGCAGTCGAGCATCACCAGGCCTGCAATTGCTGCAAATACATTCGAAATCAAGCCTGAGACAATTCAGATGATCCATAATTCAGTTCAGTTTGGAAGATTGGCAAATGACGATCCGAATTAACACTAGTTAGCTTTCTGGAGATTTGCGATACCTTCAGGTATAATGGGGTGTCGGATGATGCGGTGAGACTTCGCTTGTTCCCATTCACCTTATGGGACAAGGCGAAGAGTTGGTTACACTCTCTACTGTCGGGTTCGATAACTACGTGGGAAGACTTAGCTCGGAAATTCCTTGTCAAATTTTTCCCACAGGCGAAAACTGCAAAAATGAGGAATGAGATAACATTGTTTAAGCAGCAACATGGGGAGTCGCTATATGAGGCATGGGAGAGATACAAGGATTTGCTCAGAAAGTACCCACATCATGGATTGCTTAAGTGGCTGCAAATGAACACTTTTTATAACGGACTACATGGAAATCTAAGGACCATTATTAATGCAGCATCAGGTGGGGCGTTCATGGCTAAGAGTTATAAGGAGGCCTACAATTTGATTAAGACCATGGTGGCTAACAACTACCAGTGGCCCACAACAAGAATGACACAGGCAAAGGCGGTTGTGGTGTTAGAATTCGATAGGGTGATAGCAATAAAAGCATAAATTTTTGCGCTGTCCAAGAAGTTGGATGCCGTAGCGAGGGCTCGTGTACAAGAGGGTTGTAGTAGTATATGTGAATTGTGCGCGGGTGACCATCCTACGGATCAATGCGCAATCAATCCAAAGATCCAAATGCGATTCAGAGGTAGCTTCAAGCGAGGGGTCCACAGAATATGTACCAAAACACTTATAACTAGGGGAATAGGAATCACCCAAATTTCTCGTGGAGCAATAATAAGCCACATCAAGCTCCACAACCATCATATGCCCCAGGTTTTCAGAATCACCAACAACCGGCTGAACATCAGGAAAGAAAATCAGATTTAGAGGAGTTATTGTCAAAGTACATAAACAGCAATGAGGCAGCGATGAAAAACCAAGAAATGGCCATCAAGAATTTGGAAAATCAGATGGGGAAAATTGCCTTAGCATTAAATAACAGGCCACAAGGGACCCTACCGAGTGATACAAAGAGAAATCCGAAGGGAAACCACGAACAATGTCAGGCAATTATGTTGAGGAGTGGAAAACATCTCGTTGGTAAAGATGCAGAAAATTCAGCGATATCAGATGAAAAAGTTGATGACAGTAAAGTGGTTGAAGGAAACAAGGGTGATGATAAGCAAAGTGAGAAAACAAAGTTAGACGACAAGCCAGTTGTATATCCTCCACCACCATTTCAGCAGATGGTTTAAAAATAGAAATTAGATAAGCAGTTCGCGAAGTTTTTGGAAGTTTTTAAGAAACTTCAGATTAACATCCAATTCGCAGAAGCCCTAGAGCAAATGTCGAGTTATGCGAAGTTTATGAAAGGGATTCTGTCAAGGAAAAAGAAATGGGAAGACTTTGAAACAGTGGCACTAACAGAGGAGTGTAATGCGGTGTTACAACAAAAGTTGCCACCAAAGTTGAAGGACCCGGGGAGTGTGATAACCCGAGATTTTGAATAATCCAAATTTTTCGAATATTTTTTTTATTTAATATTAACATTAATTGTTAATATTGTACTGTGTATCTATGATACGAGTCTAGAGAATTAGTCAATCTGTGTATTGACTGAGAAAATAAGAGTAGAGTTGTGCTTAACAACTTTAGAAACCCTAACCCTAATTTCTGAAAAGGGATTCGATAGAAAATGCAATTAAAATAATTGTATCGATGAATACGTGTTTGTATTGTGTAGAGATTTTGATCAAATGATTGATCGGATAAGGTTTAAAATTAATAAACCCTAATAAGAGATTAGAAACCCTAATCTCGGGATTAGAAACCCTAACGCACAGTTAGAAACCCTAATCGAAAGCTGGGAAGCCCTAATTTTATATCCAAGAATCTTAAACCCTAATTAGGAAACCTTAATCCTAATTGGCGAGCATAATGTGTTTATTAAACACTAATATGATTAGGAAAACCTAATTTAATTAGGAAACCCTAATTTTAGTTTTAAACTTTTAATTTTCTAATTTAAAAACCCTAATTAGAAAATCTTAGAAAGCTAAAGTTTTAAAACCTAAGGGTTAAAACATCAGGGTTAAACCCTAAGGGTTAAACCCTAAGGGTTTGGAGAAATGTCAAGTATGCCATTAAAAATATAAGGAGAATGACCAAAATGCCCTGTTAGTATATTTTTAATAGCTAACTTGCAAATCTAGCAAATATTGGGGTTGGTAACCAACTATGTTGACATTGTGACTTATAATATCCGGCCAATTAGTCCACATATCAGATCTATACATTGCATCTTT
Source organism: Panax quinquefolius (assembly GCA_020205615.1). Classification (NCBI taxonomy): domain Eukaryota; kingdom Viridiplantae; phylum Streptophyta; class Magnoliopsida; order Apiales; family Araliaceae; genus Panax; species Panax quinquefolius. The sequence continues at coordinate 104,270,866 of CM035153.1, forward strand.
GTTTTATAAGAGATTTAGAGAGAGAAAGTTCACCAAACTTGGCTCATTTGTAACCAAACTCTTAACAACTCTCTCTCTCACCAAACCTTCGAAAATTCTTAGTATTTCAGTCACAAAATAAACACTAGAAACATCAAGGTCAGCTAAGGAGATCATAGATCAAGATTAGAACAAGAGAGGTATAAACCCTAGTTCACTTTTGATCTTAAATGCTAAGAAAGATTTTGTGTTTATGTGGTTAGAATCTTGCTAAGGGATGTTTTATGGTGATCTATGATGATCTACCATAGATCCATAGCATCAAAATGGGTAAAAAGTGATTTTTTTCAAAACTATTCTTGAACTCTAAAATCGCCTGACAAGCTAATGTTAGTCGCTCTAGATCTTTATGTGTTTATGATTTTTGTTGTTTTAAGTTTTGGATTTGTAGCTTGACATGTTGTCTTTGATATGGAAGTGGATTTACAGCCATTAAATGGCTAGATTTGTAGTTATTAAAGGTCAAAACCCGTTGACCAGGCATGATCGGGTCAAAATCTGGGCAACCCAGAAAGTTTAAAAGCAGGTAGTGTCGACAAAACGTTTTGAGCTTATTTTGAATCGATGATTTGATTTTGTTTGATGGTGTTTTTGTAACCAATGTATAGCCTGGCATATGTACTTTATGTTTATGGCTTTAGATCGTGTTAGTAATCAACAGATTGAATGTATTAGAAGGTCAAAGTAGCCATCCGAGCCTAACTTAGAATTTCTGGGAATTTCCAAAAACTTGATGAACTTGTTTTCTGACAACATTTGACCGGATTAAATCTGGCTGTTGTGTTGTTGTTTATCTGATCTGTTGCTTGGTATATGTTCCTTGACACAAGTAGTACATATTGGAACCATGAAATCACATAAATCATGACTGGAACGTATAGAAAATGTATTTAGAAAGTGGTCACTTGAACTGCTGGGTTTCTGGGAAAACCCAGAAACGCTCTGACAAGAGGTTTGATTACCAAGATCTTCTTGTTAGTTTATGGTATGACTGAGATGAAGATTGATCCATGTAGTGTTACATAAACACTACATAATCAATACTTAACCTAGCCCAGAACATGATCAGAATAGATTTTATGAACGATCAAACGTGCACCATTGAGACTAGTCTGACAGTGTTCTTGAGGCTAAAGAACACCTAAGACGACAGAAAGCGTCGCTAAAGGGCTTTAGCGACGGTTTAATTAATTTTTAATTTCTAATTTTCCAGAAATTATTTAAAAATAGAAATAAATTATAAAAATTACAAAAATGGTTTTAAAATTATTTTTAAATTATGAAAAATAATTTTTGACTATTTGAGATATTTTTCATTAATATTTATAATTATTTGAATAAAAATGATATTTAATTTATTTAATTAGTATATTAAATAAATTAGAGAAAAATTATTTAATATTATGAAAAATCATTTTAAATAAGAATAATATATTTAAAAATATTTTTAGTTATAAAATATAACTTTTATTATTTTTAGAGAATTTTCATTAATGATTTTATATTAATGATATTAGATTTATTTAATTGTTGAATTAAATAAATAAGTTAAAAATGATTTTATTGATTTAAAAATCATTTTAAATGAGAATAAAGTGTTAGAAAATATTTTGAATTATAAAATATTATTTTCAATATTTTTGGAGAATTATCATTAATAAATTAATATTAATGATATTAGATTTATTTAATTATTATATTAAATAAATGAATTAAAAATGATTTTATTAATTTAAAAATCATTTAAAAATAAGAAAAATGATTTAAAAATATTTTAAGCTATAATTAATGGCTTTTAATATTTTGATGATAATTTCATTAATATTTAAATATTAATGGTGACGATTTAAAAATAATTTTATTTACTTTAAAAATTATTTAAGTAGAATGGTGATGATTTAATAATATTTTAAGTTATTGATAATAACTTTAATATTTTGACAAGTATGTCATTAATATTTTAATATTATTAAATATTAGATGATAAGATTATTTGATAATTAAATCATTTAAAATAATTTCAGTGTTTGAGAAATTATTATAAATTATATTAATTGATTATTAATTATTAAAAGCTTCCAAAAAATATTATTAATGATATTTGACTTATCTAAAATAATATTGAAGCTTTGAAACCGAATTTAATTGACAATAAACTGTGTTAATTGTCGGATAGGGTGACCAGAACATCGAGAATGGACCGAAGTCCACCCAGACCAAAATAGTTAGACTTGTTAAGTGTTTATATAGGTTATAAACACTGATGTGACTATGTGATAATGTGTATAGGAGAATATTGACTGTGAATTACAGTGTTACTTGTTATAAAATATTATGCTAATTGTTAGACCGATATTATTGGTTATAGGTCTTACGCACACAAATAAGTTTATTGTGTAGCTGTAATCAGTGGAAGAGGCAAGTTTCTTAACTCAACCTTGAGTTAATATTGTTTAAATATTGTAGTGGTTGATTATTGTTAATTATACCACGTCCAAGAATTTATTGTTGATTATTCGCAGTTAGTGCATGTTTAATAATTTAAATTGAATTACTGATTCAGAAAATATACATTCGTAGAATACTGTTATTGGATATTCATATCCGTAGAAGCTAGTATTAACAGTATAGATAATTCCTGTTTATTGTCAAACTATGTTGAGAAATGTCTTAGCTAATTATTCTAGCTAGACAAACAATTGTTAGAATTTGATAGAAGCGAGAAGAGAATTCAATTGTTATTGACAGATCGATGCCAATTATTTCGGCTAGATCGAGAAGTAAATAGAAATTGAAATCACAGTATTTCATTGTTAAATCAAAATCTTGATTCTGAGACTGAGAAGAACAACCTTTTATATAAAGGGAACATTTTATTGGTCGTATATTCGGCCTTTGCGCGCGATTAAGTATTATGCATAATATAGGGTATAATAAAGCTGATCACTTTATATACTTGTAGAGGGGTATGATTTAATCTTTATGGTTATCTGATACACCTGGGTATATCAAAGTAAATCTTTGATAGTTACTCGAGAAGAGAAATTTAAGATCCAATGGATCGCTCAGCATAAATCTGGAAAACATTCCACTTTGCTATTTCATAGAACTAATTCTTGATTATTCATTTGAATATCGTAGAAAACCTTGAAAGCTTTGTACTATTTCATTATCAAATTATTGTGTTACAGAGAAGGCGAGAAGACTTGTTATTGATTCTTATACATTTATTGTATGACTTAACTTGCGGGGCAAACTTGTTGCTCACCCTTGCTAAATAAAATTTTCAGCTAGGGACGAAGTGGCAGAAGGTGCAGTGAAGAATAAAGGAAAAGGCATCGTGGTAAATTAGTATAATGAACATTATTATTATTATGTTGTATTATAAACCCTTTTTGTACATCTAAGGGGTATGTCTGTAATGTTAAGGTTAGTGAACCTTGGACTTATGTATTAACAATATCTGTTAATGAGTTATATATTCCTATTTATAAATGAATGGGTAGTTAGATGTTATATTTTTGTGGATCGTGAGCACCAAACTCGGGGGTCAGGTAACCCGGATTTGGGGATGTCACAGGGAGTTTCATTATTCTATGCACAATCGGGAACATGTCATTTAGTAAGTGTTTATGTGATTTGGGGGCGAGTGTGAACCTTATGCCATTGTCAATATACACAGGATTGGGTTTGCTTCGCCCAAAGCTTCTGAATATTTCATTGCGGTTGGCGGATAGGTCGATCCACGATGTCGAGAGGCATAATAGAGGACATATTGGTTAAGGTGGATAAGTTTATATTCTCTGTGGACTTTATTATTCTATATTTTGAGGAGGACAAGAACATCCCGATTATCTTAGGGAGACCTTTATTGGCCATGGGTAGGACACTCATAAACGTACAAAAAGGAGAACTTACTATGAGGGTCCAAGATTAAGAAATCAAATTTAACGTGTTCAAGGCCATGAAATTCCCTACGGATGAGGAAGAATGTTTCAGGATGGATATAATTGTGCAGATTATCAGTGAAGATATGGGCAAGAGTTTGGTCAACGATCCATTAGAAACAACATTATTGGGGGATGAAGAGTTTGATGACCCAGAATTTGTGCACTACTTGCAGATGTTAGATTCATTGCCACGAGTTAGCCAATTTAGAGCACCATTTGAACCTTTGCGCATGGAGGAGTTAGCCACAGAAAAATTGAAACCGTCATTGGAGGAGCCACCCACTCTAGAACTTAAGCCACTCCCTAAACACCTCAGGTATGCGTATTTAGGCAATTCAAATTCATTACCTGTTATTATTTATGTTGCACTTAACGATCTGCAGGAAGAAAAGTTGCTGAGGGTGCTTAGGGAACATAAATCAGCGATAGGTTAGACGATAGTTGATATAAAGGGAATCAACCCTTCGTTTTGCATGCACAAGATTCCGATGGAAGATGATGCAAAACTGACGGTGGAGCAACAACGATGACTTAACCCCATTATGAAGGAAGATGTAAAGAAGGAAATTCTGAAATTGTTGGATGCTGGTACCATATACCCGATTTCCGACAGTAAGTGGGTTAGTCCGATCCAGTGTGTGCCAAAAAAGGGAGGAATGACTGTGGTACAGAATGAGGATAACGAGTCAATACCGACAAGAATAGTGACAGGTTGGAGGGTTTTCATGGATTATAGGAAGTTGAATAAGGCAACCCAAAAAAATCATTTTTCGCTACCCTTTATCGATCAAATGTTGAACATATTGGCGGGACATGAGTACTATTGTTTATTGTATGGATACTCGGGCTATAACCAGATAGTCATCGCTTCTGAGGATCAAGAGAAGACTACATTTACGTTCCCTTACGGCACATTCGCATTCAGGAGAATGTCATTCGGGTTATGTAATGCACCTGCCACCTTCCAATGGTGTATGATGATGCGGTGATCTCAAACATGGTGGAGAAAAACATGGAAGTCTTCATGGATGACTTTTCTGTCTATGGGGACAATTTTGATACTTGCCTAGGGAATCTAGTGATGGTGTTATAGAGATGTAAAGATACAAACCTTGTACTTAACTAGGAAAAATGCCACTTCATGGTTGAGGAGGGCATAATTTTGGGTCACAAAGTATCGACTCAAGGATTGGAGGTTGATAAAGCGAAGCTGGAAACAATCGAGAAACTACCTCCACCAAGCTCAGTAAAGGGAATTAGAAGTTTCCTGGGACATGCTGGATTCTACAAGAGATTCATAAAAGACTTCTCTAAAATTGTGAAACCCTTATGCAGTCTTTTAGAGAAGGATTTTGTTTTCAGTTTTGATGAGGAGTGTAAGTCAGCTTTTGAGTTGTTGAAGAAGAAGTTGACTACAGCCCCCGTAATCGTCGCACCTGATGGGAATATGCCTTTCAAGCTGAAGTGTGATGCAAGCAACTATGCGGTTGGGGCTGTTTTGGGTCAACACCGAGAGAAGGTGTTCCACGCTATATATTATGCAAGTAAAACGCTCACGGAGACTCAAATGAATTATACAACTATGGAAAAGGAATTGCTTACAGTGGTGTATGCGTTTGACAAGTTTCAGGCATACTTGATAGGGACTAAGATGATAGTCTACTCGGATCATTCAGCTATTCGGTACCTAATTGCGAAAAAAGATGCTAAGCCATGCCTTATCTGATGGATTGTCCTGCTTCAAGAGTTTAATCTAGAAATAAAGGATAGAAAGGGGACGGAGAATCAAGTAGCCGATCACTTGTCTAGGCTGGAAAACCAAGAGAAATTGAAAGAGGATAAGTGCAAAATCAATGAATCATTCTCGGGCAAGCAATTGTTTGGGATAAATACATAATTTCCTTAGTACGCGGATTATGTGAATTATTTAGTGAGAAACGTTCTTCCACCTGATCTCACAAGACAACAAAAAAAGAAGTTTCTTCATGACGTAAAATGGTACATGTGGGATGAGCCTTATTTATTTAAGTAGTGTACCAAAAAAATGATTAGAAGGTGTGTGCCCTACAGTGAAGTAAAGAACATTCTGCATGAGTGCCACTCATCTGCGTATGGTGGACATTATGATAGTGAGAGGACAGCAGCAAAGGTGCTGCAATCTAGGTTTTATTGGCCTACACTATTTAAGGACGCCCGCCATTTTGTCAAAATATGTGATAGATGTCAAAGGGTGGGCAACATTTTGAAAAGGAATGAGATGCCTCTACAAACGATTCTTGAAGTTGAAATTTTCAATGTCTGGGGCATCGACTTCATGGGGCCATTCCCATCGTCACTTAACAATCAGTATATTCTACTCATAGTGGATTACGTATCAAAGTGGGTTGAAGCTGCAGCACTACCATCTAACGATGATAAGGTGGTCCTTAAATTCCTACAGAAGAACATTTTCACGAGGTTTGGCATGCCAAGAGCAATTATAAGTGACGAAGGTAGTCACTTTTGCAACAAATCATTTACAACTCTATTGGCAAGGTATAGGGTCAACCACAAGGTAGCGACAACTTATCATCCCCGAACAAGTGGGCAGGCTGAGGTGTCGAACAGGGAAGTCAAGAAAATATTGGAGAAAGTGGTGAATCCGAATCGTAAGGATTGGTCGCTCTGGTTGGATGATGCATTATGGTCATACCGGACTGCGTATAAGACACTGATCGGGATGTCACCATATCAACTACTGTACGGAAAGGCTTGTCACTTACCAGTCGAGCTACAACATAAGGCTTATTAGGTGATTCAGAAACTCAATTTCGATCAAGTAGCTGTAGGGGAAAAGAGATTACTTCAAATAAATGAGCTCGACGAATTTCACCTTCAAGCCTACTAGAACTCCAAGTTATACAAGGAAAAGGTCAAAAGATAGCACGACCAGAAAATTATGCACAGAACATTCGAGCCGGGGCAATCAGTCCTTTTGTTCAACTCACGGCTGAGATTGTTCCAAGGAAAGCTCAAGTCGAGATGGCCGGGACCATTCATTATAAAGCTAGTGTTCTCTCATGGCACCGTTGAACTTTACAGTCAAAATCCGTTAGAAATTTTCAAAGTCAACGGTCAACGGTTAAAGCACTATTGGGGTGGTGAGTCCAACACCGATGTCATCGCCATCACATTGTCCGATGCACCATGAACAGGATGTAGTCAGGCTGAACGACCTAAAATCAAGCGCTAATTTGGAGGCAACCCAATCTTACGTTTAATTTCTGTATTTTCATTCATAATTGTTAGGATATAGTTTTTATTAAGTTATTAGGTAGGTATTATAAAATAAAAGTCTTGTTAGTCTCTCCACAAAGCTCTATCTTATCTAGTATCCACTAATTCTTATGTTTCATGTCTTGCAGGAGAGGGAATGGTACATTAAGTGGCTTAGCATGAAGAGAAAATAAGAAACAGAAGGAATTAGCAGAAAGAATGCCCACCGGGGCTGATCCAAATTGAACTACACCCCGCGCTGTATGGGGTCTCCAACTTCGGTTAAAGAACACTTGCTCATCAAGGCAAGGACCTCAAAACAAATACCCCGCTGCTGTATGGGTCCAAAATCTGAAGCAAAGCTCTGTAGTTATGTGTGAGGCTAGCCTTTGTTAATTCTACCTCAACTAATTCTCCACATCACACCCACTACTCCCATTCCTCAACCCACGATTTCACCATCCCATTCATTACTACTCCACTAATTTTCCCCACCTCTCCAATCCACTACACCACCCCATCACACCACCTCTATATATTGACCCCATCTCATCCCAAATTCATCACAACTCTTCAATTACACCTCACAAGTCTGCGAATTAGGGAATCCTTAGAGGCTAATCGAGAGCATTTGAGAGTCAAGCACAATTCTACACATTCTTCAACCTCTTTCACCTAATTTGCCACATAAAATTGACAACTTTGGGGGAAAATCATCTGTGCACACCAAGTGTTCGACAAAGTTTGTGAACCAAGTTTGGGGGGAAAGATACTGCGATACAAGCATTCGAGAGCAAATGGCTTCGCAACCCACAGCGAAACGCCAAAGGGGAGAGAGTTCAAGGTCCGCACAACCAACACAGACCTTCGACCGCCGAAAATTTATAAGTGCCGCCACCGCCGACTGGTATGATTATATGATGACAAAAGCCCTTACACCGGAGCGGGGGTTGGCACCGGATCACGTTGATGGGGAGATGATGCAATAAATCTATCAAAAGGGTTGGAATAAATTCACCAAAGTGTAAGACCCCGAAATTTTTTTAAATAAAAAGGAATTTCCTTTATTTATTATTTTGAAATAGTAAGGGTTGATTTGATTAATGTGGATAGTTAAGGGTTAAATACGCAAATATTTCAAAATAAGCAAGTGGTTATAAAATATTCATTTTGCTTGGGAATATTCGTTTGGTCGTGGAATATTCGCATCGTCGGGAATATTAAATGACGATTTGCAACAAGCAACCATGTGTGAGCCCCATAAACTGAAAGCGATTGGATGAAGAAAACGACAAATATAAGTTGGTTAAAAATAAATGGCGTAGTTATTCACAATTAAGATCGTTGGAATAATTCCGGTGGTTAAAATACGATGAATACGCGTGGTCGCACAAAGAAGACACCAGACAAGACAAGATTGTTGAATTATTGATTCGCACGTAAGATGGCACTACTCAATAATTGTTACGATGTAATTATTGCTCAATATTTTATTTTATTGATTCAATAATTCTTTGCGTTGATATTTTATATTATTGTTGTTCAATAATTGTCACTACACAAGATTTCCCATTATCGATCAATAATTCATATTATTTGAATAATATTATTAGATAACATTATTGGCAATGTCTAGAAAGTTCATCTAAGGAGAGGTTTGGTCACCTAATTTGGCGCGAAGAAGGAGAGATCCTTATTGGAAAGCCCCTCTTTCTGGGAACTACTGATCATCATAATTGTGATTCGTAATATTATTTGTGAATAATTAATTATTGATTCATATGATAAGGAAATATTTATTTTATATGAATATAAATGATGGATTTATTTATGTGGTTATAAATGAAGAAATTATTGTTGAGGTGTTTTCGGTATTTTATCGGATTGGAGGTGTTAAAAATCAAATCAAGGGTTTTGAGATATATCATAGGGGTTATAATTTTTAATCCGACCGTTGGATTGTGGTAATTTTTGGGTATGTTATACATACATAAGTTGAGTATATGTCCACAAATTTTGAACCGTTAAAATGCACGAATGATTTGTTGTAAATTTTAAGAGGTGTTTGATTCTAATTAGGGTTATAATTGATTTTGGTGGAAAATTCTAGAATTGAGTGGGCCCCACTTGTGGTTGGTGAAAAATGTGCTGAATTTTATTTCAAATGTGGTGGGTGGCAATAGTAGCAGTAAAGCCATCGTGTAGCAGTCAAGTCTGCTTTTACGGATAACATTTTCCTATAAATAGAGGGCTAAGTTAGAATTGAAAACCACACCGTAAACAAAGTTTTCTCTCTCTATATTATTGAGCGTATTTTATGAGTATTTAGATACTTTGAGAGTTCTTTGCTCAAAGACAAGTTTCATTCAAAGATCACTTGAGACCTTTCCTTAGAAATCTTCGATTCTTTGAGGTAAGGGATATTATTTTTTTCATAATGATATTATTTCTTCAATATCATTATGTTGAAATATCGATCTGAAGTTTTATCAAATTTGGAACTTTTTCATGTCTGGGTTACTATTCATGAGTTACTATTCACGAGTTACTATTCATGAGTTACTATTCACGAAGTTACTATTCACGAGTACTATTCATGAAGCGTGAAAATGTTTTGTGGAATTTCTATCTTTTGGTGTCTGGAGTTACTATTCACGATATATCGGACTATTCACGATATACCAAGCACTATTCACGATATCAAGACTATTCAACTAAAAATAAAATTTCTTCTTTTCGTCCAAAATATCTATTCGGATACTAGCTTTGATTGTATCCATGTTTTGATCATTCTTGAATTTTACACCACTATGATTATTTTTGAGGTATTGTTGATATGGATAAAACAAAGTACTTAATCCTTAATACTTAATCCTTGTCATTTTGTTTCTTTGGATTCGTTCTTTAAAAATATTTTCATCATCCTCGCCTTAAATGATGATATTATTGAATATCTTTGGCTTTGTAGTGCAAAAGATGAATGATTTCGAAGAATATCTTTGGCCCAGTAGTGCAAAAGATGAGCGTGTGTTTAAATGAACACGACCGATCGATGAATATCTTTGGCCTTTAGTGCAAAGATGAACAGTGTTGAGATGAACATGACCGATTGATGAATATCTTTGGCCCAGTAAAGCAAAGATGAATATTTGATTTGAGATGAATATTGATTGATGTTACAGGATAAAATATTGATGATGGATCGTTAAATTCATAGATTATAGTAGATTTCATTCTCTACGTAACTCTTCTATGAATTATTATTTCGCTGCGTAATATTGATCTCGAAACTTGTTATCTATTGTATTCTATCGATTTTTCCTCGTTGAAGACTAACGATAATTTGTTGTATATTATCTTAGTCATAATATTCTTTCTTTGGGCTAGTTGAGCTCACCCTTTTCCTTGTTGTTCCATTTTCTTCTCGGGGAGGCGAGAATGTAGCGAGTACTAGTCTGGGGTATGGAATGAAGGTTCTAGAGAGAGTTGTTTAGTAGTCCTCACCACCATTTTGTAAAATAATGTATCAATAATGTGATGAGGATTTATTTGAGTATAGATATTGTCTAGAAGATAATATTTGTATTTAAACTCACAAGATATATTGTCGTATTTCACACGACATTTGTATTATTGAAGTTGTAGTTTGCTTCTTGTACCATGTATTTGGCACTCGAGAATGGGTGTTGTGTATACCTATTTTGGGGTCGCCACAGTTGGTATCGTAACTTAGGGATATGATCTCTGGCGGAGATCTGGGAATAGAAACTAGAGGGGAGAGACGAGTAAATCCTTCACTAAAGTGTGTCCTACCTAAGCTTATTTGTTAGTTGGTCAAGATATAGGGATATTATGTGATATATTGATTTCCTTAATTAACCCTTGTTTTATGACGATGATTTGAGAATGTCGATCGAGAATATTACAAGTGGAGTAAATGAGACCGTGGAGATGCTCGTACTTACCAACGAGGAGAACGCAACAGTGGCAATGTTCCTCCCGTGAACAACAACCACCGAAAGCGGATGATGAATGAGGGGATGTTTAGAAGTTTTTTTGCGGTTCATGCAAAATCGACGAGGAGACTCGTGTTCAAAATATGGGAGGAAATGATAGCAATTCACGGGTGGTCCTGACCAAAGCGATTCAAAGAGTTGGGACCACCGTAATTTAAAGGAAAGCCGAGATCCGATCATGGCGGAAACATGGGTCAAGCAAATTACCAAGATATTCGATGTCTTGGGATGCACGGAGGAACGAAGGTTCCATTCGCCACCTTTATGTTCCGTGGATGGCGAGGTGACATTGGTGGGAATCGTGAAGCGTACTCCATCCACCGCACTCAAAGATGTCATGGGAGACGTTTCAGAAGCAGTTCAATGACAAGTACTTCCCGAAAGTATTCGTCTATATGAAGGAAGTGGAGTTTATTAGACTAGAGCGAGAATAACATGGCGGTGTCCCAAAGACGAGGCGAAGTTCGCGGTTATCCAGTTTGCACCTCATTTGGTGGAGAATGAGGAACGATGACTTATGGATGTTTCGAGAGGTTTGAAACCCGACATACGCCAAGATCTCATTTCTCATAAATTTTCTCTCTATTCAGATGTTGTCAATGGGCTTAGTTGTTAGAGCGAGATAACGAAAATACGTTCAACCGAGGGACCATAACCGTGATCATATCAAAGATAGCAAATCATCGGAATAACGATAACCAACGGAGAAAGAAGAATACTGAGACAAAGCGGTAAGAACTACCGGTGGTAATCGTGGCCATGAAAATAGAAGAAGCGAGTCGGGAGGAGATTTTAAAAGAGGAGATTCAACAACGACCATGTGAAGACGTCATCACGTAGCAACTAGTTTTAAGGGAGGAGAACGACCACACCGGCCATTATATGCTACAAATTCGGAAAAGAGGACATATCGGTCAAACCGCCCACAACAGATTCAAGGTATGCTATAATTGTGGAAAGGAAGGACATATCGCCGAGATCATACAAGAATTGAAACCTAGTTCAATGGGGACGGTGACTCAAAAGATCATCCCGTAAAAGTCAAAGTCAACGATTCCGGAAGAGCGTTTGTTGTGATCGGTCAAAATACGAGGAACCCGAACGGTTAGCACGGTTAGTTAATTATAAATTCTTGCGAAGTTTATACCTTACTAGATACCGGTTCTACCCATTCTTTTTTATCTCTTTGCTTTGGCTCAACGTTTGAACTCGACTACGGAGAAATTAGACTTTGACCTATTTATGGAGAATCCGTTAGAGAAACTTTGATTACATCTCGTTGTTTAGAAATCTTGTTTGATTCAGGTTGGCACTATCACATTACCGTTAACCTTATTTCTATAGAGATATTTGTTGTTGATGTGATTTTAAGGTTAACTACTCATCATGCCAAATTGATTGCTTTTGTAAGGTTGTTAGTTTTCATATTCCTAAGCAACCCGTTATTCAATTCAAGCAATCAAACCATTGTAGTCAAACATTTTCATATCAAGCCATGAAGTCATTCGTTTATTACGGATGTCAAGTTTTCTTAGTCCATGTTATGGATTTGAATAAAGACACGCCGATTTGAATAATATTCTGTTGTTATTGATTTTCCCGACGTATTTCTGAAGAATTTCTTGGTTTACTCCCAAAGATCGATATTAAATTTTGTATCGACTTTGAACCCCAGACAAAACTCATTTCTAAAATCTCATATCGAATGGCTCTATTGAACTTCGTGAGTTAAAAATTCAACTATAGAATTTGGTACCGAGCCTTTATCTTGTGACTTCCTTTGTGGAATTCACCTAAGCGAACTCTCTGTAGGGGACGTATATATTAGATGCGATAGTAAATCGATAGGTGTCATTGTGACGTCTTTATCCAAGATTGGGATATGAGTCACGGTTGAGAGCAACCTAAGTCAAGAATCGAAATACGTAGCTTTCAGGCTTAGTTGGTTATTATCGGAGATTCGTTCAAGGATATTCTCGAATCGCTATTCCATTAACGCAATGGTGACTTGTAGAGATACAAAATTCGAATGGAGCAAGGAATGTGGGAATAGCTTCAAGAACTCAAGAGGAGACTCATTTCAAAGACATGTTCGACCATGCCATCCTCGGAAAAGCGAACGTGGTAGGCGACGTGTTGAGTAGAAGATCGATACAAATCTGAAAACGATATTGTCAAAGACTAATTTCAGTATAATTTACAAATAATAGAGATGGAGATGAAAACTCTAGGTACCCATGCGTGATGATATACTGAATATAATCGACTTTTAGTTAAAGTCGCCCACCACCCAACTTGAGTCGATGCGTATGAAGAGGAAAGTACAAGAAGGAGCTATTCCTAAGCGAGAATTGATGAAGAAGGAATACTTTGAGTCCACTCTAGACTTTGTGTTCCTAACGACTCGGTTTGAGGTACAAGATTATGATGGAGGCACACAATACACCATTTGCAATCCATCTGGAAGTACTAAAATGTATCGTGATCTTGACATACATTTTGGTGGAATAATATGAAGAGAGAGATTGTAAAGTTTATCTCGATGTGTTTAACTTGCCAACGCGTAAAGGCGAGCATCTAGTACCTAAGGGTCCGTTGCAACCACTTGAGATTCCGGAATGGAAGTGGGAACACATTACCATGGATTTCAATTCTGGGTCTTCCTACGGTTTCTCAAGGCATCAATGCTATTTGGGTTATTAGATTAACCAAGTCTCGCTTTCATTTTTTCACCGATACGAGAGACTTATTCCTTGAACGTCTTTTCTCGTATGTACGTAAATGAGATTGTGAGGTTGCATGGCATGCCAAGATCCATAGTTTTAGATCGTGACCCAAGATTCACTTCATGATTTTGGGTTAGTTTGTAGAAAGCTATGGGCACGAATTTACGATTGGATTTGGCATACCATCCTCAAACGGATGGGCAATCGAGAAAGGACTACTCAAACTCTTGAAGATATATTAAAACTCGTGTCCTAGATTTCAAAGGAAGTTGGGATAAGTACTTGCCATTGGTGGAATTCTCATTCAACAATAGTTATTAAACAAATATAGGCATGGTTCCATTCAAGCATTATATGGACAAAATGTCGTTCTCCAATATGTTGGGACGAGGTGGGTGAAGCAACATTGTTGGGACCCGAAGTTAAGACGTATTTACTCACCGAAAAGATCCAAATGATTCGACAACGTATACAAAGCGGCACAAGATCGACAAAAGAGTTATGCGGATCTTCATCGAAAGGACGTGGAATTTAATGTAGGGGATCATGTATTATTGCGAAGTTGCTCCATGGAAGGGAGTTACAAGATTTGGGAAGAGAGGAAAGCTCAATCCACGATTTATTGGTCCATTTCAAATTCTTGACCGAGTAGGAAATGTAGCCTATAGACTTGCGTTACCTACCGAGTATGTCTCGTGTTCATAATGTGTTTCACATATCTGCTTTCAAATATGTGAAAGACCGAACCACGTTATAGAGTTAGAACCGGACGAGATAGCCAAAGACTTAACGATGATGAGGAGGTACTGTCAAGATTTTGGATAGGAAGGAGCATGTCCCTACGCCAAGAAAGGTCATACCACAAGTTAAAGTTTTGTGGAGGAATCATGCTATAGAAGAAATGACCGAGAATTGGAAACGGAAATGAAAGCGAGGTATCCTCACCTTTTCAAACACCGTGCACGTGACGCCAATTTCGAGGACAAAATTTCATAAGGAGGGAGGTTCAGAAGACCTCTCAAATTTTTTAAATAAAAGGAATTTCCTTTATTTATTATTTTGAAATAGTAAGGGTTGATTTGATTAATGTGGATAGTTAAGGGTTAAATACATAAATATTTCAAAATAAGCAAGTGGTTATAAAATATTCATTTTATTGGGAATATTCGTTTGGTCGTGGAATATTAGATCTTTGTCGGGAATATTAAATGCATTTACCGGTAGTGACCATGTGTGAGCCCCATAACGGAAAAGCGATTGGATGAAGAAAACGACAAATATAAGTTGGTTAAAAAAAATAACGTAGAAGTTATTACTGAATTAAGACTCATTGGAATACCCGGTGGTTAAAATACGTGAATACTGGCGTGGTTGACAAAGAAGACACCAGTATTGCAAGATTGTTGAATTATTGATTAAAGACGTAAGATGGCACTACTCAATAATTGTTACGGTAATTATTTATTCAATATTTTATTTTATTGATTCAATAATTGTTGCGTTGATATTTTATATTATTGTTGTTCAATAATTGTCACTACACGAAGATTTCCCATTATCGGATCAATAATTCATATTATTTGAATAATATTATTAGATAACATTATTGGCAATGTCTAGAAAGTTCTTACTCAGGAGAGGTTTGGTCACCTAATTGCGCTACCAAGAAGGAGAGATCCTTATTGGAAAGCCCCCTCTTTCCTGGGAACGGCCTGATTGTCATAATTGTGATTCTGTAATATTATTTGTGAATAATTAATTATTGATTCATATGATAAGGAAATATTTATTTTATATGAATATAAATGATGGATTTATTTATGTGGTTATAAATGAAGAAATTATTGTTGAGGTGTTTTATCAGTATTTTATCGGATTGGAGGTGTTAAAAATCAAATCAAGGGTTTTGAGATATATTGCGGGGGTTATAATTTTTAATCCGACCGTTGGATTGTGGTAATTTTTGGGTATGTTATACATACATAAGTTGAGTATATGTCCACAAATTTTGAACCGTTAAAAATGCACGAATGATTTGTTGTAAATTTTAAGAGGTGTTTGATTCGGAATTAGGGTTATAATTGATTTTGGTTGAAAATTCTAGAATTGAGTGGGCCCCACTTGTGGTTGGTGAAAAAATGTGCTGAATTTTATTTCAAATGTGGTGGGTGGCAATAGTAGCGAGGTAAAGCCATCGTGTAGTGTCAAGTCAAGTCCGCCTTGGTAGGGCTAACATTTTCCTATAAATAGAGGGCTAAGTTAGAATTGAAAATCACACCGTAAACAAAGTTTTTCTCTCTCTCTCTATATTATTGAGCGTATTTTGTGAGTATTTAGATACTTTGAGAGTTCTTTATTCAAGACAAGTTTCATTCAAAGATCACTTGACCTTTCCTTCCGAAATCGATTCTTTGAGGTAAGGGATATTATTTTTTTCAGAATGATATTATTTCTTCAATATCATTATGTTGAAATATTGATCCGAAGTTTTATCAAATTGGAACTTTTTCATGTCTGGGTTACTATTCATGAGTTACTATTCACGAAGTTACTATTCATGAGTTACTATTCACGAAGTTACTATTCACGAAAGTACTATTCATGAAGCGTGAAAATGTTTTTTGTGGAATTTCTATCTTTTGGGTCTGAGTTACTATTCACGATACTACGGACTATTCACGATATCTGCACTATTCATCGAAAAATAAAATTTCTTCTTTTCGTCTAAAATATCTATTCGGATACTAGCTTTGATTGTATCCATGTTTTGATCATTCTTGAATTTTACACCACTATGATTATTTTTGAGGTATTGTTGGACATGGATAAAACAAAGTATGAATCCTTAATACTTAATCCTTGTCATTTTGTTTCACTAGATTCGTTCTTTAAAATATTTTCATCATCCTCGGCCTTAAATGATGATATTATTGAATATCTTTGGCCCGTAGAGTGCAAAGATGAATGATTTTCGAAGAATATCTTTGGCCTGTAGTGCAAAGATGAGCGGTGTTTAAATGAACACGACCGATCGATGAATATCTTTGGCCTTTAGTGCAAAGATGAGCAGTGTTGAGATGAACATGACCGATTGATGAATATCTTTGGCTCAGTAGTGCAAAGATGAATATTTGATTTGAGATGAATATTGATTGATGTTACAGGATAAAATATTGATGATGGATCGTTAAATTCATAGATTATAGTAGATTTCATTCTCTACGTAACTCTTCTATGAATTATTATTTCATACCGTGAATATTGATTCGAAACTTGTTATCTATTGTATTCTATCGATTTTTCCTCGTTGAAGACTAACGATAATTTGTTGTATATTATCTTAGTCATAATATTCTTCTTGGGCTAGTTGAGCTCACCCTTTTCCTTGTTGTTCCATTTTTCTTCTCGGAGGCGAGAATGTAATTAGTACTAGTCGGGGTATGGAATGAAGGTTCTAGAGAGAGTTGTTTAGTAGTCCTCACCATTTTGTAAAATAATGTATCAATAATGTGATGAGGATTTATTTGAGTATAGATATTGTCTAGAAGATAATATTTGTATTTAAACTCATTAAGATATATTGTCGTATTTCACACGACATTTGTATTATTGAAGTTGTAGTTTGCTTCTTGTACCATGTATTTGGCGACTCAGAATGGGTGTTGTGTATACCTATTTTGGGGTCGTCACACAAAGAGCCGGAACTCGCCGTGGTCAATATAGTCAAGGAGTTTTATGCAAACGCTGAGGACAAAGCCCCCTTCAATGCTTATGTGCGGGGTCGCTTGGTCCCATTCAGTGCTGATGCCATAAACACCTATTATCAACTATTGGTGCCTCAACAATGCCAATATGCCCACCTACATGATTTTGATCCGGACTATAAAGCAATACTTAAGGAAATGACTAAACAGGGAACAACATGGATCAAAGGTCGGAAGGGCAGCACAGTGTTCCATAGCAAAGATCTTAGTCGGTATGGAAAAATTTGGTACGCATTCCTATGTGCTAAACCGTATCCGTCTCAACACACATCCGACGTGACCAAAGAGAAGGCGTTACTGCTATACGTAATTGTGCAAGACTTCATCATTGACATCGGGGCCATTATTTGTTTCTCCATCCGTCGGTGCTTACGGGGAAACTTTTTGGGCGGCATGCGATACTCATCACTCATATGCGGGTTGTGTCGCCAAGCAGGTGTGAGATGGTCTGACGATGAGCCCACATAGATACTTCTTGCGTTGCTAAACACCAGAATGATAGCGCAGTATTCAGTATGGGCTGGGGGCGATTCCCATCCTTGAGGACTGGGTTTTATTTTTCCATCGACTTCGGAGGACGAAGTTGATGCTGCAGACACGTCAGAGGATGAGGATGATGTGATGCCCCAAAATAGGTATACATCACCCATCTTGAGTCACCAAATACATGGTACAAAATTCAAATACAACTTAATAATACAATTGCCGTGTAAAATACGACAAAACATAAACTGAGAGTTTTAATGCGAATATTGTCTTCAAGACAGTATTCAAACTCAAATGGAGTCTTCATTACATTTATTATCACACTATTTTACAGAATAGTGAGGACTACTAATTCTAACATCTGGACCGTCACTCCATTTCCTGACTAGTCCCAGCTATATTCTCATTTCCTGAAGAGAAAAATGAAAGCAAAGGGTGAGCTCAACTTGCCCAGTAAGAAATATTATGACTAAGATAATGCAGAATAAGTTATCGTTAGCCTTCAACAATGTTAAACTGATAGAATATAATAGACAACAAGTTTAACTGCAGTGGAACAAGAAATTCATTAGAATAGTCAAGTAGAGCACAAAATCTACTATTTTCTATGATTTAAAAAGTTTTTCATCAACTTTATCACTGAGACTCAACTTAATAAATAAAATCGAATCATTCCTGCACCACAGACAAGGATATTCATGTAATCTTCAATGGTCATGATTATACCGAATAATCCCTGGTCATAATTGTGAAATCCCAAATTTTATAAAATGAAAGTATTTAATTTTCTTATAATTATTATGTTATTTAGTAAATGGTTAAATTGATAAAGGTTAAAGTTAAGGGTGATATTTGAAAATTTTGCAAAGTAAGCAAGTTGATATAATATATTCGTTGTGTCGGGGAATATTTGATTGGTCAGGGAATATTCATTTTAACAGGAAATATTCGTACGATGGCACAATCATTGGTGGACCCCACAACGGAAGTATTATCGTAGTTAAAAAATGACAGAATTATCTTTTTATAAAAATAACGGCGAAAGTGTTACCGTTAAAACTGTTGAACTACCTAGTAGTAAAAGTAAAGTAATACGCGTGGTTGCATAGTAGCACACGGTATTGATTATTGATGCTTACGTAAGAAGTTACTCAGTTATACTCAATTATTGCTACAGTAATTACTACATCATATCTTTCATATTATTGATTCAATTACTGTCATAATATCATCTGCATAATATGTTATATTATTAAATCAATAATTGAGACGAAAAAGTTATTCATATTATTATTTGCAATATTGACAATGTCTGGAAGTTCTGTCAAGGAGAGGTTTGGTCACCTAATTGTGCGCCAATAAGGAGAAATCCTTATTGGAAAGCCCCCTCTTTCTTGGGAACGACTTGTTTGTTAAATATTGTTAATTATAATATTAATGATGAATAAGTTCGTGATTATTAAAGATGAAATTGATAGTTCCATTGTGTTAGAATTATTAGTGTTAGTGAAAATCGACATTTATTTCGATAATAATTGATGTCTGGAGGTTATATTGACCAATCGGGTAATTAACCGGATAAATAAGAAATTAATTGCTATTGATTCACATGATTATAACTATTTGTTCACATGTGTGGACTATTGATTCACATTCATTTACTATTAGGGGAGTTGGTGCAAGATTGATAATACTTGCATGACTAAGTTAAAAATGGAGGTATAGATGGAGGTACTATACTGTAATTCATATTTTCACATGTCTAGGACTATTGATTCACATGATTTACTATTAGGGGAGGTGATGCAAGTTTGATAATACTTGAAGGACTAAATTAAAAAAGAAGGAAAAGATGAAGGTATTATACAGTAATATTTTGAGCCCCAAAACGTGCAATTATCGAAACTATATTTTCCTATAAATAGAAGCTCATTCCTTCATTATTTTTCACCAATTAACTAAAGCTATAGAGCAATTATTATAGAGAGAAATTATAGAGAGAAAGAAGAAGAGAAGTCTGCTACCTCACTATTCCAGTATCCAGTTTTCTTTTAAGGTAAGGGGTTCTTTCGTATTCATGAAGAGAATTATTTTCTTTCAATACTCGTAAGGGTTGTTATTCCATTCTTTATTATTATGTTGGAATAACCTGTCTATGCGAAGTACCACATAGATGGTGAAATTCTTCTGTTATTCCATTCTTTATTATTCTATTAGAATAACCTGTCTGTGCGGTCTATCGCATGCCTGATGAATTCTGTTGTTATTCTATTCTTTTTTATTCTGTTGGAATATCCTATCTGTGCAGATTACGCATGACCTAGTTTCGTTCTTTATTATTCTATTGGAATAACCTGTCTGTGCGGTCTATCGCATACCTGGTGAATTCTGCTATTATTCCATTCTTTATTAATCGGTTGGAATAACCTATCTACGCGGACTACCGCATGTGTGGAGAATTCTTCTGTTATTCCATTCTTTATTATTCTATTGGAATAACATGTCTGTGTGGATTACCGCATGCATGGTGAATGATCCTTCGTATTCATTCTTTATTAAATTGTGGAAATGATATGTCTACGTGGATTACCACATGGCGAGTGAAAATCCATTTGCAGTTTTGTATATTCCATTATACTCGTCTGAGATATCATTTCTTTTGTACTCATCATGAAATATCATTTTCTTTGGTATTTTTTTACGAGTTACTATTCACGGGTTACCATTCACCCGGTTACTATTCACTCTGGTATTATTCACTCGGGTATTTGGGGTACTTTTCGTGCCGGAGTACTATTAACGAGTTACTATTCATGGGTTACTATTCACCCGATTACTATTCACTCTAGTATCATTCACTCGGGTATTCGGGACACTTTTTGTGTCGGGGTACTATTCATGGGGTACTATTCCCGAAGTACTATTCACCCGAAAAATATATTTCTTTTCTATCCAAATTATTTTTGGTACATGAATATTATTCTTGAATTTTACTCTACAAAGTAGTATCATGTTGATAATTTGGACGTTAAATCTTTAAAATTTATCCTTGAACTTGTTTTATTGAATTATTATGTCATTGTCATCATCCTCATGCTTATATTGTGATTAAATTCATCTTTGGCTTATGTGCATAGATGGACTTGGTATGATTATGACCATGGATTATTCGGTATAATCATGACCGTAATGTGACGAATGATGTGGTAAAAGTCCTCATTGGCCTGTAGTTCATTGATGGACAGTTGTTGGTATGATTATGACCAGGGATTATTTGGTATAATCATGACCATTGATGATTACATGAATATCCTTGGCCGTGGTGCAGAGATGATTCGATTTTATTTATTAAGCTGAGTCTTAGCGATAAAGTTGATGAAAAACTTTTTAAATCATAGAAGATAGTAGATTTTATGCTCTACTTGACTCTTCTAATGGATTGCTTATTTTCGCTATAGTTGTTGATCTAAAACTTGTTGTCTATTTTATTCTATCAGTTGTTATACTGTTGAAGGCTAAGAATAATTTATTCTGCATTATCTTAGTCATAATATTTCTTATTGGGCTAGTTGAGCTCAACCTTTCTTTCATTGTTCTCTTCAGGAAATGAGAATATAGCTGGGACGAGTCGAGGAATGGAGCGATGGTCCAGGATAAATGGCTTTAGTAGTCCTCACTATTCTACAGAATAATGTGATAATAATTGTAATGAGGACACCATTGAGTGTGGATATGTCTAGATGACAATATTCTTGTTTAAACTCTCAGCTATGTTTTGTCGTATTTTACACGACTATTGTATAATTAAGTTGTATTTGAATTTATGTACCATGAATCTGGCGATTCAAGATGGGTGATGTATACCTATTTTGGGGGCGTCACAGTAGGTATCAAAGCTTAGGGATATGATCCCTTGCTGAGGTGTGAGTCTAGAACTAGGAGGGGAGAGACGAGTAATATACTTCGCTAGTGTGAGACTTACCTAAGCTGAAATTGTTTACTTGATAAGTTGACAAATTGTGATATGTCAATTAAACTTTGTTTTAAAGATGTATTCTAGAATGATATCTGAAATACAGGAGATGAGCAATGGGAAAATCATGGTATAGAGGAAATAATCGGGAAGGTACAATCCGAAAAGAAAGCAAGGTATTCTCATCTCTTTGAACTACTAAGTACGTAAATTTCGAGGGCAAAATTTCATAAGGATGGGAGATTGTGAGATCCCGAATTTTATGAAATGAAAGTATTCAAATTTTCTTATAATTATTATGTTATTTAGTAAATGGTTAAATTGATAAAGGTTAAAGTTAAGGGTGATATTTGAAAATTTTGCAAAGTAAGCAAGTGGATATAAAATATTCGTTGAGTCGGGGAATATTTGATTGGTCGGGGAATATTCGTTTTAACAGGAAATATTCGTACGACGACACAATCATTGGTGGACCCCACAACGGAAGTATTATCTTAGTTAGAAAATGACAGAATTATCTTTTTATAAAAATAACTACGAAAGTGTTACCAGTTATAACCGTTGAACTACCCGGTAGTAAAAGTACAAGAATATGTCTGCGTGGTTCCATAGTAGCACACAAGATTGATTATTGATGCTTACGTTAGAAGTCACCGTTATACTCAATTATTGCTACATGATAATTATCGCATCATATCTCTCATATTATTGATTCAATTATTGTCACAGTATCATCTCGCATAATATGTTATATTATTAAATCAATAATTGAGACTTTAAAAGTTATTCATATTATTATTTGTAATATTGACAATGTCTAGAAGTTTTGTCAAGGAGAGGTTTGGTCACCTAATTGCGCGCCAATAAGGAGAAATCTCTATTGAAAAGCCACCTCTTTCTTGGGAATGACCTGGTTGTTAAATATTGTGAATTATAATATTAATGATGAATTAGTTCATGTTGATTAAAGATGAAATTGATAGTTCCATTGTGTTAGAATTATTAGTGTTAGTGAAAATCGACATTTATTTCGACAATAATTGATGTCTGGAGGTTATATTGACCAATCGGGTAATTAACCGGATAAATGAGCAATTAATTGCTATTAATTCACATGATTATAACTATTTGTTCACATGTGTGTACTATTTATTCACATTCATTTACTATTAGGGGAGTTGGTGCAAGATTAATAATACTTGCATGACTAAGTTAAAAATGGAGGTATAGATGAAGGTACTATACTTTAATTCATATTTTTACATGTCTAGAACTAATGATTCACATAATTTACTATTGATTCACGTGATTTACTATTAGAAGAGGTGGTGCAAGTTTAATAATACTTGAAGGACTAAATTAAAAAAGAAGGAAAAGATGAAGGTATTATACTATAATATTTTGAGCCCCAAAACGTGCAATTATCGAAACTATATTTTCCTATAAATAGAAGCTCATTCCTTCATTATTTTTTCACCAATTCAATAAAGCTATAAAGCAATTATTATAGAGAGAAAAATTATAGAGAGAAAGAAGAAGAGAATTCTGCTACCTCACTATTCCAAAGTATCCAGTTTTCTTTAAGGTAAGGGGTATTATTTCTTTCGTATTCATGAAGAGAATTATTTTCTTTCAATACTTGTAAGGGTTGTTATTCCATTCTTTATTATTATGTTGGAATAACCTGTCTATGCGAAGTACCGCATACATGGTGAAATTCTTCTATTATTCCATTCTTTATTATTTTGTTGGAATAACTTGTCTGTGCGGTCTATCGCATGCTTGGTGAATTCTGTTGTTATTCCATTCTTTATTATTCTGTTAGAATATCCTATCTGTGCAGATTATGTATGACCTGGTTTCGTTCTTTATTGTTCTGTTGGAATATCCTATCTGTGCGGATTACGCATGACCTGGTTCCATTCTTTATTATTATTATTGGAATAACCCGTCTGCGATGGGCTCATCGCATACCGTGAATTTATTTGTTATTCTATTTTTATTATTACATTTGAATAATCTGCATACGCATGCGGACTACCGCATGCATGGTGAATTCTTCTGTTATTCCATTCTTTATTATTCTATTGGAATTACATGTCTATGTGGATTACCACATGCATGGTGAATGATCCTTCGTATTCATTTTTATGAAACTGTGGAAATGATCTGTCTACGTGGATTACCGCATGGAGGGTTAAAATCCATTTACAGTTTCGTATATTCTATTATACTCGTCTGAGATAATATTTCTTTTGTACTCATCATGGAATATCATTTTCTTTGGTATTTTTTATGAGTTACTATTTACGGGTAACTATTCACCCAGTTACTATTCACTCTGGTATTATTCACTCGGGTATTCGGGGTACTTTTCGTGCTGGAGTACTATTCACGAGTTACTATTCACGGGTTACTAGTCATCCAATTACTATTCACTCTAGTATCATTCACTCGGGTATTCGGTACACTTTTCATGTTAGGGTACTATTCACGGGGTACTATTCCCGAAGTACTATTCACGGGGTACTATTCACCCGAATTTTTTTTTTTCTGTACAAATTATTTTTGGTACATGAATATTATTCTTGAATTTTACTCTACAAAGCAGTATCATGTTGACAATTTGGACGTTATTGATTTTTGGATAAATTAAATTATAAATCTTTAAAATTTATCCTTGAACTTGTTTTATTGAATTATTATGTCATTGTCATCATTCTCATGCTTATATTGTGATTAAAGTCATCTTTGGCTTATGTGCATAGATGGACTTGGTATGATTATGACCAGGGATTATTCGGTATAATCATGACCGTAATGTGACGAATGATGTGGTAAAAGTTCTCATTGGCCTGTAGTTCATTGACGGACATTTGTTGGTATGATTATGACCAGGGATTATTCGGTATAATCATGACCATTGATGATCACATGAATATCTTTGGCCGTGGTGCAGGGATGATTCGATTTTATTTATTAAGCTGAGTCTAGCGATAAAGTTGATGAAAAATGTTTTAAATCATAGAAGATAATAGATTTTATGCTCTACTTGACTCTTCTAATGGATTGCTTATTTTCGCTGTAGTTGTTGATCTAAAACTTGTTGTCTATTGTATTCTATCAGTTGTTATACTGTTGAAGACTAAGGATATTTTATTCTGTATTATCTTAGTCATAATATTTCTTACTGGGCTAGTTGAGCTCACCCTTTCTTTCATTGTTCTCTTCAGGATATGAGAATATAGCTGGGACGAGTCGGGGAATGGACTGATGGTCCATGATAAATGGCTTTAGTAGTCCTTACTATTCTACGGAATAATGTGATAATAATTGTAATGAGGACACCATTGAGTGTGGATATTGTCTAGATGACAATATTCTTGTTTAAACTCAGCTATGTTTTGTTGTATTTTAAACGACTATTGTATAATTAAGTTGTATTTGAATTTATGTACCATGTATCTGGCAACTCAAGATGGGTGATGTATACCTATTTTGGGGGCGTCACAATATTCATACCAACAACTGTCCATCAATGAACTACAGGTCAATGAGGACTTTTACCACATCATTCATTACATTACGGTCACAACTATACCGAATAATCACTGGTCATAATCATACCAAGTCCATCTATATACGTAAGCCAAAGATGACTTTTATCACAATATAAGCATGAGGATAATGACAATGACATAATAATTCAATAAAACAAGTTCAAGGATAATTTTTAAAGATTTATAATTTAATTTATCCAGAAATCAATAACGTCCAAATTGTCAACATGATACTGCTTTGTGGTGTAAAATTCAAGAATTATCAGAAGAATATTTCCATAAAAAGATACTGGATGAAGCGCAAATATTAAGGATATTCTACTAATTTCATGGAGTATAGAAGCCAAAACTTTAACCAACTGAGTATAATAGAATATATGAAACTGCAAATGGATTTTCACCTATCATGCGATAATCCACGTAGACGGATCATTTCCACAATTTAATAAGGAATGAATACGAAGGGTCATTCGCCATGCATGCGGTAGTCCGTGTAGACAGGTTATTCCAACAGAATAATAAAGAATAGAATAACAGAAGAATTCACCATACATGCAGTAGTCCGCGTAGACAGGTTATTCCAACACAATAATAAAGAATGGAATAATAGAAGAATTCACCATGCATGCGGTAGTCCGCGTATACAGGTTATTCCAACAGAATAATAAAGAATGGAATAATAGAAGAATTCACCATGCATGCGGTAGTCCGCGTGAGACGTGTTATTCCAATGTAATAATAAAGAATGGAATAATGTAAGAATTCACCATGCATGCGATAGTCGCGTGAGACAAAAGTTATTCTAATGTAATAATAAGGAATGGAATAACAACCCTTACGAGTATTGAAAGAAAACAACTCTCTTCATGAATACGAATGAAATAATACCCCTTACCTTAGAAAAAAACTGGATACTAGAATAGTGAAGTAACAGACTTCTCTTCTTCTTTTTCTCTATAATTTCTCTATAATAATAATTCCTATTATGAGACTTAGTGAATTGGTGAGAATGAAGGAAGAATGAGCTTCTATTTATAGAAAAATATAGTTTCAATAATTGCACATTTTGGAGCTCGAAATATTAGAGTATAATACCTTCCTCTTTTTCTTCATTTTTAATTTAGTCTTGCAAGTATTATCAAACTTGCACCACCTCCCCTAATAGTAAATCATTTGAAAAAATAGTTCATTCATGTGACTCAATAGTATAATCATATGAAAAAAACTAATTACAGTATAGTACCTTCATCTATACCTCCATTTTTAATTTAGTCATGCAAATATTATCAATCTTGCACCAACTCCCCTAATAGTAAATCATTTGAATCAATAGTACACACATTTGAACACATAGTTATAAGCATGTGAATTAATAGCAATTAATTGCTCATTTATCCGGTGAATTACCCGATTGGTCAATATTACCCCCAGACATCAATTATTATCGAAATAAATGTCGATTTCCAATAACACTAATAATTCCCACACAATGGAACTATCAATTTCATCTTTAATCAACACGAACTTATTCATCATTAATATTATAACTCTCAATATTTAACAACCAAGTCGCTCCGTGAAAGAGGGGCTTTCGATAAGGATTTCTCCCTATCAGCGCCGCAATTAGATTATCTAACCACTCCTTGATGTAACTTCTAGACATTGTCAATATTGTAAATAATAATATAAATAACTTTGTCGCCTCAATTATTGATTTAATAATATAACATATTATATGAGATGATACTATGACAATAATTGAATCAATAATACGAGAGATATGATGCATCAACCATCAGAGCAATAATTGAGTATGATCGAGTGACTTTACGTAAGCATCAATAATCAATACCAGTGTTACTACGCAACCACGCCAGACATCGCATTTTTAGTACCGGGTAGTTTAATAGTTTTAACGGTAACACTTTCGCCTATATTTTTATAAAATGATAATTATGTCGTTTTCTTACTACGACAATACTTCCGTTTTGGGGTCCACCAATGATTGGGCCGTCGTACGGATATTCCCCGATCAAACGAATATTTTATAACAACTTGCATAATTTGAAAAAATTTCAAATATCACCCTTAACTTTAACCTTTTATCAGTTTAACTATTTACGAAATAAAATAATAATTATAAGAAAATTGAATACTTTCATTTCATAAAATTCGGGGTCTTACAACCTCCCCTCCTTATAAAATTTTTCCCTCGAAATTTACGTACGTACCTGGTATGCCGAAGAGGTGAGGATACATTGACTTCATTTCATATTCTAACTCTTGAGGTATAACCTTTGAGTGTTGAATATGATCCTTCTTATCCAAGATTTTAACACGTATCTCTTCATACGTTAAATCTTCTGATATCTCGTCTAATTTTAATTCAATAATGTGGTTCGGGTCGTCCACATATTTACGTAACATCGATACGTAAAAAATGTTATGAACACGTGACATACTTAGCGGTAAAGCGAGTCTATAGGCCACAGTTCCTACTCGATCGAGGATTTAAAATGGGCCAATTAAATCAAGGGTTGAGATTTCCTCTCTTCATCGACTCTTTCTTCTAGAATAACGCCCTCTTGAACCTTCTTCTTCACATTCATCAGCTCCGGGTGTGTAGCTTGATCGATTAACGTCGATTCTACTCGTATTATTTAACATCATCATGTGGGTCCTTAGAGTCTTTAACTCTATCTTTATCATTTGTAAGTCATATGAAATGGGTCTTTGTGTTAACAACGTTACAATCGTAAACGCATGCGATCTTCTACTCAATGCATCAGCTACCGCGTTCACTCTTCCACGATGATATTGAATGGTATAGTCGTAGCCTTCAACAGCTCGAGCCAACGTCTTTGGCGCATGATACGTTTGTTTTGGGTGAAGAAATATTGAAGGGTTTTAGAAATGGGTTTTGTACTGGGGTCAATACAAAATTCGATTTCACGTTCTAGGGGTAGGCTAGGAAGTCTTCAAGAATACGTCAGGAAATTTATTAACGTTAGAAATATCATTCAAAACTGTGACTCTCATCAAAGACTTGGATAGTACGTCACATTGATACCTATCAACTTGTCACCGTCATTCATTCGCGTCGCTACTTAAAAAGTCCGCTTCAGACATTCCACACAAGGAAGTCACCAGATAAAGGCTCGGGACTCTTTACTTATGGCTTGATATTACAGTGATTGACTTTAGTGGTTTGGTTGCTTAAATTCGTATAACAGGTTGGTTAGGAATATGAAAGCTAACAACCTAACGAAAAGCTTGATGAGTAGTTAACCAATCGATTCCTAAAATCACATCAAAGGCAAGTATTTTCAAAGAGATAAGATTGACAGGCAACGTGAAAGTGTCGATTTGAATCAAACAAGATTTATAAATAGTGGAGGTAACGGAGGTTTCTACTAACGAAGTTTTAACCAATAAGTCAAAGTCTAACTTCTATGGGGTCAAATTTAAACGTTGAGCGCAAGTAAGAGAGATAAAAGAATGGGTAGAACCGTTATCTAATAAGGTATAGACTTTGCAAGAATTTATAATTAACTAACCCGTGCTAACTTCGTTTGGGTTACTAGCTTTTTGAGAAGTCACAAAAAATGCTCTTCCTGAAACCACCGACTTTGTTTTATCCGTATCCGCCTTTGGTTCCATCGTCCCAGCTGGAATTGACTGTGGTGCTCGACAAAATCGAGCTAGGTGACCTTCTTTTCCACAATTGTAACATGCTTTGGACTGCATCACACAGTTTGGACTGATATGTCCCTCCCCTTCCCATTTGAAGCATACAATTGATGGTCGTTCTCCTTCCTTAAAAATGGGTGTTGGTGCTTCTGTCTTTCCATCATTATTGAACCTTCTCTTCTTGAAATTTCCACTCCTATTATCTTAGCCATGATTACCACCGAAGTGGTTACCATTCTTGGCATGATAATTTCCCCCACGATGGTTATCATTGTTCTGATGGCCGTTGCCACCGGTACGATTATTATCGTGTTGTTGCTCATTATCCTTTGGTTGGGCTGGCTCATTATCGCGTTCCAATAACTGAGCCCTATTCACTACATCTGAATATAAACAATGTTTGTAAGAAATGAGGTATTGACTTATTTCGGGTTTCAAACATCTTAGAAACATTTGCGTCATTCGTTCCTCATTATCGACCAAATGGGATGAAAACCGGGATAACTCCACAAATTTAGCCTCGTATTGGGACACGGTCATATTGTTTTGCTCCAACTTGATAAACTCCACCTCCTTCATGTGACGAATACTTTCGGGAAAGTACTTATCATTGAATAGTTCTTGGAACTTCTCCCAAGACATCTTCAGTGCGGCAGGCTGAGTACATTTTACTGATTCCCACCTGTAATCTGCCTCTCCTTGCAACATGAAGGTGGCAAAGGGAACCTTTTGCTCCTCGGAGCATCCTAAGACATCAAATATTTTGGTGATCTGCTTTTTCCACGTCTCTGCTTTAAGTGGTTATTGCTCTCCAAAAAACTCCAGTGGTCCCAGCTCCTTGAACTGCTTAGCAGTGACCATCCGAGAGTTGCCAGTGTTTCCACCTGCATTTTGAACAGGAGTCTCTATCACCTGATGTTGCATAAATTGCATAAAGCCTCTGAACATCCCATCATTCATCATCTGATCGGTGTTGTTATTTACCTGAGGATTATTATCTTCCTGTTGCACATTATCCTGGGTATTGATCGTTGGTGACTCAACGGTCTCATGTGCTTCATTGCTGATCTGAACATTTTTAGATGCCATTTTCAAATACTGCCACAAAACGAGGGTTAATTGACATATCACATATTATCCTTATACTCTGACCGATCAATTAAATACCAAATAAACATAGGTAGGTCATACTAGTGAAGGAATTCCCCGTCTCTCCCTTCCTAGTTCTTGTCTCACATCTTAGCCAGGGATCATATCCCTAAGCTTTGATACCAACTGTGACGCCCCCAAAATAGGTACACATCACCCATCTTGAGTCGCCAAATACATGGTACAAAATTCAAATGCAACTTAATAATACAACTGTCGTGTAAAATACGACAAAACATAAACTGAGATTTTTAATGCGAATATTGTCTTCTAGACAGTATTCAAACTCAAATGGAGTTCTCATTACATTTCTTATCACACTATTTAATAGAATAGCGAGGACTACTAATGCTAACATCTGGACCGTCACTCCGTTTCCCGACTAGTCCTAGCTATATTCTCATTTCCTGAAGAGAACAATGAAAGCAAAGGGTGAGCTCAACTAGCCCAGTAAGAAATATTAAGACTAAGATAATGCAGAATAAGTTATCATTAGCCTTCAACAATGTTAAACTGATAGAATATAATATACAACAAGTTTAACTGTAGCAGAACAAGCAATCCATTAGAATAGTCAAGTAGAGCATAAAATCTATTATCTTCTATGATTTAAAAAGTTTTTCATCAACTTTATCGCTGAGACTCAGCTTAATAAATAAAATTGAATCATCCCTGCACCACGGACAAGGATATTCATGTAATCTTAAATGGTCACGAATATATCGAATAATTCCTGGTCATAATCATACCAACAACTGTCCATCAATGCACTACAGGCCAATGAGGACTTTTACCACATCATTTGTTACATTACAGTCACGACTATACCGAATAATCCCTGGTCATAATCATACCAAGTCCATCTATGTACAAAAGCCAAAGATGACTTTCATCACAATATAAGCATGAGGATGATGACATTGACATAATAATTTAATAAAACAAGTTCAAGGATAAATTTTAAAGATTTATAATTTAATTTATCCAGAAATCAATAAGGTCCAAATTGTCAACATGATACTACTTTGTGGAGTAAAATTCAAGAATGATCAGAAAAATATTTCCATGAAAAGATACTGGATGAAGCGCAAATATCAAGGATATTCTACTAATTTCATGGAGTATAGAAGCCAAAACTTTAACAAACTGAGTATAATAGAATATATGAAACTGCAAATGGATTTTCACCCGTCATTCGGTAATCAACGTAGACAGATTATTTCCACAATTTAATAAGGAATGAATACGAAGGGTCATTCACCATGCATGCGGTAGTTCGCGTAGACAGGTTATTCCAACAGAAGAATTCACCATGCATGCGGTAGTCCGTGTAGACAGGTTATTCCAACAGAATAATAAAGAATTGAATAACAAAAGAATTCACCATGCATGCGGTAGTCCGTGTAGACAGGTTATTCCAATAGAATAATAAAAAATGGAATAACAGAAGAATTCAACATGCATGCGGTAGTCCACGTAGATAGATTATTCCAACAGAATAATAAAGAATAGAATAACAGAAGAATTCACCATGCATGCGGTAGTCTGCGTAGACAGGTTATTCCAACAGAATAATAAAGAATGGAATAACAGAAGAATTCACCATGTATGCGGTAGTCCGCGTAGACAGGTTATTCCAACAGAATAATAAAGAATGGAATAACAACCATTACAAGTATTGAAAGAAAATAACTCTCTTCATGAATACGAAAGAAATAATACACCTTACCTTGGAAGAAAACTGGATTGTGGAATAGTGAAGTAGCAGACCTCTCTTCTTCTTTCTCTCTATAATTTCTCTATAATAATTGCTCTTGTGAGACTTAGTGAATTGGTGAGAATGAAGGAAGAATGAGCTTCTATTTATAGGAAAATATAGTTTCAATAATTGCATATTTTGGGGCTCGAAATATTACAACATAATACCTTCCTCTTTTTCTTCATTTTTAATTTAGGTCTGCAAGTATTATCAAACTTGCACCACCTCCCCTAATAGTAAATCATGTGAATCAATAGTTCATTCATGTGACTCAATAGTATAATCATGTGAAAAAACTAATTACTGTATAGTACCTTCATCTATACCTCCATTTCTAATTTAGTCATGCAAGTATTATCAATCTTGCACCAACTCCCCTAATAGTAAATCATGTGAATCAATAGTACACACATATGAACACATAGTTATAAGCATGTGAATTAATAGCAATTAATTGCTCATTTATCCGGTGAATTACCAGATTGGTCAATATAACCCCCATATATCAATTATTATCGAAATAAATGTTAATTTCCGCTAACACTAATAATTCCCACACAATGGAACTATCAATTTCATCTTTAATCAACACGAACTTATTCATCATTAATATTATAACTCACAATATTTAACAACCAAGTCGTTCCCAGGAAAGAGGGGCTTTTCGATAAGGATTTCTCCCTATTGGCGCGCAATTAGATTATCTAACCTCTCCTTGACAGAACTTCTAGACATTGTCAATATTGCAAATAATAATATAAATAACTTTGTCGTTTCAATTATTGATTTAATAATATAACATATTATACAGATGATACTGTGACAATACTTGAATCAATGATATGAGAGATATGATGCAACAATTACTGTAGCAATAAATGAGTATAACTAAGTGACTTCTTACGTAAGCATCAATAATCAATACCGTGTGCTACTATGCAACCACGCATATTACTGTACTTTTACTACTAGGTAGTTCAACAGTTTTAACGGTAACACTTTCGCCGTTATTTTTATAAAATGATAATTCTATCGTTTTCTTACTACGACAATACTTTCGTTGTGGGGTCCACCAATGATTGTGTCGTCGTACGGATATTCCCCGACAAAAAGAATATTCCCCGACCAAACGAATATTTTATAACAACTTGCATACTTTGAAAATTTTTTAAATATCACCTTTAACTTTAACCTTTTATCAATTTAACCATTTACGAAATAAAATAATAATTATAAGAAAATTGAATACTTTCATTTCATAAAATTCGGGGTCTTACAGATCAGGCTATGGGAGATCAAGGAACTGAGCAGGTACCACAGACTGAGGCATTACCTAGTCCTCAGTTCCTTGACTTTCAACGTCAAATGAAGTCCTCATACACTAAATTGTGATTATTCATCCAATGAGGGCATTGTATTACTTAAGTTTGGGGGATTTAAATTCTTGTTTGCATGCATATGTTATTGGTTAGGCTTACAGTTGTCATTGCATTATAGTTTTGCATATTAGTTAGGAATTATGATGTTGCATGCATATAAGTCACATAGTTGCATGATAGCTTAGAGGCATACATAGTAGCTTAGGTTATTTTTGTTATTGCATTGTTGTTTTTGTTAGTGCATTGTTTTTAATTCTGTTATTAACGTATTTTGTTATGTTATAAAAAAAAATATTTAGTTAAATATTGTGTTTGCATATGTCCAACAGTGTTGTATTTCATGTTATTTATGGGCCAATGATGTGATTGAGAATAAGTTAACCAATACAACATTGATTATTAGAATTGTGATATAATTTATGTTATGAATCGAATCTTGTGCTCGTTTGAAACTGGTATACAAAGGTTAGCACGCTAATAATATCCTTGTTGACTAGTTAGTTCAAATTGATACATAAATAATTTCTAAATGATAATGCTAGGGTAAATGAGAAAACGACAAGGGTAGACATTAAAGGCGAAATATTAGGCAAGAACCTAAGTTTGGGGGATTATATGTGGGGTATATAAGCTTTATAAAAAAATGAAGAGAAAAAAAGAAGAAGATTATATATCGTGACTAGTCTTGTTTCGGGGCCTTTGTTACTTGAGCAAGTACGCCCGAGGGGATTGTCTTTACACCTAGCGCCCTAAGGTCTTTTATAGTCTGGGAGTAGTTGGTCGAAAGCTCACTAAGCGGTAGCACTGTTAACCTAATGGGATAAGATATTGCACAGTCATGTGTGTATCTATAAAAAAATAAAACGGGAAAAGAGCAAAAAGCCCCCGTGTGAAAGAATTTTTTTTAATATAAATGAAGTATAAGTACCCTACATGAACCCTTGATTTTGGTATTGCTTAGTTTTAGTTGGAATGTGCTTATTTTTGAAATTTTTTAAGTTTGCGCTGTATGATTCCTTCTAAGAAATTGATTATGTATTGAATTTGAGTTCGTATCAGTTATCATGGATGTTGAACACACACGCACATTATACCAGTGATGATGGTTTAAGATTTGAGAATTAATACGGAATTATGGATTGCTTTTGGTTATTAATATTGTAGAGTTTGCTTGTTTTCTCTGAGGCCAATGAGATAATTTTGATTCTGCGATACTGTTGGATTCGAAAGCATATAGATTATATTCATTACATCTCATTGCATGGCATTGTATAACATGTAGTTGTTTTGTACTCGAGGACTAGCATAATTTAAGTTTGGGGGATTTTGATAAGTGGATTTCATATCTACGAATCGTTGTCCATTTCACACTTAATTGTTGCTATTTTCTTGTTTTCATGTTCATTTTTATTTGTTTTTGTGTTCTTTCATGTGTAGGGTGGTTGTTGTGGCATTTAATGAAGATTTGGAGTCATTTGGAGCTTTTCTGGAAGTAATCAGGAAGCAAGCAAAGTCAATTAGTAGAATAGATGCTGGCACGGGTCGGCTTGTTTAGCCTACATATACCGTCTTGTATGGGGGTCTTCAAATGACAATTAATGAAGGGATGCCCGGTAATGCGAGCTCATATTAAACACATACCCGTAGGGGGGGGGGGGGGGTCTCGAATGATTGACTCTCCTGTTTTGTTTTGAACTCTACTGGGATATGAACTTTAGTATTTGAATAGGATATGGACTCTAATTAGCAAAGAATTTTGACTGGGACTTGTGTGTTGGGATATCATTTACTAAATTAACAACGAATTAAACAAGACACAAGGCAATATACGAAGATCAATTCTAGTTTTTTTATAGCAAGCATTGGAGGAAGATTTTAGAGAGATTTTCGGGACGATTGCAAATTTAGGCTACGTGAAGGGTGTTTTTCACTATTCTTCTCCTTAGTTTTTATTTGTAATTGAAAGAATGTTATCTTTAAATTATTCAGTTGTTATTTCATTTATGATGAACTAATTCACTTTTTAGGCTTATGGTGGATCCTTAAGTGAAACGATGATTTTGTAAACTTTGATTTCCAGTTCAATAAGCTATTTTCCAGTTTATCTATATTAATTTGAGCTTGAATTTATGAATTGCCTGATCAGTAATTCTTTGTGGATTTGTATGGAATCGAGAGAGGGTATTCGAATCTAGACTTAGTTAATATAGCATGTGTTCATGAATTTTGTGAATAGCGGATTCTTGATGAATGTTAAGGTAGAGATATGCTTGACATCGCATGTAATCGGATAGAGAACTTAATCTTAAACCTTCTTTAATTATAATTCACATAGAGATATGGTGAGTTAGTTGATTAAGGCATTTAACTTATTTCTATCTAAATTATGGATTTAAGTTAATGTAGTATTAGTTCATCGAGAGGTGGCTAATACTACATTCGTGTTCTTGATTAATAAACTGGGATAATAATTTGAATTGGAATAAAGGTGTAGAAATCAGAGTGAAGCTTAGGGTGAAATCATAAGTTTAATTCTCCATTAATTGTTTGAAATTCAAGATTTTGATATTGGTGATTATTTTGTGGTAGTTTATTTGTTTCTTAATTTAGTTTCTATAATTTTTAATTATTGAATTGAATAGTTTAATAAAATTAGTATTAATAGGAAATTGGTAATTGCAAGGTTAAGTTTCTTACTAATTTATCTCAGTGGGAACGATACTCTACTCATTACTATATTACTTGTTGACCACGTATACTTGCGTGTTGTGCATAATTAGATTTCACTCAACAAGAGCCGTATCATAAGACCATCCAAGGGTCAATGCTAAATTCATCTCTAAAAATGTATATACATGACATAATGCATGCATAATAAATGATAGATGATAATATGATGTAGGGAATAGAAAGAATTATACATATATTTCTAAGTACATCATCATCTAAATACATCATCTTTGTATACAATTGAGAAAATACAGGGAAATGGGTTACAGTCGCCTAACATCTAACAGAGGCCTATCAAAAGATATAACAAGAACTGGGGCACATCCGCCCAATATCTAATAGAGGCCTATCAAAAGAAATAGTGAAAAATGCATCAGAAGAAGTCAATGATGTTGATGTCCACATCATCTAACCTATCCATCTGATTTAACACCTCCTGAGTCACTAAATCTTTGCCAGAAGAGATATCAGGCCAATACAATTGAGGATATATGCTGGTAAAATAATCAAAATATCCTGAAGGGTTAGCCCCGAAGCTGGAAGGATCAAAAGTATCCACATGTGATAGATCTCTGCCCAAATGCCGGATAAAGAAATGTGTTCGGTCCAACTGCTAGGTCAAACTCTCAATCTGTATCAAATGAGTAGGCTCTCGGACGTAGGAAATCCAATCTGTCATCATGACGAAGCTAGGAACCATATTCCCCATAAACTGAGTGGCGCAGGGTCTAAGCTCCAATGGTGCGAGGGAACCACCAGTAGTAAAAAGCCTCCTGAGTGAAAGGTCCCTCTGACAAAGTAAAGTTATCCATGCCCATCAATGGGATCTCAGTGATCAGCTGCGACAAAGGCCAATAACATCTGGCAGAAGGAAAGAACAGAATGCGTATCTCTCTTGTGGTGGTCCTGATAGCATACTCTCCCAAATAGAGCTCTCAACCTCCGTCGATAAGGAGAGGAATCCGACGGGTGGACAATATATACTTGACACCAGTCGGGAAACCACCCTCAAAACCAACTATCAAATGGTCCTCAGAGTAAGGAACCATGTAATAACATCTGCGGTCAACAACTCAAACTGTAAGCGAGAATGGGTGAAACCTTCAGCTACATGAACCTCGGCCAAGGTGGAGTAATGCCATCACCATCCCCATGGATAGGTGTCCAAATCTAACGTGCTCACATGATAAAGATATGGGAGCTTCTCGGTGGCCCAAAACTGCGAAGACAAAGATCAAATATCTGTGGTCAGTCATACTGGCAACTAGAATAAGAGAAATCAAAAGAGAAAATGCTCACCATCAAGAATGGGTAAAACCCTAATCAAGCCTCCGTCATGCCCTCTGAGCTTAGGCGCATCCCCTTGAGGAAGTAGGCAAAGGTGTAGGAGCCCTAGTCAAACTCTCTGATATGGTCCACCTCCCAAGTGGCGCTGACTAAAGCGAATGACACCATTGAAGAGTTATCAACCAGGAAATAACCCTTGAAGATGATCAGAAACAATCGTCGAAGGATGTGATCTCTAACCCTCTGATCATCGGGCAATGGCTCAGTCAGAGCCATACTCATGACGTCTACACTCAAGGGACTAGAACGGATAGTTTGACCCTTAAGTGCTGTAGTCGAGACTCCCAGTAAGGATCTGATGGCAGTCGGGGAAATGTCAGCCACCAAAGGCACTAGCGCCCATGAAAACTCCAATCCAGTAATGAATCTCCAATCCATCGGTGTCATCATCACCTTATAATCCAACAAATAGAAATGGAGTGCAGGTGAAACCGATTTCGAATAAAGCCTTGAGATAACCCCGGGGACCACGACGGAGGTGGAAAAGAAAGCCTCAAAGCTGCAAGAATGAATAATCTCTTAGTACTCTAGATGAATAGTCTGTTATAGAGAATGTATGTTAAACAAGTTCTCTCTGGGCTGTGTAAAGCTGGGAACTTGCATCAAAGTGCAAATCAAAATCAAATCCCTTCCCCCGCAAATGGGAAAAGGAAGACAAGCACGGCTATTACCTCATTCGTATGTAGATAGATTGAGGGGTTATGACTCAAATCATCTAAAAGATCTGGAATCGTCACATTTATAGTTGGAAGCTCCTTGTGGCAAATAGAATAAGAAGTAGCAGGATTCGCAATGGGTACGTCCTCTTCCTCATCCTCAACATCTGGTCTCTCAACTCGGATAGGACGAATCAATGACTCAGTCAACTGAGGAGGCTTTCGGGCTGGGTGAGGCTGAGGAACATCTGAAGCTCTCCTCCTCACACCTGAAGAGGTCCTATGGGAGCTACTCGACTGGTCTGGATCCATATATCTGGACAAAATTCTCCAAATCACCTCAAAAAGGGTGTCATAAATTCTAACCTAGCTCATTAAATTTAATTCATAGCTTCATGCATGCATGCATTATTTTAACATACATATGCAGTAGAGTTAAACATGCATGTTTAGTTAATGCCTAGACTCGTGAATTTTTTTTGCCAGTCTCCTTTGTAAAAAGGACTATCCATATGCATGTAGGCATGACTAGGTGGCCAATCAGTAGCACACCAACTCACAGTCATGAACATCTTATATGCATGAAAAAAAACATCAAAGTTTCAGTCGGGAGTTAAAGAAAAGCACTTTCTGCCCCGGTTGAAACTCTCTTTCAACTATTTTCTTATCATGCCACTGTTTCATTTTCTCCTTTTATAACATTGTTTTTTCATATGCTTGGAGCTGAAACTCATTTGAAATAAGTTGTAAAAGCCTTTTCTCACCCATTGCATCCAAATCGAAGTTGAGCTTTTGAATCGCCCAATATGCACTGTGTTCCAAATCGACGAGGAGATGGCATGCCTTACCATAAACAAGCCTATACGAAGACATTCTGATAGGCATTTTGTA
This sequence comes from Panax quinquefolius, assembly GCA_020205615.1. NCBI lineage: Eukaryota > Viridiplantae > Streptophyta > Magnoliopsida > Apiales > Araliaceae > Panax > Panax quinquefolius. The sequence continues at coordinate 104,310,236 of CM035153.1, forward strand.
GGCAGTGTGATACTGTGGCAACCCCAAATCCGTGTCCCAAAGCCCCACAGATCTGGTACAATCATTCTATAACTATTGCGGAAGATATAAACATAAATTGTTTATATATTAAACATTATACACTATTCCCCAAGGTCGAGTAACCTTAACTTATAAAAAATTCATTATTGTATCTGACATACAAAGATATTATCATACATTACTGTTACAAATTTAGATGCCCAACTTTGACATAACCAACAACTCTGATACCAACTGTGACAGCCCCAAATCTGGGTCCCAAATCACCACAGATCTGGTACAATCATTCTATAACTATTGAGGAAGATATAAACATAAATTTTTTATACATTAAACATTATACACTATTCCCCAAGGTCGAGTAACCTAAACTTATACAAAATTTATTATTCTATCTGACATACAAAGATATTATCATATATTACTATTACAAATTTAGTTGCCCACATAAACTAACGCTGGAACTGTCTTTAACCTTTCCTTGTATCCGACACATTCGTATTAATCTGCAATGTTTTATCATGATATAGCAAGGGTGAGCATGAAGGTTGCCCAACAAGTTTAAATTTATTTAAGGATATATCATAATTGAAATAATTTGAATAATAAGCTAGCTATAATTCAACAATATATTTGTGAATTAGCACGAACAAACTTTTGACTGAACAAGTATTGAATATGAACAAATATATCTGACTGAATGGTAATGAAGGTGATCAGCCTTTCATACCTGACTTATACATGCAATATGTAGAGAGTACAATTCTACAATTCTTAGACATGGAAATCAACAATGATTAACCATAAGCATATCTGAATGAAACAACTCTAAGTAGAGTTAAGAAAAAAAAACTTGCTTGTTTCGTTGATTATCGTTACGCATTTTAATAAGCTTTGTCTGAAGAACTAATATATAAATAATATCGATATACAAATTAGAATAATATCATCATAATATAATACTATTATATATATATATATACATAGAATAACCTAAACACATAAAACATAACCCTATCAGTCTACAACACATATAAGACTTGGTATCCAGTCAAACTATTGTAGTCTGAGTTGAACCCGACACAAATCTTACATCCTGAAGGTCTAGTCGGACAAAACTCGAGTCTAAAATCATTAAGACTCGATCTAAACTGGTTCACAAATATCTTAGATAATTTATTGTCAGTCAAATTATTTTTCATAAGCTCGTAATAATTTTCAAGTAATTTTTAACATTTATCATAATTTTTCAACCATTAATATCGTATTTAAACGAATTAAATACCACTTAATTCCTTTATCATTAATATTTATTTAATACTAAATATTAATGGAAATCATAACATAATATTATAATATATTTATAATATTACAAAATATTTTAATACCTTAAAATCATATTTATATGATTTTAAACATAAATCTATTATCAGATAATTGGTTTTAATATTAAAATATTAATATTTTCATGACAAAATATCAAAAGTTATATTTTATAACTTAAAATATTTTTATAACACTTAAATCATTTTATATGATTTTTTAAAACATTAATTCAATTTTTCCATAATTTATTTAATATATTTATTAAATAAATTAATTATAATTAATATAAATTTATTAATAAATTTCATAACAAAATATCAAAAGTTATTAAAATAACTTAAAATAGTTTCTAACAATCGTAATATATTTTTTCATAATTTTTCAAGTATTAAAATCATTTTTAAATAATTTATTTAATATTATAATTAAATAAATTAAATACCCTTTATATTCCAAAAATATTAAATATTTATGAAATATACTCTAAATAATTAAAAACTAATTTTTAGGCTTTAAAATAATTTTTAGGAATTTAATATTAATTTTTAATAATTAAAAACCATTTTTCTCTATTTAATAAATAAAATAATTGATTTTAGAAATAAACTGTCGCTAAAAGGGCCCTATAGCGACAGAACCGTCGCTATAGGTATTCTTGAGGAAAACCCAGAACTCATGTAAGACATCAAGGGGCTTGGTTTGACCATCATTTGTTCTTAGCTCTTAGTGTTTTCTGGGCAGTCTATGGCATCAAATACATAGTACAAATGTAATACTACTACTACAAACTGATTGCATGAGCAAACAATAACTTAACTGAGAGATTAAAGCCTCAAAAATCTTGTCAGACACTATTCTTCAATTCTTGGGTTTTCTAGAAATTGAAGAACAATCGAGGTAGTGACGCCCCCAAAATACGTATACATCACCTATCTTGGGTCGCTAGAAAATACACTACTGACAACATTATTTATACAACTGTCGTGCAAAAATATAACAACACATACGTTGTGAATTTGATATATATACCAACTCTGACTTATGTCACAATTGCACCTTACATAGAGGTATAGTCAATAACTGTTTTAAAAATTAAAGTCTTTGGGAAGTGCTCAAGAAAACCTTCGTACATGGGAGGCCATGCGTCTAGGTTATGATAGATATCATATGTCCACAGAATTATCCTTGGTTGACCCAAAAGACCCCAAAGAAAAACAAGAAGATTAATATCATCTTCTTTCCAATGGTGAGTCTTCTCTTGACATATAATTATCTCCGTTGTCTCCAAGTGTAAATTATATTTCAAATAAACTCCAAGATCATATAGGTAGTGCTTGTAGATATACTTAGTAAGTGGATGTGCACAACCCTGTCTTATGATAACATGAGGTTGTATGTCACTAGACATCTTGTATGATAGTGGCAAAACACCCTTCCAAAGTTGGGTTCACCTCACCCTATTCGGTTCCCCAAAATTAAATATCAAATGGCGTATACAATACGACACACTTATCTAAAGTTCTCAATAAAATTATTTCGATACTATTTAGAGAGAACCTCAACAGCTATACACCACCGTTCTATTCTCCTGCTATCCCCGGTCGACCCAACTACACTCTTATTACCTGAAATAAATTGTGAAGAAAAAGGGTGAGCACAAATAGCCCAGTAAAGAATATCATGACTAAGGATAATTAAATTATCAATATCCTTCGTTAGTAATAAATCAGAGATTTAGAACATATGGTAGATGATAAAACTTTTCAACCATAGTTAAATTGAACGAAGCAACCCATTAGAAGAGTCAAATAGACCATAATGTCTATTATCTTCTCTACGTTAAAAGTCTACCAACAATGTTTTATCCCTGTAACATCAATCAACAGTTCCTTTCCACAATCATATGAATAACTCATAATCATAATTGTAATTCTAAATCCCTCTTCGCACCCAGGACGAAGATAATTTTCATCATCTATCTTTACCTGAAATATCAAAGATCATGGTTATACCAAATCACAGTTCCTGTTTATAATCATACTTAATAAATTCAACTTTGTACTACGGGCCAAAGATATTCATTATCATTTCATCTTTGTAATACAGGGCGAAGACATACAACTGTATTTTAGAAGAGTCAAGTAGATCATGATATCTACTATCTTCTACGAATTTAAAAGTTTATTATCAATATTTTATATTTGAGACTCGACAATAAATAATCCACATCATCCACACTTACTACTACCAAGTATATTCATTAGTATCACAACCACAAATTATCCATGCACTACGGGCCAATGATATTCGCGTTTTCATCAATGGTCATAATCATGCCAACAACTGTCCATCAATGCACTACAGGCCAATGAGGACTTTTACCACATCATTTATAACATTATGGTCATGATTATACCGAATAATCCCTAATCATAATCATACCGAGTCCATGTATGCACAACAGGCCACAAATGACTTTCAACATAATATAAACACGAGGATGATGATAATGACATAATAATTCAATAAAACAAGTTCAAGAATAAATTTTAAAGATTTATAAATTAATGTATCCAGGAACCAATAACGTCCAAATTGTCAACATGATACTACTTTGTGGAGTAAAAATTCAAGAATGCTTAGAAGAATATTTTCATGAAAAGATACTGGATGAAGCGCAAATATCCAGGATATTCTACTAATTTCATGGAGTATAGAAGTCAAAACTTTAACCAGCTGAGTATAATAGAATATATGAAATTGCAAATAGATTTTGCCCGCCATGAGGTAATCCACATAGACAGATCATTTCCACAATTTAATAAGGAATTAATACGAAGGACCATTCACCATGCATGCGGTAATCCACATAGACAGGTTATTCCAACAGAGTAATAAAGAATTGAATAACAGAAGAATTTTACCAAGTATGAGATAGACCACACAGACATGTTATTCCAACAGAATAATAAAGAATGGAACCAGGTCATGCGTAATCCGCACAGACAGGATGTTCCAACAGAATAATAAAGAATGGAATAATAACAGAATTCACCAGGCATGCGATAGACCGCACAGACAGGTTATTCAACCAGAATAATAAAGAATAAAATAACAGAAGAATTTCACTATGTATGCGGTACTTTGCATAGACAGGTTATTCCATCATAATAATAAAGAATGGAATAAAAACCCTTACGAGTATTGAAAGAAAATAACTCTCTTCATGAATACGATAGAATAATACCCCTTACTATAATAATAATAATATCCCTTACCTTAGAAAGAAGAGTATCCCGACTGGTAGGGCGAGAATATTCTTGAAGAAAAATTATACTATTTTCTACGCTCAATGCTTCTTAAAACTCTAAAGAAATATGCTCAAGATTATAGAAGAAGAATTCTCTGAATTTCTGGTGTGTTTTCAATTCTAACTAAGCATCCTATTTATAGGAGAATAGAAAGGATACTATGCAATAAAATATAAAATATATATATATATATATATATATATATTATTTAAAATCTAATAAAATAAATAACTTTATAAAAGTATTACATTTTATATAAAAAAAAATTTACTATGCAAACATTATGCGAGCACTATGCAAAACACTACACTATATCGTAATAAAATATAATATATTCAATTTATAATCTAATAAAATAAATAACTTTATAAAAGTATTAGGTTTTATATAAAAAGATTTTACTATGCCAACACTATGTAGGCACTATGCAAACACTATGCATAATAAAATATATTATATTCTATTTATAATCAAATAAAACAAAACTTTATAAAAAGTATTCTGTTTTATATAAAAAGTTTTCTGTTTTATATAAAAAGTTTTTTGTTTTATTATATTTATAATAATAATAAAACAAACTTCATCATCATTATTATAATTCACACTATTAATCGACCAGGTCATTCCCATGAAAGAGGGGGCTTTCCAATAAGAATTTCTCCATATTGGTGCACAATTAGGTGACCAAACCTCTCATTGATAGAACTTCTAGACAACGTTAATATTGCAAATAATAATATTAACAACTTTGTTATCTCAATTATTGATTTAATAATATATAAAATATCGACAATAATTGAATCAAATAACGTGAGATACTATGCAACAATTACTGTAGCAATAATTGAACAAAACTGAGTGACTTCTCACGTAAGCATCAATAATCAATATCGTGTGCTACTATGCAACCACACGTATTACTGTACTTTTAACACCGGGTGTTTCAACAGTTAACGGTAAAACTTCCGACGTTATTTTCATAAAAATATTTTTGTCATTTTTTCAATCCGACAATAATTCCATTGTGGGGCCCACCAATGATTGTGCCGTCGTACGAATATTCCCTGACCAAACGAATATTTTATAATAACTTGCATACTTTGCAAAATTTTCACATATCACCCTTAACTTTAACCCTTTCTCAATTTAACCATTTACTAAATAAAATAATAATTATAAGAAAATTAAATACTTTTATTTCATAATTTCGGGATCTCACAGAGGTGCCACATTTGAGCCTTAGAATCCTTGATGTCCAAGCTTGCTAAGTATGTTTTATTAGTTCAGTCATGAAGTAAGGATGTCAAAGTACATGTATACGATCTTAAACCAGTTTATCATCAACACATTAAAGAGATCTAGGGCGGTCAAACTCTGACAGAAAATGTGTTCTTAAGAAATCTAGGTTTTCCATATTTCTATAAAAGCTGGTGGTCAACGTAGGTTTGACCCACAATAACTTGAATCCTATACATGATCTGGGTATTCTAAGGACTTGTATGTGCAGTTCACATACCAGTCTACAATTCCATTTACAAATATGGCCAAATAACCTGTCAATAGCAAGATCAGAAGCCATCAAAAGGTTGTCAGATGCTTCCTAGGAAATCTGGGTTACCCAGATTCATTCGGTCATGGTCGGTCAACGACCTTTGACCACTAATAACCTACAATCTACACATGATCTGGGCTTAATTCAAGTTCCAGATTATAGAGAATATAGCATACTACAGATCTATAACATAAAACACAACAGATCATTAACACAAAAAGATCTATGGGCCCGACATATGGCTGTTAGGCCAAAAATTTCTAGTTTTCTAGATTTTTAAAAACTCAAATTTCGAGCACTTTGATGTTATGGATCTGGGATTTAACAACCCAGATCACTAAATGACATTTTATTACACAACTTTAAACAATAAATTACAACATATAACATATGATCACAAGTTGTCTAAAATTTAGGGTTTTATACCTTTTCTAGCTTTGATCTAGATTCTGACTTTGTGATCTAATCTTGGCTTGCTAATACATGATCATGGCTCATCTTTTTTCTCTCTCTCTCTCACTCCATATTTCCGAATTTTAGAGAGAAAAGGGTCTAATAGAAAATCACTACAAAAAATGGGCCTTTCGCAATAATTTTTCGGGCAACGACTTTATAAGTCGTTGCTAAAAGTATATGTTTAGCAATAAAATTTGTCGTTCGTTGCAGATTGTGTCAGACTTTCACTTTTTGCAATGAAATTCATAAGTCGTTGCAAAATTTCGTTCTTTAATTCATCAAGCGGGAAAAATTTCGTTAGAAATTCGTTGCAAAATTTTGGCCACTTGCTTTCCGTCATCATCGTGGACAACGAAAGTTTTTTTGTTGCTAAAAATGGGGCTTTAGCAACGATTTTTCAGGCAACGACTTTATAAGTCGTTGCTAAAAGTGTATGTTTAGCAACGAAACTTGTCCTTCGTCGCAGATTGTGTCAGGCTTTCACTTTTTGCAACGAATTTTATAAGTAGTTGCAAAATTTGGAAACATAATTCGTTAGAAATTCGTTGCAAAATTTCTAACCACTTGATTTCTCCTCATCGTGGGCAACGAAATTTTTGTTGTTGCTATATTTCATTGCCTAATATGGACCACATTCATCAAGCAACAATTTTTATTTTAGATTGCATATTTTATCTGACTTTTTGCAAACGATTATTAAAATGTTACCTTAAATTAAGATAATAATAATAATAATATAATAATAATAATAATAATAATAATAATAATAATAATAATAATAATAATAATAATAATAATAATAATAATAATAATAATAATAATAATAATAATAATAATAATAATAATAATAATAATAACAACAACAACAACAATAATAATAATAATAATAATAATAATAATAATAATACTAATACTAATAATAATAATAATAATAATAATAATAATAATAATAATAATAATAATAATAATAATAATAATAATAATAATAATAATAATAATAATAATAATAATAATAATAATAATAATAATAATAATAATAATTTTATGAAATGAAAGTATTCAATTTTCTTATAATTATTATTTTATTTCGTAAATGGTTAAATTGATAAAAGGTTAAAGTTAAGGGTGATATGTGAAAATTTTGCAAAGTAAGCAAGTTGATATAAAATATTCGTTATGTCGGGGAATATTCAATTGGTCGGGGAATATTCGTACGACGAAATAATCATTGGTGGACCCCATAACGAAAGTATTGTCATTTTTAGAAAATGAAAAAAATTATCTTTTTATAAAAATAACGACGAAAGTTTTCTGATTAAACCTGTTGAACTACTACGGTAGTAAATGTACGATGTACGCGTGGTTGCGTAGTAGTAGACACCAGTATTGATTATTGATGCTTACGTGAGAAGTCACTCGGTTATACTCAATTATTGCTCTGATAATTCTTTGCATCATATCTCTCATATTATTGATTCAATTATTGTCACAAATATCATCTACATAATATATATTATTAAATTAATAATTGAAATGGCAAAGTTATTCATATTATTATTTGCAATATTGACAATGTCAGAAGTTACATCGAGGAGAGGTTTGGTCACCTAATTGTGCTTGATAAGGAGAAATTCTTATCGGAAAGCCCCCTCTTTCTAGAGCGACACGTTTGTTAAATATTATGAGTTATAATATTAATGATGAATAAGTTCATGTTTATTAAAGATGAAATTGATAGTTCCATTGTTTTGAGATTATTAGTGTTAGTGGAAATCGACATCTATTTTGATAATAATTGATGTCTGGAGGTTATATTGACCAATCAGGTAATTAATCGGATAAATGAGCAATTAATTGCTATTAATTCACATGATTATAACTATGTATTCACATGTGTGTACTATTGATTCACATGTATGTACTATTAGAGGAGGTGGTGCAAGATTGATAATACTTGCATGACTAAATTAAAAATGGAGGTATAGATGAAGGTACTATACTGTAATTATTTTTTTCACATGATTTAAACTATTGATTAACATGATTGTACTATTGATTCACATGATGTACTATTAGGGGAGGTGGTGCAAGTTTGATAATACTTGTAGGACTAAATTAAAAATGAAGGAAAAGATGAAGGTATTATACTGTAATATTTCGAGCACCAAAACGTGCAATTATCGAAACTATATTTTTCTATAAATAGAAGCTCATTCTTCCTTCATTCTCACCAATTCACTAAGACTCACAAGGGTAATTATAGAGAGAGAAGGTATATAGAGAGAAGCTATAGAGAGATATAAGAAGAGTAGTCTGCTACCTCACTAATCTAGTATCAAGTCTTCTTCTAAGGCAAGGGGTATTATTCATTTCATATTCTGAAGAGATATTATTTTTCGTATTCGTACGAATACTATTTTCGTTCAATATTCGTAAGCAATATTATCTTCGTTCAATATTCGTAGGAATATTATTTTCGTTCAACAGTCGTAAGGGGTATTATTTCTTCGTAAATGATATTATTTCTTTCAATATGCCATAATATTGGTACGAATTTTATTGTGGAATTTCTACCTTTTTGTGTCGGGGTTACTATTCACTCTAGTATTATTCACTTGGGTATTCGGGGCACTTTTTATGCCAGAGTACTATTCACGAGTTACTATTCATGGGTTACTATTCACCCAGTTACTATTCACTCTAGTATTATTCACTCGGGTATTTGGGACACTTTTCGTGTTAGAGTACTATTCATGAGTTACTATTCATGGGTTACTATTCACCCGGTTACTATTCACTCTAGTATTATTCACTCGGGTATTCGGGACACTTTTAGTGTCAAAGTACTATTCACGAGTTACTATTTATGGGTTACTATTCACCCAGTTACTATTCACTCTAGTATTATTCACTCAGGTATTTGAGACACTTTTCATGCCGGGTACTATTCATGAGGTACTATTCCTGAAGTACTAGTCACATGGTACTATTCACCCGAAAAATATATTTCTTTTCTGTCCAAATTATTTTTGGTACATGAATATTATTCTTGAATTTTACTCCACAAAGCAGTATCATGTTGACAATTTGAACGTTATTCAAGGATAAATTTTAAAGATTTATAATTTAATTTATCCAGAATTCAATAACGTTCAAATTGTCAACATGATACTGCTTTGTAGAGTAAAATTCAAGAATAATATTCATGTACCAAAAATAATTTGGACATAAAAGAAATATATTTTCCGGGGTGAATAGTACCGTGAATAGTACTTGAATATACTTGCAATAACTAAAAGTGTCCCGAATACCCGAGTGAATGATACTATGAATAGTATTTAGGTGAATAGTAACCCGTGAATAGTAACTCGTGAATAGTACTCTAACACGAAAAGTGCCCCGAATACCCGAGTGAATAGTAACTGGGTGAAACTCGTAAATAAAAAACCAAAGAAAATGATATTCCATGACGAGTACAAAAGTAATGATATCTTAGACGAGTATAATAGAATATACGAAACTACAAATGGATTTTCACCCGCCATGCGGTAATCTACGTAGACAGATCATTTCCACAATTTAATAAAGAATGAATACGAAGGATCATTCACCATGCATGTGGTAATCCACATAGACAGGTTATTCCAACAGAATAATAAAGAATGGAATAACAGAAGAATTCACCATGCATGCGATAGACCACACAGACATGTTATTCCAACAGAATGTTAAAGAATGGAACCAGGTCATGCGTAATCGGCACAGACAGGATATTCCATCAGAATAATAAAGAACGAAACCAGGTCATGCATAATCCGCACAGACAGGATATTCCAACTGAATAATAAAGAACGGAACCAAGTCATGCGTAATCCGCACAAACAGGATATTCCAACATAATAATAAAGAATGGAATAACAGAAGAATTTTACCATGTATACGGTGAGTAAGCGTATCTGAGTTATTCAAATGTAATAATAAGGAATGGAATGACAATAACTCTCTTCATGAATACGAAAGAAATAATACCCCTTACCTTAGAAGAAAACTGGATACTAGAATAGTGAGGTAGCAGACTTCTCTTTTTCTTTCTCTCTATAATTTCTCTCTATAATAATTGCTCTATAGCTTTAGTGAATTGGTGAAAAATAATGAAGGAATGAACTTCTATTTATAGAAAAATATAGTTTCGATAATTGCACAATTTGGGGCTCAAAATATTACAGTATAATACCTTCCTCTTTTTCTTCATTTTTAATTTAGTCCTGCAAGTATTATCAAACTTGCACCACCTTCCCTAATAGTAAATCATGTGAATCAATAGTAAATCATGTGACTCAATAGTTATAATCATGTGAAAATACGAATTACAGTATAGTACCTCCATCTATACCTCCATTTTAAACTTAGTTATGCAAGTATTATCAATCTTGCACCAACTCCCCTAATAGTACAAGAATGTGAATCAATAGTACACACATGTGAACAAATAGTTATAATTATGTGAATCAATAGCAATTAATTACTCATTTATCCGATTAATTACCCAATTGGTCAATATAACCTTCAGACATCAATTAATATCGAAATAAATGTCAATTTCCACTAACACTAATAATTCCAACACAATGGAACTATCAATTTCATCTTTAATCAACACGAACTTATTCATCATTAATATTATAATTCACAATATTTCACAACCAGGTCGTTCCTAGGAAAGAGGGGGCTTTCCGATAAGGATTTCTCCTTATTGGCGCGCAATTAGATGACCAAACCTCTTCTTGACATAACTTCTAGACATTGTAAATATTGCAATTTAATAATATGAATAACTTTGTCGTCTCAATTATTCATTTAATAATATAATATTTTATACAGATGATACTGTGACAATAATTGAATCAATAATATGAGAGATATGATACAACAATTACTGTAGTAATAATTGAGTATAACAGAGTGACTTTTCACGTAAGCATCAATAATCAATACCGTGTGCTACTATACAACCACGCGTATTACTGTACTTTTACTACCAGGTAGTTCAACAATTTTAACGGTAACACTTTCCCCGTTATAAAAAGATAATTCTGTCATTTTCTTACTATGACAATACATCCGTTGTGGGGTTCACCAATGATTGTCTTGAGTCATACGAATATTCCTGTTAAAACGAATATTCCCCACCAATCGAATATTATATAACAACTTGCTTACTTTGAAAAATTTATAAATATTACCCACAACTATAACATTATATCAAATCCACACTATAATATCAAAAAATATTTCGAGAAATTTAAATCTTTATTCATAAAATTTGGGGTCTCACAATCTCCCTCCTTATGAAATTTTGCCTCGAAATTTACGTGACGCACTGGTATGTCGAAGAGATGAGGATACCATGACTTCATTTCAGATTCTAACTCTTGAGGTATAACCTTTGAGTGTTGAATATGGTCCTTCTTATCCAAGATTTTAACACGTATCTCCTCATACGTTAAATCTTCTGATATCTCGTCTAGTTCTAATTTAATAACGTGGTTTGGGTCATCCACATATTTACGTAACATCAATGCGTGAAAAACGTTATGAACACGCGACATACTTGGCGGTAAAACGAGTCTATAGGCCACAGTTCCTACTCCAACGAGGATTTCAAATGGGCTAATTAAATCGAGGGTTGAGATAACGCCTTCTTAAACCTTCTTCTTCACATTCATTAGATTCGGGTGTGTAGCTTGAGCGGCTTTAACTTTATCAATTAAAGTCGATTCTACTCGTATATTCGTTATCTTCACGTGGGTCCCTATAGTCTTTAACTCTATCTTCATCATTTGTAAGTTATATGAAATTGGTTTTTGTGTTAACAACATCGCACTCATAAATGCATACGATCTTCTACTCAACGCCTCACCTACCACGTTTGCTCTTCCATGATGATATTGAATGGTATGGTCGTAATCTTCAACAACTTGAGCCAACGTCTTTGGTGCATTATATGTTCATTTTGGGTGAAGAAAATATTTGAGGGTTTAAGAAATGGGTTTTGCACTGGGGTCAATACAAAATTTGATTTCACGCTCTGGGGGTAAGCTAGGAAGTTCTTCAAAGAATACGTCAGGAAATTTATTAACAATAGAAATATTATTTAAAAACTGTGACTCTCATCCAAGACTTGGATAACACATGAAATGAAGGTTTCTACTAACGAAGTTTGAATCGATAAGTCAAAGTCTAATTTCTCCCAACTTTTATGAATAAAGATGAATTTTCTATAATTATCATTTTTTGAATATTATGGTATGAATTTGATATAATGTTATAGTTGTGGGTAATAGTTATAAATTTATCAAAGTACACAAGTTGTTATATAATATTCGATTGGTCGAGGAATATTCGTTTTAACAGGGAATATTCGTACAACGGCACAATCATTGATCGACCCCACAACGGAATTATTGTCGGATTGAGAAAATGACAAAAATATTTTATGAAAATAACGGCGAAAGTTTTATCGTTAACTGTTGAAACACCTGGTGTTAAAAGTATAGGAATACGAGTGGTTGCATAGTAGCACACGGTATTGATTATTGATGCTTACGTGAGAAGTTACTTAGTTTTGTTCAATTATTCTTTAGTAATTGTTGCATAGTATCTCATGTTAATTGATTCAATTATTGTCGATATTTTATATATTATTAAATCAATAATTGAGACAACGGAGTTATTAATATTTTTATTTGCAATATTAACGATGTCTAGAAGGTTTGCCAAGGAGAGGTTTTGTCACCTAATTGCGCGCCAATAGGGAGAAATCCCCTCTTTCCTAGGAATAACCTTGTCGATTAATAGTGTGAATTATAATAATGATGATGAAGTTTTGTTTTATTAGTATTATTAATGTAATAAAACAGAAAAGCTTTTATATAAAACATAATACTTTTATAAAGTTATTCGTTTTATTAGACTATAAATAGAATATATTATATTCTATTATGCATAGTGTTTTTTGCATAGTAAAATCTTTTTATATAAAAATGTAATACTTTTATAAAGTTATTTGTTTTATTAGACTATAAATAGAATATATTATATTTTCTTATGCATAGTATTTGTATAGTGTTTTACATAGTAAAATCTTTTTATATAAAACAAAATACTTTTATAAAGTTATTCGTTTTATTAGATTATAAATAGAATATATTATATTTTATTTAATGATTTTGTTTTATTAGAATATTTTATAGTAAAACCTGGGATAAAGTCAGTTTAAAAGTAAATAAATCTGGACCATTCAGGAATTAGTTACTATTCAGTCCATTCTCCTATAAATAGAAGCTCATTCCTTCATTATTTCTCACGAATTCACTGAAACTCTGAAGAGAGAAACTACAGAGAGAAAGAAAAAAAGTATTTTGCTACTTCACTACTCTTATATCCAGTTGTTCTAAGGTAAGGGGTATTATTTCTTTCGTATTCATGAAGAGAGCTTCTGTTATTCCATGACCGTAATATTACAAATGATGTGGTAAAAGTCCTCATTAGCCTGTAGTGCATTGATGGACAGTTGTTGGCATGATCATGACCATTGATGAATACACGAATATCCTTGGCCCGTAGTGCATGGATAATTTGTGGTTGTGATACTAATGAATATAAAGGGGCCGTAGTGCAGGGATGATGTGGATTATTTATTGTCGAGTCGATGATAAAAGTGATGAAAAACTTTTAAATCATAAAAGATAGTAGATTTTATTCTCTACTTGACTCTTTTAATGGATTGCTTATTCATCATGATTAAACTTGATGTTTGTTATATTGTATCAGTTTAACACTGTTGAGGGCTAACGATAATTTATTTTGTATTATCTTAGTCATAATATTTCTTACTAGGCTAGTTAAGCTCACCCTTTGATAAGTCGGTTTTATACCTACTTATCCGGCATCTATTACTTGAATTATTTGCTTAATCTCGTGTTTCTTAGTTACTTTTCATGCATTTTGTTTTCATTTTGTAGATTATATGTTTGGAAGTGGAGTGACTAACTATTGATATGAAAAATGCAAGAAAAAACGATTACGGGTATCGTTCGGGCCTTCATGTTCATTTCATGTGTATTGCATATTCATGGCGTGGAACTTGGACTATGTTGTGGGACTCTTTCTTGGCATTCCGAAACGTCTTGCATCATTCTAATCGGAAGTTCGGATGCGATAGTATGGCTTTCTAGCAACAAAGACAAAGTAAAGAGTTGTGTCGGTTGTCATCACACAGCAGCAGCTTCTTCCAATCTTATCTCGACCTTCATTCGTTTGTTATTTCTGAAAGCTCAAGGAAAGAAAGTTGTATATCTCGTCAATAGCTTCGATTTGATAGGTCACAGGCCCCGTAACTCCTTCCGGTTTTAAAGTTATGGCAGTTTTAGCAGAGGAGGTCCCAACAGGAAAAGTGATTGGCAGATTGGGGGCAAGCCGGGGCTTGCCCTTTTGTGTTATAGGATCCGGTAGAAATTTGGGGTGCAAGCGACAATAGCGAAGCGGAGCAAGCTGGGGCTGGCTTGTACAAAGCAAAACATCCAGCTGGGGCTTGCTTACTCAATTTTGAAGTGTCCTAGTTGGTTTCTAGTGCTACAAATGTGGAGTTTTAGTGATGGTGATGACTTGGGACTTGTTTTGGAATGGAATTGTAATCAAAATACATGTTGAAGTATATAATTAGCCACAAACACTGAGATTAGAGACACACAAGGCAATTTACGAAGATTTATTTCAGTTTTTCTAAGCAAGCGTTGGAGGCATATTTCAAGGAGATTTTCGCGACGACTGCGATTCTAGGCTACGTGAAGGGTGTTTTTCAATATTATTCGTCTTAGACTATTATTTGTAATTGAAAGGATGATTTCCATGATTTTATTCCGTGTTTATTTTGTTTATTATGAACTAATTCACTTTTTAGGCTTGTGATGGATCTTTAAGTGAATCGATGGTTTGGTAAACTTTAATTTCCAATTTAATAAGCTATTTCCAGTTTATCTATATTAATTTGTGCTTGAATTTATGAATTGCCTGATCAACAATTCTTTGTGGAATTAGATGGAATCGAGAGAGGATATTCAAATCTAGACCTAGTTGATATAGCATGTGTTCAGGATTTTGTTAATAGCTTAAACTTGTTGAGTGTCAAGGTAGAGATATGCTTGACACCGCATGTAATCGGATAGAGAACTTGTTCTTCAACCTTCTTCAATTGTAATTCACATAGAGATATAGTGAGTTAGTTGCTTAAGGTGTTTAACGGATTTCTATCTTAATTGTGGATTGACGTTAATACGGTATTAGTGCATTGAGAGGTGGTTAATACTACGTTCGTGTTCTTGATTAATAAACTGGGATAGTGAATTGAATTAGAATAAAAGTGTTAAAATCAGAGTGAAGCTTAGGGTGAAATCATAAATCTATTTCTCCATTAATTGTTTGAAATTCCAGATTTTGAAACTTGTGGTTATTTTGTGATAGTTTAATTATTCTTAATTTTAGTTTCGTTAATTTCAATTATTGAGTTGATTTGTTTAATAAAATTTGGGTTAATAGAAGATTGGTAATTGTAAGTTAAGGTTATTGCTAATTAGTCTCTGTGGGAACGATACTCTACTCATCACTCTATTACTTGTTGACCACGTATACTTGCGTGTTGTGCGTAATTAGATTTTACCCAACAAGTTTTTGGCGCCGTTGCCGGGGATCATTTAGTATAATTCTTCATAGTTTTACAATATCAGTTTAATTAATCCAGTTTTACTTAGATATTTTTATTTTTGTATTGTTTCTTCTATTTCAGGTGAGGAAGCAGTTTATGCAAACTCGGTCCAAAAATCCAGACTTGTTGCCTTTTGAGGACGACATTGAGAAAAGGTTTTAGAGGTTGAGTAAGTGGATCAAGGAAACGAGGCAAGAATTCGAAACATCTGAAAAAGAAGAGGTAACAGTAATGGCAGCCGAAGATCGAAAAGCATTAAGGGATTTCGCAACACCCAAGGTGACTGAACTGCAGTCAAGCATCACTAGGCCAACAATAGCAGCAAACACGTTCGAAATTAAGCCTGGGATGTTACAAATGATTCAAAATTCAGTTCAGTTTGGGGGATTTGCAAATGACGATCCGAATGAGCATCTGGTCAGCTTTCTGGAAATGTGCGACACTTTTAGGTTCAATGGGGTTTTGGATGAGGCGATGAGACTTCGATTGTTCCCATTCTCTTTACGGGACAAGGCGAAGAGTTGGTTGCATTCTCTACCGTCCGGTTTGATAACAACATGGGAGGATTTAGCTCAGAAATTCCTCGCAAAATTCTTTCCACCGGCGAAAACAGGGAAGATGAGGAACGAGATTACGATGTTTGAACAGCAACATGGGGAATCATTATATGAGGCTTGGGAGAGATACAAAGAACTGCTCAAAAAATGCCCACATCATGGATTTCCCCAGTGGCTACAAATGAACACCTTTTACAATGGACTACATGGGAATCTTAGGACAAGTATTTATGCAGCGTCGGGCGGAGCATTCATGGCTAAGAGTTACGAGGAAGCAAACGAGTTGATTGAAACCATGGCAGCTAATAACTACCAGTGGCCCACAACAAGAATGACACATGCGAAGGCCGCTGGGGTGTTAGAAGTAGATAGCATGACAACGATGCAAGGACAGATATCTGCACTTTCAAAGATGTTGGAGTCGGTGAAAGCAACACAAACATAACAAGCACAACAAACACAACAAGTATAACAATTGGCAATAATATGTGAGTTGTGCGCGGGAGAGAACCCAACGGAGCAATGCCCGATTAATCTAGCAGCTGTGCAATTCATTGGCAATTACAACAAAATTCTGCAAAATATATATCAGAACACATACAATCAAGGAAATAGGAATCATCCAAATTTCTCATGGAGCAACAACCAGCAAAATCAAGCTTCACGACAATCATATCCACCAGGATTTCAGAACCAGCAACAACCAGCTCAATATCAAGAAAGGAAACCCGATCTGGAGGAAATGTTGGCAAAATTCATGACTACCACCGAGTTAGCTATAAAAGATCACGCTATGACTATAAAATCACAAGATAGGGCGATTAAGAATCTAGAGAATCAGATAGGTCAAATGGCGTTGGCATTGAATAATAGACCACAAGGGACATTACCAAATGACACTGAGAGAAATCCTAAGGGTAATCATGAACAGTGTCAAGCAATCACATTGCGGAGTGGGAAACAACTCGAGGGTACTAACGCAGAAAATTTAGTGACTCCGGATGAAAAAGTTGATGATAGCAGAAAAATTGAAGTAAGCAAGGGTGAGGATAAAAAGAGTGAGGAGACACGTATGAACAATAAGCCAATTGTTTATCCACCACCACCATTTCAACAAAGGGTCCAAAAACAGAAATTAGACAAGCAATTTTCAATTTTTTTGGAAATTTTCAAGAAACTTCAAATCAACATACCGTTTACCTCTGCCTTAGAGAAAATGCCGAGCTACGAGAAATTTATGAAAGGGATTATGTCAAGAAAAAAGAAATGGGAAGATTTTGAGACAGTTGCACTAACCGAGGAGTGTAGTGCGGTATTACAGCAGAAACTACCACAAAAACACAAGGACCCGGGGAGCTTCACTATTCCATGCACGATCAGGGATATGCATTTCAACAAATGTTTATGTGATTTGGGGGCAAGTGTAAACCTTATGCCATCGTCAGTATACTTAGAATTGGGTTTTCCTGCACCAAGGCCTACGAACCTCACATTACAGTTGGCGGATAGGTCAGTCACATATCCGAGAGGTATAGTGGAAGACATTCTAGTGAAAGTGGATAAGTTAATATTCCCCGCGGAATTTATCATTCTGGATTTTGAGGAGGACAAGAACATCCCAATTATCCCAGGGAGACCATTTTTGGCTACGGGCAGGACACTCATAGACGTACAAAAGGGAGAACTCACTATGAGGGTCCAAGATCAAGAAGTAAAATTCAATGTGTTTAAGGCCATGAAATTTCCCACAAATGAGGAAGAATGTTTTCGAATGGATTTAATTGAGCAAATCATTAGTGAAGATATGAGCAAGGGTTTGGTTCACGATCCGTTAGAAACAATGTTATTGGGGGATGAAGAGGTCGATGATCCAGAATTGGTGGAGTACTTACAAATACTAGACTCATTGCCACGAGTTTCCAGATTTAGAACACCGTTTGAACCATTACACGTGGAGGAAGTAGCCGCAAAAAAACTGAAACCATCATTTGAAGAGCCACCAAAGATGGAACTTAAGCCACTCCCTAAACACCTCAGGTATGCGTATTTAGGAAATTCAAATTCTTTACCTGTTATTATTTCTGCTGCACTTAATGAATTGCAGGAAGAAAAGCTGCTGAGGGTGCTTAGGGAACACAAATCAGCGATCGGATGGACAATTACAGATATAAAGGGAATCAACCCTTTATTTTGCATGCACAAGATCTTAATGGAAGATGAGGAAAAATCGATGGTGGACCAACAACGACGACTTAACCCGATTATGAAGGAAGTTGTGAAGAAAGAAATCTTGAAGTGGTTAGATGCCGGCATCATCTACCCGATTGCAATGCGTCTTAGAAAAAGGAGGAATAACGAATAGTGCGGAGCGATATGATAACAAATTTGATTCCAACAAGGACAGTGACTGGATGGAGGGTTTGTATGGACTATAGAAAATTGAATAAAGAAACCCGCAAAGATCACTTCCCTTTTCCTTTTATCGATCAAATGTTGGACAGATTGGTGGGACATGCATATTATTGCTTATTGGATGGATACTCGGGCTACAATCAAATCGTCATCGCTCCTGAGGATCAAGAGAAGACTACATTTACATGCTCATATAGTACATTCGCATTTAGGAGGATGTCATTCGGATTGTGTAATGCACCTGCTACTTTCCAGTGATGCATGATGGCCATCTTCTCAGATATGGTGGAAAAGAATGTGGAAGTCTTCATGGACGATTTCTCTGTCTATGGAGATAATTTTGATGCGTCTTTGGAAAATTTGGTAATAGTCTTACAAAGATGCACTGACACAAATTTGGTCATTAATTGGGAAAAATGCCACTTTATGGTGGAAGAAGGTATAATCTTGGGACATAAAGTCTCGGTGCAAAGATTGGAGGTCGATAAAGCAAAGCTGGAAACAATTGAGAAGTTGCCTCCGCCAAGTTCAGTCAATGGAATTAGAAGCTTTCTAGGACATGCTGGGTTCTATATGACATTCATATAAGATTTCTCTAAAATGGCAAAACCCTTGTGCAGTCTTCTAGAAAAGGATTCAGTATTCAACTTTGATGAGGAGTGTAAGTTGGCCTTCAAGTTGTTGAAGAAAAAGCTGACTACAGCTCTCGTGATCGTCTTTCTGGATTGGAATATGCCGTTTGAACTAATGTGTGATGCAAGTGATTATACAGTTGGGGCTGTTTTGGGTTAACGCCGAGACAAGATATTTCAT
This sequence comes from Panax quinquefolius, assembly GCA_020205615.1. Classification (NCBI taxonomy): domain Eukaryota; kingdom Viridiplantae; phylum Streptophyta; class Magnoliopsida; order Apiales; family Araliaceae; genus Panax; species Panax quinquefolius. The sequence goes on from CM035153.1 coordinate 104,330,447, forward strand.
GCTATCTACTATGCAAGTAAAACACTCACAAAGACTCAATTGAACTACACAACTACAGAAAAAGAATTACTTGCAGTAGTGTACGCATTTGATAAATTTTGGGCCTATTTGATCGGAATATAGGTTATAGTTTACACGGATCATGCGGCTATTCGGTATTTGATAGCGAAAAAGGATGCTAAGCCACGCCTTATCTGGTTGATTCTCCTACTGCAAGAGTTTGATCTAGAAATAAAAGATAGAAAGGGGACGGAGAATCAGGTAGCCGATCACTTGTCTAGGCTGGAAAACCAAGGGAAATTGAAAGAGGACAAATGTAAAATCAATGAATCATTCCCGGATGAACAACTGTTTGGACTAAATGCAGAATTTCCTTTGTATGCGGACTATGCGAATTATCTTGTGAGCAATGTAATTCCACCTGATCTCACAAGACAACAGAAAAAGAAGTTTCTGCATGACGTGAAATGGTACATGTGGGATGACCCTTACTTGTTCAAACAATGCGCCGACAAGATGATTAGAAGATGTGTGCATTACAGTGAAGTAAAGAACATTATGCATGAGTGTCACTCATCTGCATATGGCGGACATTATGGGAGTGAGAGGACAGCAGTGAAGGTGTTGCAATCTAGGTTTTATTGACCTACACTATTCAAGGACGCCCACCATTTTGTTAAAACATGTGATAGATGTCAAAGGGTGGGCAACATTCAAAACGGAATGAGATGCCTTTACAAACGATTCTTGAAGTTAAAATTTTTTATGTATGGGGCATTGATTTCATGGGGCCATTCCCGTCGTCTCTGAACAATCAGTATATTTTACTTGCAGTGGACTACGTATCAAAATGGGTTGAAGCTGCATCATTACCAACAAACGATGCCAAGGTGGTCCTCAAATTCCTACAAAAGAATATTTTCACAAGGAGCACGCCAAGGGCAATTATCAGTGACAAAGGTAGTCACTTTTGTAACAAGTCATTCACAGCTCTATTGGCAAAGTATGGGGTCAACTATAAGGTTGCTACATCATATCATCCCCAAACCAGTGGACAAGCTGAGGTTTCGAATAGGGAAGTCAAGAGAATCTTAGAAAAAGTGGTGAATCTGAATCGAAAGGATTGGTCGCTCAGGTTGGATGACACATTATGGGCCTACCGGACTGCTTATAAAACACCGATCGGGATGTCACCATATATCAACTCTAGACGGAAAAATTTGGTCACCTATCGGCCGAAATTCTGAAGACAAGGCTTATTGGGCAATTCAGAAACTCAATTTCGATCAAGCAGCTATAGGGGAAAAGAGACTACTTCAGCTAAATGAGCTTGACGAATTTCGACTGCAAGCCTATGAGAACTCCAAGTTATACAAGGAATAGGTAAAAAGATGGCACGACCAAAAAATTATGCAAAGAACTTTCAAGCCAGGGCAATAAGTTCTTTTGTTCAACTCACGGTTGAGATTGTTCCCAGGCAAGCTTAAGTCAAGATGGTCAGGACCATTTACAATAAAAAGGGTTTTCTCTCATGGCGCCGTTGAAATCTAGAGTCGGAATCCTTTAGAAACTTTTAAGGTCAACGGTCATAGATTAAAGCACTATTGGGGTGGCGAGTCCAACACGGATGTTATAGCTATCACACTTGCAGACGCACCATAATCAGGGAGTAGTCAGGCTGAACGACTTAAAATCAAGCGCTCACTGGGAGGTAACCCAATTTTTTTTTTTATTTTGATGCTTTTTCTTCATTTTTCTTTTCTTAAGTAATTTTATCCGTGCTAGTGAAATGGTAGTTTAGAATAAATTTTGGTCTAGAATATAGTCATGTAGGATTTAAAGTCTACTTGATAGCTAAATAAGCTTACCCTCCATGCTTGAATTTGTTCAATATTCACTCATAAGTATGTTTTTCATGTGTTTAGGAACTCAAAGAAGAACTATGGGATGCACATGAAGTTAGGATCAAGGTGCCTTAACAGTCCACTAGCAAGCTAAAGCTTGCCTTCAAAGCAAATAAGCAAGCCGGGGCTTGCCCCCTCATCTGAATAATAGAATATAAGCAAGTCGGGCTTGCCCATTCTGAAGACAAACCATCCGGTAGGACTTCTTTGCCTCTTCGCGCTTAGAAACACACATGCAATAGGGGCTTGCCCCTTGTAGCATAATTCATCCAGCCGGGGCTTGCCCCCTCATCGCCTTCTTTATATGAAAGACACATGCTGTTGGGGCTTGCTCCCTATAGCATAAATCATCCAATGGGGGCTTGGGGAAATGAGAAAGAAGCGGCGATTCTGGCGATTGGGCATAAGCAGACATCCCACTTCCATTCTACTTCAACTTCTTACAAACCAACTCCTACACAACATACACCCATAACATTCACATAACTTTCCATCTCCTCACAACAATTAAACACAATCCCACTCCTCCCACCTAGTCACCCACTACCCACCTCCATAAACTCCTCTCTATAAATCCACCCATTCACCACACAATCTAACAACCTTAATTCACACCAATTGGAAGTTCAAGGATATGATGCAAATCTATACAAACAAATTCGACATATATTGAAAGTAAGAAGTTGGGTTGCTAATTCCTCATCTTCTATCACCATAGTTCAAGCCAAATCACCAAGTTTGTGGGAATTTCAAGTCTCGCACACCAAGTGCTCGACAAATTATTGAAGTGAAGTTTAGGGGAAATTTTTGTTAAAGCTCATCAATTCCAAATCAATGGCACCAAAACCGACATCGAAAAGGAAACGAGGAGAGAGTTCGGGGGCCACACAACCAACATGAACCTTTGATAGGCGAAAATTCATAAGTGGCGCCGCCACCGACCGTTACAACTATATGGTGACAAAAGCACTCACACCTGAGAGAGGGTTGGCACCTGAGCCTGTGGATGGCGAAATGATGCATCAAATTTATCAAAAGATTGGAATAAATTCACAGCAGAGCCCAAGGCCGCAGTTGTAAGTTTGGTCAAAGAATTTTACGCTAACGCCGATTATAAGGCCCCCTACAATGCTTTTGTACGGGGTAGGTTAGTGCCTTTTAGTGTTGACGCCATCAACACGTACTATCAGTTACCAGCACCAAGACATTGCCAGTACCGACACTTACGTGATAATGATCCAGATTATGAGGCTATTATGCAGGAGATGACAAAGCTGGGTACCTTATGGAAAAAATCAAATCATGGAGGCACTGTCTTTCGCAGTAAGGATCTCAGTCGGTATGGGAAGATATGGTATGCCTTTCTGTGCGCTAAGTTACTTCCATCTACACACACGTCAGATGTGTCTAAGGATAAGGCAGTGCTATTATATGCTATGGTACAAGAATTCATCATCAACATAGGGGCTATAATTAAGTTTTCATTCTGAAGATGCCTTCGAGGACCATACTCTGGCGGATTACCACACCCATCACTCATTTGTGGGTTGTTTATACAGGCGGGAGTGCGTTGGTCAGATGATGAGATAACCCAGATGCCGTTGCAAACACTTGACTCGAGAATGATTCCACGATATGCTGTGTGGCCCGGAGGCGAGTTGCACCCGAGAGGAGTAGGATTTGTATTTCCCTCAGCCTTAGAGGATGAGGCTGACACTGAGGACACCTCGGATGACGATGAGTTTCAGGGGAATGCGGCAATGGGAGAGACATCACAGCAGCCCGGAGTAATATCTAGCCCTCAATTCCTCAACCTTCAACGACAAGTGGATGAGCACAACAAGGAGGCACGAAGAGAAATGCGGAGACTAGCAGCAAGGAAGGACCACATATTTGAGGCCATGAATGTATCTTTTGCCTCATTGAACACTACGCTCCAGAGTTTCAATCCTCGCCCAATTCCACAATGAATTAACACCAATGCCAAGATTCGCACTGGTGATTAGATGAAGAACAACATGTTAGGTTTGTAATATTCAAGAACGCAATGAAATTGCAAAAATAAGCGGAAACGTGTAAAAATCGGAGTTTAAAATTTTACAAACCATATACCCGGATCACCCTTTATGCGCGAATTATTAATTAAGCGAAAAGATGAATAAAAAACATACCCTTGAAGATCCGAAGCTTCCTCGGTGCAAGTTCACCTCAATCCTTTTCGCGTTCAACTTGAATCCACCGGGTTTGGTTCTTTCCTTTGATCAATGTTAGCCACCCAAGTGTTTGGCCTCTAGAGGTGATCCACGAGGAATAATAAAGATTCAAAAAAATGGGTGGTTGGCTAAACCCTAGTTTTTCTATCTCTATAGAAAAGGCGTACTCTCCAACCATTGGAATTATTACGTCGTCTTGATATCTAATATAAGACTCATCTTATAAAGATATCAAGTAACCCTATTAAAATAAGGTATTATTTAATTAAACCCTTTTAATTAAAGGGGCTCCCTAATCTTATTAGGGATAATTAATTAAACTCCTTTAACTAATTTTCCTTCCTAATCCAATTAGGAATAAATGAGAGTACTTATATTAAATTAATTCCTAAACTCTTTTAGAAATTAAAATAATAATAATAATTGTAATAATATTAATAAGACTCCTCTTATTAATTTAAATTTAATATTTCTAAAATATTAAATAATAAATATTAAGCTATTTAATTTATTCTATCACCATAGATTAAATTAAATATACATAATATATATTATTACGATTATGCCATTAACTTCTTAAATAATTATTCTTCCTTTTATGGTGTGACCCTTTAGGTTCTCCATATTAAATAGGTTTGTGAATAAATCAATTAGAACAATTCTAATCTTATTTAAATAAATAAATTAAACAATTAATTTATTTAAATAAATAATATTTATTCTACAATAGGGATAAGCCTCCTAGCGATCAGCGACTTTCCGGATAATATAGATTTCAATATTAATCATAAAAGAACCTTTGAGTAAATAGTTACCAAATACAATTCAATCCTTCCACCAAACAATGTCCCGATTAAATATAAGACATGAAATTCTTTATCAAGTCTTATTTTATTTAATTATATGTATTTCGACTCTTAAATGCACAACTCAAATAATGCAAATTAGAAACTCCTTTCTAATTTCATTACGCACGCCGCCAAGGACTCTTTGGGTTGTCATTTATCGAATCACATAGAACATTTCTCTTTTTTATTAAGTGGTAGATTCTTTATTGATCATATATTATCTCCATATACAACTTATTATATCCAAGCATACCCTTTGATATACCCTAAGGGTCTTAAGGAATAAGTCAAAGTATAACTCATCATACACAAGATACTATGATGATCTCAAGTCCAAGGATTACTTGTACTACTATCACTACTGAGAATTCCTATTGACGATGCAAGTAAAACTCCATTAGGTATTCCTTAGCGAGCCGCGTTCAATTGAACTTATTCTCTAATAAGCACCTACATACTTGCTTTAGTGTCTCCACACAAATGATCATGAGATCAATCATCCTCATCCAATGAGCAAGCGACGTATGTACCAATCTATTCGGATTCACTAATCCCCAATTTAGTAATCAATGATTGGGAACTATTTTAGTTTTAAGCTTTCTAAGAATTTAGATCTCATTAGAATGATCATCATCATTATTCTAAAAGCATTGCTCAAAATTATGGGTTTATCACATATTATAAAAACAAACATCATGTAGATAATTAAAAGCCTTTAATAAATTAATACTTTTTATTAATAAATGAATAAGATTATTTACAAAGTATATGCTTTATCATCAAACATGATTGGCTTGTGTGCATACTACTTTCAATCTCCCACTTGCACTAAAGCCAATCGTCATGGTATCTCATACTCTTCTTCTCTAAGTGGCGATTATCCTCTTTGTTGGATAAGCTTTAGTTAATGGATATGTAATGTTGTTCATGAGAGTCCACTATCTCTATAGTGATTTCCCATCTTTCAATGATTCTAATAATCAAATGAAAGTGCCACAACACATGTTTAGATCCAAGATGAGACTTAGGAACTATTCCTAGTTACGTAATGAACTTTTAATCCAAACAATCAACTTGCGACTTCACTTATAGCTATATACTTTGTCTTTATCACTAAACCAAAGAACTCTTTCTTTGTTTTGGAACCTTTCAATTCTCGCACCTTTGTTCAAGATAACGCTTTACCTTAAAGTGGATTTTTTCTGTCATCTTGGTTTGTCTGAAAAACTTGAGTCTGTTAAGCCCTCTAGTTTTAATTTAGACCCACCATGAATATGATCACATCCTTAGTGCCGGTTAAGCACTTTAAGATGTTTTTCACTGACTCATAGTGAACTTCTCCATAATATGACTGATCAACATCAGGTCTCGTATATTTCATTGCATACATGATTGTCACTCATGCGATCTCTCTTCTTTTAATAGTTTGTGGGGACTATTAAGAGAGATACACTCCATGGCTCATCAACATGAAACATCTCTTGGAGCTTGCCATGCTAAACGACTTTAGCATCAAATGAATATACATTCCTTGGGTTAAGTTGAGCATCCTCTTGAATCTATCTATATAGATTTTATCCCCAATTAAGATACTCTTCCCAAATCATTCGTGGAGGAATTTTTAGACAAATTTATCTTTACTGATTGTAGCATTGGCATGTTATTCCTTATCCGTAGTATATCAATATATAATACTAGAAATGTCATAACGCTCCCACTGACCCTTTTGTACACACTAGAACTCTTACCTCATCGTTTGTAACTCTGTATCATCATCTTCTATGATGCGTACCTCATCATCATCATCCATGATGAATCCATACCTCCTAGGTATCTTCAGTACTATTTTAGATTTACGATTCATTGTGGTATAATAGGTCTATCTTACAGGTTCCTCTTATTTGACTTATAGTGTTTTGTGGTTCTTGAACTCTTCAAGATCTATTATCCTCCCACTAGCCCTTTCAATGATAAACACCTTTATCTTATAAGGCAGCATGTTTCGCAACAAACACCTTTTGCTAAGTAGGATTATAGAACACATGCCCTAAACTTACTTTAGGATGTCCAACAAATCTGTACTTGTCAAATCTTGTCCCAAGCTTATCCTTTGAAACCTTTTCACATAAGTTCGACAACCCCTTATCTTAACATTCTTAAGATTAGAATCCTCCCACATCCATAACTTTTATGGAGTCTTGGGGTGGATTTTGAGGTTACCATTTTCGTAGATATGTCACGACCATTTCTAGGACATTATCCCGGAAGGATCTTTGGAATGTCGATAAAATCATTATGGACCGCACCATGTCTAATAAGGTACGATTTTTCATTCAGATACATCAATCAATTATCGCGTATCAGGATGTGTCCATTATGAGAAAACCATTTGAGATGATCCAGAAACTTATTGCACAAGTATTTATTCCTTGATCTAATCAAAGAATCTTAATACATTGCCAATTTGTTTCACTTCTGAATTCTTTGAACCTTTCAAATAATTCACACTTGTATTTTAGCAAATACACACATTCAACTCTTTGAATGATCATCTCCTTTTCTTATACTAATTTGTTCAATATGCAAAATTATTTTCATATAAGTCAAGTATACTAAATCTATTAAGTAATATTCTAGTTCTACACAAAACATTATTATTATAAATAGAACAACAATTGTTCATAATTATAATACCAAAGATTTCATTGTCCAACAATAAAATGGAAATAATATTTTTAACAAGAAGCTGGAATACAATAACAACTTATTGACTTAATAGATTTGCCGTAAACATTGCTAAACTATAAGTTTCTATGGCTAATATGCAACAAACCTTTGCTTCATTTCCCACACATAGGATTACTTACCTTGTTTAACTTTTCTACTATCGCTTGGTCCTTCATAAATCTATATTTATGATAACCAAAGTCGGTATCCAATACCCAAGTAGAACCTTGACTTAAAGAAAATTTTATTTTAAATCATGAACAAATTTGTATTTATAACCGAAACTTCACTAAGCTTCTTTGGTTAGCCTCTGCAAGATGTTTCTCGTAGTTTCTTTCCAGTGTCCAGGCTTATTGTAGTGGAAGCAAACTCCTTTGCTATCCGTATCAGTTTTGTTCTTATTATCCTTTGTTTTTGCCTTTTCATTTACCTTCTTTGAATCGTTCTTCTTTTCAGAAGATCCTTTGGCCCCTACCAGTAAGACTTTGATTTTCTTGGTTGGAAAGTCACTCTCAACATTTTCAACATGTTAAGCGAATCAGCGAGGCTGATATCTAGCTTGTTTATATGAAAAATTCACAACAATTGTGAAAGGAGTCCGGGAGTGAGTGCAAGAACAAATCTTGGCTCAACTCTCCATCCATGACAAAACCAGTTGTCCTAATTAATCAATCAAATTGATTATGTTAAGAACCTTTTGTCTGTATTATAGTGCCATTGGCCATTCTAGATCGGAAGAGCTCCTTAGATATCTGATATCTATCAGTCCTACTTTCCTCACCATCAACTACTTGATGTGCAGGAATATAGTAGGAGCATCCATAGTTTCATGCTGACGCTGAAGCTCGTTACTCATGGATGTGAGCATGATGCATTGAGCCAACTGTGCATCATCTTGCCACTTTCTAAAAGTAACAATCTCTTCCTCAGAGGCATTGTCTACAACCATTACAGGGATAGGCGTATTAAGAACATAAGATAGTTTTTCAGCTATGAGAACTATTCTCAAATTCCTTAACCAATCCCTTTAATTTGGTCTGGTTAAATAACATCTAATATGTTTCGCAGTGATAGTAATTTAGACATTGTAAAATTCTGTAAATGAATTTGTAATTAACAACATTTTAACATACATTCTTTTATTAATTACCAAAATAATTTAGGTCTTGTTTTAAATTGGTATCTCCCACTATTTTCTTCAAACTATATTACCCTCACTTATATAGTTCGGCAAAATCTAATTAAAGATTTGCTAGTGAGAATAAGGATCCCATTTCAAATGTATATAGCCTTGTGGTGACACAACAAACTATATATAAATAAATAGGTAGACAACTTTTGTCAATTACATCAACTATGCAACTCCTTTTCTTTTGCCTCTTAGATTATTTTGATCAAGTGGTGGCACATCCAGAATCAAAATTATCCAAGTTAAGTTCGACCTAGCACTCCATATATTCAAAAAGAAAAATATCATCCTTGTGGTGACACAACAAAATAATATTGTTCAATTTTCTTTATAAGCATCAAATGTGATAAATTAACATCTTAAATACTTAATACTTGCCTTGTGGTGACACAACAAACTCATATTAAATATTTAATACTCTATTAATTTTATCATGCTAGAAAGCTTGACGTTCGATATTCCAAATATCTTGAACGCTTAGGACTTAATATAAAAATTTGAGGGTTTGTAATAAATTTGTCTCATCTTGTTTAGCTAGCATACATGCATATATATATAAAATACGCGTCATATTAATTAACATGCGAAGCATGTTTACATAATATATAATATATATAGTATAAGCATGCACATATAGAATACAATATTCTACCCGGATTGATTATGGACTTTTATTCTAGTTTGGTTCACTAGAGCCACCAAGTGAACCAAAAGGTCAAACCCTAGGGGTGCAAGAAATAATATTTAAATATAACTATTACATTTAAACACGGGTTTCATTACAAACGGGTCTTCAAGCGCTCCTTGTTTCTTGATCTCCAATTCTTCAAAATTAATTCTAACTATTCCTATTACAAAACTATTTAAAATAAATAGAAACCTTGATCGTGATCGAGGGAAGTACATAGGAGGAGATAGAATTTACATTAAGAAAAAAATTAGAGAAGGCGAGGTACGCATGGACCCCATTTAATAAAACCCATACATTCATGCATCCAACTAAAATAAAATCCAATCACGTTGGTCGATAGTCCATAATCAATCCCATTTATTGTCATACACATCATCATATGCATCAATAAATAACATTCATCTTATGAATAATAAACATTTTAATATATATATTGATATCATTTAATGGGCAAATTTAGTTAGTATAAAATCTAATTTTGAATCAAAATAAACTCCTTTATTTTAATCCAAATTTAAATCAAAATAAAACTATTTTATTTTAATTTATCTAATTTTGAATAAAATAAACTATTTTATTTTAATCAAAATCTTTAATCAAAATAAACTCCGTTATTTTAATTAATTATGGAATCCAATTCCATGTAAAAAAAAACTTTTATTAAAAGAAACACGAATTCTTTTTCCTATTCACAAATAAACTCCTTTATTTTGAATAATATGAAATCTTATTTCATATATAAATAAACTCCTTTATTTAAGGAAAGACTGATTCTTTTTCCTATTCACAAATAAACTCCTTTATTTTGAATAATATGAAATCCTATTTCATATCTAAATAAACTCCTTTATTTAAGGAAACATGAAATCCAATTTCAACTCCAATTAGTTATCATGGAATCCAATTCCAACTCTAATTAGTTAGCATGAAATTTAATTTTAAAATTAAAATAAACTTTATATTTTAATATAAAATAAACTTTTTATTTTAATATTAAAATAAAATTTTATTTTAATAATAAAATTATTAAGAATATTTTATATATATATATATAATAATAAAACAAAACCATTATTATATATATATAATAAAACCGTTAATATCATATATATATATATAATATAAGTAATCAAAAGATTACATTACAGAAAATTCACCACGTAATTCTTACTTATATATATAATATATAATATATATTAACCAAACGAAACAACAGGAAAAAAAAGAAGAGCAACATGAAGCCACGTGGGATCACACATATTATATCCTATAAGAAGATCCATTCCTTTTAAGAGTGCAAGTGATTCTCGGTCTGCTATGTACTAGCCATTTCGCGAGATTTTCTTTTATTTTTTTATTTTTTATTTTTTATTTTTTTAAAATTTTATACCATAAAATTATGCCCAATTAAATTGTTCTAAACACATATCAATATACATATCAAATCAAAACAATTAATAATTCGCATAAAGGTTTGGCTCTGATGCCACTTTTAGGTTTGTAATATTCAAGAACGCAATCAAATTGCAAAAATAAGCGGAAACGTGTAAAAATCAGAGTTTAAAAATTTTACAAACCATATACCCGGATCACTCTTTATGCGCAATTATTAATTAAACGAAAAAGATGAATAAGAAACATACCCTTGAAGATTCGAGCTTCCTCAGGTACAAGTTCACCTCCAATCCTTTTTCGCGTTCAACTTGAATCCACCGGGTTTGGTTCCTTCCATTGATCAACGTTAGCCACCCAAGTGTTTGGCCTCTAGAGGTGATCCACCAAGGAATAATAAAGATTCAAGAAAATGGGTGGTTGGCTAAACCCTAGTTTTTCTATCTCTATAGAAAAGGAACGTACTCTCCAACCATTGGAATTATTACGTCGTCTTGATATCTAATATAAGACTCATCTTATAAAGATATCAAGTAACCCTATTAAAATAAAGTATTATTTAATTAAACCCTTTTAATTAAAGGGGCTCCCTAATCTTATTAGGGATAATTAATTAAACTCCTTTAACTAATTTTCCTTCCTAATCCAATTAGGAATAAATGAGAATACTTATATTAAATTAATTCCTAAACTCTTTTAGAAATTAAAATAATAATAATAATTGTAATAATATTAATAAGACTCCTCTTATTAATTTATATTTAATATTTTAAAATATTAAATAATAAATATTAAGCTATTTAATTTATTCTATCACCATAGATTAAATTAAATATACATAATATATTATTACGATTATGCCATTAACTTCTTAAATAATTATTCTTCCTTTTATGGTGTGACCCTTTAGGTTCTCCATATTAAACGGTTGTGAATAAATCAATTAGAACAATTCTAATCTTATTTAAATAAATAAATTAAACAATTAATTTATTTAAATAAATAATATTTATTCTACAATAAGGGATAAGCCTCCCTAGCGTTCAACGACTTTCCAGATAATATAGATTTCAACATTAATCATAAAAGAACCTTTGAGTAAATAATTTACCGTGACAATTCAATCCTTCCACCATACAATGTCCCAATTAAATATAAGACATGGAATTATTGTCAAGTCTTATTTTATTTAATTATATGTATTTCGACTCTTAAATGCACAACTCAAATAATGCAAATTAGAAACTCCTTTCTAATTTCATTACGCCTTAACCCAAGGACTCTTGGGTTGTCATTTATCGAATCACATAGAACATTTCTCTTCTTTTATTAGAAGTGGTAGATTCTTTATTGATCATATATTATCTCCATGTACAACTTGTTATACCCAAGCATACCCTTTGATATACCCTAAGGGTCTTAAGGAATAAGTCAAAGTATAACTCATCATACACGAGATACTATGATGATCTCAAGTCCAAGGATTACTTGTACTACTATCACTACAGAATTCCTATTGACAAATGCAAGTAAAACTCCATTAGGTATTCCTTAGCGAGCCACGTTCGGTGAACTTATTCTCTAATAAGCACCTACATACTTGCTTTAGTGTCTCCACATAAATGATCATGAGATCAATCATCCTCATCCAATGAGCAAGACGCGATGTACCAATCTATCCGGATTCACTAATCCCCAATTTAGTAATCCAATGATTGGGAACTATTTTAGTTTTAAGCTTTCTAAGAATTTAGATCTCATTAGAATGATCATCATAATTATTCTAAAAGCATTGCTCAAAACTATGGGTTTATCACATATTATAAAACAGCATCATGTAGATAATTAAAAGCCTTTAATAAATTAATACTTTTTATTAATAAATGAATAAGATTGTTACAAAGTATATGCTTTATCATCAAACATGATTGGCTTGTGTGCATACAATTATCACAACAACCACCACCAACCCAGACTTAGGCGATTACAGGGAAGTCCTCTCTTATTTATTGCTTTATCTATACAATGAGGACATTGTAATTTTCATGTTTGGGGGATTTAGTTGCATGTTACATGTTGCATATTTAATTTCATTAGCTAGGTTTGCACATGTTAGTTCATGGTTTATGTTTAGGATTGTTAAGTGTTGCATTCAGGTAATCATATATTTTCATAGTAGCTTAGGAATGTAAATAGTTTTTATTTTTTTCTGTTTGAAATTGGTATAATAAGGATAGCACAGTAAAAACAACGTGTTGATTGATTGAGTTTAAATTGATACATAATGGGACTCTAAGGGATAATTCTAGTTTGAATGAAAGAATGACAAGAATAAATAGTGATGGCTAAAGTTAGACAAGAACCTAAGTTTGGGGGAATATTTGGGGTATATACAGGCACCATTCTTCAGGTTAGGACAGTTAGGTGCCATGTGGCCTTCCTGACCACAATTGTAGCACACTCGTTTTCCCTTCATGCAAACTCCCAGATGAGTTTTCCCGCAAGTTGGGCACGCTTTGATCTTCTTCTTCTGCCCTCCTTGTTGACTTCCAGCTGACGAGTTATCACACCACTTCCTCTTCTGATTATGGCTATCCCCCGTGCTATTTCCACCAGTCTTGTTATTTCCTTCATTCTCACTCTTTTTCTTCTTCTGATCCTGATTATATTTAGTTACCGCATCACTTCCACCTTCAGCGAGTTTGGCTTTCTCTAACACTCCAGTAAAAGAGTTCAATTGGAACATTGACACCTTGTTATACAACCAAGGCTTCAGTCCCTGTTCGAAACGTCTTGCCTTCCTTTCATCGGTATGCACTTGATATGTGGCGAACCTAGCCAACTCTTTGAACCTTTCAGCATAATCAGCTATGGACATACTCCTCTGTTTCAACTCCAGAAACTGAACTTCCATTTGATTTTGCAAACTGGTTGGAAAATACATCTCGATAAACATTTCCTTGAATCTCTCCCAGGTTATTACACCTTCTCCTCCTCGTACTTTGTTTGCCTACCACCAATAACTGGCTTCAGACTTCAGCATGAATTTTGTGTATGCGATTTTCCAATCTTCCCTTACTCTAGCGACATCAAACACCTTATCCATCTCCATAACCCATGTTTGAGCCTCGATTGGGTTTATGGAACCCTTAAACTCTGGCGGTCCCACCGCCATGAAATCCTTGAACGAGTGTTTGGTGGAGCTTGTGGTTGATTGTTAATTGCTCCGACTAATAGGTTCACCAACTGTTGAACAGGGTTAGCATTGGCGTTGTTGTTGTTGTTATTCATCGGTTCTCCTTGAGCTTGATGACGGTTTTATCTTCTTCTAGGCGGCATATTTCTGTTAAGAATATACGCTTATTAGGTCTTTACTCAATCTCTTAAACAATTAAGGCTTAACTAAAACATTTAATCATAATTCAGTTAACACATCAATTCAAATAAATTCTGACATTTTATTCAATTCAAAAGTTTTAACATCGTACGATAGCATCACTGCTATTTACATCAACTATCCCGAGATAAAGAATCTATAGGATTTAAAACATTAAAATATTCTTTTATTTATAAACACATCGGAATTTACATTTTAACTACCAGATATGATTCATATAAATAAACTAATCCTATCACTGCCTATTAAGGCGCTGAATAGCCTTGCCACGTTCCTCTTCCATGATGCGGGACATCGTCTTGCGATCTAGAATATACGATGGTAATCCTTCAAAATGGATTGGGTATCTCATAACTCGATCCTGGGCCTCATCCATTGCGTTTTGAAGTGTAGAGTACGTCTTCCCAAGCTTAGCCTTCTTCGCACGACAATCCTCTTCTACAAGATCAGCACGACGTGACTCTCTTACCCAGCCCTCCTTCGCTATGACCAGCCTTTCTAAGCAATCTTTCAGCTCCTTCTTCAACTTTTCTATTTCTTCAGACTTCTCCTCGGTTTGACCCTTCTCGTGAACCAAATCCCACTCCACGTTTCCTAAACGTGTGTGAAGAGTCACAATTTCCCCATCCTTACGCTTTCGATGGTAATCATTTGAATAATGACTCTCTCCTTGACTCTGAGCAATTGTCTTGCAACTCTATGTTTCGATCATAAAGCGCATCATACATCTCAGCATCGATAGAGTTCGGTGGGAACTCCTCTTCCTCCTCTTCTTCATTAGAATCCTCCTCTGGATCAGTCTCAAGCTCATGCTCCCGACCAACAACAGTGATCAATGGAGATGGCTCTCTCTGTACCAACTGTTCCCTGACGACATGAATGTCTCGGGGCTCCTCCTCTGTAGGTACTCGGGGTTCCTCCTCCCTAGCACGACTAGCTCCTCTAACATTCGACATCCTGACAACAAAATTTTAAGTTTTAGTTACTAATCCGTGCTAGCGAACACATAATTTAACACATAAGCACATAAAGTCTTTTATTATATTCAATGAATTAAGAAATTCATTTTTTATAGCTCGATAAGAGTTTACCACCACTATGTTCTCGATCTCCTACAAGGCTACTACCTAAGGTTGTTCCCCCACCTAAGGTTCATAACCTATAGCTTTGATACCAATCTATGACACCCCCAAATCCGGGTACTTCCATTTTTGCAGGATTTGGTGTTCACTGTACAAATATCATCTATCTATCTACCCATAAATAAAGCAAACCATGCAATAGATAGAATTAAATAAATAAATCTCCCCTTATGGGGTTATATCATCTGCATAAAATAAAATCCCATGTCACTCTAACCTTAAACATCTGTGCGGAAAACATAAACAAATAACAAGTCTTAAACAACATCAAGTCTAAATATCATTACAAAACCACATAAATAACCAGTCTTCATTACTTGCTAATCTTGCCCTTGCCTTTATTAGTGGAAGGCTCGTCTAATCTTTCGTTCTTAACTGCAATGTTATTATTACGCAAGAGTGAGTACGATTGCCCACAAGTATAACAATATGACAAATGAATAATAACATGCGAATAAATTAAAGGCTTCTGAAATAGGAAAACTCGGCTTTTGAATCAAGAATGAATAACAAGAAACAAAATAACTTCTGAGGGTCATAAGACCTTGAACTATGTCCTAGGTTGTCAAGTGTTTATACTTGAAACCTTTAATAGTCATAAGACTATGTACTCTTCTTCTCGTACTTAGGGGGATCAGCCCTTACTACCATACTGTGCACAATATCTTAACGCTAACGCATAAATAATCCCCTATACAGGGTTGTTCATCTCAGTTTGACATTAGAGTCCGCACCAAAGGAAGTTTGGTTTGGATAAAGGTTCTGAAATTTAAAATACTCATCAACTATGGACTAGTCGAATCATTAAGGGTTCACTAGTATAACAAGATTCAACAGTAACTGATAATTTAAATTGAATGCTATCTCAAAGGTATACAATAGAATAATTATTGTATAACAAAATCATACTTTGAAAGATTAATACACTTTAATATAATAAAATGGACTTGATCAATAATAACGAGAATTTGCTCGAAGTAAAGAGACAACTTATAAGCTCATATAAAGATAACGAGTAGGGTTAGGAAACTTGCCTCGTGCGTAGATTATATGTTAATTATACTCGTTCCTTGATTTAAATCCTACATATCATTTACGTTCACAATACCAGTCAATTATAAAGTACTAATCATCACAAGTTCATTCTTTTTGTCTAACTCGAATTCATGACTATACTTAGTCAAATTACTACACTCATTGTCACAATTAACACTTTATGAACAATAAGCTAACTATGCATTCAATCATTCAATTCGCACATAAATGTGTTATTGACATGTTAAGAATTTATTTTAACACCTCATTATATGTCTAACATGTTTTTATGTTCATTAGATTAAGTTACTAACACATTTCTAGACTTGAGCATTTAAAAACTCATTTACGGGATTATTACGCTAAGTAAGCATCTTGGCGCATTTTGTTATACTAGGTCTTGGCGTTACGGTTTCCCAGTCATGCACATTTGAAGTTTGAGTTTTAGGTATGGAGTTGGTATGGCGGCCCATGAAACTCCAGCTTTTTATGAATTTCTTCATGAAGAACACGAATCGGTAATTTATCACTACATGGTCATTAAATTCATCAAATTAAACATACCCATAAACTAGAATTCGTACATAATCATTACCCAACCTTTATAGAGTAATTTTAACTAATTAAAACATATAATCACATAATTAAAACATGCAAATTTCACTATTCTTGATGTTCTTGAAGGTTTTTGAACATAAACATAAAATTTAACACTACGGATTCGTTATAACACCAAATCCATCCATTCAAGTTTTGTTTTCTTCGTTTTAACATGCATAATTATATACGTGTGTGAATTTTACAAAACAATTTATGTTTGACATTAAATTCACGTATAAGGGCCATATGGCCATATAATATACACTCTGTAACCATATATTATATAATTTTTATGAAACTAATGATATGAAACCATCTAATACATTGTAAAACATGCTATGCTCACATATTATCACATTTACATCCACAAAATCAATAAAATTTCCAATTACATAGATTTAACAGAGAAATTGGAAACCATTTTCATGAAAGCTTAATGATGTAAAAATGAGAATTGGGTTGGAGAGAATTACCCAGAGCGTAGAGTGAGTAAAGATAACAATCTCTCTTTCAGATACTACTTCAATCACAGAGTTTCTCCCATAATTCCTCTAAATTCTCTCTGAAATCTCTCTAACTCTCAGGTTGAACACTTAATGAAAATACGTAAAACAAAACAGACTTGTCATTTATGCGCACAGTTGAGGTCAGTTAATCCATGTGACGCCCCCAAAATAGGCATACATCACCCATTCTGAGTTGTCAATACATGGTACAGAAACAACTACAACTTTATTATTACAACAGTAAAATTGTGAGTTTGAATACAAATGTTATCTTCTAGACAATATCTATACTCAAATAAATCCTCATCACATTTATTGATACATTATTTTACAAAAATGGTGAGGACTACTAAACAACTCTCTCTAGAACCTTCATTCCATACCCCAGACCTGCGTACTCTTATATTCTCGCCTCACGAGAAGAAAAATGGAACAAAAAGGAAAAGGGTGAGCTCAACTAGCCTAAATAAAGAATATTATGACTAAGATAATATACAACAAATTATCATTAGTCTTCAACAGGAAAAATCTAATAGAATACAATAGACAACAAGTTTTTAAATCAATATTCAGCAATGAAATAATAATTCATTAGAAGAGTTAAGTAGAGAATGCAAACTACTATCTTCTATGTATGAATTTAAAAGTTCATCGCCTATCTTTTATCCTGTAATATCAATCAATATATATATCGGAATCAAATATTCATCTTTGCACCACTGAGCCAAAGATATTCATCGATTAGTCAGTGTTCATCTAAACACTGTTCATCTTTGCACTACTGGCCAAAGATATTCATCAGAAATCATTCATCTTTACACTACAGGCCAAAGATATTCAATAATATCATCATTTAAGACTGAGGATGATGAAAAATATTTTTAAAGCAACGAATCCAGTGAAACAAAATGACAAGGATTAAGGCGTACTTTGTTTTATCCACGTCCAAAAATACCTCAAAAATAATCATAGTGGTGTAAAATTCAAGAATGATCAAAACATGGATACAATCAAAGCTAGTATCCAGAATAGATATTTTGGACAAAAAGAAAATTTTTCATTTTTCGATGAATAGTGCCGTATTCGTGAATAATCTTAGTATTAAGTGAATAAGTCTCAAGTATCACGTGAATAGCCAGTATCGTGAATAGTAACTCAGACACCAAAAGTTACAAATTTGATAAAAAAACTTGAGATCAATATTTCAACATAATGATATTGAAGAAATAATATCATTACTGAAAAAAATAATATCCCTTACCTCGAAAGATCAAGTCTTCATTTGAAACATGGGATAAAGGCTATGACTTGAACTTGCTTAGTATAGCAATACTCAAAGTATACTCAAAATACTCACAAGAATACGCTCGATAATATAGAGAGAGAAAACTTCAGTTTCTGGTGTGATTTTCAATTCTAACCTAAGCACCATATTTATAGGAAATTACTTAGAACACCAAAGCAGAAAATTTAATAAAATATTAATAAATTTATATAAATCATACGCAAACTTGGAAATTCTGATTTCAGCATATTTTTCAACACATGTGCCTACCAACCAACCACAAAAACGTTTTTGTTATTTTAAACAATTAAAACTTCCAAAAATCAAATATTTCAGAACTCCAGAACTTCAATAATTCACAATAAATAGCCCTTTTGTCAGAAAATTTGATACTCGCGAGTTTTTATAGGAAATTCAATTCTCTACAACTTTGCAGAAGAAAGTTTTTCCAAATTCCAAACAAAAATTGACCGAAATCCACAAGCAGGCGATTTTACGGTTTATAATCAAATTTCAAATCAATAAATGGGGTCCAATGACATGTTTAATATGTTGTAAACATTTATTGCAACAAAAATACGCTTCCTCCTCGTATACTCATATATCCCACATTCGTTGTAAAAAATATCACCATTATTATATTATTAAAATATAATAATATATTTAAATGAATTATTTTATCGAAAAAAGATAAAATTTTAATTTTCAACAATTGTCACATTAAAATTTTCTCCATCTATATCCACATAAAATCAATATTTTTCTCATCATATGAATCAATAATTAATTATTCACAAATAATATTGCAGAATCACAATATCGACAACCAGGTAGGTTCAGGAAAGAGGGGCTTTCAATAAGAATTTCTCTCTTCAAGTGCGCAATTAGGTGACCAAACCTCTCCTTGAGCGAGAACTTTCTAGACATTGCCAATAATGTTATCTAATAATATTATTCAGATAATATGAATTATTGCTTCGATAATGAAAAATACGTGTAATGACAATTATTGAAACAACAACAATATAAAATATCAACGCAAAGAATTATTAAATCAATAAAATATTGAGCGGTAATTATCGTAACCATTATTGAGTAGTGCCTTCTTACGTAAGAATCAATAATTGGTGCAATACTGCAAGTGTCTTCTTGTGTTTTAAACCACCGAGTATTTTAACAAGATTAATCTGAATAACTTCTGTACCGTATTTTTAAACAACTTATAATTGTCTTTTTTCTTCATCCAATCGCTTTCAAGTTATGGGGCCCACACATGGTCATTTTGCCGTCGCATACGAATATTCCCCGATAATATTTAATATTCCCACGACCAAACGAATATTCCAAACAACAATGAATATTTTATAATCACTTGCTTATTTTGAAATATTTTGCGTATTTTACCCTAACTATCCACATTAATCAAATCAACCCTTACTATTTCAAAATAATAAATAGAGAAAATTAAATTTCATTAATAATAAGTTGGGGTCTTACAATCCATACGTGGTTTAACTGCCTCCAACTCCTCATAAGGCCTCGTTTGGCTTAAAACATGAATAACCCTTCTAATTATTTTAATTAATCTCCTATACTATAGTTTAATAATGTCACACCCAATTAAATAATAAATCAAATATCTTGTTTAATTTATTTTAAATAACATATAATTATTTCTCATTAATTCACATAGTCACATAATTAAATTTCTCATTTATTAATTATGTCAAATTATTAAATCTCTAATTAATTATTAAATTAATTAAAATAACATTAGGCTCATTAAATATTCCTTTTAATTCAATAAGCTCACATAAATACATACCTCGAATAATAAAAATTCGCCACATTAATTTAATGAATATAACACATATAATTAAATTAATCTACCACAACTTCATCAATTAATTATTTAATCTAATAATTAATTCATCAAAAAATATTTATTCAATCCAATAAATATTAAAATTAAATTACAAAATCTCGGTTGTCACATAATCAAACAAGATTTATAAATAGTGGAGGTAACGAAAGTTTCTACTAATAAAGTTTCAACCGATAAGTCAAAGTCTAATTTCTCCAGAGTTAAATTTAAACGTTGAGCTCAAGTAGGAGAAATAAAAGAATGGGTAGAACCGGTATCAAATAAGGTATAGACTTTGCCAGAATTTATAATTAACTAATCCATGCTAACTTCGTTCGGGTTACTCGCTTTTTGAGAAGTCATGAAAAACGCTCTTCCTGAAACCACCGACTTTGTTTTCTCCGTATCCGCCTTTGGTGCCTCCGTCCCAGCTGGACTTGACTTTGGTGCACAACAAAATCGGGCTAAGTGACCTTCTCTTCCACAATTATAACATGCTTTGGACGACATCGTGCAGTTTGGACTGATGTGTCCCTCCATTCCGCATTTGAAGCATATGATAGGTGGTCGTTCTCTTTCCTTAACAACGGGTGCTGGTGCTGATGTCTTTCCATCATTGTTGAATCTCCTCTTCTTGAAATGTCCATTCTTAATATTTTGGCCATGATTACCACTGAAGTGGTTACCATTTCTGGCGTGCTGATTCCCTCCACGCTTATTGTCACCGCTTCGATGACTGCTATCATTGGTATTATCATTTTGTCGGTTGCTCTCTTTTGGTTGGGTTTACTCATTATCACGCTCCAATAACTGAGTCGTATTAAAAACATCTGAATACAAACACAGTTTATGAGATATAAGATATTGACGTATCTCGGGTTTTAAACCTCTTAGAAACATCCACGTCATTCTCTCCTCATTATCAACCAAGTGGGACGCAAACCGGGACAGCTCGGCAAACTTGGCTTCATACTGCGACACGGTTATGTTGTTTTGCTCCAGCTTGATGAACTCTACCTTTTTCATGTGACGAATACTTTCGGGAAAGTACTTGTCGTTGAACAATTCTTAGAACTTCTCCCAAGACATCTTCAATGCGGCAGGTTGAGTACGCTTTACAGATTCCCATCAGTAATCTGCCTCTGCCCATAACATGAAGGTGGAAAAAGGAACCTTTTGCTCCTCGGAGCATCCCAAGACATCAAATATCTTGCAGATCTGCTTTATCCATGTCTCCGCCTTAAGTGGTTTTGGCTCTTCAAAAAACTCCGGTGGTCCCAGTTCCTTAAACTGCTTAGCGGTGACCGTCCGAGAGTTGCCAGTGTTTCCACCTACATTTTGGACAGGAGCCGCTCTTACCTGATGTTGCATGAATTGCATAAAGCCTCTGAACATTCCATCGTTCATCATTTGGTCAGTGTTGTTGTTTGCATAAGGATTGTCACCTTCTTGATGCACATTATCTGGATTATTGATGTGTGGAGACTCAACGGTCTCCTGTGCTCCATTGCTATTCTCAATATTCTCGGATGTCATTTTCAAATACAGCCATAAAACAAGGGTTAATTAACATATCACATATTATCACTATACTCTGACCGACCAATTAAATACCAAATAAACTTAGGTAGGTCATACTAGCGAAGGAATTCCCCGTCTCTCCCCTCCTAGTTCTTATCTCACATTTCAGCCAGGGATCATATCCCTAAGCTTTGATACCAACTGTGATGCCCCCAAAATTGGTATACATCACCTATTCTGAGTCGCCAAATACATGGTACAAAATACAAATACAATCTTAAATATACAACAAGAGCTGTGAATTTTAATACAAATATTGTCTTCTAGACAATATCCACTCTCAGAATAAGTCCTCATTACATTTATTAACACTCTATTTCATAGAATAGTGAGGACTACTAATGCTATCATCTGGACCGTCACTCTGTTCCCCGACTAGTCCCTGCTACGTTCTCATTTCCTGAAGAGAACAATGAAAGTAAAAGGGTGAGCTCAACTAGTCCAGTAAGAAATATTATGACTAAGATAATGCAGAATAAATTATCGTTAGCCTTCAACAGTGTTAAACTGATACAATATAACAAACATCAAGTTTAACTGCAGTGGAACAAGCAATCTATTAAAAGAGTCAAGTAGAGAATAAAATCTACTATCTTTTATGATTTAAAAAGGTTTTTCATCACTTTTATCGCTGAGACTCAGCTTAATAAATAATCCACATCATCCCTACACTATGGCCAAGGATATTCATTAATATCACAACCACAAATTATCCATGAACTACGGGCCAAAGATATTCGTGTATTCATCAATGGTCATGATCATGCCAACAACTGTCCATTAATGCACTACTGGCCATTGAGGACTTTTACCACATCATTTATAACATTACGGTCTTGATTATACCGATTAATCCCTAGTCATAATCATACCAAGTCCATCTATGCACTACAGGCCATAGATGACTTTCAACATAATATAAACATGAGGATGATGACAATGATATAAGAATTCAATAAAACAAGTTCAAGAATTAATTTATCCAGGAACTAATAACGTCCAAATTGTCAACATGATACTTCTTTGTAGAGTAAAATTCAAGAATTCTCAGAAGAATATTTCCATGAAAAGATATTGGATGAAGCGCAAATATCAAGGATATTCCACTAATTTCATGGAGTATAAAAGCCAAAACTTTAACCAATTGAGTATAATAAAGAATGGAATAACAAAAGAAATCATCAGGCATGCGATAGACCACACAGACAGGTTATTCCAACAGAATAATAAATAATGGAACCGAAGTCATGCGAACGCACGCATGTGATATTAACGCGAATAATAAAGAATGGAATCAGTCGTGCGAAACGCATTGCGGGATATTCCAATGAATAATAAATAACGGAATTCAGTCGCAAGCGTAAACGCACAAACAGGATGGTCCAATAGAATAATAAAGAATAGAATAACAGAAGAATTTCACCATGTATGCTGTACTTCGCATAGACAGGTTATTCAAACCTAATGATAAAAAATGGAATAACAGAAGAATTTCACCAAGTATAGGGTAGCCCACGTATATAGGTTATGCCAACAGAATAATAAAGAATGCAATAACAAAAGTTCTCTTCATGAATACGAAAGAAATAATACACCTTACGAGTATGACAAATAATATCCCTTACCTTAGAAGAAACTGGATATAGGAGTAGTGAAGTAGCAGAATACTTTTCTTCTTTCTCTCTATAGTTTCTCACTCTAGAGTTTCAAATTGAATTCGTAAGAAATAATGAAGGAATGAGCTTCTATTTATAGGAGAATGGACCTGAATAATGAATCGATTCATGAACGGTCCAAATTGATTTACTTTTTAAGCAGACGGTCCATATTGATTTGCTATGCATTATTAATAAAATATTCTAATAAAACAAAATCTTTTAAATAAAATATAATATATTCTATTTATAATCTAATAAAACGAATAACTTTATAAAAGTATTATGTTTTATATAAAAGATTTTACTATACAAACACTATGCAGAGCCACTATACAAACACTATGCATAATAAAATATAATATATTCTATTTATAGTCTAATAAAACAAACAACTTTATAAAAGTATTACATTTTTTATATAAAAGATTTTACTATACAAAATATTATATATAATAGAATATAATATATTCTATTTATAGTCTAATAAAACAAATAACTTTATAAAAGTATTACATTTTATATAAAAAGCTTTTACATTTTATTACATTAATAATACTAATAAAATAGAATTTATATATATATATATATATATATATATATATATATATATATATATATATATATATATATATATATAAACTTTTCGTGGCTTCATAAAAAGACACCTCAATATATTTAACAACATTTATCATCATTATTATAATTCACAATATTAATCGACCAGGTTGTTCCCAGGAAAGAGGGGGCTTTCCAATAAGGATTTCTCCCTATTGGCGCGCAATTAGGTGACCAAACCTCTCCTTGGCAGAACTTCTAGACATCGTTAATATTGCAAATAATAATATTAATAACTCTGTCATCTCAATTATTGATTTAATAATATATAAAATATCGACAATAATTGAATCAATTAACGTGAGATACTATTCAACAATTATTGAAGCAATAATTGAACAAAATTGAGTGACTTCTCACGAAAGCATCAATAATCAATACAGTGTGCTACTATATAACCACACATATTACTGTACTTTTACTACCGAGTAGTTCAACAGTTTTAACGGTAAAACTTTTGCCGTTATTTTCATAAAAATATTTTTGTCATTTTTCTCAATCCGATAATAATTCCGTTGTGGGGTCCACCAATGATTGTACCGTCGTACGAATATTCTTCGACACAAAGAATATTCCCCGACCAATCGAATATAATATAACAACTTGCATACTTTGTAAAATTTATAAATATTACCCACAACTATAACATTATATCAAATCCACACCATAATATTAAAAACAATATTTCGAGAAATTTAAATCTTTATTCATAAAATTTGGGGTCTCACATTATACAAGTGTCCTCACTTGGATAATTATTGTACATGTTGATACATACTTGTTGATTTCCAGTATGTATACCTTAATTAAAAATCATCTAAGCTATTTGATTCGGCTAGACACAAATTTAAGAATATCGTTGAACATGATAGAACACTATTGTTATCCAACCAAATTATTTTGGTTCGGATTTCGGCTAAGTATGAACATCCCAAATCTGGGAAATTTTTGTGTGCCCAAGGCAGATAAGATGAACGAGAATATCATTATGGTATGTAGTATTGATCAATACATGGCATAACGGGCTGATCACCCCCCATGCCCGTAAGTTATGACGGTTTACAGATGAAGTTCTGTTAAACCTTTTCGAAAATTGAAAATAATGTTCATAGTCTGTCGACTGCTCTCATTTATAGTCAGTACGTAGTTTCAAAAATTTGAAATAGAATTGATACGTTGTTATTATTGGTTCAGCTTACTTCACAACTATTGATTCGTTGTAGAAGTGTCATTCATAGAAAACATTTAATCCTTTAAGCTAATGTTTATTGTTGCTATTACTTGCTGGGCACTCAAATGCTCATTCTTTCTTAATTTAAATGTTTTCAGCCTATCGTGATCAACCTGAAGGTTCATGCAGAAACAAAGGAAAGGGAAAGCAAACAGATTAAGATTTGTGGTATTTTATGTAATAATTAGATTTTATTAAGACTATGATAACTATTAAGTATCATGTAATGAAATGTTTTAAGGTCGCGTACTTGGGATTTAGAGTCCTCTGATATGTAAATTAAGTTTGATATTTATGATAATATTATTATTATTCCGCTCAAAGAAATGGTATCGTGAAGCACTGAATTCGGGTTTTAAGTACCTGAATTTGGGGGCATCACACTCTCCTTATACATCTTTTGGCAGGTCTAGTTGGCTCCTACCTTAGCTTCTGCTCAGCCCCTGACAACTACTTGACCCTTTGCAGTGGCTCCTAATCAGCCACCCTATATCTTATCCTCTAACTAACTACTTGCCAACGGACTGCTAACTTGACACTTGGAACAAAGCTCAGATCCTTTCCCCCAATGTGGCTGCCGAATTGGATAAGGAAAATGGGATGAAATGTTTTTATTCTATTGGGCTCAAATAGTTCCCTTTGGCATGTTATCTGGTTTGCTGGATTGGGTTAGTAAAAGGGTGGATATGAGTTCTAATCTTGGACCAATAATACCCTTTTACTATAGCAAGCAAATCCTCTAACACTCTAACTAAACTTTCAAGCATACAAGGAAAATATAATTAGTACATACATCATTTAAATGATGGTTCCATGTAGTTTTAAATAATTCATAATAGTACTTCATTATCTTATTTGCTATTAAATAACCCTTTTAATTATATCTTAATATAATTAATTCTTTGAACACATATAACTTTATATCAAGAATCTCTCTTAATTAAGCCAGGCTGGCTTTCCTTTTCATTCTTGATATTTATATAACATTATATTAATGTATATCATCATCCTTTTCTTTACCATTCATAATCTAAGATACTTAATAAACTATTAAGTAATAAATAATTATAATGTCACAATAATTAAATAAGAAAAATTTATTCGCAAAAATTGATATTATAATAACTGAATATTACATAGAATTTTTTGAGTCATTACATTCTTCCCCCTTATAAGGATTTCGTCCTCGGAATCACAAGCACAAGGTTACTCATAAAGATTGGGGTAACTTTTCTTCGAGTTCCCACATAGCTTTTATCAACACTGTGGTTCCTCCTTATCACTTTTACAGAAGATATTATCTTATTTCTCAAAACTTGTTCCTTCTTGTCAATTATTTGAACATGAACTTCTTTATATGTTAGATCTTTTTCAACCTGAATAGACTCATACTGAATTACATGCTTGTGATCTTGTTTATAAGGTCGTAGCACCGATGTGAGATCCCGAATTTTATGAAATAAAAGTATTCAAATTTTCTATTCTGGTTAATAGTTAAATTGATAAAAGTTTAAAGTTAAGGGTGATATGTGAAAATTTTTCAAAGTAAACAAGTTGTCATAAAATAACCGGTAGTAAAAGTACAGTAATACGTGTGGTTGCATAGTAGCACACGGTATTAATTATTGATGCTTACGTGAGAAATCACTCAGTTATACTCAATTATTGCTACAGTAATTGCTACATCATATGTCTCATATTATTGATTCAATTGTTGTCATAGTATCATCTGCATAATATGTTATATTATTAAATCAATAATTAAGATGACAAAGTTATTTATATTATTATTTGCAATATTGATAATGTCTAGAAGTTCTGTCAAGGAGAGGTTTGGTCACCTAATTGCGCGCCAATAAGGATAAATCCTTATCGGAAAGCTCCCTCTTTCCTGGGAACAACCTGGTTGATAAATATTGTGAGTTATAATATTAATAATGAATAAGTTCGTGTTGATTAAAGGTGAAATTGATAGTTCCATTGTGTTGGAATTATCAGTGTTAGTGAAAATTGACATTTATTTCGATAATAATTGATGTCTAGAGGTTATATTGACCAATCGGGTAATTAACCAGATAAATGAGCAATTAATTGCTATTGATTCACATGATTATAACTATTTGTTCACATGTGTGTACTATTGATTCACATTCATTTACTATTAGGGGAGTTGGTGCAAGATTGATAATACGTGCATGACTAAGTTAAAAATGGAGGTACTATACTGTAATTCGTATTTTCACATATCTAGAACTATTGATTCACATGATTTACTATTGATTCACGTGATTTACTATTAGGGGAGATGGTACAAGTTTGATAATACTTGCATGACTAAATTAAAAATGAAGGAAAAGATGAAGGTATTATACTATAATATTTTGAGCCCCAAAATGTGCAATTATCGAAACTATATTTTCCTATAAATAGAAGCTCATTCTTTCACCAATTCACTAAGTCTCACAAGAGCAATTATTATAGAGAGAAATTATAGAGAAAAAGAAAAAGAGAAGTTTGCTACCTCACTATTCCAGTATCCAGTTTCTTCTAAGGTAAGGGATATTATTATTATAGTAAG
Source organism: Panax quinquefolius (assembly GCA_020205615.1). Taxonomy (NCBI): domain Eukaryota; kingdom Viridiplantae; phylum Streptophyta; class Magnoliopsida; order Apiales; family Araliaceae; genus Panax; species Panax quinquefolius. Next base: position 104,358,903 of record CM035153.1, read on the forward strand.
GGGTATTATTCTTTCGTATTCATGAATAGAGTTATTTTCTTTCAATATTCATAAGGGTTGTTATTCTATTCTTTATTATTATGTTAGAATAACTTGTCTATGCGAAGTACCGCATACATGGTGAAATTCTTCTATTATTCCATTCTTTATTACTCTGTTGAAATACACCCGTGCATGCGGCCTATCGAATGCCCGGTGAATTACATTGTTATTCCATTCGTTATTATTACATTGATATATCCCATGCATGCGGATTACGCATGACCTGGTTCCATTCTTTATTATTCTATTAGAATATCACATCATGTGCGGATTACGCATGACACGGTTCCATTCTTTATTATTACATTGGAATAACACATGCATGCGTAATTACGCATTTGACCTAGTTCCATTCTTTATTATTCTATTGGGAATAACCTATCAAATGCGATCTATCGCATAAGCTCGATGAATTTTTACATTATTCCATTCTTTATTATTATGTTGGAATGACACATGCCTGTGGATTACTGCATGCATGGTAAATGATCCTTCGTATTCATTCTTTATTAAATTGTGGAAATGATCTGTCTACGTGGATTACCGCATGGCGGGTGAAAATCCATTTGCAATTTCGTATATTCTATTATACTCGTATGAGATATCATTTCTTTTTTATTCATCATGGAATATCATTTTCTTTGGTATTTTTTTTATGAGTTACTATTCACCGAATTACTATTCACTCTAGTATTATTCACTCGGCTATTCGGGGCACTTTTCGTGTCAGAGTACTATTCACGAGTTACTATTCATGGGTTACTATTTACCCGAATTTTATTCACTTAGGTATTTGGGATACTTTTCATGTGGGTACTATTCACGAGGTATTATTCCCGAAGTACTATTCATAGGGTACTATTGCGGGATACTATTTACCCGAAAAATTTATTTCTTTTCTGTCCAAATTATTTTTGGTACATGAATATTATTCTTTGAATTTTACTCCACAAAGCAGTATCATGTTGACAATTTGGATATTTTTAAACTATAGATAAATTTCAAGTCTTTAATATTTATCCTTGATTTCGTTTGATTAATGCTTATATCATTGTCATCAACCTCATGCTTATATTATGATGAAAGTCATCTTTGTATATTATTAGTTTTACAGTTGTATATCTTTGGCTTACGTGCAAAGATGAACTGTTGATTGATGAGTATCTTTGGCTTATGTGCATAGATGAACTGTTTATTGGTATGATTATGACCAGGGATCATTCGGTATAATCATGACCCATAATGTTATAGATGATGTGGTAAAAGTCCTCATTGGCCTGTAGTGCATTGATGGATAGTTATTGGTATGATTATAACTAGGGATTATTTGGTATAATCATGACCATTGATGATTACATGAATATCCTTGGCCATAGTGCAGCGATGATTTGATGATGTTGATTATTTATTAAGTTGAGTCTCAGCGATAACATATTGATTATACACTTTTAATTCGTAAAAGATAGTAGATATCATGCTCTATTTGACTCTTCTAAAATACAGTTATATGTCTTTGGCCTGTAGTGCAAAGATGAATTGTTAATGAATATCTTTAGCCGTAGTGCAAAGATGAATTTATTAGTATGATTATGAGCAAGAATTGTGATTTAGTATAACCATGATTTTTGATGTTTTAGGTGAAGATATGTGATGAAAATTATCTTCGTCCTGGGTGTGAAGATGAATTTAGAATCACATTTATGATTATGAGTTATTTATATGATTGTGGACAGGAATTATTGATTGATGTTACAAGGATAAAACATTTTTGGTGGACTTTTAACATAGAGAAGATAATAGACCTGATGGTCTATTTGACTCTTCTAATGGATTGCTCGTTCCGCTGAAACTATGGTTGAAAAGTTTTATCATCTACCATATGTTCTAAATCTCTAATTTATTACTGATGAAGGCTATTGATGACGTAAATTATCTTTAGTCATGATATTCTTTACTGGGCTAGTTGTGCTCACCCATTTTGCTTTACAATTCCTTTCTGGTAATAGGAGTGTAGCTGGGTCGAGCGGGGGTAACAGGAGATTAGAACGGTGGTCTATAGTTGTTGAGGTTCTCCCTAAATAGTATGGAAATAATTTTATTGAGAACTTTAGATAAGTGTGTCGTATTGTATATGTCATTTGATATTTAATTTTGGTGAACCGAATAGGGTGAGGTGAACCCAACTTTGGAAGGGTGTTTTGCCACTATCATACAAGATGTCTAATGACATACAACCTCGTGTTATCATAAGACAGGGTTGTGCACATCCACTTGTTAAGTATATCTACGAGCACTACCTATATGATCTTTGAGTTGGGTTGAAATATAATTTTCAATTGCAGACAGTGGAGATAGTTATATGTCAAGAGAGGACTTACCATTGGAAAGAACATGATAGTAATCTTCTCATTTTTCTTTGGGGTCTATTGAGTCAACCAAGGATAATTCTGTGGACATATGATATCTATCATAACCTAGACGTATGGCCTCCCGTATACGAAGGTTTCCTTGAGCACTTCCCAAGATTTTAATTTCTAAAAGCAGCTTTTTAAGCTGTTTTTTTTATGTAAAGTACCATTGTAAGGTTGTGGTCGAGGCACCATGAGAGTTACATATACATTTGTATTAAAACTCACGGTTTTAATCTGTGGTCGATTCTCGCATTTACGTTCAACAATTGTATAAATGAAGTTTGTATTTGATTTTTATAGTATGATATCTGGCGACTCAAGATGGGTGATGTATACCTATTTTGGGGGCATCACAGTTGGTATCAAAGCTTAGGGATATGATCCTTGGCTGAGATGTGAGACTAGAACTAGGAGGGGAGAGACGGATAATTCCTTCGCTAGTATGACCTACCTAGGCTTATTTGGTATTTAAATGGTCGGTCAGAGTATAGGGATAATATGTGGCATGTCAATTAACCCTTATTTTGAATCTATATTCTAGAATGATATCTGAAATACAGGAGATGAGAAATGGGAAAATCATGATAGAGAGGAAATAATTGGGAAGGTATAATTAGAAAAGAAAGCAAGGTATTCTCATCTCTTCGAACTACCAGGTACGTAAATTTTGAGGGCAAAATTTCATAAGGTGGGGAGATTGTGAGATCCCGAATTTTATGAAATAAAAGTATTCAATTTTTCTATTTTAGTTAATAGTTAAATTGATAAAAGTTTAAAGTTAAGGGTGCTATGTAAATTTTTTTTAAAGTAAACAAGTTGTCATAAAATAAAATAAAGATAGTAAAAATGCGATGTCGTAAGTAGTTGGTATAGTAGCAATACAGTATTAATTATTGATGCTTACGTGAGAAATCACTCGATTATACTCAATTATTGCTACGAAGAATTGCTTTGCATCATATCTCTCATATTATTGATTCAATTGTTGTCACAATATCATATACGCATAATATGTTATATTATTAAATCAATAATTGAGGAGACGACATAAAGTTATTCATATTATTATTTGCAATATTGACAATGTCTAGAAGTTCATCGAGGAGAGGTTTGGTCACCTAATTCTTGGCATGATAAGGAGAAATCCTTATCAAAAAGCCCCCCTCTTTCACGGAACGGCCTGGTTGATAAATATTGTGAGTTATAATATTAACGATGAATAAGTTCGTGTTGATTAAAGATGAAATTGATAGTTCCATTGTGTTGGAATTATTAGAGTTAGTGAAAATCGATATTTATTTCGATAATAATTGATGCACGGAGGTTATATTGAATTAATCGGGTAATTAACCTGAGGATAAATGAGCAATTAATTGCTATTAATTCACATGATTATAACTATTTGTTCACATGTGTGTACTATTCATTCACATTCATTTACTATTAGGGGAGTTGGTGCAAGATTGATAATACTTGCATGACTAAGTTAAAAATGGAGGTATAGATGGAGGTACTATACTATAATTCGTATTTTTACATGTCTAGAACTATTGATTCACATGATTTACTATTAGGGGAGATGGTGCAAGTTTGATAATACTTGCATGAATAAATTAAAAATAAAGGAAAAGATGAAAGTATTATACTATAATATTTCGAGCCCCAAAATGTGCAATTATTGAAACTATATTTTCCTATAAATGGAAGCTCATTCCTTCATTATTTTTCTCCAATTCACTAAGTCTCACAAGAGCAATTATTATAGAGAGAAATTATAGAGAGAAAGAAGAAGAGAAGTTTGCTACCTCACTATTTTAGTATCCAGTTTCTTCTAAGGTAAGGGATATTATTATTATAGTAAGGGGTATTATTCTTTCATCTTCATGAAGAGAGTTATTTTCTTTCAATACTCGTAAGGGTTGTTATTCCATTCTTTATTATTATGTTGGAATAACCTATCTATGTGAAGTACCACATACATGGTGAAATTCTTCTGTTATTCCATTCTTTATTATTTTGTTGGAATAACCTGTCTGTGCAGTCTATCGCATGCCTGGTGAATTATGTTGTTATTCCATTCTTTATTATTCTGTTGGAATATCATATATGTGCGGATTACAAATGACCTGGTTCCATTCTTTATTATTCTGTTGGAATATCCTATCTGTGCGGATTATGTATGATCTGATTCCATTCTTTATTATTCTATTGGAATATCATGTCTGTACGGATTACGCATGACCTGGTTCTATTCTTTATTATTCTGTGGGGAATAACCTATCTGTGCGGTCTATCGCATGCCTGGTGAATTCTTCTTTTATTCCATTCTTAATTATTTTGATGGAATAACCTGTCTATGTGGATTACCGCAGGTATGGTAAATGATACTTCGTATTCATTCTTTAATAAATTGTGGAAATGATCTGTCTACGTGGATTGGCGGGTGAAAATCCATTTGTAGTTTCGTATATTCTATTATACTCGTATGAGATATCATTTCTTTTGTACTCGTCATGGAATATCATTTTCTTTGGTATTTTTTTTATGAGTTACTATTCACAGGTTACTATTCACCCAGTTACTATTCACTCTAGTATTATTCACTCGGGTATTCGGGGCACTTTTCGTGTCGGAGTACGATTCACGAGTTACTATTCACCCAAATTACTATTCACCTAAATTTTATTCACTCGGGTATTTGGGGTACTTTTCATGCCGGGGTACAATTCATGAGGTACTATTCCCAAAGTACTATTCATAGGGTACTATTGTGGGTTACTATTTACCCGAAAAATATATTTCTTTTTTGTCCAAATTATTTTTGGTACATGAATATTATTTTTGAATTTTACTCCACAAAGCAGTATCATGTTGACAATTTGGATATTTTTAAACTATAGATAAATTTCAAGTCTTTAATATTTATCCTTGATTTCGTTTGATTAATGCTTATATCATTGTCATCAACCTCATGCTTATATTATGATGAAAGTCATCTTTGTATATTATTAGTTTTACAGTTGTATATCTTTGGCTTACGTGCAAAGATGAACTGTTGATTGATGAGTATCTTTGGCTTATGTGCATAGATGAACTGTTTATTGGTATGATTATGACCAGGGATCATTCGGTATAATCATGACCCATAATGTTATAGATGATGTGGTAAAAGTCCTCATTGGCCTGTAGTGCATTGATGGATAGTTATTGGTATGATTATAACCAGGGATTATTTGGTATAATAATGACCATTGATGATTACATGAATATCCTTGGCCGTAGTGCAGGGATGATTTGATGATGTGGATTATTTATTGTTTGAGTCTCAAATGATAAAATATTGATTATACACTTTTAATTCGTAAAAGATAATAGATATCATGCTCTACTTGACTCTTCTAAAATATAGTTATATGTCTTTGGCCTGTAGTGCAAAGATGAATTGTTAATGAATATCTTTAGCCGTAGTGCAAAGATGTATTTATTAGTATGATTATTAGCAGGAATTGTGATTTGGTATAACCATGATTTTTGATGTTTCAGGTGAAGATAGGTGATAAAAATTATCTTCGTTCTAGGTGCGAAAAGGAATTTAGAATCACAATTATGATTATGAGTTATTTATATGATTGTGGACATGAATTGTTGATTGATGTTACAGGGATAAAACATTTTTGGTGGACTTTTAACATGGAGAAGATAATAGACCTGATGGTCTATTTGACTCTTCTAATGGATTGCTCGTTCTGCTGCAACTATGGTTGAAAGGTTTTATCATCTACCATATGTTCTAAATATCTGATTAATTACTGATGAAGGATATTGATGATGTAAATTATCTTTAGTCATGATATTCTTTACTGGGCTAGTTGTGCTCACCCTTTTCGCTTCACAATTCCTTTCAGGTAATAAGAGTGTAGCTGGGTCGAGCGGGGGTAACAGGAGAATAGAACAGTGGTCTATAGCTATTGAGGTTCTCCCTAAATAGTATGGAAATAATTTTATTGAGAACTTTAGATAAGTGTGTCGTATTGTATACGTCATTTGATATTTAATTTTGGTGAACAGAATAGGGTGAGTTGAACCCAACTTTGGAAGGGTGTTTTGCCACTATCATACAAGATGTCTAATGACATACAACCTCGTGTTATCATAAGACAGGGTTGTGCACATCCACTTGCTGAGTATATCTATGAGCACTACCTATATGATCTTGGAGTTGGGTTGAAATATAATCTTCAATTGCAGACAGTGGAGATTGTTATATGTTAAGAGAAGACTCACCATTGGAAAGAACATGATAGTAATCTTCTCATTTTTCTTTGGGGTCTATTGAGTCAACCAAGGATAATTCTGTGGACATATGATATCTATCATAACCTAGACGCATAGCCTCCCATGTATGAAGGTTTCCTTGAGCACTTCCCAAAGATTTTAATTTCTAAAATAGTTTTTGACTGTACTTTTATGTAAAGTACCATTGTAAGGTTGTGGTCGAGGCACCATGAGAGTTACATACATTTGTATTAAAACTCACAGTTAAATTGTGGTCATATTCTGCACGATAGTTCAATAGTTGTATAAATGAAGTTTGTATTTGATTTTTATAGTATGATATCTGGCGACGCAAGATGGGTGATGTATACCTATTTTGGGGGCGTCACAACCGATACGTGAAATGCATTATGAATGTGTCCTAATTTCGGAGGTAATGCTACTTCATAATCTACCTCACCTATTCGCTTCAGTACTTCAAAAGGTCCTATAAATCTTGGAATCAATTTTCATTTCTTTTTGAATCTAATCTTTCCCTTCCAGGAGATAATTTTAAAAACACAAACGACCCTATGTCGAAATCTATCTTTTGGCGGTGCAAATATGCGTACTTCTTATGTCTATCTTGAGTCGCTACCAATCTTGCTCGTATTCCTAGGATAATTTCCACTGTCTGTTGAACCATTTCTGGTCCTAACAATTTACGTTCTCCTACCTTGTCCCAACAAAGTGGTGTTTAGCATTTCCTTCCGTATAATGCCTCGTAAGGTGACATTCATATACTTGCGTGATAACTATTATTATACGTAAACTCGAACAAAGGTAGATGATCATCCCAATTCCCTTTGAAATCCATGACGCATGTTCTTATTATATCTTCCAATGTTTGAATTGTCCTTTCACCTTGACTGTCAGTTTGAGGGTGATACACCGTACTCAAACTCAAATGTGTCCCCATACGTTCTTGTAGACTTCTCCAAAAATTAGATGTGAATCGCGGATCTCTATTAGATACGATTGATAATGGAATGTCATGTCTTGATACAATCTCTTTAACATATAATTTAGAAAATTGGTCCAGATTAAATTTGATTTTAATTGGTAAGAAATGCGCTAATTTTGTCAATCGATCCCCAATAACCCATATAACGTCGCATCCTTTTTTTTGTAGTTAGAAGTCCCACACCGAAAGCCATAGTTATGTGTTCCCATTTCCACTCTATAATTTCCAGCGGTTATAGTAATCCACTTGGTCTCTGATTCTCCGCTTTCACTCTTTGACAAGTTAGGCACCTGCTAACGCATTCTACCACCTCTCTTTTTAAATTGGGCCACCAAAAGTGTTTTCGAAGGTCTTGATACATCTTCGTGCTGCTTGGATGAATTGAGAAATTTGAAATGTGTTCTTCTTGTAAGATTTCTTCTTTTAGGTCAGGTACTGCAGGTACCCACACTCTTCCTTTGAATCTCAATAACCCTTCTTTATCTATTTTAAATTTAGTGACCTCTCCTTCCTATACTTGTTTCTGTACTTTGTTACATTTTTCATCTTGATCCTGGGCTTCCTTTACTCTGTTCAATAAAACTGAACGAGTCTCAATGTTAAACAGTTTCTCTTCTGACTCTCTCGAATATTTTACTTCAATCTTCATTTTCTCCATTTCTTTGATGAGTTCCTCCTGAGCTGTTAGAATCTCTAATCTTTCTTGTCCCTTTCGGCTTAAAGCGTCGGTGACTATGTTAGCTTTTTCGGGGTGATACAAAATCTCTCAATCGTAATCTTTAATTAGTTCTAACCACCTTCTCTTCCTAATAATCAATTCCTTATGTGTGAAGATATACTTTAGAATTTTATGGTCTGTGTATATCTCACATTTCTAGCCATACAAGTAATGTCTCCAAAATTTTAAAGCAAATACTATTGTTGCCAGTTCCAAGTCATGCGTAGAATACCTTTTCTCGTAATCCTTCAACTGGCGTGATGCATACGCTATGACCTTGTCGTGCTGCATAAAAACACAACCAAGCCCTTTATGTGATGCATTGTAGTAAACTATGAAACCACCTGTATCGCCAGCCAAAGATAACAGCTTCGCTCAATCTTCTCTTTAATTAGTTTTTGGAAACTCTCTCCACACTTTTCTGACCAAACGAACGTTACTACTTTTCTAGTTAAATTCGTCAAAGGTCCTGAGAATTTTGAAAAATCTTTGAGGAATCTACGGTAATAACCTGCTAACCTAAGAAGCTTCGTATTTCTGTTGGTGTCTTCGGTCGTTCCCAGTTAATTACCACCTCCACTTTTGCAGGATCTACTAATATTATAATAGTCCAAACCCTAATAAGGATTATTAATAAAGATTTTAAATATTAAAACATTTATTATTATAATTGTATTAATTATTGTTATATAACAGTAAATGAGATATAACAATTAGTAAATTTAATTATGAAAACTTAATTTGAAAACCTAAGTTAAGAAACCCTAATTTATGTGATAAAATTATGTACTGCAGGTGCACAACGTCTATCTAGATTTGGCAAGTACAGGTCGAACCATAGAGACTAGATCAATTCTTTAATATATCATTAATTAATATTTTAGGCAAATTAGAAACAAAAATGGTGGAGAAGATTTATTAACTAAATTATGCAAACTATTAATTAATAATGAAAACTATTAATGAGAAAAGATACTAAGGAATCAGAATCCACCAAATATTAACATAATAAATAATTTCTTATTTCCTAAATTAATTCCCAAATTATTTTCCCTTCTCTTTAAAAATAATAATTCATATAATTAATATGAGCAATAATAAGTTATGAAAAATTCACAGATTAACTATAACTTATCAAAACCTCGCAATCAATATAAGAATCATATGCAATTTATGCGGAGGAAAATATGAAGGCGAAAATAATTAGGAATTAGTTTTGGAACGGAAAGAAAATTTTATTATGAAATACTTAGTTTCATCATCATCCTAGGTATTAGAAATTTAGCTAGCCATGGAATTAAAAATAAAAACAAATAATATTAGTACTACTATTTGCATGAAATAAGAACAATAATTAAAAGAGAATTTCTATTATATTAATAAAAGAAAGTTACAAATACTCCCTGACAGTGGTACCACACGTGATTGGAATAAGAGAAAAGACAAACTCTAAATATCTTACTCCCTTCTACACCAGTGAAAAACTAAGGAAAAAAAAAATAACAATTGGCGCCCTTCTTTGTAAAACAAGAGGTGTATTTATAGGGAAAATACATTTGTGCCCCAATTTAGGTTCATTGAAATTGGACAGTTTTGTTCCATTTTTTCCTCTTCTTTCCTTCTTGACTTCCATCTTTATATATATGATAATTGTGACGCCCCCAAAATAGGTATACACAACACCCATTCTGAGTCGCCAAATACATGGTACAGAAACAACTACAACTTTATTATTACAACAAGAAAGCTGTGAGTTTAAATACAAATATTATCTTCAGAGACAATATCTATACTCAAATAAATCCTCATCACATTTATTGATACATTATTTTACAAAAATGGTGAGGACTACTAAACAATCCTTTCTAAAACCTTCATTCCATACCCACAGGCTACGTACTCGCTTATATTCTCGCCTCCCGAGAAAAATGGAACAAAAAAGGAAAAGGGTGAGCTCAACTAGCTCAAGAAAAGAATATTATGACTAAGATAATATACAAAAAATTATCGTTAGTCTTCAACGAGGAAAAATATAATAGAATACTGATAGACAACAAATTTTAAATCAATATTCGCAATGAAATAATAATTCATTAGAAGAGTTAAGTAGAGAATGCAAACTACTATCTTCTATGTATGAATTTAAAAGTTCATCGCTCATCTTTTATCCCCAGTAACATCAATCAATATACATCCGAATCAAATATTCATCTTTGTGACTACTGAGCCAAAGATATTCATCGATTGGTCATGTTCATTTAAACACCGCTTATCTTTTGCACTACTGGGCCAAAGATATTCTTCAGAAATCATTCATCTTTGCACTACTGAGCCAAAGATATTCTTAAGAAATCATTCATCTTTGCACTACTGCCAAAGATATTCCATAATATCATCATTTTAAGACCGAGGATGATGAAAATATTTTTTTAAAGAAAGCGAATCCAAATTGAAACAAAATGACAAGGATTAAGGATTAAGGATTCGTACTTGGTTTTATCCACGTCCAAAAATACCTCAAAAATAATCATAGTGGTGTAAAATTCAAGAATGATCAAAACATGGATACAATCGAGTTAGTATCCGAGAATAGATGTTTTAGACGAAAAGAAGAAATTTTATTTTTCTATTGAATAAGATCGTGAGTATCACGTGAATAAGGTCAGATATCGTGAATAAGTGCCGATATACATGAATAGTAACTCCGACACCAAAAGATAGAAATTCCACAAAAACATCTTCACGCTTCATGAATAGTACTCGTGAATAGTAACTCGTGAACGAAGACTTCTGAATAGTAACTTCGTGAATAGTAACTCATGAATAGTAACTTCGTGAATAGTAACTCATGAATAGTAACCCATGAATAGTAACCACGACATGAAAAAGTTCCAAATTTGATAAAACTTCAGATCAACATTTCGATTATAATGATATTCAAGAAATAATATCATCATAAAAAAAAAATAATATCCCTTACCTCGAAAGATCGGTACTTCTAACTAGAATCTAAGGGTATAGTCTTTGAAGGAACTTGCACCATCTAGCAATACTCAAAGTATACTCAAAATACTCACAAGAATACGCTCGATAATATAGAGAGAAAACTTCAGATTTACGGTGTGATTTTCAATTCTAACCGAGCACCTATTTATAGAAATTGCTTAGAACACCAAAGAGAAAATTTAATAAAATATTAATATAATATATATTAAATTCCTAAGCCCACTCGACCATCCGAATTCAGCCACTAATAATGACAAAACAAAAAAAACGTTTTTGTTATTAAAATTAATTAAAACTTTCAAAAATCAATTATTTGAACTTGAACTTCAATAATTCATAATAAATAGCCCTTTCATCAGAAAATTGAATCTCGAGAGTTTTTATAGGAAATTCAATTCTCTACAACTTTGTAGAAGAAAGTTTTCCAAATTCCAAATAGAAATTGACCGAAATCCACAAACGGTGATTTTACAATTTATAATCAAATTTTGATTCAATAATTGTGTCCACCAACACACAAAACATGTGTTAAACATTTAATGCCACAAAAATACTCTTCCTCCTCATATACTCATATATCCCACATTCATTGTAAAAATATCACCGTTAATATATTATTAAAATAATATATTTAAATGAATTATTTTATCGAAAAAGATAAAATATTAATTTTCAACAATTGTCATTTTAAAATTTTTCTCCATCTATATCCACATAAAATCAATATTTTCCTCATCATATAAATCAATAATTAATTATTCACAAATAATATTCTGAGAATCACAATATTAATGACAGCATAGGTTCCTGGGAAGAGGGGCTTTCAATAAGAATTTCTTCTTCTCAATGGCCGCAATTAGGTGACCAAACCTCTCCTTAGGCAGAACTTTCTAGACATTGCCAACAATGTTATCTAATAATATTATTAGAGATAATATGAATTATTGCTTCGATAATGAAAGATAATTGTGTAATGACAATTATTGAAACAACAATGAATATAAAATATCAACGCGTGACAATTATTAACTCAATAAAATCTTTGAAGCAGTAATTATCGTAACCATTATGAGAGTAGTGCCTTCTTACGCAAGAATCAATAATTGATGCAATATGGTGTCTTCTTGCTCAACAACGTGTATTAGTGTGTTTTAACCAACGGGTATTCCAACAAAAGATAATCTTCAGTAATAACTACGCCTAGTTATTTAAAAACAACTTATATTTGTCGTTTTCTTCATCCAATCGCTTTCCGTTATGGAGCCCACACATGGGCTGCGCCATCGCATTACGAATATTCCCACAAAGATTTAATATTCCACGACCAAACGAATATTCCCAAGCGATAATGAATATTTTATAACCACTTGCTTATTTTGAAATATTTGCGTATTTAACCCTTAACTATCCACATTAATCAAATCAACCCTTACTATTTCAAAATAATAAATAAAGGAAATTCCTTTTTATTTAAAAATTTTGGGGTCTTACAACCTCCCTCCTTATGAAATTTCGTCCTCGAAATTGGACGTATATGTACTGGTGTTTGAAAAGGTGAGGATACCTCGCTTTCATTTCCGTTTCCAATTCGGGTAATTTCCTCTATAGCATGATTCCTCCACAAAACTTTAACTTGTGGTATGACCTTTCTTGCGTAGGACATGCTCCTTCCTATCCAAGATCTTGACGAGTACCTCCTCACACGTTAAGTCTTGGCTATTTCGTCCAGGTTCTAATTCTATAACGTGGTTCGGGTCTTTCACATATTTACTGAAGTATGAGATATGTGAAACACATTATGAACACGAGACATACTTGAGGTAACGCAAGTCTATAGGCTACATTTCCTACTCGGTCAAGAATTTGAAATGGACCAATAAATCGTGGATTGAGCTTTCCTCTCTTCCCAAATCTTGTAACTCCCTTCCATGGAGCAACTCGCAACAATACATGATCCCCTACACTAAATTCCACGTCCTTTCGATGAAGATCCGCATAACTCTTTTGTCGATCTTGTGCCGTTTGTATACGTTGTCGAATCATTTGAATCTTTTCGGTAGTCATAAGTACTAACTCGGGTCCCAACAATGTTGTTTCACCCACCTCATCCCAACATATTGGAGAGCGACACTTTCGTCCATATAATGCTTCAAATGGAACCCTGCCTATGTTTAATAACTATTGTTGTATGAGAATTCCACCAATGGCAAGTACTTATCCCAACTTCCTTTGAAATCTAGGACACAGAGTTTTAATATATCTTCAAGAGTTTGAGTAGTCCTTTCTGATTGCCCATCCGTTTGAGGATGGTATGCCAAACCAAATAAATCAGAATTCGTGCCCATAGCTTTTCACAAACTAACCCAAAATCATGAAGTGAATCTTGGGTCACGATCCGAAACTATGGATACAGGCATGCCATGCAACTTCACAATCTCATTTACGTACATACGAGAAAGACGTTCAAGGGAATAAGTCTCTCGTATCGGCAAGAAATGAGCAGACTTGGTTAATCTATCAACAATAACCCAAATCGCATCTATGCCTTGAGAAACCTTGGGAAGATTAGTAATGAAATTCAGGGTAATGTGTTCCCACATCCATTTCAAAATCTCAAGTGGTTGCAACGGACCCTTTGGCACTTGATGCTTCGCCTTTACACGTTGGAAAGTTAAACATATCGAGATAAACTTTGCAATCTCTCTCTTCATATTGCTCCACCAAAATGTATGTCGAAGATCACGATACATTTTAGTACTTCCAGGATGGATTGCAAATTGCGTATTGTGTGCCTCCATCATAATCTTGTACTTCAAATCAGAGTCGTTAGGAACACAAAGTCTAGAGTGGACTCGAAGTATTCCTTCTTCATCAATTCTCGCTTCCGGAATAGCTCCTTCTTGTACTTTCTTCTTCATACGCATCGATCGGCCCAAGGGTGGCTTGAGCAACCTTAACTTTTCTATTAAAGTTGGCTCTGTCGTATACTTGACATCATCGCACTTTCGTTCGCATATGATCTTCTACTCAACGTCGGCCACTACCACGTTCGCTTTTCCAAGATGGTATGGTTAGAATATGTGCCGAAATGAGTCGCCTCTTGAGCTCTTGGAAAATCTTCTCGCATTCCTCGCTCCATATGAATTTTGTATCTTTTCGAGTCACTAAGTTAGCAGATAGCGATTCAAGAAAATCCTTCCACGAATCTCCGATAATAACCAACTAAGCCTAGAAAGCTACGATTTCGACATCGACTTAGGTTGCTCTCAATCGTGACTCATATCCCAATCTTGGATAGCACATCACAATGACACCTATCGGTTTACTATCGCATGAATATGACGCCCCCACAGAGAGTAAAGCCGGTGAATTCCACAAAGGAAGTCACAAGATAAAGGCTTAGGTACCAAATTCTATAGTTGAATTTTTAACTCTCAAGTTCAATAGGAGCCATTCGATATGAGATTTTAGAAATGAGTTTTTGTAAGGGTTCAAAGTCGATACAAAATTTAATATCGAGCTTTGGGAGTAAGCCAAAAATTCTTCGAGAAAATACGTCGGGAAAAATCAATAACAACAAGAATATTATTCAAATCGGCGTGTCTTTATTCAAATCCATAACATGGACTAAGAAAACTTGACATCCGTAATAAGCGAATGACTTCATGGCTTGATATGAAAATGTTTGATTACAATGGTTTGATTGCTTAAATTGAATAACAAAGTTGCTTAGGAATGTGAAAACTAACAACCTTACGAAAGTAATTAATTTTGGCATGATGAGTAGTTAACCTTAAAATCACATCAAAAGCAAATATCTCTATAGAAATAAGGTTAACGTGTAATGTGATAGTGCCAACTTGAATCAAGCAAGATTTTTAAATAATGGATGTAATGAAATTTTCTCTAATGGAGTCTCCTGAGATAGGTCAAAGTTTAATTTCTCCGTAGTCAAGTTCAAACGTTGAACGCAAGCAAGAGAGATAAAGAATGGGTAGAACCCAAAGTATCTACTAAGGTATAAACTTCGCAAGAATTTATAATTAACTAACCGTGCTAACCGTTCGGGTTCCTCGCATTTTTGATTGGTCACGACAAACGCTCTTCCAAGAACCGTTGACCTTGACTTTTTACGGGACATCCTTTTGAGTCACCATTCACGCTGGATGGGTTTCGATATCGTTACAATCTCGGCGATATGTCCTTCTTTTCCACAATTATAGCATACCTTGGAAGGCTTTGAACAATTTGACCTTATATGTCCCTCCTCTCCACATCTCAGTAGCATCTAAGCGGCGATCGTTCTCTTCCCTAGAATTTGTTAATGGTCTTGATGTTCTTTCAAACGTCTTCCCGTCATCGTTAAATCTTCTCTTTTAGATTGGACATCTCTTTCCATAATATCAACGCATCGTGCGACTTTTTACCCATGCATCACTCATTCTCACTCGTTCGATTATTTCTTCTTTCATTTCGATTCGAGCTTTATCATCTTATACTCTGCCAAAGAGTGCTTCTATTCAAGCATCACGTATCGGGTAACACAAGCTTGAATCGTTGCATCCTTTTGCTCCACGACTGCCTGCAATTCTTTAGCCTGCTCTTCTAACTCATGAATACGATTTTGCAATTCTATATTTCGATCATAAAATACCTCTAATAAACTCTCTTCAGGTACCTCTTCTTCATCTTCTCCTTCACTCTCAGCTGTTACCTCTGCGATTATCTCGGGTGCAACTATCAATTCTTCACTCACCACATGGATATCTCTAATTCCTTCTTCTTTGACATCACATTATCACGGTTGGCGATTAGAGGTGTCTCCACGATCTCATTCACTCCATTGTTAACGTTACCAGTGACCATTCTAAAAAACTATCATAAAACAAGGGTTAATTAAATAAATTAACAAATCACATAATATCCCTATATCTTGACCAACTAACAAATAAGCTTAGGTAGGACACACTAGCGAAGGATTTACTCGTCTCTCCCTCCTAGTTCTATTCACCGATCTCCGCCAGAGATCATATCCCTAAGCTCTGATACCAACTGTGACGCCCCCAAAATAGGTATACACAACACCCATTACGAAGTCGCCAAATACATGGTACGTAAACAACTACAACTTTATTATTACAACAAGAAAGCGTGAGTTTAAATACAAATATTATCTTCTAGACAATATCTATACTCAAATAAATCCTCATCACATTTATTGATACATTATTTTACAAAAATGGTGAGGACTACTAAACAATCCTTTCTAAAACCTTCATTCCATACCCCTACTGCGTACTCGCTATATTCTCGCCTCCCGAGAAAAATGGAACAAAAGGAAAAGGGTGAGCTCAACTAGCTCGGTAAAGAATATTATGACTAAGATAATATACAACAAATTATCGTTAGTCTTCAACGAGGAAAAATATAATAGAATACTGATAGACAACAAATTTTAAATCAATATTCGTAGCGAAAATAATAATTCATTAGAAGAGTTAAGTAGAGAATGCAAACTACTATCTTCTATGTATGAATTTAAAAGTTCATCGTCTATCTTTTATCCTGTAACATCAATCAATATACATCCGAATCAAATATTCATCTTTGCACTATGTGCCAAAGATATTCATCGATTGGTCATGTTCATTTAAACACCGCTTATCTTTGCACTACTGAGCCAAAGATATTCTTCAGAAATCATTCATCTTTGCACTACTGTGCCAAAGATATTCTTAAGAAATCATTCATCTTTTGCACTACTGTGCCAAAGATATTCCATAATATCATCATTTAAGGCGAGGATGATGAAAAATATTTTTTAAAGAAGCGAATCCAGTGAAACAAAATGACAAGGATTAAGGATTAAGGATTCGTACTTGGTTTTATCCACGTCCAAAAATACCTCAAAAATAATCATAGTGGTGTAAAATTCAAGAATGATCAAAACATGGATACAATCAGAGTTAGTATCCAGAATAGATGTTTTGGACGAAAAGAAGAAATTTTATTTTTCGGTGAATAGTAACCGATAACGTGAATAGTGCCGTATACGTGAATAGTAACTCCGACACCAAAAGATAGAAATTCCACAAAAACATCTTCACGCTTCATGAATAGTACTCGTGAATAGTAACTCGTGAATAGTAACTCATGAATAGTAACTCGTGAATAGTAACTCATGAATAGTAACTCGTGAATAGTAACTCATGAATAGTAACCCCGACATGAAAAAGTTCCAAATTTGATAAAAACTTCAGATCAACATTTCAGTATAATGATATTGAAGAAATAATATCATTACGAAAAAAAAAAAATATCCCTTACCTCGAAAGATCAGTACTTCTAGCTAGAATACCGGGTATAGTGCTGAAGGGAACTTGCACCGTCTAGCAATACTCAAAGTATACTCAAAATACTCACAAGAATACGCTCGATAATATAGAGAGAGAAAACTTCAGTTTCTGGTGTGATTTTCAATTCTAACCTAAGCACCCTATTTATAGGAAATTGCTTAGAACACCAAAGCAGAAAATTTAATAAAATATTAATATAATATATATTAAATTCCTAAGCCCACTCTGACCATCTGAATTCAGCCACTAATAATGACAAAAACAAAAAAAACGTTTTTGTTATTAAAATTAATTAAAACTTTCAAAAATCAATTATTTCGGAACTTCGGAACTTCAATAATTCATAATAAATAGCCCTTTCATCAGAAAATTCGAATCTCGCGAGTTTTTATAGGAAATTCAATTCTCTACAACTTTGCAGAAGAAAGTTTTCAAAATTCCAAATAGAAATTGTGATGAAATCCACAAACAGGTGATTTTACAAGCTATAATCAAATTTGATTAATAATTGTGTCCACCAACACACAAAACATGTGTTAAACATTTAATGCCACAAAAATACTCTTCCTCCTCATATACTCATATATCCCACATTCATTGTAAAAATATCACAATTAACATATTATTAAAATAATATATTTAAATGAATTATTTTATCGAAAAAGATAAAATATTAATTTTCAACAATTGTCATTTTAAAATTTTTCTCCATCTATATCCACATAAAATCAATATTTTCCTCATCATATAAATCAATAATTAATTATTCACAAATAATATTACGTAATCACAATATTGACAACGAGGCGGTTCCTCAGAAAGAGGGGCTTTCAATAAGAATTTCTTCTTCTTGGTAGCGCAATTAGGTGACCAAACCTCTCCTTAGACAGAACTTTCTAGACATTGCCAACAATGTTATCTAATAATATTATTCAGATAATATGAATTATTGCTTCGATAATGAAAAGATCTTGTGTAATGACAATTATTGAAACAACAATGAATATAAAATATCAACGCAGCAATTATTAACTCAATTAAATACTGAACAGTAATTATTGTAACCATTATTGAGTAGTGCCTTCTTATGTAAGAATCAATAATTGATGCAATACCGTGTGCTACTGTTCAACAACGTGTATTAGTGTGTTTTAACCAACGGGTATTCCAACAAAGATTAACTTGAATAACAACTTCTGAAGTTATTTAAAAACAACTTATATTTGTCGTTTTCTTCATCCAATCGCTTTCCGTTATGGGGCCCACACATGGCTGCGCCGTCGTACGAATATTCCCCGACAGTACGAATATTCCACGACCAAATGAATATTCCCCGACGATAATGAATATTTTATAACCACTTGCTTATTTTGAAATATTTGCATATTTAACCCTTAACTATCCACATTAATCAAATCAACCCTTACTATTTCAAAATAATAAATAAAGGAAATTCCTTTTTATTTAAAAATTTTCGGGGTCTTACAATAATCCTCCAAGAGTCATTTTTTATATTTAAAAGTTGGATATAAATCCTTTATTTTCTCCATAAGAAAAATAAATGTTTTTTCCTATAAAACAAAACAAAATATATTAGTTAAATAAAATAAAAATATAAAATAATAAATATGGGAATATTAAAATGTATTAATTATGAGTTTATCAAATACCCCCATACCTAGCTTTTGCTCCTCCTTGAGTAAAATAAAAATAAAACAAAAATTACACTACCCCATTTTTGTTGGAAACACGAGTGCACTAAGCATGTGTAACATGCCTTTAAACCCCAAGGTTACCCCAAGTGGACGGTTTGTGTCTCATAAGGGTTTGCAGTGAATATACCCACAAAAATCAAAACTATTTTTGGGTTCAACAAATTATGAAATTGAAACAAACTTCTAAATATCCATGGACATTATACATAAGAAAGATTAAATTCAAAATCACACTTTTACCTTATCAAAAATACTCAATCTTCATTTTAGACACCATCCTTCATTAAATCAATTCCATCTGATGCAAGCATGTGTATATGATGTAACTTTTTGTAGGAATTTTTACAATGAAAATCAAGCAAACTCATTTTCCTTTTTTTTCTTTTTTTCCATTTTTTTCTTAACTTGTGCAATGTCTCATTTTTTTTTGGCTTTTCGGAGTTACTCATGTAGCGAGCATTTAGCCAATGACTCCCAAACCAGTTGGTTTTAGGGCACTAGATATAAAGACACCCATAAAGGCTTACGAACTCGAGTAACAAATGCCACAAAATTAGACTAGTCAAACTGCTTTTATCCATCACACTTTTTAGCATGAATATCGATGCTTCCTGAGGCTTAGATACCCAGTTATTTTGTTCAATGGACATTGAAGCAGTTATTTATTTATTTTTTAACTTTTTTTTCTTTTTTATCTTCTTCTTTTTTTCTTGAAATTGGTTGAATAATGGTTTACACCCCACAACTAAGAGTTAGTGCGAACGTGAAGTGTAAAAATGCATAGGAACTTTATTTTACTTAAGATGGTGTTTCAAACTAAGATTTTGTAAAAGTTCTAAATCTTTCAATTTTATTCATAAATTTTAACTCCACGGGCACTTATTAGAATAAAATCAATCCATAAAAAGTCAAAAAATATTTCATTTTTTCAAAAAATTTTTACTATATTTTTCTAAAAAAAAGTTTTAATATAATAATACAAACAAACTCCCCCTATACCTAAATCATGCATTGTCCTCAATGTATGCAAATGAAGAAAGAGAACAAAGAAATGAAAAAAATTGTACCTCGTAGGATGGGGCACGAGCCGGATGACAAAAGAAAAATATACATACAAACTTACAAATACAAGCACAGTGCCAATCATTTTGAATCAGGTGGGTCAACAAGGTACACCACCTCCTCTGGTTCGTTTGACATTTCTAAAAAGGGTTATTGTTGGTCATTCACTTTGAAAATTTCTCCTCTATTTGAATTTTTAAATTTTATTGCCCCATGAGAGTAAACTACCTTTAGTAAAAAAGGTTCATCCCATATAGAATGCAACTTTCCAGGAAATAGATGTAGCCTAGAACTATACAAGAGATCTTTTTGACCAGGTGAATGATTTTCTCAAAATTGACTTATCATAAAAAAATTTGTTCTTTCCTTGTAAATTTTAGCATTTTCATAAGCATCATTCGTAATCTCATCTATCTCAGCTAATTGCAATTGTCTATAATTCCCATCAGTGGACATATCAAAATTCAACTATTTTATGGTGCACAAAGCACGATGTTCAAGTTCAACTGATAAGTGATAAGCTTTCCCAAACACAAGCCTATACGGTGACATTCCTAAATTAGTCTTAAAGGCAGTACAATAAGCCCACAATGCATCTAACAATTTGAGAGACCAATCTTTTTTTTTATTGAAACTCACTGTTATTTAAAAAATTTGTTTTATTTGCCTATTTGAGACTTCTACTTGACCACTTGTTTGAGGGTGATATGGTGTTGCAAGCTTGTGGGTGATGGAATACTTTTTCAGCAAGGATGCAAAAGGCCAATTGCGAAAATGCTTTCTCTTTCAAAAATCTGACAACAACCTTATTGTCATTGGTCTTGGTTGGTATAGATTCTACCCACTTAGACACGTAATCCACCATAAGTAAAATGTATAGATTTCTAAAAGATTTTGGAAATGGGCCCATGAAATTGATTCCCACACATCAAACAATTCAATGACTAGAATGGGTTGCATTGGCATCATATTTCTCCTAGTGATCCTCCCTAATTGTTGACACCTATTACAATTGGCACAAAATTCCGTGGCATTCTTAAATAGACCATGCTAATAGAAACAACACTAGAGGACTTTGGTGACCATCTTTTTGCCTCCAAAATGTCCTCCACAAGTTTGGTTATGACAAAATGATAGAACACTCCTAAACTTATGATCTGGTACACACCTCCTAATGATTTGATTAGGGCAAAATTTGAACAAATAGGGGTCATCCCAATAAAAGTGTTTAACTTATGAAAGAAACTTGGATCAGTCTTGTTTGGACCAATGGGAAGGAATCTCACTAGTAACTAGGTAGTTCACAATATCAGCAAACTAAGGTCTAATAGATATAGAGAAAAGGTGCTCATCTGGGAAAGATTCATTTAAGGGCATGTTAGAGTTGGACTCCACAACTAAACGGGACAAATGATCAGCTACCATATTTTCGGACAGTTTTTTGTTTTGTATCTTTAGGTCAAATTCTTGGAGAAATAAGACACAACGAATTAAACGGGCTTTTGAATCTTTTTTGGAAAAAAGATGTCTGAGGGAAACAGGTCAGTGTAAACAATGATTTTAGACCCAATAAGTTTAAATCAAAATTTTCTAGGGCTAATACTATAGCTAGAAGTTCTTTTTTAGTAGTGGAATAGTTCAATTGTACATCATTCAAAGTCCTACTAGCATAGTAAATGACATGGGGAATCTTGTTGATTCTTTGCCCTAGAATACACCAACTGCATAGTCAGATGCATCACATATTAACTCAAATGGTTGACTCCAATCAGGTGATTTGATGATAGGAGCTGAAGTCAACTCCCTTTTGAGTTGTTCAAAGGATTGAAGATATTTTTCATTAAATTCAAATTTTGTATCTTTACCTAGAAAATTGGTCAAGGGTCTTGCTTTTTTACTGAAATCTTGAATGATTTGCCTATAAAAGCCTGCATGTCCTAGGAATGAACGAATTTCTTTTATTATCCTAGGTGGTGGAAGATTGGCAATGAGGTCGATTTTGGCTTTGTCTACTTTAATTCTTTTTTCAGATATTATATGACCAAGAACAATTCCTTTTTTAACCATGAAATTATATTTTACCCAATTTAGATTAAGTTTGTTTCCTTACATCTCCTTAGAACTAAGTCAAGATGGTGAAGGCACTCATGAAATGTAAACCCAAGTATGGAAAAATTATCAATGAAAATTTATAGGAATTTCTCCACCATATCAGAAAAAATGCTGATCATGCATCTTTGAAAGGTGGTAGAGGCACTACATAGCCTAAATGGTAGATGACGATATGCAAAGGTGCCATAAGAACAAGTGAATGTGGTCTTTTCTTGGTCTTCTAGGGCTATACGAATTTGAAAGTAGCCCGAGTAACCATCAGGGAAACAATAGTAAGCATGACCGGCTAACCTTTCTAGAATTTGGTATATGAAGGGTAAAGGAAAATGATCATTTCTTGTGGCAGCATTGAGTTTTCTATAGTCTATGCAAACCCTCCAACAAGATTGGACATGAGTGGGAACTAACTCATTAGCTTCATTTTGAACCATCGTTAAGCCAGAATTTTTAGGTACCACCTCAACAGGACTTACCCACGAGCTATCAGAAATGGGATAGATGACAGGAATTTGACCCTTAGGATTGACAACAGGCTGGGTTTCTAAGACAACAAAGTTAACAGGGAAAATAAAATTGCCAACCTTAATGAGTACATCCTCAACTATTCCCTTTGGGACTTTAACAGAACGGTCAGCTAGTTAGAGTGTGACACTTGTCTTTTTCAACTCCCCTAAACCCAATGTATGGTGGTAACAGGTTCACACTAGCTCCTAAATCAAGCAAAGATTTTTCAATTATGGTGTCACCTATGGTGCATGAAATAGTAGGATAACCGGGATCCTTTTACTTTACAGGAAGTTGACATGACAAGATAGAGCTGACATGAGCGGTTAGAAAAGCTTTCTAAGGAACATGAGTGGTCCTTTTGTGTGTGCACAAATCTTTTATACATTTAGCATATGAGGGAACTTGTTGAATGACATCTAGAAGAGGAATATTAATTTTCACTTGTTTGAACACTTCTAGAATTTTTTCTAGCTGGACTGACTGCTTGTTTGAAATAAGCCTTTGAGGAAATGGAGCTTTTGGTTTAAAGACTTTTTCAGTTGACTCAAAAGATGTGGTTTGATCATTTTTGACATAAGCTTAGTAGATGGGCCAACTGACTTAGAGTTTGTGGGCTTTTTAGGCTGGACTGACTTTGAAGACGGATCGTTAGATTCAATATTTAAATTTTTCTCTTCTTCATTATCAATGTTAGCATGATTTTTAAAATAATTTCTAGACTTTAAAGAGATTACATAATTCACATGATTGATTTGATTATTTTCAAGTGAAGTAGCATGATAAGGTTTTTGATTAGGGACTTAAAATTTTGGATTGGTCTCGGGTTGACTGGGAAACTTACCCTTCTCTCTTTTACTAACTGTAGTGGCCAATTGACTAATTTGGATCTCTAAATGAGATAAGGCTTGGTTAGTGTTTTTCATTAACGTTTCCATGTTCTTCTCTAAAGTGCTAAGTCTCTTCTCACTTTCATTAGAAAAACCTGGTGGATATTGAGGTGATGAACTTGAATTTTGGTACGAACTAAGATTTGGCTTTTGGTACGGTTGAAAAGATTGATTTAGAGACTGATTGACCTGATTTGAAGAGTTATTCGGGTAGAGTCCTTGGTTCCATGCAAAATTAAGATGATTTCTCCAACCTGGATTATAAGTGGATACAAATGGGTTATTCCTAGGTCTTTGAAACATTGCATTGACTTGTTCATATTCTTCAGGTTAGGGCATGACTTTAGGACATTCATCAATCACTTTGCTTGGTGAATTACACCTTAGACACAAAGGTGTTGATGTTGAGACTTGGTTCACATGTGATGGTCCCCTAAGTTTGTAAAGCTTCGAGTCTTTTAAGTACACTAGCTAACTTAGCTTTGGTAGCAATTGAATTGTCAATTGTATGAACACCCCTAGATGAACTAGGTTTATCGGTCTCTTGGGTGGTTTTCCATTGCGTAGTTTTTTCTGCTAAGTCTTCTAATAAATCCCAAGCCTTTTCCTCATCATTATTATGAAAATCCCCTTGACACATTGACTCTAACATTGTCTTAGTGGAATAGTCTAAACATTCGTTGGCAATTTGACACAATCTCCATTTCTCAATTCCATGGTCTAGGCACTTGGATAACAATTTTTAAATTTATCAAAATATTTCCAAAAGGACTCTTTTTGAAGTTGACAAAATTGATGAATTGTAGTCCTAATTTTAGCAGTTTTATGATTAGGAAAATATTTTTTAGAAATGTAACAAAAAATCCCTCCCAGGTTGATATGGAATTATTCAGTAGGCTATATGACCACTTTTTAGCATAATCTTTTAAAGCAAATGTGATAAATCTTAGCCTAATTGAGTCATTAGACAATTGTTGAATTTTCATTAAGGCACAAACTTCCTTAAATTCCTGAATGAATAAGTATGGATCTTCTATATACCAGTGAACCTTGGTAACATATTTATGAAATGCAGTTTAAGTTCAAAATCATTACCACTTACCGGTTATAGACTTATGCATGAAGGTTGGGTTGAGCGGGAAGGATGACATCGATCCCTTAAAGAAACAGTTTGTGCACCCTCCATTTTTCTTAAAGTGAGATCTTTTAAAGTTAAGTCCAAAAAATCAATTTTCTCACTAATCGTGATGTTTCATCCCTAATCCACACTTTTTATGTAAGACCCTAACTTTTTATGAATAAAATTTGATTTTCTTTATATATTATTCTAAATAGTAAGGTGCTGATTTAATAAATGTTATAGTTATGGGTGAAATGTGTAAATTTTACAAAGTAAACAGTTGTCAAAAATATTCATTTGGTCGGGGAATATTCGTACGACGGCGCAATCATTGGTGGACCACATAATGTAATAACTGTCGGATATAGAAAGCGACAAAAATAACCTTTTTTATAAAATAACGACAAAACTTGTACCGTTAACTTTTGAAATACACGGTGATAAAAGTAGAGTAATACGCGTTTTTGCACAATATCTCTGATTATTGATTCTTACGTAAGAAGTCACTCAGTATTCAATAATTGCCACAGTAGCAGCTGCATAGTATCATATATCATTGATTCAATAATTGTTACATTAACATCTGCATAATATTTTATATTATTAAATTAATAAATTGTCACGACATAGTAACTCATATTATTGAAATGATATTATTAATAACATTATTTACAATGTCTAGAAAGTTCTGTCGAGGAAAGGGGTTGGATTATCTATTTGTGTGCCAGTAAGGAGAAATCCTTATCGGAAAGTCCTCTCTTTCCTGGGAATGATCCGCTTGTCAATATTGTGAGCTTATAATATCAATTGTGAATAATTATTATAGGGTAAATATTGGTTAAATTTTATAAATGGAGGAATTTAGCATGAGATATTTGTTGAAAGTTTGGCATATTTTTCTGTGGAATTATAATTATCACCTCTGATAAAATATTCATTCAAATATATTATTATAATATATTTCTTAAATAGTAATATTATAATAATATATATAATTTCCTAGCATGTGAATAAATGGAGTGAAGGTTAACAATTTGAATTGGAATTCTTTCTGTGTGCTTCTTCTTTTCCAAATTTGTTGGCTAAAACTTTTCTTGCATAGTTTTTTTCTTTCTTCTTTTTTTCAATTGGTGGGTGGTAAGACTTCTTACAAATCATAGTTTTTTTCCAAATTAGTGGGCCCTCAACCATTAGAAAATGAGAGTTAGACAGATTTATTTTTTTCCTTCCGTGCTGCACTATAAAAGGGGTGGTAACCTTCATCCTAAACACACCAAAAAAATACAAGTGTTTATACTATAATATTGTGAGTATTTCTTTTAAGTATAATAATACTTTGAGTGTAGCTTATAGTGCAAGAGTTTCTCAGGATAATATTCGTTATACCAGTCAGATTTAGTTTTCTACTAAGGTAAAGGATGCTATTTTCTTTCAATACTCATAAGGGATATCATTTTCTTTCATACTTTATATTATGTAAGTGATATTATTTCATTTCATATTCCTAAATTTACACTTACTATGGTAAGTATTGCTTCTATAATTCTTGAAAAGATTAGAAATTCTTTGAGTTTGCACTTCATCTAATATCATTTCACTTGAATATTGGTCTAAACTTTCTTATTAAATTTTAATCTTTTCATTTTGGGATACTATTTATCCATGGTACTATTCATATCAGAGTACTATTCATCCAGGGTACTATTCATGCTGGAGTACTATTCAGCCAGATTGCTATTCATGACAGAGTACTATTTGTTAGTTCCCAGTAGGCACACAATAGATCTAGAAAGGGGGGTTGAATAGATCCTTTTTATTTCAAATACTTTTCTCGTTTATTTTATATTGCTAATGATTTAGCATATGACAAACATAAGAATCTTTTCAAGCACAGGGGAATAAGTAAAAGATCCCCTTCATTGATATATTCATAATCTTACATACATTGTTCTTAGAGTTAGTTAAGTTGTCAATAGTTAATACATGCATAGCAGTTATAGAAGTTAGGTACATAATGTAAATGACATAAAGTAAATGACACAAGGGATTTTAAGTGGTTCAGAGACTCAAGCTCCTAATCCACTCTTCTGCTTTTAACTAGCAGGATTTCCACTAAGGAATTGCAGAACACCCTAAAACACTAAGATTCCTTCAAGGCCTGGAGCCTTGGAACTTCAGTGCACTAAGAACTCTTCAAGGCCAGCAGCCTTGAAACTCCTCTAGTTCCCTAGGAACTCTTCAGGCCCAGCAGGCTTGGAACTTCACTTAGTCCCTTCGGACAAGGACCCCTCAGGCCCTGGCTAATAATTGTTGTTGTCGTTGTTGTTGGTGCCTTGCTGCTAAGATGTCTTTACGCTTGAACATATTTTGTACTTAGCAGCTTGGCGTGGTCCTCCTTGCATTCTGCTTTGAGTTTGGACCACATCTCTTCTGGTGCAGCTGATCTTCATTCTGTTCTGCTCATCTTCATCCGATGTCAGCTGTGCACCATCACCGTTTAGGTTTGCTAAGTGTTTGAGCTTTTGGTAGACTTCGTCTGGCACTTAGCATTCCCTGAACCCTTCTTAACTGGTTCGTAGACATGGTTCTGCACTTGTTCTGTTTCATCTTTTGGTTCATGGTGAGTCGTAGAGTGGCTCTCTGGATCTTCTTTGTGCTCTGCTACTTTTTTGAATGTTATCTTCTTGTCTTTCTCGGCTCTCAGCTTAGCTGCCATCTTCAGTGACATTCTCATCTTTATTGAGTGAAGCTTTAGTCTGTTCATGTCCTTCTTCAAAGCTGCTTCACTTCCACCTTTGTAATCTCACTGTCACTGAGACTTGTTTTGTTTAGTTCTGGTAGAACTCGTAGAGTCAACAATAGCATTCCAACAACTCAACGATTCTGCAACTTCAGCTTTTTCAGCAACTTCTGATCTTTGAAGCTCTGGGTTGATATATACTCCTTCCCAATCTTCCCATTGGGATATAGGTGTTGAAAGCTATTTGAATTGCATCGCAAATCTCGAGTTATTTTGTGTAGACTGCAGATGTGACATGACATCCCCTTTTTGACTTTTTGACACTGCAGTCGACTGTTTCACCTACCCCGTCAGAGATGTCACTTTGATGTCTCGGGCAGGTAATCGACTTTATTTCCTCCTTCTAATTTCTAGATCAGAGGTTGTCCTTTTGCATCGATGCTCTCAATAAGCTATGTTCGATTATTAATCTTCAGATTGAATAGTTGCCAATGCTTCAATCTTCAGTTGACCGAACTCCACGATTCTGATGCATCTATTCTAGGACCTGATCGCAGTGTCATGTTGAATGTTGCTCATTGACAGATTGAGACAACACTATGATCTTGAAGAGTGTTCATCGAATTTTCAATGTAGAACACATCTTCCTTTTCTTATGCAGTGCTTCAACACTTCAGTTTTCTTCGACTGATCATAAAAACTGACAGCTTGACTCCTTGTTCTGGCCTCTTCTGAATAGTAAGACACTTTAGATTTGTGGCATGCCTAGATCGCTTTCTCCTTGTGATCTCCCATTCACTTATCATCAATAGACTGACCCAATGCTTAATCACTTTAGCCTCATTCTTTATAAGCTGACTAGTATCTTTGTGAACACTTCATCAGTTCCTGCTTTGTTTGGCAAACACTACGATCATGGTTAATCCCAAGATCATTGTCTTCTGTTCTCTTGACGGCTACTGCACTTGCTAACTTTCCTTAGTCAGTTACTTTAACTGAAGTCTTCTTCTGATCAACTTGTGGAAGACTTCATCTTGAATGGCTTCACAACTCAATCTGGATGTTGATTGGGTTGGTGCTTAGATCTTCTGTTAGCTTGCATGCCATTCGTTGAGCGCTCTCTGGTTTCCTTTAAGTGGAATGTATCTTTGCATCTCAGACCAGAGGCTTCATACTTTTGATATTCTGGGAGTTCTCATTTGTTGAGAATCGTATTTGCTCTATGATTCTACCTTGGCATTGTAAGCACTTCTGTTGAGGTCTTAGTTCTGCACTTTATGATTCAGCTTTGATGGTACAGACACTACGTGTGACGCCCCCAAAATAGGTATACTTCACCCATCTTGAGTCGCCAGATACATGGTACAAAACTCAACTACAAACTTAATTATACACCTATCGTGCAAAATACGACAAAACATAGCTGAGAGTTTAAACACGAATATTGCCTTCTAGACAATATCCACACTCAATGGAGTCCTCATTACAATTATTATCACACTATTTTATAAAAATAGTGAGGACTACTATAGCCACCATCTCGGACCATCACTCCATTCCCCAACTCGTCCTAGCTATATTCTCATTTCCTGAAGAGAATAGTGAAAGAAAGGGTGAGCTCAACTAGCCCAGTAAGAAACATTATGACTAAGATAATGAAGAATAAATTATCCTTAGCCTTCAACAGTATAACAACTGATAGAATACAATAGATAATAAGTTTTAGATCAACAACTGCAGCGGAATAAGCAATCCATTAAAAGAGTCAAGTAGAGCATGATATCTGCTATCTTCTATGATTTAAAAGTTTATCATCAATTTTATCACTGTAATACTCATCAACAGTTCTTTATTATACCCAAGACAAATAGAACTTTCATCACCTGTCTTCACCTGAACCACCAAAGATGTTAGTTAAATTCACAATTCATGTTTATAATAATGTGAATCAACAATTTCTCCTTGCCACAAAGTCTTAATAGAACATTTACTCAATATCCTTACCCCAAAGGCTAAAGATATTCAAATGTAATAACAATGATCATACCGGTCGAATATTGTCATCTTTGCACTCATCGGCTAAAGATATTCAACTATAAAACCAATGGCCATGATTATACCAATCAATTGTCAGTCAGTGCACTACGACCAAAGACATTCAACTGTTAACTAATGGTCATGATCCTTCCAATCACATCATCGAATTATCCCAGCACTACGACCAAGGATATTCATTAGTATCACAAGTGGTCATGATCATGTCATACACATGTCCATCTTTGCACTACGGGCCAAAGCTATCAATTAACAGTTCATCTTTGCACTACGACCAAAGATATCAATCAACAATTCATCTTAGCACGTAAGCCAAAGATATACTACTGTAAACCAATAATCAATATTCCATCTTTGCACGTAAGCCAAAGATATACAACTGTAAAACCAATAATCAACAGTCCATCTTTGCACGTAAACCAAAGATATACAACTATAAAACCAATAATCAACAATTCGTCTTTGCACGTAAGCCAAAGATATACAATTGTAAAACCAATAATTAACAGTCTATCTATGCACGTAAGCCAAAGATGACTTTCATCACAATATAAACATGAGGATGATGACAATGATATAAGCATTAATCAAATGAAATCAAGGATAAATATTAAAGACTTTAAATTTATCCAGAGTTTAAAAATATCCAAATTGTCAACATGATACTGCTTTGTGGAGTAAAATTCAAGAATAATATTCATGTACCAAAAATAATTTGGACAGAAAAGAAATATATTTTTTGGTTAAATAGTACCTCGCAATAGTACCCTATGAATAGTACTTCGTGAATAGTACCTCGGCATGAAAAGTATTCCAAATACCCAAGTGAATAATATTCGGGTGAATAGTAATTTGGGTGAATAGTAACTTGTGAATAGTAACTCATGAATAGTACTCCGACACGAAAAGTGCCCCGAATACTCGAGTGAATAATCCTAGAGTGAATAGTAATTAGGTGAATAGTAACCTGTGAATAGTAACTCGTAAAAAAATACCTAAGAAAATGATATTCCATGACGAGTACAAAATAAATGATATCTCATACGATTATAATAAAATATATGAAACTACAATTGGATTTTCACCCGCCATGCGGTAATCCACGTAGACAGATCATTTCCACAATTTAATAAAGAATGAATACGAAGGATCATTCACCATGTCTGCGGTAATCCACATAGACAGGTTATTCTAATAGAATAATAAAGAATGGAATAGCAACAAAATTCACCAGGCATGCGATAGACCGCACAAACGGGTTATTCCAATAGAATAATAAAGAATGGAACCAGGTCATGCGTAATCCGCACAGACAGGATATTCCAACAGAATAATAAATAATGAAACGAAGTCATGCGTAATCCGCATGCATGCGGGATATTCTAACGAATAATAAAGAATGGAAGAACAACAAAATTCACGTGCATGCGATAAACCGCATAGATAAAAGTTATTCCAACGAGAATAATAAAGAATGGAATAATAGAAGAATTTCACCATGTATGCGATTGCTTGTAGACAAAGTTATTCCAACATAATAATAAATAATGGAATAACAACCCTTACGAGTATTGAAATAAAATAACTCTCTCTTCATGAATACGAAAGAATAATACCCCTTACCATAAAAGAAACTTGATACTGGAATAGTGAGGTAGTAGACTTCTCTTCTTCTTTCTCTCTATAATAATTGCTCTATAGCTTTAGTGAATTGGTGAAAATAATGAAGCAATGAGCTTCTATTTATAGGAAAATATAGTTTCCATAATTGCACATTTTGTGGCTCAAAATATTATAGTATAATACCTTTATCTTTTCTTTCATTTTTAATTTAGTCATGCAAGTATTATCAAATATGCACCACCTCCCCGAATAGTAAATCATGTGATTCAATACTAAATCATGTAACTCAATAGTTCTAAACATGTAAAAAAATTAATTATGGTATAATACCTCCATCTATATCTCCATTTTTAATTTAGTTATGCAAGTATTATCTATCTTGCACCAACTCCCCTATTAGTAAATCATGTGAATCAATAGTACACACATGTGAACACATAGTTATAAGCATGTGAATTAATAGCAATTAATTGCTCATTTATCCGGTTAATTATCCGATTGGTCAATATAACCTCCAGACATTAATTATTATCGAAATAAATGTTGATTTCCACTAACACTAATAATTCCCACACAATGGAAATATCAATTTCATCTTTAATCAACACGAACTTATTCATCATTAATATTATAACTCACAATATTTAATAACCAGGTCATTCCCAGGAAAGAGGTGGCTTTTCGATAAGGATTTCTCCTTATTAGCGCGCAATTAGGTGACCAAACCTCTCCTTGACAGAACTTCTAGACATTGTCAATATTGCAAAAAATAATATGAATAACTTTGTTGTCTCAATTATTGATTTAATAATATAAAATATTATGCAGATGATATTGTGACAACAATTGAATCAATAATATAAGAGATATGATGCAGCAATTACTGTAGCAATAATTGAGTATAACTGAGTGATTTCTTACGTAAGCATGAATAATTAATATCATGTGCTACTATGCAACCACATGTATTACTGTACTTTTACTACCGGTTATTTTATGACAACTTGCTTACTTTGAAAAATTTTCATATATCACCCTTAACTTTAACCTTTTATCAATTTAACAATTTACTAAATAGAATAATTATAAGAAAATTGAATATTTTCATTTCATAAAATTCGGGGTCTCACACTACGACTCCAAGATCAGATGCCGACATTATACGATCTTTGACCTTAAGCTTGTTGTCTTCATCTGATTTGGCTCAACTACGATCTCTGCCTCTAATGTGATCAATAGACTCTACGACTCAGAGTTTAGTCTACGATTCTTTACTTGGCTTTGGCAGATGCTCGGTCGGCTCTTAGACAGCCTGTCTCTACGATTCAAAACATGACTTCCTTAGCAGACAACGGCTCTGACACACTACGATCCTTCTTCGTCTCTCCTGCCAGTCTACGAACTTCGAGATCTACTATCTTGCAGACTACGATTCTACCTTGATAGTTCTCGAGTTTTCCTTGACTCTCCTGGCAGACTATGATTTTTTGTGTATTGCTCGATGATCAGAAAAGCCTATCTATTACATTACAAGATCAACCTAACAAGCTTGATCTTTCTATATTTATAGTCCTTATACATCATTTCTTTTCAAGGACTTTACAAAGCTGTTTTGCTTATATAGGATCAACCTAACATATTTGATCAATTCATTCTAAGTCCTTGTACATATGGTCCTATTATCTATCAAAGGACTTTACAGCTTTTCTTAATGCAAGCATATTTGCATATTCATTCATATATATCATAATAAAATCATATATATATAGGAATATCATTCACATGTTTATTCTTGACAATCTCCCCCTATTTAATTATGGCAAAAACAATTATAGCATATGCATGAGATGAATGAATCTTATATACAGTGAGCAGCTGTATTTCTAAAATAAATAATCATGAATGTCATTGATAATAATATGGATTTACATAAACTATGATACTTTACATCCTGGATCCAGGACATACCTAACTTGTTAGAGATGTACCTTTTTAGCTCCTTATATATTTCCAAGATGTTTGTTGATCAGCTACTAATCTGTTTGATCTTTTTGTTCCTACTCCCCCTGGGATGGTGACTCCATTTCTTTTCCTTGCTCCCCTTCAGATTCATGCTCTTCTTCTTTTTCTGACTCCCCCTCAAACTCTGCATTCATAGGATCATCATACTTTGGCTCCCCCTCAAATGATGATTCTGCTTCTACTACTGTTATCTTCTTCTTGGCCTTCTTATCTTCTTTGCTTCTTTTCTCCTTGCTCCTCCTTGAGTTCTTCTGCTTATGTCTCTTTTTCTCCCCCTTTCTGTTATTAATCACTTGTGAAAGCTACTCAATATTGGACGGGAGTTGCTCCATCAAGTAAGATGAGTTACCAACCTCAATCTTAAGTTCTTGTTGGCTCAGCTGAATTTGTAGGGAAAAAGATTGATTCAGATTGTCAATCTCGTCAAAGAAGGATATAATTTGTTCTTCATTACCCTACTATGCTCGTAGAGCTTCTGCCTTCTGATCATTTATAGTCTTCAGATATATTTGATCTCTCTCTTTGATTTTGAGAGATATATCAGACATAGTGGCTTGAAGTCTGTTTTGAACTGTATTGCCTCCTGATTTTGTCAACATCTTTGACTCTTCAGTGATGATAGATATCTTCTCAACCAGCTCATCAGAATTCTTCAATAACTCCTACTCCGTAGGAGTTTGGTCATATGGTTGGGCAGGCTTTTGTTGACCACTAGTTTGGACTCTAAAATTTTCATTCTTGGACAGATTTTGGAAAGCTGATTTGATAAATTATTGAGTGCCATTCACAATTGGAGGATGAAGGAATATCAAACAACTGTGCTTGGGCAGAGGAAAGCTTCTCAAACTGAACTTGATCATTTTTAATGATAGAGTGAAGGGACTCTATGATCATCACCTTTGCCATGATCCTTCTGCCATCAGAACCCACTCCACGATCATAGGGAATGTAGTGATTGCCAGCATGTCGATAGACTTTGTAGTGAGGCTAGTCTTTGATCATCATGGTTGCAAACTTCTTTACCCTTGGGAAGTTCTGTGACACCAGCTCCTGGTTTGGAAACTGAGAGTAGCACCAAATGAAGTAACTTCCATCCTTTTCAGTATATGCCTTTAACCCTGGCATCCAGGGGAAAAACCATCTCATTAGAAGGTCATCAGGATTGTAGAGGATAGTAGTGAAATCTAATTCCATGTTATTTCAATTTTTAAACACTTCGTATGCAGTCATCCTCACAACCTTGAGTTGTTCATTGCCATAACTTACCCATCTTTCTGCTGGTACTTCTGATGGTTCATCAGAAACTTCCACCACTATTTTTCTGTTGATTCTTCCTAGAGAGAGGACAAGATAGTCTGCTGGTTCCTTTGATTCCTGATTGGCAGAACCATAATCTTTCTCCAATTCTTCACCTTCTGAGCTTGAATCATGCTAACTTCTTTTATCAGATTCATCAGTGAATTCTTCTTGCTGATTTTCATCACTAGTACCTTCTTCAACATCTTCTTCCTTGGATTCAGATTCATCATCACTCACCTCAATGATTGCAGTAGAGTGTTCACCTTGCTTCTTTGAGACAGATTTAGCAAGTAGTTTGTTGCTCTTTCTTCTTCTTGGAGGTTCAGCTATAGGAGAGTTAGACTTTTCTTCTTCTTTAGAATCTGAAGCCTTTGAATCATCAAACAAGCTTCCTTGATGTTCCACAACACTAGGGGCAGGTCCTTCTTCTTTGGACTCAACATCATCACATGAGCTTGTTAGAGCATTTGCAGTAGGAGATGCAATTGTGTCAACTTGTAACCTTTCTTCATCATCAGAGTGGATGTTCTGAGAGTTAGCCATAGGGCTTGCATATTCTTCTTCACCATCAGAGTTAGCAGTTTTTTTCATGGATTTAGTTCCTCCTTCACTACTGGACTTGCTCTTTGAAGGTTCAATCTTGAGGCTTTCAGTTCCCTTCTCTTTTTCAGAATCTACATTCTCTTCCTTGGAAGAAAGACTTTCTTGGGGAACTAGGGCTGATTTCTTCATCACCTTTGCTTTCTCTTTGGATGGCCCAAGGAGTAATCTGTTGCTCCTTCTTTTTGAAGTTTTTGCAGGTGATACTCTTTGTCTTTCTGCTCCCTGCCTCTTCTTGTCAGTGGAGAGATAACTTGGTAGAACCTCTGTATTCTTCACACCTTTAGACTTCTTCTTTACTGGTGTGGCTGCTATTGGTACAGACTAATCAGATTGAGAGCTTTCCAACTCCTTCGCTTTCCTCTTCTTTGCAGAGACTTTGTTGCTGCTCCCAGTTGTTATTAGCCTCTTCTTTTCCTTGGGATTCTTCTTCCTATTTATAAAAAGATGTGGGGACATCACTTTATGGACATTCAGTGATTATCCCTCCTCATCCTTTATCTTACTTCCCGATTTCGTCTTCAGCACAATACTTAAGAGTCTTCCATGAAAAACCTTTGTGAGGGGTTTATCTGTAGACTTCTTTATCTCAGCCTTCTCCACCCATTTGGTCAGCCAATCAATTAGAAGGGAGCCAAAATTCACCCACTTCTTCATGATGATTACAGTTATGATTCTTAGTTGAAGATCACTTACAGTGTCATGTGCAGTATCCTGGCACATAATGCATTTTCCACTAATCTCTTCCAGAAATTCAAACTCTTCATGAAACTCCTTCTTCTTCACATCCTTCAGATTTACGTTCCTCTTATAATGCATTAACCTCTTGTCTTCTTTAATGTCAACTTCGTCAAAGTTTATCAGACCTTGGTTGGGAATCCCTAGACATTAATTGATGTTTGATGCCCTTATCTTCAGACTTGTTCCTTTGACTTTCATGGACAGAAGCCCAAAATCTATTAATGCATTGGAGTAGAACTGCTTCACTATCTCTGTATAGACTGGAGTGTCGGTTTCCAAGCACTCAGAAAACCCAGCTTTCTTTACGAGCTCAAGTATGACCTTGAACTTCTTTTCCGATCTTTCAAACTTCTTGAAGCCAAGTTGGATTCTGATTATAACTCGCCATTCTTCCATTATGAGGGTTCAAAATATATGGGTATTTGGTTTTAGACCTCTTATGAGAGATAGTTGAATGCGATTTGGGCAAATCTAGAGGTTTGATGGATTTAGGCTTTGAAGAGGATTCTAGGGTTTGAAAAAGAGGGAGAGAGGTTCAATAGTTTCTGATAACTAGTTTAAGATTTTGAATTTGTCTTTATGAAATTTCTTTCGACTCTGCATAAGTCGTGGACGTGTCAATCATTCATTGGTTGCATGATGCTCGAAGAAAGCTGTAACTCCCCATAAACTTTTTAGTTTGATGTTCCTTTTTTAAGAGAATAGGCATTTCACCGACGTGGATCGATTGTTGACCTTTTTCGATATGTAGAGTAGCTTGGTGAGAGGTAGCTATAGACTCTACATTTTTTCTTTGTCGACTCGTGATCATCTTCGAGAGATGCTTGGTGGATGTTTTGACACTAATCCTCATTTTGAAGCGCATGGCTTAACCCTTCGATGTACTTTATTAAAGTTTGGGCACAAAACTTTTGAGGTGAGTCTGTATGATGTCTCTCAAGTTGTATTCGTACTTGTCTCCACACGATCCGAGTTGTTAAGCAAGTGTCTAGTTCTTTCGAGCTTCCTATATTCTAGTATATCCTTTGGGAAGACTATGATCGTCAAGCCTACTCTATGATCATTGAGGTTGCACTACGATCGTGGAGTTTACTTCAGAATCTACTCTACGATCATTGTCTGACCTGGTCCTTGAGATGAACTTGACTAAGCATTTTTTCTGGGTTAAGGTAGCTCTGGAAGGGCCAACCTCTTAGAGTGAGCTAAGGGTTAGGTTTGTCCCTGAGGCACTTTCAAGATGAAAAACTTTTAGAAGTGATTTGCGTTGATATCTCGTTTGACCTTTTCTGCTGGGGAGTTCCTCTATTGGTATGTAGACATTTGCATTGGTTGTAATTGTGGTTTCCTCCTGCTCTTACACTATGATCATATGTTTGATCGTATGCGCACCATGCTTTTAAGTTGGGTGGTTGACAAGGTTATCAACAGTATATTTTGAGACGTTCCTACTGACTATGGATCTTCATTTGGTTCATCAGCCATAAAGTTTTGGGACTCTATAACTGTTACATTGCTTCATAGTATATTTCTTATATTTTTAGCGCTGCTATTTTGTTAGCAGATCACTGCTCCCCCATGGTTGATACTTTCTTCTCAGAGAGGTGTGAGTTCTTCTTCATCATGTGTATCAGAATGCAGCCTTGCATATCTCCTTCTTATATCATAGACATGGATATCTGCAGGACTGATCACTCTACGATTATTTGACAGAACTACGAACGTAGTCTTCCTTGTCAGTTTGTGCTTGCAAAGTTCTGCTTCTATGATGAGTTCTTTGAGGGTTCTTCTTAGCTGATATGCTTTGGATGATAGAGCATATATGACCCTTTTTATCTTAGGGTGAATGGTCTGCTCCCATATGGAGATCAGTGACCATGTGAGCTTCATTCATGTTAGCTCAGCAAGTCTTCAAGGACAGGCTTTGACAAATAAGGATTTTGTCAAAGACATTTCTGAAATGTCTTAAGCCTTCTACTGGTTAAATCTTCTTGACTGAAGTTATCTGCTTCATCATTCCA
The DNA here is from genome assembly GCA_020205615.1 of Panax quinquefolius. Classification (NCBI taxonomy): domain Eukaryota; kingdom Viridiplantae; phylum Streptophyta; class Magnoliopsida; order Apiales; family Araliaceae; genus Panax; species Panax quinquefolius. Next base: position 104,397,215 of record CM035153.1, read on the forward strand.
TAGTGTGGTCAGATAGACCAAGCACCTGTAGGTTAGATAAATTTCTATCTTTGATACCCATGGTTAAATGGGTCCTGCCAGGTTAGCCTTCAAAATCCCTATTCCTCGTATATTTGGATTATCATCATATTAATCACCAACAATCATATTCATGCATGTATCCAATTTAGATATTGCATTTTGAGATGCATGATGATGAGTGTGTGTAAGATTAACCATTTTCCTTTGATGGTTTCATCATTTGCTTGGTTATGTTCACAGAGTTTAAATGTTCACAGAGTGAGAATCAACTCTATCACTTATTTGTATCTGGTTGATTCATGGAGGTGATTAGTTTCTACAAATCTTTAAGATACTCTTGTAGAACTGATCATACTCTATGTATTATTAAAAACTTAGAACATATGTTTGTATACACATTCTAACCCAACAACAAAGATTTACCCACTTAAGATTAATTAAACCTTGATATGCTTATGACCTATTTCAGATTTCTTTCAAAATGTTATCTTCAACCTAAAAATTGGATGGAGAGAAAGTTTGTAAGCATTTGAGTTTCCAACCTCAGTGTACTTTCTCTCTTCCCCTTTTTTGGTAAAGTATGATTTCTTGGTAGAATACTGTTATAGTGCATAAGGAGGTGCATCATGATGTACATATTTATATTAGTGAGGAACCGTACCTTTTCACTGTCAGTTTCTTAACAGCCATTTATCTTTGGCATACTGAGGTTCATTGATGTGTTTAATTTTCCATTCACTCCTGACAGATCGTTGCCCCAGTTGTCCTTCAATCAATCAGTCATAGTCTTGAAGATGTAGGCTAAGAGAATCTTGGCATCTTTAGTTCTTTGACAACTTTGAACCTTAAGGTTCACATCTAGCTGCTTGTTAGCCAAATACATATTTGAGAAATTCTCCTTTCTTCTCTGGATATGTGCTTCTTAGCATATATGGCTATCTTATCTTCTAGACTGGTGGATGCTTGACTTTTTGTTGTTGACCCCTTGTCTGGTCTTCAGACTACAAGATTGACTGTGGCCATGGATTGGTCTCGTTGTCATGGCATTTAAGAACATGGACCAATCTGAGCAGCTTCAGGTGTACATACACATTTACCTGTACACAATATTTCTAACGTGTGAGGTCATCTGCATTTACAAGTGACTTACTACTAAACTAAGTTTAGAATAATGTTTGTGCCTAGGATCAGACTCAAAGCAATTAGCCTTTGAATATAGCATGAGAACCTGCTTTGATACCAATTGTTTGTTCCCATTAGGCACATAATAGATCTAGAAGGGGGGGTTGAATAGATCCTTTTTATTTCAAATACTTTTCTCGTTTATTTGTATTGCTAATGATTTAGCATATGATAAATATAAGAATATTTTCAAGCATAGCAGAATAAATAAAAGATCCCCTTCATGGATATATTCATAATCATACATACATTGTTCTTAGAGTTAATTAATTTGTAAGTAGTTAATACATGCATAACAGTTAGGTACATAATGTAAATGACATAAAGTAAATGACACAAGGTATTTTAAGTGCTTCAGAGACTCAATCTCCTAATCCACTCTTCTGCTTTTAACTAGCAAGATTTCCACTAAGGAAAGGCAGCACCCTAAATCACTAAGATTCCATCAAGGCCAGCAGCCTTGGAACTTCAGTTCACTAAGAACTCTTCAAGGCCAGCAGCCTTGGAACTCCTCTAGTTCCCTAGGAACTCTTCAAGCTCAGCAGGCTTGTAACTTCATTTAGTCCCTCCGGACAAGGACCCCTCATGCTCTGGCTACTTGTTGTTGTTATCGTTGTTGTTGTTATTGGTGCCTTCCTGCTAAGATATCTTTAAGCTTTAAATTCTTCTGTACTTAGCAGCTAGGTGTGGTCCTCTTTAAATTTTGCTTCGAGTCTAGACCACATCTCTTCTGGTGCAGCTGATCTTCATTCTGTTCTGCTCATCTTCATTTGATGTCAGCTGTGCACCATCACCATTTGGGTTTGCTAAGTATTTGAGCTTTTGGTAGACTTCGTCTGGCACTTAGCATTCCCTGAACCCTTCTTGACTGGTTTGCATACATGGTTCTGCACTTGTTCTATTTCATCTTTTGGTTCATAGTGAGTCGTAGAGTTGCTCTCTAGATCTTCTTTGGGCTCTGCCACTTTTCTGAATGCTATCTTCTTGTCCTTCTCTGATCTCAGCTTAGCTGTCATCTTCTGTTGCATTCTCACCTTTGTTGAGTGAAGCTTTAGTCTGTTCAAGTCCTTCTTCAAAGCTACTTCACTTCCACTTTTGTAATCTCATCATCATCTTTGAGACTTGTTACATTTGGTTCGGTGGAACTCGTAGAGTCAACAATAGCATTCCAATAACTCGGTGATTCTCGCAACTTGACTTTTTTTCAAAGAACTTCGATATTTGAAGCTCTGGTTGATACATACTCCTTCCCAATCTTCCGTTGGGATATAACTGCTGAAAGCTATTTGAATGGCTTCACGGATCTCGAAAGTTATTTAGTGTAGGCTGCAGAGATATGACATGACATCCCTTTTGACTTTCTTACAATTTGTAGTCTCATTTGTTTCACCTACCCCTCGAGAGATGTCACATTGATGTCTCGGGCGGGTAGTCGACTTTATTTCCTCCTCCGATTTCTAGATCGAGGTTGTCCTTTGCATCGATGCCCTTAATAAGCTCTGTTGAATATTAATCTTCAGATTGAATAGTTGTCAATGCTTCAATCTTCAGTTGACCGAACTCAACGATTCAGATGCATCTGTTCTAGGACCTGATCACAGTGTCCTGTTGAATGTTGCTCGTTGACAGATTGAGACAACACTACGATCCTGAAGAGTGTTCATCGAATCTTCAATGTAAACACATCTTCCTTTTCTTGTGCAGTGCTTCAACACTTCAGTTTGCTTCGACTGATCTTAGGAAATGATAACTTGACTCCTTGTTCTGGCCTCTTCTGAATAGTAAGACACTTTAGATTTGAGGCATGCCCAACTCACTTTCTCCTTGTGATCTCCCGTTCACTTATCATTAATGGACTGACCCGATGCTTAATCACTTTAGCCTTGTTCTTCATAAGCTGATCGGTATCTCTGTGTACACTTCATTAATTCCTGCGTTGTTTGGCAAACACTACGATCCTGGTTAATCCCAAGATCGTTGTCTTTTGTTCTCTTGATGGCTACTGCACTTACTAACTTTCTTTAGTCAGTTACTTTGACCGAAGTCTTCTTCTGATCAACTTGTGGAAGACTTTATCTTGATTGGCTTCACAACTTAATCTGGATGTTGATTGGGTTGGTGCTTAGATCTTCTGTAAGCTTACATGCCATTCGTTGAGTGCTCTCTGGTTTCCTTTAGGTGGAATGTATCTTTGTAGATCAAACCAGAGGCTTCATACTTTCGATATTCTAGGAGTGCTAATTTGTTGAGAATCATATTTGCTCTACAATTACGCCTTGGCGTTGTGAGCACTCTCATTGAAGTCTTAGTTCTGCACTCTATGATTCAGCTTTGATGGTGCACACACTACGACTCCAAGATTAGATGCCGACACTCTACGATCTCTGACCTTAAGCTTGATGTCTTTATCTGATCTGGCTCGACTATGATCTCTACTTCTGATGTGATCAATAGACTCTATGACTCAGAGTGTAGTCTAAGATTCTTGACTCGGCTTTGGCAGATGCTTAGTCGGCTCGTAGACAGGCTGTCTCTATGAAATTTAGTTTTTTTTTCTTTGTCCAAATTATCTTTGAAATATGAATCTTAAATATCATTCTTGAATTTTACTCCAGAATTGGTGATCATGTTGACAATTTAGACCTTCTTAAACTCTGGAAAAATTAAATTATAAATCTCTAATATTTATCTTTGATCACACTTGATTCATTCTTTATATCATTGTTATCATCCTCAAGCTTATATTATGGTGAAAGTCATTTTTGGCCCGTAGTGCAAAGATGGATTGTTGATTGGTATGATTATAACCAGGAATTGTGTATTGATATAATCATGACCTTCAATGTTACAGATAAAGATTTGTGGTGAAAGTCCTCTTTGGCCCGTAGTACATAGATAATTCGTTGGTTTGAAATAATTATTGATTGGTGTTATAGAGATAAAATATTGATGATGAACTTTTAAATCATAAAAGATAGTAGACATCATGTTCTACTTGACTCTTCTAATGGTTTGCTATTTTCACTGCATTTGTTGATCTTAAACTTGTTGTCCATTATATTTTATCTGATTTATTATTGTTGAAGGCTAAATATAATTTATTATTCATTATCTTAGTTATAATATTCTTTAATGGGCTAGTTGAGCTCACCCTTTTCCTTTTTGTTCTATTGTTCTTCCCAGAAAATGAAAGTGTACCTTGGACTAGTCGGGGAATGGAGTGATGGTCCGAGATAGTTACTATAGAAGTCTTCACTATGTTGTGAAATAGTGTGATAATAACTGTAATGAAGACTTAATTTTAGTTTGAATATTATCATATTATGTACGATGCAATATTTGTATTCAAACTCAAAGTATGTGCGGTCTTATTTTGAACGATAGTTTTATGAGAAAGTTTGTATTGGAATTTTGTAGTATGCATTTGGCTACTCAAAATGGGTTGTGTGGAACTATTTTTGGGGGCATCACAGTTGGTATCAGAGCTTAGAGATATGATTTCTAGTAGAGATCTGGGATTAGAACTAGGAGGGAAGAGACGAGTAAAACATTCAATAGTATGTCATACCTAAGCTTATTCGTTATTTAATTGGTTGATCAGAATAAATGGATAATATGTGACATGTCAATTTCTTTAATTAACCCTTATTTTGTGGCAGTATTTGTAAGACCCCAACTTTTATGAATAAAGATTAATTTTTCTTGAAATATATTTTTGAATATTATGGTGTGGATTTGATATAATGTTATAGTTGTGGGTAATATTTACAAATTTTGCAAAGTAAGCAAGTGGTTATATAATATTTGATTGGTCGGGAAATATTCATTTTTACACGGAATATTCGTACGACGGCACAATCATTAGTGGACCCCACAACGGAAGTATTGTCGTAGTTAGAAAACCACATTATTATATTTTTTATAAAAATAACGGCGAATGTTTTGCCGTTAAACTGTTGAACTACCCAGTGGTAAAAGTATAGTAATACACGTGATTGCATAGTAGCACGCGGTATTGATTATTGATGCTTACGTAAGAAGTCACTCAGTTATACTCAATTATTGCTACAGTAATTGCTGAATAATATCTCTCATATTATTGATTCAATTATTGTCACAATATCAATATTTTATATTATTAAATCAATAATTGAGACGACAAAGTTATTCATATTATTATTTGCAATATTAACGATGTCTAGAAAGTTCTGTCGAGGAGAAGTTTGGTCACCTAATTGCGGCATGATAGGGAGAAATCTTATCTGAAAGCCCCTCTTTCTAGGGAATAATCTGGTTGTTAAATATTGTGAGTTATAATATTAATGATGAATAAGTTTGTCTTGATTAAAGATGAAATTGATAGTTCCATTGTGTTGGGATTATTAGTGTTAGTGGAAATCGACATTTAGTTCGATAATAATTAATTTCTAGAGGTTATATTGACCAATCGGGTAATTAATCGGATAAATGAGCAATTAATTGCTATTACTTCACATGTTTATAACTATTTGTTCACATGTGTGTACTATTGATTCACATGCATGTACTATTAGGGGAGGTGGTGCAAGATTGATAATACTTGCTTGACTAAATTAAAAATGGAGGTATAGATGAAGGTACTAAACTGTAACTATTTTTTTTCACATGTATAGAACTATTGATTCACATGAATGTACTATTGATTCACATGAATGTACTATTGATTCACAGGATGTACTATTAGGGGAGGTGGTGCAAGTTTGATAATACTTGCAAGACTAAATTAAAAATAAAGAAAAAGATGAAGGTATTATACTGTAATATTTCGAGCCCCAAAACGTGCAATTATCGAAACTATATTTTTCTGTAAATAGAAGCTCATTCTTCTTTCATTCTCACCAATTCACTAAGACTCATAAGAGCAATTATAGAAAGAGAAGCTATAGAGAGAAAGAAGAAAAGAAGTCTGCTACCTCACTATTCCAGTATCCAGTCTTCTTCACATGCCTGGTGAATTCTATTGTTATTCCATTGTTTATTATTCTGTTGGAATATCCTGTTTGTGCGGATTACGCATGACCTGGTTCCGTTCTTTATTATTCTGTTAGAATATCCTATCTGTGCGGATTACGCATGACCTAGTTCCGTTCTTTATTATTACATTTGTTGGAATATCACATGCATGCGGATTACGCATGACTGGTTCCATTCTTTATTATTCCGTTGGAATATCCTGTCTGTGCGGATTACGCATGACCTGGTTCCATTCTTTATTATTCTGTTTTAATAACTTATCTGTGCGGTCTATCGCATGCCTAGTGAATTCTTCTATTATTCCATTCTTTATTATTCTATTGGAATAACCTGTCTATGTGGATTACCGCAGGCGTGTTGAATGATCCTTCGTATTCATTCTTTATTAAATTGTGGAAATGATCTATCTACGTGGATTACCGCATAGCGGGTGAAAATTCATTTGCAATTTTGTATATTCTATTATATTCGTATGAGATATCATTTCTATTATACTCGTCATGGAATATCATTTTCTTTGGTTTTTTATGAGTTACTATTCATGGGTTACTATTTACCCAGTTACTATTCACTCTAGTATTATTCACTCGGGTGTTCGGGGCACTTTTCGTGTCAGAGTACTATTCACGAGTTACTATTCACGGGTTACTATTCACCCAAATTACTAATCACCCTAATATTATTCACTCGGGTATTTGGGGTACTTTTCATGCCGGGGTACTATTCCCGATGTACTTTTCCCAAAGTACTATTCATAGGGTACTATTCACGAGGTACTATTTACCCGAAAAATATATTCTTTTTTGTCCAAATTATTTTTGGTACATGAATATTATTCTTGAATTTTACTCTACAAAGCAGTATCATGTTGACAATTTGGACATTATTGATTTCTGGATAAATTAAATTATAAATCTTTAAAATTTATCCTTGAACTTGTCATCATCCTCATACTTATATTGTGATTAAAGTTATCTTTGGCTTACGTGCATAGATGGACTTGGTATGATTATAACCAGGGATTATTCGGTATAATCATTGTGACACCCCCAAATCCAGGTTACTTGACCCCCGAATTTGGTGTTCACGATCCACAATATAATACCATCTAGCTACCCATTTTAATATAAATAGGAATACATAACTCATTAACATAGATTGTTAATACATAAGTCCTAGGTCTACTAACCTTAACATTACAGACATACCCCTTTAGCTATACAAAAAGGGTTTACAATACAATACAACATAATAATAATATTGTTCATCATAACTAATTCATAACTATTCCTTTTCCTTTGTTCTTCTTAAGACCTTCTACAACTTCGTCCCTAGCTGAAAAGTTTTATTTATAGCAAGGGTGAACAACAAGTTTGCTCCGCAAGTTAAGAGATACAATAAAGATATAGAAATCAATATCAAACATTCTCACATTCTACGCAACAATAATTCGATAATGAAAGAGTATAACGCTTTCAAGGTTTCTATGATATTCAAACGAATAATCAAGAATTAATTCTACAAAATAGCAAAGTGGAATGTTTTCCGGTTTTCTTTGAAGCGATCCATTGGATCTTGAACTTCTCTTCTCGAGTAACTATCAAAGTTAAACTTTGATATACCAGTGTGTCGAGATAACCATAAAGATTAAATCATACCCCTCTGCAAGTATATAAAGTGATCAGCTTTAGTATACCCTATATTATGCATAATACTTAATCGCGCGCAAAGGCTGAATACTCGACCGATAAAATATTCCCTTTATATAAAAGGTTGTTCTTCTTAGTCTTAGAATCAAGATTTTGATTTTACAACGAAATACTGTGATTTCAAATTCTATTTACTTCTCAATCTAGCCGAAATAATTGGCATCGATCTGTCAATAATACTTTAATTCTATTTTTAAACCTATCAAGTTCAAACAAATGTTTGTCTAACCAGATTAATTGGATAAGATATTTCTCAACATAATTCGACAATAAATAGGAATTATCTGTATTGTCAATTTTAGCTTCTACGGATATGTATATCCAACAACAGTTATTCTACGAATGTATATATTTGAATCGTAATTCATTTTGAATTATTAAACATGCACTAAACTGCGAATAATCAACAATAATTCCCTGGACGTGGTCTAATTAGCAATAATTAACCACCAATAATAATTAAACAATATTAACTCAAGGTTGAGTTAGGAACTTGCCTCTTCCGGCGATTACATTACACAATAAACTTATCTGCGTTCGTAAGACCTATAACCAATAATATCGGTCTCACAATTTGCACAATAATTTATAACACATAACATTGTAATTCACAGTCAAACTTCTCCTAGGCACATTACCACATAGCCACATCAGTGTTTATAACCTAGATAAACACTTATCAAGTCTAACTATTTCGGTCTGGTTGGACTTGATCCATTCTCGGTGATCTGGTCACCCTATCCAGACACTTAACACACGACTATAAATCAATTAAACTTGGTCTCTAAGCTTCAATATTATTTTAGATAAGTTAAATATCATTTATAATATTTTTCGGAAGCTTTTAATAATTTATAAGCAATTATTATAATTTATAATAATTTTTCAAACATCGGAATCATTTTTAAATGATTTAATTATCAAATAATCATATCATTATTAATATTTAATAATATAAAATATTAATAACATACTTGTCAAAATATTAAAGTTATTTTCAATAACGTAAAATATTTTTAAATCATCAATATTCTACTTAAATAATTTTAAAGTAATTAAAATCATTTTAAATCATTACCATTAATATTTAAATATTAATAAAATTATCATCAAAATATTAAAAGTCATTAATTATAACTTTAAATATTTTTAAGCCATTTTTCTCATTTTTAAATGATTTTTAAAACAATAAAATCATTTTTTAATTCATTTATTTAATATAATAATTAAATAAATCTAGTATCATTAATATTAAATTATTAATGAAAATTTTCTAAAAATATTAAAAGTTACATTTTCTAACTCAAAATATTTTTAAATACATTATTCTTATTTAAAAGGATTTTTCATAATATTAAATCATTCTCTCTAATTTATTTAATACACTAATTAAATAAATTAAATACCTTTAATATTTAAATAATTATAAATATTAAAGAAAAATATTCCAAATAGTTAGAAATTATTTTTCATAATTTAAAATAATTTTGAAAACCATTTTTGGTAATTATTAGAATTTATTTCTATTTTTAAATAATTTTCGGAATTTCAGAAATTAAAATTAATTAATCCGTCGCTAAAATCCTTTAGCAACACTTTCTGTCGTCTTAGGTGTTCTTCATCTCAAGAACACTGTCAGACTCATGTTCAAGGTTGCAAGTTTGACCAACTTTTAATATTTGTTTAAAATCGTTTCTGGGCTACCTTAAAGTTCAATCATGTAGTACTCATGTAACAATACCATTAACAATCAACATTAAAGTCATACAACATCATAACAACCTGATCAGTGCCTTTAAACTTATTGTCAGACGGTTTTCGGGTTTTCCCGAAACCCGTAAACTCAAGCGATCACTTTCAAGCTCAATTATCTAAGTTTTTACTTAACTATTTTAGTTGTTTCTTGGTTCATAATCGTATTACATGACAAAGAATAACAACATAACGAGATCGAGTCTAACAACAAAATATTCACAGGATATGCTTTGGTCTAAACCACCGCCGAACATGTGTTCATCCGTTTTCGGGTTTTTTTCAGAAACACAAACCGTGGCAAGTGGCCTCTTTTGACCAAATCAATCGTGCTCGATCTAAGGATGTTTTGGAGGGTCTAAATACATGGATATAAAGCCCATATTACATACTACCATATGGTTACAACAATAACATCAAACAACATCAAAACTTGTCAGATCCGGTCCTTGAAAAACGTTGTCGAGGTCGTTTACACGCTCGTTAAAATTCGCCTAGATTTTAGCCAGTCAACGCTTCGGTCAACCGACTTTGACCGTGAATAAAACAAACTCTAACCAATCAATAACTGTGATACCACTTGCAGATGAAACAAAACATACCAGGCTACATATTAAAGCTTTAAAACAACTCATAACATGAACACATGAAGATCTAAGGCAACTGACATTTGCTTGTCAGACACCTTTAGAGCTCAAGAACAGATTTTGAAAAACTCAACCTTTACCCACTTTGATGCTATGGATCCATCATGGATCAACATAGATCAACTAAAAACACCATATAACACAAATATAAATAATTAAACATAAAATTTTTCTTAGCAACAAAGATCAAAAATCAATTTGGGTTTATACCTTCTATCTTTCCAATCATTGATCTATACTCTCCTTTCTGTTATTGGTTGATCTAGGGGCTGTATTTAGGACTGGTCTACCTTAGGATTTCGGAGGTATGACAGAGAATAAGAGTTGGTGAGAGCAAAGTTGAAAATGAGCAAGTTTTATGAACATTCTCTCTCTAGATCTCTTATATCCTTTAGATGCAATGTATACAAGCATGCTAGCTATCTATTTGGATAAGGTTGAAGCTTATTTCTAGCACATGGGATAATCTTAAGTGATGACTCACTCTTGATCTTGCAAATCTTCTAACTAAATATCTAAGTAAAGGGGTACTTTGGACTTTGTACTTGAAATTTTAATGGCATACATGGAATTTACCAAACCCTTAGGGTTAACCCTAAGGGTTTGACCCATAGGGTTTAACCCTAAGGTTTTACAACTTTAGCTTCTAGGATTTTCTAAATTAGGATCTTTAAAATAGAAAATTAAGATGTTCAAAAATATAATTAGTGTTCCCTAATTATATTAAAGGTTACTAATCACATTAAAGTATACTAATCACTTTAGAGCTTAATAATTAGGATTAGGGTTTCCTAATTAGGGTTTAGGATTCCCAAATTAAAAATTAGGGTATCCCGGCTTTCGATTAGGGTACCTAACTACGCGTTAGGATTTCAAATCTTGATATTAGAGTTTCCAATCCCTTATTAGGGTTTACAAATATTGTACCCTACCCGACCAATCATTGATTAACATTTTATACAGTATAAACACGTACTCATCAGTATAATTATTTCAATTATATTTTCAATCGAATCCCTATCCGGACTTAGGGTTTCTATTCTCCGTTAAGCACAACTCTACTCTAATTTCTAAGTCAATACACAAATTGACTACTTCTCGATACTCGTATCACAGATACACAGTACAATATTAACAGTCAATATTTAATAAAATAAAATAATAAAAAAACATTATAAGTGAAATTTGGATTATTCGGAAACCTGGGTTATGACAATCATGACCGTAATATGACGAATGATGTGGTAAAAGTCTTCATTGGTCTGTAGTTCATTGATGGACAGTTGTTGGTATGATTATGACCAGGGATTATTCGGTATAATCATGACCATTGATGATTACATGAATATCCTTGGTCATGGTGCAGGGATGATTCGATTTTATTTATTAAGCTGAGTCTCAGCGATAAAGTTAATGAAAAACTTTTTAAATCATAGAAGATAGTAGATTTTATGCTCTACTTGACTCTTCTAATGGATTGCTTATTTCCGTTGCAGTTGTTGATCTAAAACTTGTTGTCTATTGTATTCTATCATTTGTTATACTATTGAAGGCTAAGGATAATTTATTCTGCATTATCTTAGTCATAATATTTCTTACTGGGCTAGTTGAGCTCACCCTTTCTTTCATTGTTCTCTTCAGGAAATGAGAATATAAATTTGGGATGAGTCTGGGAATGGAGTGATGGTCCAGGATAAATGGCTTTAGTAGTCCTCACTATTCTACGGAATAATGTGATAATAATTGTAATGAGGACACCATTGAGTGTGGATATTGTCTAGATGACATTATTCTTGTTTAAACTCTCAACTATGTTTTGTTGTATTTTACACGACTGTTGTATAATTAATTTGTATTTGAATTTTGCACCATGTATTTGTCGACTCAATATGGGTGATGTATACCTATTTTGGGGGCGTCACAGTTGGTATCAAAGCTTAGGGATATGATCTCTGGCTGAGATGTGAGACAAGAACAAGGAGGGGAGAGACGGGGAATTCCTTCACTAGTATGACCTACCTAAGTTTATTTGGTATTTAATTGGTTGGTCAGAGTATAGAGATAATATGTGATATGTCAATTAACCCTTGTTTTGTGACAGTGTTTGAAAATGGCATCTGAAATTGTTGAGATCAGCAATGAAGCACATGAGACCGTTGAGTCACCAACGATCAATACCCAGGATAATGTGCAACAGGAAGACAATAATCATTAGGTAAATAACAACACCGATTAGATGATGAACGATGGGATGATCAGAGGCTTTATGCAATTCATGCAACATCAGGTGAGAGAGACTCCTGTTCAAAATGCAAGTGGAATCACTAGCAACTCTCGGATGGTCACCGCTAAGCAATTCAAGGAACTGGGACCGCCAGAGTTTTTGTGAAAGCCAGAACCACTTAAGACAGAGACTTGGTTAAAGTAGATCACCAAGATATTTGATGTCTTGGGATGCTCCAAGGAGCAAAAGGTTCCCTTTGCCACCTTTATGTTGCGTGAAGAGGTAGATTACTGGTGGGAATCTGTAAAACGTACCCAGCCTGACACACTCAAGATGTCTTGGAAAAAGTTCTAAGAGTTGTTCAACGACAAGTACTTTCTCGAAAGTATTCGTCACGTGAAGGAGGTGAAGTTTATCAAGTTGGAGCAAAATAATATGACTGTGTCGCAATACGAGGCTAAATTTGTAGAGTTATCCCGGTTTGCATCCCATTTGGTCGATAATGAGGAGCGAATGACGCGAATGTTTCTAAGAGGTTTGAAACCCGATATACGTCAATACCTCATTTCTCACAAACTTTGTTTATATTCAGATGTTATGAATAGGGCTTAGTTATTAGAGCGCGATAATGAGTCAGCATTGTAAGCACTTCTGTTGAGGTCTTAATTCTGCACTTTATGATTCAGCTTTGATGGTGCAGACACTACGTGTGACGCCCCCAAAATAGGTATACTTCACCCATCTTGAGTCGCAAGATACATGGTACAAAACTCAACTACAAACTTAATTATACACCTATCGTGCAAAATACGACAAAACATAGCTGAGAGTTTAAACACGAATATTGCCTTCTAGACAATATCCACACTCAATGGAGTCCTCATTACAATTATTATCACACTATTTTATAAAAATAGTGAGGACTACTATAGCCACCATCTCGGACCATCACTCCATTCCCCAACTCGTCCCAACTATATTCTCATTTCCTGAAGAGAATAGTGAAAGAAAGGGTGAGCTCAACTAGCCCAGTAAGAAACATTATGACTAAGATAATGAAGAATAAATTATCCTTAGCCTTCAACAGTATAACAACTGATAGAATACAATAGACAATAAGTTTTAGATCAACAACTGCAGCGGAATAAGCAATCCATTAGAAGAGTCAAGTAGAGCATGATATCTGCTATCTTCTATGATTTAAAAGTTTATCATCAATTTTATCACTGTAATACTCATCAATAGTTCTTTATTATACCCAAGACAAATAGAACTTTCATCACCTGTCTTCACCTGAACCACCAAAGATGTTAGTTAAATTCACAATTCAAGTTTATAATAATGTGAATCAACAATTTCTCCTTGCCAAAAAGTCTTAATAGAACATTTACTCAATATCCTTACCCCAAAGGCTAAAGATATTCAAATGTAATAACAATGATCATACCAGTCAGTTGTCTATCTTTGCACTACTGGCTAAAGATATTCAACTATAAAACCAATGGCCATGATTATACCAATCAATTGTCAGTCAGTGCACTACGACCAAAGACATTCAACTGTTAACTAATGGTCATGATCCTTCCAATCACATCATCGAATTATCCCTGCACTACGACCAAGGATATTCATTAGTATCACAAGTGGTCATGATCATGTCATACACATGTCCATCTTTGCACTACGGGCCAAAGCTATCAATTAACAGTTCATCTTTGCACTACGACCAAAGATATCAATCAACAATTCATCTTAGCACGTAAGCCAAAGATATACTACTGTAAACCAATAATCAATATTCCCTCTTTGCACGTAAGCTAAAGATATACAACTGTAAAACCAATAATCAACAGTCCATCTTTGCACGTAAACCAAAGATATACAACTATAAAACCAATAATCAACAATTCGTCTTTGCACGTAAGCCAAAGATATACAACTGTAAAACTAATAATCAACAGTCCATCTATGCACGTAAGCCAAAGATGACTTTCATCACAATATAAGCACGAGGATGATGACAATGATATAAGCATTAATCAAACGAAATCAAGGATAAATATTAAAGACTTTAAATTTATCCAGAGTTTAAAAATATCCAAATTGTCAACATGATACTGCTTTGTGGAGTAAAATTCAAGAATAATATTCATGTACCAAAAATAATTTGGACAGAAAAGAAATATATTTTTCGGTTAAATAGTACCCCGCAATAGTACCCTATGAATAGTACTTCGTGAATAGTACCTCGGCATGAAAAGTATTCCAAATACCCAAGTGAATAATATTCGGGTGAATAGTAATTTGGGTGAATAGTAACCTGTGACGAGTACAAAATAAATGATATCTCATACGATTATAATAAAATATATGAAACTGCAATTGGATTTTCACCCGCCATGCGGTAATCCACGTAGACAGATCATTTCCACAATTTAATAAAGAATGAATACGAAGGATCATTCACCATGTCTGCGGTAATCCACATAGACAGGTTATTCTAATAGAATAATAAAGAATGGAATAGCAACAGAATTCACCAGGCATGCGATAGACCGCACAAATGGGTTATTCCAATAGAATAATAAAGAATGGAACCAGGTCATGCGTAATCCGCACAGACAGGATATTCCAACAGAATAATAAATAATGAAACCAGGTCATGCGTAATCCGCACAGACAGGATATTCTAACAGAATAATAGAAGAATGGAAGAACAACAAAATTCACCAGGCATGCGATAGACCGCATAGACAGGTTATTCCAACAGAATAATAAAGAATGGAATAATAGAAGAATTTCACCATGTATGCGGTACTTCGCATAGACAAGTTATTCCAACATAATAATAAATAATGGAATAACAACCCTTACGAGTATTGAAATAAAATAACTCTCTTCATGAATACGAAAGAATAATACCCCTTACCATAAAAGAAACTTGATACTGGAATAGTGAGGTAGTAGACTTCTCTTCTTCTTTCTCTCTATAATAATTGCTCTATAGCTTTAGTGAATTGGTGAAAATAATGAAGCAATGAACTTCTATTTATAGGAAAATATAGTTTCCATAATTGCACATTTTGGGGCTCAAAATATTATAGTATAATACCTTCATCTTTTCTTTCATTTTTAATTTAGTCATGCAAGTATTATCAAACATGCACCACCTCCCCGAATAGTAAATCATGTGATTCAATAGTAAATCATGTAACTCAATAGTTCTAAACATGTGAAAAAATTAATTATGGTATAATACCTCCATCTATATCTCCATTTTTAATTTAGTTATGCAAGTATTATCTATCTTGCACCAACTCCCCTAATAGTAAATCATGTGAATCAATAGTACACACATATGAACACATAGTTATAAGCATGTGAATTAATAGCAATTAATTGCTCATTTATCCGGTTAATTATCTGATTGGTCAATATAACCTCCAGACATTAATTATTATCAAAATAAATGTCGATTTCCACTAACATTAATAATTCCCACACAATGGAAATATCAATTTCATCTTTAATCAACACGAACTTATTCATCATTAATATTATATCTCACAATATTTAATAACCAGGTCATTCCCAGGAAAGAGGTGGCTTTTCGATAAGGATTTCTCCTTATTAGCGCGCAATTAGGTGACCAAACCTCTCCTTGACAGAACTTCTAGACATTGTCAATATTGCAAAAAATAATATGAATAACTTTGTCGTCTCAGTTATTGATTTAATAATATAAAATATTATGCAGATGATATTGTGACAACAATTGAATCAATAATATAAGAGATATGATGCAGCAATTACTGTAGCAATAATTGAGTATAACTGAGTGATTTCTCACGTAAGCATGAATAATTAATATCATATGCTACTATGCAACCCACGACATCGCACTTTTACTCTGGGTTATTTTATGACAACTTGCTTACTTTGAAAAATTTTCATATATCACCCTTAACTTTAACCTTTTATCAATTTAACCATTTACTAAATAGAATAATTATAAGAAAATTGAATACTTTCATTTCATAAAATTTGGGGTCTCACACTACGACTCCAAGATCAGATGCCGACATTATACGATCTCTGACCTTAAGCTTGTTGTCTTCATCTGATTTGGCTCAACTACGATCTCTGCCTCTAATGTGATCAATAGACTCTACAACTCAGAGTGTAGTCTACGATTCTTTACTTGGCTTTGGCAGATGCTCGGTCGGCTCTTAGACAGGCTGTCTCTACGATTCTAAACATGACTTCCTTAGCAGACAACGGCTCTGAGGAAATTATTCTCGATACACTACGATCCTTCTTCGTCTCTCCTGCCAGTCTACAATCTTCGAGATCTACTATCTTGCAGACTACGATTCTACCTCGATAGTTCTCGAGTTTTCCTTGACTCTCCTGGCAGAGTATGATTTTTTGTGTATTGCTTGATGATCAGAAAAGCCTATCTATTACATTACATGATCAACCTAACAAGCTTGATCTTTCTATATTTATAGTCCTTATACATCATTTCTTTTCAAGGACTTTACAAAGCTGTTTTGCTTATATAGGATCAACCTAACATATTTGATCAATTCATTCTAAGTCCTTGTACATATGGTCCTATTATCTATCAAAGGACTTTACAGCTTTTCTTAATGCAAGCATATTTGCATATTCATTCATATTTATCATAATAAAATCATATATATATACGAATATCATTCACATGTTTATTCTTGACAATCTCCCCCTATTTAATTATGACAAAAATAATTATAGCATATGCATGAGATGAATGAATCTTATATACAGTGAGCAGCTGTATTTCTAAAATAAATAATCATGAATGTCATTGATAATAATATGGATTTACATAAACTATGACACTTTACATCCTGGATCCAGGACATACCTAACTTGTTAGAGATGTACCTTTTTAGCTCCTTATATATTTCCAGGATGTTTGTTGATCAGCTACTAATCTGTTTGATCTTTTTGTTCCTACTCCCCCTGGGATGGTGACTCCATTTCTTTTCCTTGCTCCCCCTCAGATTCATGCTCTTCTTCTTTTTCTGACTCCCCCTCAAACTCTGCATTCATAGGATCATCATGCTTTGGCTCCCCCTCAAATGATGATTCTGCTTCTACTACTGTTATCTTCTTCTTTGCCTTCTTCTTGGCCTTCTTATATTCTTTGCTTCTTTTCTCCTTGCTCCTCCTTGAGTTCTTCTGCTTATGTCTCTTTTTCTCCCCCTTTTTGTTATTAATCACTTGTGAAAGCTACTCAATATTGGACGGGAGTTGCTCCATCAGGTAAGATGAGTTACCAACCTTAATCTTAAGTTCTTGTTGGCTCAGCTGAATTTGTAGGGAAAAAGATTGATTCAGATTGTCAATCTCGTCAAAGAAGGATATGATTTGTTCTTCATTACCCTACTGTGCTCGTAGAGCTTCGACCTTCTGATCATTTATAGTCTTCAGATATATTTGATCTCTCTCTTTGATTTTGAGAGATATATCAGACATAGTGGCTTGAAGTCTGTTTTGAACTGTATTGCCTCCTGCTTCTGTCAACATCTTTGACTCTTCAGTGATGATAGATATCTTCTCAACCAGCTCATCAAAATTCTTCAATAACTCCTACTCCGTAGGAGTTTGGTCATATGGTTGGGCAGGCTTTTGTTGACCACCAGTTTGGACTCTAAAATTTTCATTCTTGAACAGATTTTGGAAAGCTGATTTGATAAATTATTGAGTGCCATTCACTATTGGAGGATGAAGGAATATCAAACAACTGTGCTTAGGCAGAGGAAAACTTCTCAAACTGAACTTGATCATTTTTAATGATAGAGTGAAGGGACTTTATGATCATCACCTTTGCCATGATCCTTCTGCCATCAGAACCCACTCCACGATCATAGGGAATGTAGTGATTGCCAGCATGTCGATAGACTTTGTAGTGAGGCTAGTCTTTGATCATCATGGTTGCAAACTTCTTTACCCTTGGGAAGTTCTGTGACACCAGCTCCTGGTTTGGAAACTGAGAGTAGCACCAACTGAAGTAACTTCCATCCTTTTCAGTATATGCCTTTAACCCTGGCATCCAGGGGAAAAACCATCTCATTAGAAGGTCATCAGGATTGTAGAGGATAGTAGTGAAATCTAATTCCATGTTATTCCAATTTTTAAACACTTCGTATGCAGTCATCCTCACAACCTTGAGTTGTTCATTGCCATAACTTACCCATCTTTCTGCTGGTACTTACGATGGTTCATCGAAACTTCCACCACTATTTTTACATTGATTCTTCCTAGAGAGAGAGGACAAGATAATCTGCTTTGGTTCCTTTGATTTCCGATTGGCGTAACCATAATCTTTCTCCAATTCTTCACTTTCTGAGCTTGAATCATGCTAACTTTTTTCATCAGATTCATCAGTGAATTCTTCTTGCTGATTTTCATCACTAGTACCTTCTTCAACATCTTCTTCCTTGGATTCAGATTCATCATCACTCACCTCAATGATTGCAGTAGAGTGTTCACCTTGCTTCTTTGAGACAGATTTAGCAAGTAGTTTGTTGCTCTTTCTTCTTCTTGGAGGTTCAGCTATAGGAGAGTTAGACTTTTCTTCTTCTTTAGAATCAAGCCTTTGAATCATCGAACAAGCTTCCTTGATGTTCCACAACACTAAGGGTGTCCTTCTTCTTTGGACTCAACATCATCACATGAGCTTGTTAGAGCATTTGCGATAGGAGATGCAATTGTGTCAACTTGTAACCTTTCTTCATCATCGAGTGGATGTTCGAGAGTTAGCCATAGGGCTTGCATATTCTTCTTCACCATCGAGTTAGCGCTTTTTTTCATGGATTGGTTCCTCCTTCACTACTGGACTTGCTCTTTGAAGGTTCAATCTTGAGGCTTTCAGTTCCCTTCTCTTTTTCAGAATCTACATTCTCTTCCTTGGAAGAAAGACTTTCTTGGGGAACTAGGGCTGATTTCTTCATCACCTTTGCTTTTCTCTTTGGATGGCCCTAGAGTAATCTGTTGCTCCTTCTTTTTGAAGTTTTTTGGTGATACTCTTTGTCTTTTCTGCCCTGCCTCTTCTTGTCAGTGGAGAGATAACTTGGTAGAACCTCTGTATTCTTCACACCTTTAGACTTCTTCTTTACTGGTGTGGCTGCTATTGGTACAGACTAATCAGATTGAGAGCTTTCCAACTCCTTCGCTTTCCTCTTCTTTGCAGAGACTTTGTTGCTGCTCCCAGTTGTTATTAGCCTCTTCTTTTCCTTGGGATTCTTCTTCCTATTTATAAAAGATGTGGGGACATCACTTTATGGACATTCGGTGATTCTCCTCCTCATCCTTTATCTTACTTCCCGATTTCTTCTTCAGCACAATACTTAAGAGTCTTCCATGAAAAACCTTTGTGAGGGGTTTATCTGTAGACTTCTTTATCTCAGCCTTCTCCACCCATTTGGTCAGCCAATCAATTAGAAGGGCGCCAAAATTCACCCACTTCTTCATGATGATTGCAGTTATGATTCTTAGTTGAAGATCACTTACGATTGTCATATGCAAGATCTCGCACATAATGCATTTTCCACTAATCTCTTCCAGAAATTCAAACTCTTCATGAAACTCCTTCTTCTTTACATCCTTCAGATTTACGTTCCTCTTATAATGCATTAACCTCTTGTCTTCTTTAATGTCAACTTCGTCAAAGTTTATCAGACCTTGGTTGGGAATCCCTAGACATTAATTGATGTTTGATGCCCTTATCTTCAGACTTGTTCCTTTGACTTTCATGGACAGAAGCCCAAAATCTATTAATGCATTGGAGTAGAACTGCTTCACTATCTCTGTATAGACTGGAGTGTCGGCTTCCAAGCACTCAGAAAACCCAGCTTTCTTTACGAGCTCAAGTATGACCTTGAACTTCTTTTCTGATCTTTCAAACTTCTTGAAGCCAAGTTGGATTCCGGTTATAACTCGCCATTCTTCCATTATGAGGGTTCAAAATATATGGGTATTTGGTTTTAGACCTCTTATGAGAGATAGTTGAATGCGATTTGGGCAAATCTAGAGGTTTGATGGATTTAGGCTTTGAAGAGGATTCTAGGGTTTGAAAAAGAGGGAGAGAGGTTCAATAGTTTCTGATAACTAGTTTAAGATTTTGAATTTGTCTTTATGAAATTTCTTTCTGACTCTGCATAAGCTGTGATGTGTCAATCATTCATTGGTTGCATGATGCTCAGTAAGAAACTGTAACTCCCCCATAAACTTTTTAGTTTGATGTTCCTTTTAAGAGAATAGGCATTTCACTGACGTGGATTGACCGTTGACCTTTTTCAGTATGTAGAGTAGCTTGGTGAGGTAGCTATAGACTCTACATTTTTCTTTGTCGACTCAACGATCATCTTCTGAGAGATGCTTCAGTGGATGTTTTGACACTAATCCTCATTTTGAAACTGCATGGCTTAACCACTGATGTACTTTATTAAAGTTTGGGCACAAAACTTTTGAGGTGAGTCTGTATGATGTCTTTCCAAGCTGTATTTGTACTTGTCTCCACACGATCTGAGTTGTTAAGCAAGTGTCTAGTTCTTTCGAGCTTCCTATATTCTAGTATATCCTTTGGGAAGACTATGATCGTCAAGCCTACTCTATGATCATTGAGGTTGCACTACGATCGTGGAGTTTACTTCAGAATCTACTCTACGATCATTGTCTGACCTGGTCCTTGAGATGAACTTGACTAAGCATTTTTTCTGGGTTAAGGTAGCTCTGGAAGGGCCAACCTCTTAGAGTGAGCTAAGGGTTAGGTTTGTCCCTGAGGCACTTTCAAGATGAAAAACTTTTAGAAGTGATTTGCGTTGATATCTCGTTTGACCTTTTTACTGGGAGTTCCTCTATTGGTATTTAGACATTTGCATTGGTTGTAATTGTGGTTTCCTCCCTGCTTCTTACACTATGATCATATGTTTGATCGTATCGCACCATGCTTTTTGAGTTGGGTGGTTGACAAGGTTATCAACAAGTATATTTTGAGACGTTCCTACCGACTATGGATCTTCATTTGGTTCATCGACCATAAAGTTTTGGGACTCTATAATCATTACATTGTTTCATAGTATATTTCTTATATTTTTAATGAGCTTCTTTATTTTGTTAGCGAGATCAACGCTCCCCATGGTTGATACTTTCTTCTCAGAGAGGTGTGAGTTCTTCTTCATCATGTGTATCAGAATGCAGCCTTGCATATCTCCTTCTTATATCATAGACATGGATATCTGCAGGATCGATCACTCTACGATTATTTGTGTAACTACTGAACGTAGTCTTCCTTGTCAGTTTGTGCTTGCAAAGTTCTGCTTCTATGATGAGTTCTTTGAGGGTTCTTCTTAGCTGATATGCTTTGGATGATAGAGCATATATGACCCTTTTTATCTTAGGGTGAATGGTCTGCTCCCATATAGAGATCAGTGACCATGTGAGCTTCATTCATGTTAGCTCAGTAAGTCTTCAAGGACAGGCTTTGACAAATAAGGATTTTGTCAAAGACATTTCTGAAATGTCTTAAGCCTTCTACTGGTTAAATCTTCTTGACTGAAGTTATCTGCTTCATCATTCCATAGTGTGGTCAGATAGACCAAGCACCTGTAGGTTAGATAAATTTCTATCTTTGATACCCATGGTTAAATGGGTCCTGCCAGGTTAGCCTTCAAAATCCCTATTCCTCGTATATTTGGATTATCATCATATTAATCACCAACAATCATATTCATGCATGTATCCAATTTAGATATTGCATTTTGAGATGCATGATGATGAGTGTGTGTAAGATTAACCATTTTCCTTTGATGGTTTCATCATTTGCTTGGTTATGTTCA
The DNA here is from genome assembly GCA_020205615.1 of Panax quinquefolius. Lineage (NCBI taxonomy): Eukaryota > Viridiplantae > Streptophyta > Magnoliopsida > Apiales > Araliaceae > Panax > Panax quinquefolius. The sequence goes on from CM035153.1 coordinate 104,419,650, forward strand.
CAGAGTTTAAATGTTCACAGAGTGAGAATCAACTCTATCACTTATTTGTATCTGGTTGATTCATGGAGGTGATCGGTTTCTACAAATCTTTAAGATACTCTTGTAGAACTGATCATACTCTATGTATTATTAAAAACTTAGAACATATGTTTGTATACACATTCTAACCCAATAACAAAGATTTCCCCACTTAAGATTAATTAAACCTTGATATGCTTATGACCTATTTCAGATTTCTTTCAAAATGTTATCTTCAACCTAAAAATTGGATGGAGAGAAAGTTTGTAAGCATTTGAGTTTCCAACCTCAGTGTACTTTCTCTCTTCCCCTTTTTTGGTAGAGTATGATTTCTTGGTAGAATACTGTTATAGTGCATAAGGAGGTGCATCATGATGTACATATTTATATTAGTGAGGAACCGTACCTTTTCACTGTCAGTTTCTTAACAGCCATTTATCTTTGGCATACTGAGGTTAGTCATTGATGTGTTTAATTTTCCATTCACTCCTGACATATCATTGCCCCAGTTGTCCTTCAATCAATCAGTCATAGTCTTGAAGATGTAGGCTAAGAGAATCTTGGCATCTTTAGTTCTTTGACAACTTTGAACCTTAAGGTTCACATCTAGCTGCTTGTTAGCCAAATACATATTTGAGAAATTCTCCTTTCTTCTCTGGATATGTGCTTCTTAGCATATATGGCTATCTCATCTTCTAGACTGGTGGATGCTTGACTTTTTGTTGTTGACCCCTTGTCTGGTCTTCAGACTACAAGATTGACTGTGGCCATGGATTGGTCTCATTGTCATGGCATTTAAGAACATGGACCAATCTGAGCAGCTTCAGGTGTACATACACATTTACCTGTACACAATATTTCTAACGTGTGAGGTCATCTGCATTTACAAGTGACTTACTACTAAACTAAGTTTAGAATAATGTTTGTGCCTAGGATCAGACTCAAAGCAATTAGCCTTTGAATATAGCATGAGAACCTGCTTTGATACCAATTGTTAGTTCCCATTAGGCACATAATAGATCTAGAAGGGGGGTTGAATAGATCCTTTTTATTTCAAATACTTTTCTCGTTTATTTGTATTGCTAATGATTTAGCATATGATAAATATAAGAATATTTTCAAGCATAGCAGAATAAGTAAAAGATCCCCTTCATGGATATATTCATAATCATACATACATTGTTCTTAGAGTTAATTAATTTGTAAGTAGTTAATATATGCATAACAGTTAGGTACATAATGTAAATGATATAAAGTAAATGACACAAGGTATTTTAAGTGCTTTAGAGACTCAATCTCCTAATCCACTCTTCTGCTTTTAACTAGCAAGATTTCCACTAAGGAAAGGCAGCACCCTGAATCACTAAAATTCCATCAAGGCCGTGACCTTGGAACTTCAGTTCACTAAGAACTCTTCAAGGCCAGTAGCCTTGGAACTCCTCTAGTTCCCTAGGAACTCTTCAAGCTCAGCAGGCTTGTAACTTCATTTAGTCCCTCCGGACAAGGACCCCTCAGGCTCTGGCTACTTGTTGTTGTTATCGTTGTTGTTGTTATTGGTGCCTTCCTGCTAAGATATCTTTAAGCTTGAAATTCTTCTGTACTTAGCAGCTAGGTGTGGTCCTCTTTAAATTTTTCTTCGAGTCTAGACCACATCTCTTCTGGTGCAGCTGATCTTCATTCTGTTCTGCTCATCTTCATTTGATGTCAGCTGTGCACCATCACCATTTGGGTTTGCTAAGTATTTGAGCTTTTGGTAGACTTCGTCTGGCACTTAGCATTCCCTGAACCCTTCTTGACTGGTTTGCATACATGGTTCTGCACTTGTTCTATTTCATCTTTTGGTTTATAGTGAGTCGTAGAGTGGCTCTCTAGATCTTCTTTGGGCTCTGCCACTTTTCTGAATGCTATCTTCTTGTCCTTCTCCGCTCTCAGCTTAGCTATCATCTTCTGTTGCATTCTCACCTTTGTTGAGTGAAGCTTTAGTCTGTTCAAGTCCTTCTTCAAAGCTACTTCACTTCCACTTTTGTAATCTCACTGTCACTGAGACTTGTTCTGTTTAGTTCTGGTGGAACTCGTAGAGTCAACAATAGCATTCCAATAACTCAATGATTCTGCAACTTCAGCTTTTTCAGCAACTTCTGATATTTGAAGCTCTGGCTGATACATACTCCTTCCCAATCTTCCCGTTGGGATATAACTGTTGAAAGCTATTTGAATGGCTTCGCAGATCTCGAGTTATTTAGTGTAGACTGCAGATATGACATGACATCCCCTTTTTGACTTTCTGACACTGTAGTCTACTGTTTCACCTACCCCCTCAGAGATGTCACATTGATGTCTCGGTCAGGTAGTCGACTTTATTTCCTCCTTCTGATTTCTAGATCAGAGGTTGTCCTTTTGCATCGATGCCCTTAATAAGCTCTGTTCGAATATTAATCTTCAGATTGAATAGTTGTCAATGCTTCAATCTTCAGTTGACCGAACTCAACGATTCGGATGCATCTGTTCTAGGACCTGATCGCAGTGTCCTGTTGAATGTTTCTCGTTGACAGATTGAGACAACACTACGATCCTGAAGAGTGTTCATCAAATCTTCAATGTAAACACATCTTCCTTTTTTTATCATGCGGTGCTTCAACACTTGATTTGCTTCAACCGATCTTAAGGCGATAACTTGACTCCTTGTTCTGGCCTCTTCTGAATAGTAAGGCACTTTAGATTTGAGGCATGCCCAACTCACTTTCTCCTTGTGATCTCCCGTTCACTTATCATTAATGGACTGACCCGATGCTTAATCACTTTAGCCTTGTTCTTCATAAGCTGATCAGTATCTCTGTGTACACTTCATTAATTCCTGCGTTGTTTGGCAAACACTACGATCCTGGTTAATCCCAAGATCGTTGTCTTTTGTTCTCTTGATGGCTACTGCACTTACTAACTTTCCTTAGTCAGTTACTTTGACCGAAGTCTTCTTCTGATCAACTTGTGGAAGACTTCATCTTGATTGGCTTCACAACTCAATCTGGATGTTGATTGGGTTGGTGCTTAGATCTTCTGTAAGCTTACATGCCATTCGTTGAGTGCTCTCTGGTTTCCTTTAGGTGGAATGTATCTTTGTAGATCAAACCAGAGGCTTCATACTTTCGATATTCTAGGAGTGCTAATTTGTTGAGAATCATATTTGCTCTACAATTCTGCCTTGGCGTTGTGAGCACTTCTGTTGAAGTCTTAGTTCTGCACTCTATGATTCAGCTTTGATGGTGCACACACTACGACTCCAAGATTAGATGCCGACACTCTACGATCTCTGACCTTAAGCTTGATGTCTTTATCTGATCTGGCTCGACTATGATCTCTACTTCTGATGTGATCAATAGACTCTATGACTCAGAGTGTAGTCTAAGATTCTTGACTCGGCTTTGGCAGATGCTTAGTCGGCTCGTAGACAGGCTGTCTCTACGATTCTAAACATGACTTCCTCAGTAGACTACGACTCCGAGGAAGTTCTTCTCGACACACTATGATCCTTTTTCATCTCTCCTGGCAGTCTACAAACTTCGAGATCTACTATCTTGCAGACTACGATTCTTCCTCGATAGTTCTCGAGTTTTCCTTGACTCTCCTGGTAGACTACGATTTCTAGTGTAGTGCTCGACGATCAGACAAGCCTATTTATTATATTATAAGATCAACCTAACAAGCTTGATCTTTCTATATTTATAGTCCTTGTACATCATTTCTTTTTAAGGACTTTACAAAGCTGTTTTGCTTATGTAGGATCAACCTAACATATTTGATCAATTCATTCTAAGTCCTTATACATATGTTCCTATTATCTATCAAATGACTTTACAGCTTTTCTTAGTGCAAGCATACTTGCATATTCATTCATATATATCATAATCGAATCATATATAAATAGGCATATCATTCACATGTTTATTCCTGACACTATTCACGACGAAATTTAGTTTTTTTTCTTTGTCCAAATTATCTTTGAAATATGAATCTTAAATATCATTCTTGAATTTTACTCCAGAATTGGTGATCATGTTGACAATTTAGACCTTCTTAAACTCTGGATAAATTAAATTATAAATCTCTAATATTTATCTTTGATCTCACTTGATTCATTCTTTATATCCTTGTTATCATCCTCAAGCTTATATTACGGTGAAAGTCATTTTTGGCCCGTAGTGCAAAGATGGATTGATGATTGGTATGATTATAACCAGGAATTGTGTATTGATATAATCATGACCTTCAATGTTACAGATAAAGATTTTTGGTGAAAGTCCTCTTTGGCCCGTAGTACATAGATAATTCGTTGGTTTGAAATAATTATTGATTGGTGTTATAGAGATAAAATATTGATGATGAACTTTTAAATCATAGAAGATAGCAGACATCATGTTCTACTTGACTCTTCTAATGGTTTGCTATTTTCACTGCATTTTTTGATCTTAAACTTGTTGTCCATTATATTTTATCTGATTTATCATTGTTGAAGGCTAAATATAATTTATTATTCATTATCTTAGTTATAATATTCTTTAATGGGCTAGTTGAGCTCACCCTTTTCCTTTTTGTTCTATTGTTCTTCCCAGAAAATGAAAGTGTACCTTGGACTAGTCGGGGAATGGAGTGATGGTCCGAGATAGTTACTATAGAAGTCTTCACTATGTTGTGAAATAGTGTGATAATAACTGTAATGAAGACTTAATTTGAGTTTGAATATTATCATATTATGTACGATGCAATATTTGTATTCAAACTCAAAGTATGTGCAGTCGTATTTTGAACGACAGTTTTATGAGAAAGTTTGTATTGGAATTTTGTAGTATGCATTTGGCGACTCAAAATGGGTTGTGTGGAACTATTTTTGGGGGCATCACAGTTGGTATCAGAGCTTAAAGATATGATCTCTAGTAGAGATCTGAGATTAGAACTAGGAGGGAAGAGACGAGTAAAACATTCAATAGTGTGTCATACCTAAGCTTATTCGTTATTTAATTGGTTGATCAGAATTAAGGGATAATATGTGACATGTCAATTTCTTTAATTAACCCTTATTTTGTGGCAGTATTTGTAAGACCCCAACTTTTATGAATAAAGATTAATTTTTCTTGAAATATATTTTTGAATATTATGGTGTGGATTTGATATAATGTTATAGTTGTGGGTAATATTTACAAATTTGGCAAAGTAAGCAAGTGGTTATATAATATTTGATTGGTCGTGAAATATTCGTTTTTACACGGAATATTCGTACGATGGCACAATCATTAGTGGACCCCACAACGGAAGTATCGTCGTAGTTAGAAAACCACATTATTATATTTTTATAAAAATAACGGCGAATGTTTTGCCGTTAAACTGTTGAACTACCCAGTGGTAAAAGTATAGTAATACACGTGATTGCATAGTAGCACACGGTATTGATTATTGATGCTTACGTAAGAAGTCACTCAGTTAAACTCAATTATTGCTACAGTAATTGCTGAATAATATCTCTCATATTATTGATTCAATTATTGTCACAGTATCAATATTTTATATTATTAAATCAATAATTGAGATGACAAAGTTATTCATATTATTATTTGCAATATTAACGATGTCTAGAAAGTTCTGTCGAGGAGAAGTTTGGTCACCTAATTGCGCGCCAATAGGGAGAAATCCTTATCGGAAAGCCCCCTCTTTCTAGGGAATAATCTGGTTGTTAAATATTGTGAGTTATAATATTAATGATGAATAAGTTCGTCTTGATTAAAGATGAAATTGATAGTTCCATTGTGTTGGGATTATTAGTGTTAGTGGAAATCGACATTTAGTTCGATAATAATTAATTTCTAGAGGTTATATTGACCAATCGGGTAATTAATCGGATAAATGAGCAATTAATTGCTATTAATTCACATGTTTATAACTATTTGTTCACATGTGTGTACTATTGATTCACATGCATGTACTATTAGGGGAGGTGGTGCAAGATTGATAATACTTGCTTGACTAAATTAAAAATGGAGGTATAGATGAAGGTACTATACTGTAACTATTTTTTTTCACATGTATATAACTATTGATTCACATGAATGTACTATTGATTCACATGAATGTACTATTGATTCACATGATGTACTATTATGGGAGGTGGTGCAAGTTTGATAATACTTGCAAGACTAAATTAAAAATGAAGAAAAAGATGAAGGTATTATACTGTAATATTTCGAGCCCCAAAACGTGCAATTATCGAAACTATATTTTTCTGTAAATAGAAGCTCATTCTTCTTTCATTCTCACCAATTCACTAAGACTCATAAGAGCAATTATAGAAAGAGAAGCTATAGAGAGAAAGAAGAAAAGAAGTCTGCTACCTCACTATTCCAGTATCCAGTCTTCTTCTGATGTAAGGGATATTATTTTTTCAATATTCGTAGAAATAATATTTTCTTCCATACTCTGTAGTATGTGAGTAATATTATTTTGTTTCATATTCCTAATTCTACACTCATTCTATTAAAGTATTGCTTCTATACTCCGTGAAATTAGTAGAATATCCTTGATATTTGCGCTTCATCCAGTATCTTTTCATAGAAATATTATTCTGAGCTTTCTTGATAATTATTGATCTTTTCATGCCGGAATGCTATTCATGAGTTACTATTTATGGGTACTATTCACTCTTATATTTTTCACTCGGGTATTCGAGGCACTTTTCATTCCGGAGTACTATTCACGAGTTACTATTCACCCGATTACTATTCACACAAATATTATTCACTCGGGTATTTGGGGCACTTTTCATGTCGGGGTACTATTCATGAGGTACTATTCCTGAAGTACTATTCACAGGGTACTATTCATGGGGTACTATTCACGCGAAAAATATATTTCTTTTATGTCCAAATTATTTTTGATACATGAATATTATTCTTGAATTTTACTCCACAAAGCAGTATCATATTGACAATTTGGATATTTTTAAACTCGGATAAATTTAAAGTCTTTAATATTTATCCTTGATTTTGTTTGATTATTGCTTATATCATTGTCATCATCCTCATGCTTATATTGTGATGAAAGTCATCTTTGGCTTACGTGCATAGATGGACTGTTGATTGGTATGATTATGACAAGGGATCATTCGGTATAATCATAACCCATAATGTTACAAATGATGTGGTAAAAGTCCTCATTGGCCCATAGTGCATTGATGGACAGTTGTTGGTATAATTATGACCAGGGATTATTCGGTATAATCATGACCATTGATGATTACATGAATATCCTTGGCCCATAGTGTAGGGATGATTCAATGATGTGGTTTATTTATTAAGCTGAGTCTCAGCGATAAAGTGGATGAAAAACTTTTTAAATCATAGAAGATAGTAGATATCATGCTCTACTTGACTATTCTAATGGATTGCTTGTTCCGCTGCAATTAAACTTGATGTTATTGTATTTTATCAGTTTAACACTGTTGAAGGCTAACGATAATTTATTTTGAATTATCTTAGTCATAATATTTCTTACTGGGCTAGTTGAGCTTGCCCTTTTGCTTTCATTGTTCTCTTCAGGAAATGAGAACGTAGCCGGGACTAGTCGGGGAACAGAGTGACGGTCCAGATGTTTGCATTAGTAGTCCTCATTATTCTATGAAATAGTGTGATAATAAATGTATTGAGGACTTCATTTGAGTTTGAATACTGTCTATGAGACAATATTTGTGTAAAAACTCTAAGCTACGTTGTTGTCGTATTGTATAAAAGAAGTTTGTATTTGATTTTTGTACCATGTATTTGGCGACTCAGAATGGGTGATGTATACCTATTTTTGGGGTGTCACCGTTGGTATCAAAGCTTAGGAATATGATCCCTGGCTGAGATATGAGACAAGAACTAGGAGGGGAGAGACGGGGAATTCCTTCGCTAGTATGACCTACCTAAGTTATTTGGTATTTAATTGGTCGATCAGAGTATAGGGATAATATGTGACATGTCAATTAACCCTTGTTTTGTGGCAGTGTTTGAAAATAACATCTGAAGATGTTGAGATCAGCAATGAAGCACATGAGACCATTGAGTCACCAACGATTAATACACAGGATAACGTGAAACAGGAAGACAATAATCATCAGGTAAACAACAACACCGGTCAAATGATGAACGATGGGAAGTTCAGAGTCTTTATGCAATTTATACAACATTAGGAGAGAGCGGCTCCTATTCAAAATGGAGGTGGAAACACTGGCAACTCTCGGATGGTCACCGCTAAGCAGTTCTAGGAGCTGGGACCACCGGAGTTTTTGGGAGAGCCAAAACCACTTAAGGCGGAGACGTGGATAAAGCAGATCACCAAGATATTTGATGTCTTGGGATGCTCCGAGGAGCAAAAGGTTCCTTTTGCCACCTTCATGTTGCAAATAGAGGCAAATTGCTGGTGGGAATCTGTAAAGCGTACGCAGCCTGCCGCACTAAAGATGTCTTGGGAGAAGTTCAAAGAACTGTTCAACGACAAGTACTTTCCCGAAAGTATTCGTCACGTGAATGAAGTAGAGTTCATCAAACTAGAGCAAAACAATATGACCGTGTCGCAGTACGAAGCTAAGTTTGCCGAGTTGTCCCGGTTTGCGTCACACTTGGTTGATAATGAGGAGAGAATGACACGAATGTTTCTAAGAGGTTTAAAACCCGAGATACGTCAATACCTTATCTCTTACAAACTGTGTTTGTATTTAGATGTTGTAAATAGGGCTTAGTTATTGGAGCGCGATAATGAGTTAACCCAACCAAGAGAGAGCAGCTGGCAAGTCGATAATACCAGTGGTAGCAGACATCAAAGCGGTGATAACAAACGTGGAGGGAATCAACATGTGAGAAATGGTAACCGCTTCGTTGGTAATCATGGCCAAGATAATAGAAGTGGAAATTTTAAGAAGAGGATATTCAAGAATGATGGAAAGACATCAGCACAAGCACCTATTGTTAAGGAAGGAGAACGACCACCAGTCGTATGTTACAAATGCGGAGGGGAGGGACACATCAGTCCAAACAGTACGCAGCAGTCCAAAGCATGTTATAATTATGGAAGAGAAGGTCACCTAGCCTGATTTTGTCATGCACCAAAGTCAAATCCAACTGGGATGGAGGCATCAAAGACCATCCCAGATAAGATAAAATTGGTAGTTCAAGGGAGAGCGTTTGTCGTAACCTGCCAAAAAGTGAGGAATCCGAACGAGGTGATCACGGGTAAGCTAATCATAAACTTTAGTGAAGTCTATACATTATTTGATACCGGTTCTACCCATTCTTTTATTTCTCCTACTTGCGCTCAACGTTTAAATTTAACTCCAGAGAAATTAGTCTTTGATTTATCTGTTGAAACTTCGTTGGGAGAAACCTTCATTACATCCACTGTTTATAAGTCTTGTTTGATTCAAATCGGTAACAGCACGTTTCCTGTCGATCTTATCTCTTTGAAAATACTTGCATTTGATGTGATTTTAGGGATTAATTGGTTAACTACTCATCATGCTAAAATCGATTGTTTTCGTCAGGTTATTAGCTTTTATATTCCTAACCAACCTATTATGTGAATTCAAGCAACCAAACCACTAAAGTCAATCAATGTCATATCAAGCCATAAAGTTATTCGTTTATTAAAAAACGGATGTCAAGCTTTCTTAGCCCATGTCACGGATTTAAATAAAAATACGTCAAATTTGAATGATATTTCTATTGTTAATAAATTTCCTAACGTATTCCCTGAAGAACTTCCTGGCCTACCCCCAGAGCGTGTAATTGAATTTTTTATCGACCTTGAATGCGGTATAAAACCCATTTCCAAAGCCCCATATCGAACGGCTCCTATTGAACTTCAGGAGTTAAAAACCTAACTACAGGAATTGTTAGACATTGTTTTCATTCGTCCTAGTACGTCTCCTTGGTGTTATCCTATTCTATTCGTGAAGAAGAAAGATGGAAGTATGCGACTTTGTATTGATTATCGAAAGTTGAATCATGTCACCATCAAAAATAGGTACCCGTTACCTCGTATTGATGATCTGTTTGACCAGTTGCAAGGCGCCAAATTCATTTCAAAGATCGATCTTCGTTTCGAATATCATCAATTAAAGATTAAAACTGATTACATTCCAAAGACTACTTTCAAAACTCGGTACAGGCATTACGAATTCCTAGTCATGTCTTTTGGATTGACTAATGCTCCTGCTGCCTTCATGGATATGATGAACCGAGTATTCAAGGAATATTTAGATCACTTTGTGGTCGTCTTTATTGATGACATCTTCATTTATTCCAAAACCCGTGAAGATCATGAGCAACACTTGAGGCTAATACTTCAAAAGCTTCGTGAAAACAAGCTATATGCCAAGTTGAAGAAATGCGAGTTCTAGCTTGAGGAAGTAGCATTCCTTGGGTACGTGATATCAAATCATGGAATATATGTTGACCCGGTAAAGATTGAAGCAATTCAAAGCTGGGAGCAACCTAAGTCAGTGACCAAAGTACGTAGCTTTCTCGGCTTAGCTGGTTATTATTAGAGATTCGTAGAAGGGTTTTCTCGAATTGCTACTTCATTAACTCAGCGGACTCGAAAAGATACAAAATTCGGCTGAAGCGAGGAATATGAGAAGAGTTTTCATGAACTCAAGAGTAGACTCATTTCAGCACCTGTTCTGACAATACCATCTGGTTCAGAGGGATTTGTCATATACAACGATGCTTATGGCAAAGGTTTAGGATGTGTTCTCATATAACATGGGAAAGTCATAGCCTATGCCTCACGACAACTCAAAGAATATAAGATGAATTATCCTACTCATGATCTAGAGTTGGCAGCTGTCGTTTTTGCGATTAAGATTTGGAGGCATTACCTGTATGAAGAGAAGGTGGAGATCTATACGGATCATAAAAGCCTCAAATATTTTTTCACTCAAAAAGAACTTAACATGCGGCAATGACGATGGCTTGTGTTGTTGAAAGATTACGATCATACCATTCAATACCATCTTGGAAAAGTGAACGTAGTAGCTGACGCATTGAGTAGAAGATCATATGCGGGTACGAGTGCGATATTGTCAACGCAAATGCCCATTTTGTATAACTTACAAAGGATGGAGATAGAGTTAAAGACTCCAGGGACCCATGTGATGATGGCAAATATACGAGTAGAATTGAGTTTAATCGATAAAGTTAAAGTTGCTCAAGCTACAGACCTGGAGCTGATGCGTATGAGGAAGAAAGTGCAAGAAGGTGCTATTTTGGAAGCAAGAATCGATGAAGAAGGAATGCTTCGAGTCAACTCCAGACTTTGTGTTCCTAACTATTTTGACTTGAAGTATAAAATCATGATGGAGGCGCACAACACACCATTTACAATCTATCCTGGGAGTACCAAAATATATCGTGATCTTCGACATACATTTTGGTGGAGGAATATGAAGAGAGAGATAGCAGGGTTTATCTCAAGGTGTCTAACTTGTCAACAAGTCAAGTCGGAGCATCAAGTGCCAAAAGGTCCATTGCAACCACTTGAAATTCCAGGATGGAAGTGGGACCACATTACCATGGATTTCGTTACTAGTCTTCCCAAGGTTTCTCACGGCATTGATGCGATTTGGGTCATTATTGATAGATTGACCAAGTTTGCTCATTTCTTGCCGATATGAGAAACTTATACACTTGGACGTCTTACTCGTATGTACATAAACGAGATTGTAAGATTGCATAGTATGCCAGTATCCATAGTTTCTGATCGAGACCCAAGATTCACTTTAAGATTTTGGGTTAGTTTGAAAATAGCTATGGGCACGGATTTACGATTTAGTTCGGCATATCATCCTCAAATGGACGGGCAGTCGGAGAGGAATATTCAAACTCTTGAAGATTTATTAAGACTCTATTTCCTTGACTTTAAAGGAAGTTGGGACAAGATCTTACCATTAGTGGAGTTTTCCTACAACAACAGTTATCAAGTAAGTATTGGCATGGCTCCATTTGAGGCGTTGTATGGAAGAAAGTGTCGTTCTCCAGTATGCTGGGATGAGGTGGGTAAAGCAACGTTTTTGGGACCGGAGTTGGTACGTATGACTACGAAAATGATTCAAACGATCCGACAACGTATAAAACCCTTACCGCTAAGTATGTCTAGTGTTCATAACGTTTTTCACATATCTATACTACGTAAATATGTGAAAGACCCGAACCACATTATTGAATTAGAACCAGACGAGATAGCGAAAGATTTAACATATGAAGAGGTACCTATTAAAATCTTGGATAAGAAGGATCATATTCTACGCTCCAAGGTTATACCTCAAGTCAAAGTTTTGTGGAGAAACCACGATGTTGAGAAAATGACCTGGGAGTTAGAAGCTGAAATGAAGTCAAGGTATCCTCTCCTCTTCGACATACCAGGTACACACCCTAATTTCGAGAACAAAATTTCATATGAAGGGGAGGTTGTAAGACCCCAACTTTTATGAATAAAGATTAATTTTTCTCGAATATATTTTTGAATATTATGGTGTGGATTTGATATAATGTTATAGTTGTGGGTAATATTTAAAAATTTTACAAAGTAAGCAAGTGATTATAGAATATTCGATTGGTCGGGGAATATTCGTTTTAATAGGGAATATTCGTATTACGACATAATCATTGGTGGACCCCATAACAAAAGTATTGTCGTAGTTAGAAAATGACATAATTATCTTTTTATAAAAATAACGGCAAAAGTTTTACCGTTAAACTGTTGAACTACCCGGTGGTAAAAGTACAGTAATACGCGTGCTTACATAGTAGCACACGGTAGTGGTTATTGATGCTTAAATGAGAAGTCACTCAGTTATACTTAATTATTACTACAGTAATTGATTCATAATATCTCTCATATTACTGATTCAATTATTGTCGCAGTATCAATATTTTATATTATTAAATCAATAATTGAGAAGACAAAGTTATTCATATTATTATTTGTAATATTAACGATGTCTAGAAAGTTCTATCGATGAGAGGTTTGGTCACCTAATTGCACGTTAATAGGGAGAAATCCTTATCGGAAAGCCTCCTCTTTCCTTGGAATGATATGGTTGTTAAATATTGTGAGTTATAATATTAATGATGAATAAGTTCGTGTTGATTAAAGGTGAAATTGATGGTTCCATTGTGTTGGGATTATTAGTGTTAGTGGAAATTGATATTTAGTTCAATAATAATTGATTTCTGAGGTTATATTGACCAATCAGGCAATTAATCGGATAAATAAGTAATTAATTGTAATTAATTCACATGCTTATAACTATTTGTTCACATGTGTGTACTATTGATTCACATGCATGTACTATTAGGGGAGCTGGTGTGAGACCCCAAATTTTATGAATAAAGAATTAAATTTCTCGAAATATTTTTTTTTAATATTATGGTCTGAATTTAATATAATATTATAGTTGTGGGTAATAGTTATAAATTTTGCAAAGCAAGTGGTTATATAATATTCGATTGGTCGGGGAATATTCATTTTAACAGGGAATATTCGTACGATGGCACAATCATTGGTGGACCCCACAACGGATGTATTGTCGTAGTAAGAAAATGACAGAATTATCTTTTTATAACGACGAAAGTGTTCTGAATTAAAACCGTTGAACTATCCCAGTAGTAAAAAGTACGATGTCTGGCGTGGTTGCATGTATACTACGGTATTGATTATTATGATGCTTACGTAAGAAGTCACTCGGTTATACTCAATTATGCAATAATGAATTGTTGCATCATATCTCTCATATTATTGATAAAGTTATTATCACAGTAACATCTGCATAATATTATATATTATTAAATCAATAATTGAGACGACAAAATTATTCATATTATTATTTGTAATATTAACAATGTCTAGAAGTTCTGTCAAGGAGAGGTTTGGTCACTTAATTGCGCGCCAATAGGGAGAAATCCTTATTGGAAATCACCCTCTTTCCTGGAAACGACCTGGTTTATTAAATATTGTGAAATATAATATTAATGATGAATAAGTTCGTGTTGATTAAAGATGAAATTGATAGTTCCATTGTGTGTGAATTATTAGTGTTAGTGGAAATAGACATTTATTTCGATAAAACATTTATATTGACCAATTGGGTAATTAACCGGATAAATGAGCAATTAATTGCTATTGATTCACATGATTATAACTATTTGTTCACATGTGTGTACTATTGATTCACATTCATTTACTATTAGGGGAGTTAGTGCAAGATTGATAATACCTGCATGACTAAGTTAAAAATTTAGGTATAGATGGAGGTACTATACTGTAATTCGTATTTTCAGATGTCTAGAACTATTGATTCACATGATTTACTATTAGGGGAGATGGTGCAAGTATGATAATACTTGCAGGACTAAATTAAAAATGAAGGAAAAGAGGAAGGTATTATACTGTAATATTTCAAGCCCCAAACGTGCAATTATCGAAACTATATTTTCCTATAAATACAAGTTCATTCTTTCTTCATTTCTCACCAATTCACTAAAGCTATAGAGCAATTATTATAGAGAGAAATTATAGAGAGAAAGAAGAAAAGAAGTCTGCTACCTCACTATTCCAGTATCCAGTCTTCTTTTGAGGTAAGGGGTATTATTCTTTCGTATTCATGAAGAGAGTTATTTTCTTTCAATACTCGTAAGGGTTGTTATTCCATTCTTTATTATTCTGTTGGAATAACCTGTCTATGCGGTCTATCGCATGCCTGGTGTATTCTGTTAGAATAACCTGTCCGTGCGGTCTATCGTATGCCTGGTGAATTCCGTTGTTATTTCATTCTTTATTATTCTATTGGAATAACTTGTCTGTGCAGTCTATCGCATGCCTGGTGAATTCTATTGTTATTCCATTGTTTATTATTCTGTTGGAATATCCTGTTTGTGCGGATTACGCATGACCTGGTTCCGTTCTTTATTATTCTGTTAGAATATTCTGTCTGTGCGGATTACGCATGACCTGGATCCGTTCTTTATTATTTACATTGGAATATCACATGCATGCGGATTACGTATATGACTCGTTCCGTTCTTTATTATTTTATTGGAATATCCTCGTGCATGCGGATTACGCATGACCTGGTTCCATTCTTTATTATTCTGTTGGAATATCCTGTCTGTGCGGATTACGCATGACCTGGTTCCATTCTTTATTATTCTGTTGGAATAACTTATCTATGCGGTCTATCACATTCCTAGTGAATTCTTCTATTATTCTATTGGAATAACCTGTCTATGTGGATTATCGCAGGCGTGTTGAATGATCCTTCGTATTCATTCTTTATTAAATTGTGGAAATGATCTATCTACGTGGATTACCGCATAGCGGGTGAAAATTTATTTGTAGTTTTGTATATTTTATTATATTCGTATGAGATATCATTTCTATTATACTCGTCATGGAATATCATTTTCTTTGGTTTTTTTTATGAGTTACTATTCACGGGTTACTATTTACCCAGTTACTATTCACTCTAGTATTATTCACTCCGGTGTTTGGGGCACTTTTCGTGTCAGAGTACTATTCACGAGTTACTATTCACGGATTACTATTCACCCAAATTTCTAATCACCCGAATATTATTCACTCGGGTATTTGGGGTACTTTTCATGCCGGGGTACTATTCCCGATGTACTTTTCCCAAAGTACTATTCATAGGGTACTATTCACGAGGTACTATTTACCCGAAAAATATATTCTTTTTTGTCCAAATTATTTTTGGTACATGAATATTATTCTTGAATTTTACTCTACAAAGCAGTATCATGTTGACAATTTGGACATTATTGATTTCTGGATAAATTAAATTATAAATCTTTAAAATTTATCCTTGAACTTGTCATCATCCTCATACTTATATTGTGATTAAAGTTATCTTTGCCTTACGTGCATAGATGGACTTGGTATGATTATGACCAGGGATTATTCGGTATAATCATTGTGACACCCCCAAATCCAGGTTACTTGACCCCCGAATTTGGTGTTCACGATCCACAATATAATACCATCTAGCTACCCATTTTAATATAAATAGGAATACATAACTCATTAACATAGATTGTTAATACATAAGTCCTGTGTCTACTAACCTTAACATTACGTATATACCCCTTTAGCTATACAAAAAGGGTTTACAATACAATACAACATAATAATAATATTGTTCATCATAACTAATTCATAACTATTCCTTTTCCTTTGTTCTTCTTCGCAGCACCTTCTACAACTTCGTCCCTAGCTGAAAAGTTTTATTTATAGCAAGGGTGAACAACAAGTTTGCTCCGCAAGTTAAGAGATACAATAAAGATATAGAAATCAATATCAAACATTCTTACATTCTACGCAACAATAATTCGATAATGAAAGAGTATAACGCTTTCAAGGTTTCTATGATATTCAAACGAATAATCAAGAATTAATTCTACAAAATAGCAAAGTGGAATGTTTTCCAGATTTATGCTGAGCGATCCATTGGATCTTGAACTTCTCTTCTCGAGTAACTATCAAAGTTAAACTTTGATATACCCAGGTGTATCAGATAACCATAAAGATTAAATCATACCCCTCTGCAAGTATATAAAGTGATCAGCTTTAGTATACCCTATATTATGCATAATACTTAATTGCGAGCAAAGGCTGAATACTCGACCGATAAAATATTCCCTTTATATAAAAGGTTGTTCTTCTTAGTCTTAGAATCAAGATTTTGATTTTACAACGAAATACTGTGATTTCAAATTCTATTTACTTCTCAATCTAGCCGAAATAATTGGCATCGATCTGTCAATAATACTTTAATTCTATTTTTAAACCTATCAAGTTCAAACAAATGTTTGTCTAACCAGATTAATTGGATAAGATATTTCTCAACATAATTCGACAATAAATAGGAATTATCTGTATTGTCAATTTTAGCTTCTACGGATATGTATATAAAACAACAGTTATTCTACGAATGTATATATTTCGAATCAGTAATTCATTTTGAATTATTAAACATGCACTAACTGCGAATAATCAACAATAATTCCCTGGAGGTGGTCTAATTAGCAATAATTAACCACCAATAATAATTAAACAATATTAACTCAAGGTTGAGTTAGGGAACTTGCCTCTTCCGCTGATTACAGCTACACAATAAACTTATCTGCGTTCGTAAGACCTATAACCAATAATATCGGTCTCACAATTTGCACAATAATTTATAACACATAACATTGTAATTCACAGTCAAACTTCTCCTAGGCACATTACCACATAGCCACATCAGTGTTTATAACCTAGATAAACACTTATCAAGTCTAACTATTTCGGTCTGGTTGGACTTCAGTCCATTCTCGGTGATCTGGTCACCCTATCCGACACTTAACACAGCTATCGTCAATTAAACTTGGTCTCTAAGCTTCAATATTATTTTAGATAAGTTAAATATCATTTATAATATTTTTCGGAAGCTTTTAATAATTTATAAGCAATTATTATAATTTATAATAATTTTTCAAACATCGTAATCATTTTTAAATGATTTAATTATCAAATAATCATATCATTATTAATATTTAATAATATAAAAATATTAATAACATACTTGTCAAAATATTAAAGTTATTTTCAATAACTTAAAATATTTTTAAATCATCAATATTCTACTTAAATGATTTTTAAAGTAATTAAAATCATTTTTAAATCATTACCATTAATATTTAAATATTAATGAAATTATCATCAAAATATTAAAAGTCATTAATTATAACTTAAAATATTTTTAAGCCATTTTTCTCATTTTTAAATGATTTTTAAAACAATAAAATCATTTTTAATTCATTTATTTAATATAATAATTAAACAAATCTAGTATCATTAATATTAAATTATTAATGAAAATTTTCTAAAAATATTAAAAGTTACATTTTATAACTCAAAATATTTTTAAATACATTATTCTTATTTAAAAGGATTTTTCATAATATTAAATCATTCTCTCTAATTTATTTAATACACTAATTAAATAAATTAAATACCTTTTAATATTTAAATAATTATAAATATTAAAGAAAAATATTCCAAATAGTTAGAAATTATTTTTCATAATTTAAAATAATTTTGAAAACCATTTTTGGTAATTTTTAGAATTTATTTCTATTTTTAAATAATTTTCAGAATTTCAGAAATTAAAATTAATTAATCCGTTGCTAAAACCCTTTAGCGACACTTTCTGTCGTCTTAGGTGTTCTTCATCTCAAGAACACTGTCAGACTCATGTTCAAGGTTACAAGTTTGACTAGCTTTTAATATTGGTTTAAAATCGTTTCTCGGATACCTTAAAGTTCAATCATGTAGTACTCATGTAACAATACCATTAACAATCAACATTAAAGTCATACAACATCATAACAACCTGATCAGTGCCTTCAAACTTATTGTCGACGGTTTCGGTTTTCCCGTAAACCCAAAAACTCGAAAGCAAATACTTTCAAACTCAATTATCTAAGTTTTATGTTAACTATTTTAGTTGTTTCTTGGTTTATAATCGTAGTACACATGACAAAGAATAACAACATAACGAGATCTGAGTCTAACAACAAATTATTCATAGGATATGCTTCGGTCTAAACCCTGTCAGAACATGTGTTCATCCGCTTCGGGTTTTTTCCAAACATAAACCGTGGCAGTGGCCTCTTTCGACTGGCCCATCGTGCTCGATCTAAGGATGTTTTGGAGGGTCTAAATACATGGATCTAAAGCCCATATTACATACTACCATATGGTTACAACAATAACATCAAAAAACATCAAAACCTGTCAGACCGGTCCTTGAAAAACGTTGTCAGAGGCTGTTTCATACGTTCTGGGCTGCCTAGATTTTAGCCCAGTCAACGTCGATCAACCGACTTTGACCGTGAATAAAACAAACTCTAACCAATCAATAACTGTGATACCACTTGCAGATGAAAGACAACATACCAGGCTACATATTAAAGCTTTAAAACAACTCATAACATGAACACATGAAGATCTAAGGCAACTGACATTTGCTTGTCAGACACTTTTAGAGCTCAAGAACAGATTTTGAAAAACTCAACCTTTACCCACTTTGATGCTATGGATCCATCATGGATCAACATAGATCAACTAAAATCACCATATAACACAAATATAAATAATTAAACATAAATTTTTTCTTAGCAACAAAGATCAAAAATCAATTTGGGTTTATACCTTCTATCTTTCCAATCCTTGATCTATACTCTCCTTTCGTTATTGGTTGATCTAGGGTCAGATGTATTTAGGAATTGGTCTACCTTAGGATTTTGGAGGTAATGAGAGAATAAGATTTGGTGAGAGCAAAGTTGAAAATGAGCAAGTTTTATGAACTTTCTCTCTCTAGATCTCTTATATCCTTTAGATGCAATGTATACAAGCATGCTAGCTGTCTATTTGGATAAGGTTGAAGCTTATTTCTAGCACATGGGATAATCTTAAGTGATGACTCACTCTTGATCTTGCAAATCTTCTAACTAAATATCTAAGTAAAGGGGTACTTTGGACTTTGTACTTGAAATTTTAATGGCATACATGGAATTTACCAAACCCTTAGGGTTAACCCTAAGGGTTTGACCCATAGGGTTAACCCTAAGGGTTTGACCCATAGGGTTTAACCCTAAGGTTTTACAACTTTAACTTCTAGGATTTTCTAAATTAGGATCTTTAAAATAGAAAATTAAGATGTTCAAAAATATAATTAGTGTTCCCTAATTATATTAAAGGTTACTAATCACATTAAAGTATACTAATCACTTTAGAGCTTAATAATTAGGATTAGGGTTTCCTAATTAGGGTTTAGGATTCCCAAATTAAAAATTAGGGTTTCCCGACTTTCGATTAGGATTCCTAACTACGCGTTAGGATTTCAAATCTTGATATTAGAGTTTCCAATCCCTTATTAGGGTTTACAAATATTGTACCCTACCCGACCAATCATTGATTAACATTTTATACAGTACAAACACGTACTCATCAGTATAATTATTTCATTTATATTTTCAATCGAATCCCTATCCGGACTTAGGGTTTCTATTCTCCGTTAAGCACAACTCTACTCTAATTTCTAAGTCAATACACAAATTGACTACTTCTCGATACTCGTATCACAGATACACGGTACAATATTAACAGTCAATATTTAATAAAATAAAATAATAAAAAAAACATTATAAGTGAAATTTGGATTATTCGTAAACCCGGGTTATGACAATCATGACCGTAATATGACGAATGATGTGGTAAAAGTCTTCATTGGTCTGTAGTTCATTGATGGACAGTTGCTGGTATGATTATGACCAGGGATTATTCGGTATAATCATGACCATTGATGATTAAATGAATATCCTTGGTCGTGGTGCAGGGATGATTCGATTTTATTTATTAAGCTGAGTCTCAGCGATAAAGTTAATGAAAAACTTTTTAAATCATAGAAGATAATAGATTTTATGCTCTACTTGACTCTTCTAATGGATTGCTTATTTCCGCTGCAGTTGTTGATCTAAAACTTGTTGTCAATTGTATTCTATCATTTGTTATACTATTGAAGGCTAAGGATAATTTATTCTGCATTATCTTAGTCATAATATTTCTTACTGGGCTAGTTGAGCTCACCCTTTCTTTCATTGTTCTCTTGAGGAAATGAGAATATAGCTGGGACGAGTCGGGGAATGGAGTGATGGTCCAGGATAAATGGCTTTAGTAGTCCTCACTATTCTACGGAATAATGTGATAATAATTGTAATGAGGACACCATTGAGTGTGGATATTGTCTAGATGACATTATTCTTGTTTAAACTCTCAGCTATATTTTGTTGTATTTTACACGACTGTTGTATAATTAATTTGTATTTGAATTTTGTACCATGCATTTGGCGACTCAATATGGGTGATGTATACCTATTTTGGGGGCGTCACAGTTGGTATCAAAGCTTAGGGATATGATCTCTGGCTGAGATGCGAGACAAGAACAAGGAGGGGAGAGACGGGGAATTCCTTCTCTAGTATGACCTACCTAAGTTTATTTTGTATTTAATTGGTTGGTTAGAGTATAGAGATAATATGTGATATGTCAATTAACCCTTGTTGTGTGACAGTGTTTGAAAATGGCATCTGAAATTGTTGAGATCAGCAATGAAGCACATGAGACCGTTGAGTCACCAACGATCAAAACCCAGGATAATGTGCAACAGGAAGACAATAATCCTTAGGTAAATAACAACACCGATAAGATGATGAACGATGGGATGATCAGAGGCTTTATGCAATTCATGCAACATCAGGTGAGAGAGACTCCTGTTCAAAATGCAAGTGGAATCACTAGCAACTCTCGGATGGTCACCGCTAAGCAATTCAAGGAACTGGGACCGCCAGAGTTTTTGGGAAAGCCAGAACCACTTAAGGCGGAGACGTGGTTAAAGTAGATCACCAAGATATTTGATGTCTTGGGATGCTCCAAGGAGCAAAAGGTTCCCTTTGCCACCTTTATGTTGCGTGAAGAGGCAGATTACTGGTGGGAATCTGTAAAACGTACCCAGCCTGACACACTCAAGATGTCTTGGAAGAAGTTCTAAGAGTTGTTCAACGACAAGTACTTTCTCGAAAGTATTCGTCACGTGAAGGAGGTGAAGTTTATCAAGTTGGAGCAAAATAATATGACTGTGTCGCAATACGAGGCTAAATTTGTAGAGTTATCCCGGTTTGCATCCCATTTGGTCGATAATGAGGAGCGAATGACGCGAATGTTTCGAAGAGGTTTGAAACCCGATATACGTCAATACCTCATTTCTCACAAACTTTGTTTATATTCAGATGTTATGAATAGGGCTTAGTTATTGGAGCGCGATAATGAGTCAGCAAAACCAAAAGGCAATGACCAACAACATGATAATAATCATACCGGTGGCAACGGCCATCGGAACAATGATAACCATCGTGGGGGAAAATTATCATGCCAAGAATGGTAACCACTTCGGTGGTAATCATGGCCAAGATAATAGAAGTGGAAATTTCAAGAAGAGAAGGTTTAACAACGATGGAAAGACAACATCACCAACACCCATTTTCAAGGGAGGAGAATGACCACCAATTGTATGCTTCAAATGCGGGGGGGGGGGGGGGGGACATATCAGTCCAAAATGCATGATGCAGTCCAAAACATGTTACAATTATGGAAAAGAAGGTCACCTAGCCCGATTTTGTCATGCACCAAAGGCGGATATGGACAAAACAAAGTCGGTGGTTTCAGAAAGAGCGTTTTTAGTGACTTCTCAAAAAGTGAGTAACCCGAACAAAGTTAGCACGGGTTAGTTAATTATAAATTCTTACGAAGTCTATACCTTATTAGATACCGGTTCTACCCATTCTTTTATCTCTCTTGCTTGCGCTCAACGTTTAAATTTGACCCTTGAGAAGTTAGACTTTGACTTATTTGTTGAAACTTCGTTAGTAAAAACCTTCATTACCTCCACTGTTTATAAATCTTGTTTATTCAAATCGACACTTTCACATTACCTGTCGATCTTATCTCTTTGAAAATACTTTCCTTTGATGTGATTTTAGGAAGTGATTGGTTAACTACTCATCAAGCTTTTCGTAAGGTTGTTAGTTTTCATATTTCTAACCAACCTATTATGCGAATTCAAGCAACCAAACCACTAAAGTTAATCACTGTTATATCAAGCCATAAGTAAAGAGCCCCTATCCTTTCATTCTTGACTTCTTTGTGTGGAATGCACTGAAGCCAGACTTTCTGTAGGCGACGTCGTGAATGACGATGGCAAGTTGATAGGTATCAATGTGACGTACTATCCAAGTCTTGGATCCGAGTCACAGTTTTGAATGACATTTCTATTGTTAATAAATTTTCTGATGTATTCTTGAAGACTTCCTAGCCTACCCTAGAGCGTGAAATCGAATTTTGTATTGACCCCAATACAAAACCTATTTCTAAAACCCTTAAATATTTCTTCAACCAAAATGAACGTATAATGCTCTAAAGACGTTGGCTCGGGCTGTTGAAGACTACGACTATACCATTCAATATCATCGTGGAAGAGCGAACGTAGTAACTGACGCGTTGAGTAGAAGATCGTATGCATTTATGAGTGCGATGTTGTTAACACAAAAACCCATTTTGTATAACTTACAAATGATGAAGATTGAGTTAAAGACTCTAGGGACCCACGTGGTGATATCAAATATACGAGTAGAATCGACTTTAATAGATAAAGTTAAAGCCGCTCAAATGACACGCCTGGAGCTGATGAATATGAAGAAGAAGGTTCAAGAAGGCGTTATTCTAGATGCAAGAATCGACGAAGAGAGGAAATCTCAACCCTCGATTTAATTGGCCCATTTGAAATCCTCGATCAAGTAGGAACTGTGGCCTATAGACTCATTTTACCGCCAAGTATGTCGCGTGTTCATAACATTTTTTTTACGTATCTATGTTACATAATTATGTGGACGACCTGAACCACATTATTGAATTGGAATTAGACGAGATAACAGAAGATTTAACGTATGAGGAGATACGTGTTAAAATCTTGGATAAGAAAGATCATATTCGACACTCAAAGGTTATACCTCAAGAATTTGAATATGAAATGAAGTCAAGGTATCCTCACCTCTTCGACATACCATGTTCGTACGTAAATTTCGAGGGCAAAATTTCATAAGGAGGGGAGATTGTGAGACTCCAAATTTTATGAATAAAGAATTAAATTTCTCAAAATATTTTTTTTAAATATTATGGTGTGAATTTGATATAATGTTATAGTTGTGGGTAATATTTATAAATTTTTCAAAGTAAGAAAGTGGTTATATAATATTCGATTGGTCGGGGAATATTAGTTTTAACAGGGAATATTCGTACGATGGCACAATCATTGGTGGACCCCACAACGGATGTATTGTCGTAGTAAGAAAACGAAAGAATTATCTTTTTATAATGGCGAAAGTGTTACCGTTAAAACTGTTGAACTATCCGGTAGTAAAAGTACAGTAATACGCGTGGTTGCATAGTAGCACACGATATTTATTATTGATGTTTACGTAAGAAGTCACTCAGTTATACTCAATTATTGCTACAGTAATTGCTACATCATATCTCTCATATTATTGATTCAATTATTATCACAGTATCATCTGCATAATATGATATATTATTAAATTAATAATTGAGATGACAAAATTATTCATATTATTATTTGTAATATTGACAATGTCTAGAAGTTCTGTCAAGGAGAGGTTTGGTCACCTAATTGCGCGCCAATAGGGAGAAATCCTTATTGGAAAGCCCCCTCTTTCTTGGGAACGACCTGGTTGTTAAATATTGTGAATTATAATATTCATGATGAGTAAGTTCGTGTTAATTAAAGATGAAATTGATAGTTCCATTGTGTGGGAATTATTAGTGTTAGTGGAAATCGACATTTATTTCGATAAAAAATTGATGTCTGGAGGTTATATTGACCAATCGAGTAATTAACCAGATAAATGAGCAATTAATTGCTATTGATTCACATGATTATAACTTTTTGTTCACATGTGTGTACTATTGATTCACATTCATTTACTATTAGGGGAGTTGGTGCAAGATTGATAATACTTGCATGACTAAGTTAAAAATGGAGATATAGATGGAGGTACTATACTGTAATTCGTACTTATTAAAAATGGTATTTTTTCCTACTTATTGAATACCAATTCATGCGAATTGTGTCCATCTCAAGTACATTTTAGTGTGTTTTAGTTACATTTCATGTTATTTTGCATTGCTTTTACTTAAAACTCCTTTTTGTGAATAAGTGCAGGAATCGGCTTAATTTTGGTGATATTAGAGGGCATGAGGCTAATGGATTCGTGAAGGTGAGGCACAAGCAGTGATGTGCATGGCATGGAGGCACAATGAAACATGGAGACCAAGCATGGAAGAAGATCAAGCATGAAAGAGCAAGTAGTAGTAGCAAAGACATGATGACAACAATGTAACTGCATCAGACTGCAGAATTCAAGCCGCCGCGCGTAATGGCTTTGAGAGCCTTGCTACCATGTGAGTGGCATGGCCAGACAGACAGCATACTTTGTAAGTCGCATACCCGCCGAGGAACATAGTGTAGGGGCGCGTGCGATGCTGAACACTTTTAAAAGATCGCCAGCTCCAAAGGTTGGAGCGCAAAGTCGATGCCATGTATGACTACTTTGGAACGTTTGCTACGGGATTCACAAGGGCCTTGACCGAAGCCTTCGCACAACAAGGAACAATGCTAGAGTGGCCTCAGTTTTGAACTGCAGTGCCATATCCACCACCAAATTCACCACCCGAGGAGGGTGGTCAAGCCGATCATTAGGGTAGTTTTTTGTACCCTTTACCTTCATTCAATTGGGACATTGAATATTATAAGTTTGGGGGTATTGGGGGTTATAATATAGTAATTTAGTTTTATTTAATTGTTGCATATTTAGTTTACTTTTGTATGTTTATGTGTTAGATAAAATTTTGCAGAAAATTTTTAATTTTTATTCATTTGTTGATTGTGTTAGTATATTTTAGTTGCATGTCTCACATAAATTCTTTCTTTATAGAAATTCCTGCCTAGCCAATGATGATAGTTAATTGTGAAGGATTTTAGAGTATGTTGGATAACATGAGCTGAGTTATAATGTTTTACACGATGAGATTCATGTTGCTATTTAAATGCTGTAGGTTTGCACGAACGTGTTCACAATCACTTGTAGGTTTAAGAAATGTATGTTATATTGCTCGATAAAACATGTAGTTTTAAAAAGAGAAACATGTGGAAAGTGCTGCTCTTAGACTGTTTGAAACATTGACATGCAAAATTTTGGGAAAACATGGGTATGTTGTGTATAAAAAAAATCAAATAGTAATAACGTGGCTAGTCTTAATTCGGGGCCCTGGCTACTTGAGTAAGTACGCCCGAGGGGATTGTCTCTACACCTAGCGCCCTAAGGTCTTAATGGTCTGGGAGTCGTTGGTTGAAAGCTCGCTAAGGGGTAGCAGTGTGCCTAATGGATTAAGACATTGCATAGTCATAATAAAAAAAACAAGAAAAAAAAAAGAAAAAAAGAGAAAAAGAAAAGAAAACTAGCAATAAACACCGCGGGAAAGTGCAAACATCGCCCTCGTGAGTAGCAATAAAGCAATAAACCCATTGTTGAATCTTAGTTTATGTTGATATGTTAAAATAGTCTAGGTGGCATGAGTATACATGAGCCTTGATTTAGACTATAATTTTCTCTTTGGAGCAATGAAGCATACGTATTCTTTGCTTAGATAAAGTTTGGGAAAACACCACACACACACACACAACATCTCTATAACATATATGAATTATTTGAGTGTATGACATTATGCCTATAGTTTGATTTGAATTTGTATTCTTGGATCTCGATAATTCACTGAGGTAATTTGGGCTGAATTTCTGTTATGGCTGGGATTATGTGAGACTAGTTTGCATCATAGAGTAGTTGCATAGTTTTACAGTTGCATTTTCATTGTTCATTAGTATGCATTGCTTGTGGGCAAGCAACAGTTCAAGTTTGGGGGTATTTGATAAGTGGTATTTTTACCTATTTATTGAATACCAATTCTTGCTAATTGTGTCCATCTCAAGTACATTTTAGTGTGTTTTAGTTGCATTTCATGTTATTTTGCATTGCATTTACTTAAAACTCCTTTTTGTGAATAAGTGCAGGAATCGGCTTAATTTTGGTGATATTAGAGGGCATGAGGCTAATGGATTCGTGAAGGCGAGGCACAAGCGGTGATGTGCATGGCATGGAGGTACAATAAAGCATGGAGACCAAGCGTGGAAGAAGATCAAGCATGAAAGAGCAAGTAGTAGTAGTAGCAGCATGATAAATGGAGTAACCGTAACCGTGACTGCAGTAATTCAAGCCATGATGTAATGGTTTTGAGAGCTTGCGCCGCTGAGAGAGGCCATTTGGACAGGCATACTTTCTGCAAGTTACGCACCCGTGTGAGGAACATAGTGTAGGGGGCGTGGCAGTGCGCGCGCGTCAAGTCGTTGATTTATTTTATTTTAATTTCCATTTTTAAAAGATCGTACTCAATTAAGACGATATCTAACGAGTGTCAGACACACACTAGGAGGGTTTTTATCGTATTTTGAGGAGAGTAACTAGGGTTTACACCTTAGGAGAGATTCCAACGTAGAACGAAGCCAAAATGTCTACTTCTCCAATTCTTCTTGGGATTCTCTATCATTGTGGATTTCTATTATTGTTTACTGGATTTCTATGAGGATTTAATCGTTGATCATTGGTTTTATTCAAAGAATTGGGTTTGATCGTTCTATCTTTCATATTTCAATTGTTTGCTTATTGATCATGTTTAGCGTTGATCCCATAATGGCTTTTGGTTCAGTCATGAACTAAACTCCATTATGGGATTCTAACGGATTTTAATATGTAGGTTGGTTGAACGCTTAAATGCTAGGGTTGTTTTGGATATTATATGGGAAGTCTATCATGATTGTTTTACATGTATGAATACCTGATCACCATTCATCTCAGTATTTGTATGGAATTGATAATGAACATGCAAATATGGATTGTAATCATGATAGCATACGAATATGAAATGCTTTTATATGGTTTGTGTATTTTGTGAACCGGATAGACATATCTTTGTTTCACCGTATGAGCTAGAGTAAGGGCTTGTGCTAAAAATCAATATAATTGCAATTTCACATAGACATATAGTGATTTTGGTTGTGTTGATGATTACACAGAGTCTATCGTCTGTGGATGATGTGTAAGTAGGTTATAGTGCATTGAAAAATGGTTACTATTCGTGCTCTTGGCTATTTTCCTATGATATGTGAACACTTCTTGCATGATAGTGGCGATTAGATGAAATATTAAATGAAGTTAGGGTCCCATTATTTCCAGTTTATATTTATTCCATTATTATTCTTATTTTTAGTTGTTAGTACAATTAGCTCAATTCAACAATTCTAATTGTTAGTCTAAGCATATAAATACAGTGAGTTAATTAATGCATAAGAGTTTATAATTTGACAACTTTCTCTGTGGGATCGATACTCTACTTACTCTATATTACTTGTTGACACATGTATGCTTGCATGAGTTAGAGCTCATTTATTAGGACTGTAAAAGTGGCAACAAGTTTTTGGCGCCGTTGCCGGGGAGAGGCGTTGAATTTAAATAATTATCATTAGTTTAAAGCTATATTGTACGACTTAGACAATTCTGATCGTTTCTCATTTCTATTTTTGTTGCATTTTTTTTTTCGTTTGAGGTACTTGTGGATTTTTATGCACACGCAATCATCCAACTCAGAACTAACACCAGCGCAAGATAACATAAATGGAAGAGGTTGGAAAGCGAGTGTGCGGAGAAATTTGCAAGCTCAGTTAGATAGTACAACATCTGAAATGGCCGAAGAACAAAGACTTGAGCATAGAGAAGAGCATCGAGCTCTAAGGGAGTATTCCATGCCAAACATAAATGGACTACAATCGAGCATAGTCAGACTGGCGATAGCAGCTAATACCTTTGAAATCAAACCGGGCACTATTCAGATGGTGCAAAACTCGGTTCAGTTTGGGGGTGCTGCTACGGATGATCCGAATGAACACTTATTGAGCTTCATCGAGATTTGTGATACATTCGGATACAATGGTGTAACGGTGGATGCCATTAGACTACGGCTATTTCCATTTTCATTGAGAGATAAGGCTAGAAGTTGGCTACATTCTTTGTCGTCAGGGTCAATCACTACATGGGAGGATTTAGCACAGAAATTCTTAGCTTAGTTCTTTCCAATGGCTAAGACTGCAAAGATGAGGACAACTATCTCTCAGTTCGAGCAACAATAGGGCGAGTCCTTATATGAGGCATAGGAGCGATACAAAGAGATGCTCAGGAAATGTCCACATCACGGTATGCCAGATTAGATGGTGATCAACTCATTCTACAATGGTTTGGGATGGCAGACGAGACCTATTGTGGATGTACCCGCAGGAGGGGCATTATGGGCAAAGAGCTATGATGAGGCCTATACACTTATCGAGACTATGGCTGCAAATGACTATCAGAATCCTACAGCTCGGATGCCACAGCCTAAGGTTGCAGGTATGTTGGAGGTAGATGTGATTACACAGTTGTCGGCACAGATGGCAACTATGGCTAAGAAGATAGATACTTTGGCAGAGAGCAAAATGAAAATAGTTGCCTTCGTATGTGAGATTTGTGCGGGGTCACACTCCACCGATCAATGTGCTATCAGCTCGGAGTCGGTACAATATGTGAGTAACTACAGAAAAGACCAAGGTCAATTATAAAACAAATACCACCCCAACAACAGAAATCATCCGAACTTTAGTTGGTCGAATAACCAAGGAAATCAACAAAGTCAGTTTCAGCCGAATCATCAATTTCAGTCACAATTATCTCAGCCACAGTTTACACCAAAACCACCGTTTCCACAAGGATTCTCTCATCAACAACAACATTACACTCCAGCTGCACCACAGCTAGAAAAGAAATCAGAGATGGAGGAGATGATGTTGAAATACATGGCAAATACGAAAGTCATGATCAAAAGCCAAGCAGTGGCTCTAAAGAATTTGGAGACTCAATTGGGGAAAATAGCGAGCATGCTTAACAATAGGCCCCAGGGTTCATTGCCAAGTAACACTGAGACAAATCCTAGAAGAGACGGGAAGGAGCAGTGTCAAGCGATCATATTAAGATCAGGAAAAGATGTGACAGGTACTGCAAGTCACGCGCCCGCGCCTGATAGTACTAAGGAGGCCGCGCGGCCGCGCGAGGCACAGCAGGTGACTAACGAGGAAGAAAATCCAAAAAATTCTGAGGTTCAGCAGGACGAACAAGATAAAGCAAATTTAGAAGAGATGGTCAAGAGTCAAGTACAACCAATTCACCCTGAAGTACCATATCTATAGAGGTTAGTTAAGCAGAAAGAAGACAAACCGTTCAACAAGTTTCTGGAAGTATTCAAAAAGTTGCAGATCAATATCCCTTTCGCCGAGGCATTGGAACAAATGCCAAGCTATGCAAAGTTCATGAAGGGTATATTGTTAAGGAAGAGAAGATTAAATTAGTTTGAAACGGTAGCCTTGACGGAGGAATGCAGTGCAGTGCTTCAGCGCAAACTACCTCCAAAGCTGAAAGATCCAGGCAGCTTCACAATTCTATACACAATTGGGAAGATGAATTTTAGCAAGTGTTTATGTGATCTGGGGGCAAGTATAAATTTAATGCCCCTGTCAGTGTTTAACCAGTTTGGATTGCCAGCTCCAGGGCCGACAAACATTTCTCTACAGCTCGCTGACAGATCCATCACGTATCCACGGGGAATTATTGAAGATGTGTTGGATAAGGTGGACAAGTTCATTTTTCCAGCTGACTTTATCATCCTAGATTTTGAAGAGGACAAGAGTATACCAATAATACTGGGGAGACCATTTTTAGCCATGGGAAGGACTCTGATAGATGTGCAAAAAGGGGAACTCACGATGCACGTGCATGATCAAGAGGTCATTTTTAATGTCTTCAAGGCCATGAAATTCCCAACAGATGAAGAGGACTGTTATCTAGTTGATTGGGTGAATCGGGTTTTAAATGATGACATACAGAGTCTAGTGGACTATGAACCTTTGAGGAATATCACTGATGAGAACTCAGATTTAGAAGATGAGGAATTCGACGAATTTCTGCAATATCTTGATACCACTCCACAATTCAGGATATTTAGACCACCTGCAGAGCCACTGACAAAAGCTGGGGAAGCCTCAATAAAGTTAAAGCCATCTCTTGAGACACCTCCAGAGTTGGAGTTAAAATCACTCCCAGAACATCTCAGGTATGCATTTTTAAGTTCAGATTCGAAATTACCTATGATTATTGCTTCTACATTAACATCTTGTCAGGAAGAAAAATTGCTATGAGTGCTTCGAGAGTTTAAATCAGCTATGATCAACGAAAAAGGGTGGCATGACAGTCGTGACTAATGAGAATAATGAGTTAATTCCAACACGAATAGTAACGGGGTGGAGAGTTTGCATGGATTACCGCAAGCTCAACAAAGCTATGAGGAAAGATCATTTCCCACTCCCATTCATTAATTAGATGTTGGATAGATTAGCAGGTCATGAGTACTATTGCCTTTTGGACGGATATTCGGGCTACAATCAAATTATGACAGCTCCAGAAGATCAGGAAAAAACTACCTTCACATGTTCGTACGACACTTTTGCTTTCAGAAGGATGTCTTTCGGGTTGTGCAATGCTCCAGCCACGTTTCAGAGATGCATGATGGCTATATTTTCAGACATGGTGGAACAGAATGTGGAGGTATTTATGGACGGCTTCTTAGTCTTCGGGGACTCATTTGATTTATGCCTTAAGAATCTAGTTATGGTTTTGAAGAGGTGCGTTGAAACGAATTTAGTGCTGAACTAGAAAAAATGCCATTTTATGGTCCAAGAAGGAATCATATTGGGAAACAAGGTTTCGAAAAAGGGACTTGAGGTGGATAGGGCTAAGCTGGAGACTATTGAGAACTTGCCACCACCTACTTCAGTAAAAGGCGTTCGCAGTTTTTGGGACATGTAGGGTTCTATCGCAGATTTATCAAGAACTACTCCAAAATCACTAAACCACTATGCAGTCTATTGGAGAAGGATGCACAATTTAATGTTGATGACGCTTTCGTGTCAGCATTTGAGCAATTAAAGAGAAAGCTAACTTCAGCACCAATGATTACTGCACCAGATTGGACTCTGCCATTTGAGTTGATGTGTGACGCCAGTGATTATGCCGTAGGGGCTATTTTGGGGCAGTGGAAGGACAAGATAATTGATGTGATCTATTATGCCAGCAAGACCCTCACAGATGCACAATTGAACTATACCACCACAGAGAAAGAGTTATTGGCAGTGGTATATGCCTTTGATAAGTTTCGAGCATATCTGATTTGAACAAAGGTGATAGTGTATACGGATCACACGGCAATTCGACATTTAGTGGCAAAGAAGGATGCAAAACCTCGTTTGATCAGATGGATTTTATTATTGCAGGAATTTGACTTGGAAATCAAGGACATAAAGGGGTCTGAAAACCAAGTGGCGGACCACTTATCTCGACTCGAGAATCCGAAAAGGGAAGTAAACGACAACGTTATGATCAACGAATCCTTTCTAGATGAGCAGTTATTTGTGGTGAAAGGGGAAGTGCATGACCTGGTTCTGTTGGAATATCCTGTCTTTGTGGATTACGCATGACCTGGTTCAGTTCTTTATTATTCTGTTGGAATATCCTATCTGTGCAGATTACGCATGACCTGGTTCCGTTCTTTATTATTCTATTGGAATATCCTGTCTGTGTGGATTACGCATGACCTGGTTTAGTTCTTTATTATTCTGTTGGAATATCACATGCATGCGGATTACGCATGACACGGTTCCCGTTTTTATTATTACATTGGAATATCCACGTCATGCGGATTACGCATGGCCTAGTTCCATTCTTTATTATTCTGTTGGAATATCCTATCTATGCGGATTACGCATGACCTGGTTCCATTATTTATTATTCTGTTGGAATAACCTATCTGTGCAGTCTATCTCATGCCTAGTGAATTCTTCTGTTATTCCATTCTTTATTATTCTGTTGAAATAACCTATCTATGTGAATTACCGCAGGCATGGTAAATGATCCTTCGCATTCATTATTTATTAAATTGTGGAAATGATCTGTCTACGTGGATTATCGCATGGCGGGTGAAAATCCATTTGCAGTTTCGTATATTCTATTATACTCGTATGAGATATCATTTCTTTTATAATCATCATGGAATATCATTTTCTTTGATATTTTTTTACGAGTTACAATTCATGGATTACTATTCACCCGATTATTATTCACTCTAGTATTATTCACTCGGGTGTTTGGGGCACTTTTCGTGTCAGAGTACTATTCACGAGTTACTATTCACGGGTTACTATTCACCCAAATTACTAATCACCCGAATATTATTCACTCGGGTATTTGGGGTAGTTTTCATGCCGGGATACTATTCCCGAGGTACTATTCTCGAAGTACTATTCACAAGATACTATTCACGGGGTACTATTTACCCAAAAAATATATTCTTTTCTGTCCAAATTATTTTTGGTACATGATTATTATTCTTGAATTTTACTCTAGAAAGCAGTATCATGTTGACAATTTGGACATTATTTATTTCTGGATAAATTAAATTATAAATCTTTAAAATTTATCTTTGAACTTACTTTATTGAATTATTATGTCATTGTCATCATCCTCATGCTTATATTGTGATTAAAGTCATCTTTGGCTTACGTGCATAGATGGACTTGGTATGATTATGACCAGGGATTATTCTGTATAATCATGATCGTAATGTGACGAATGATGTGGTAAAAGTCTTCATTGGCCTGTAGTTCATTGATGGACAGTTGTTGGTATGATTATGACCAGTGATTATTCGGTATAATCATGACCATTGGTGATTACATGAATATCCTTGGTCGTGGTGTATGGATGATTCAATTTTTATTTATTAAGCTGAGTCTCAATGATAAAGTTGATGAAAAACTTTTTAAATCATAGAAGATAGTAGATTTTATGCTCTACTTGACTCTTCTAATGGATTGCTTATTTCCGCTGCAGTTGTTGATCTAAAACATGTTGTCTATTGTATTCTATCAGTAGTTATACTATTGAAGGCTAAGGATAATTTATTCTGCATTATCTTAGTCATAATATTTCTTACTGGGCTAGTTAAGCTCACCCTTTCTTTCATTGTTCTCTTCAGGAAATGAGAATATAGCTGGGACGAGTCGGGGAATGGAGTGATGGTCCAGGATAAATGGCTTTAATAGTCCTCACTATTCTATGGAATAATGTGATAATAATTGTAATGAGGACACCAATGAGTGTGGATATTGTCTAGATGACATTATTCTTGTTTAAACTCTTAGCTATTTTTTGTCGTATTTTACACGACTGTTGTATAATTAAGTTGTATTTGAATTTTGTATCATGTATTTGGCGACTCAAGATGGGTGATGTATACATATTTTGGGGGCGTCACAGGTGATGCAAGATTGATAATACTTGCATGACTAAATTAACAATAGAGGTATAGATGAAGGTACTATACTGTAACTATTTTTTCACATGTATAGAACTATTGATTCACATGAATGTACTATTGATTCACATGATGTACTATTAGGGGAGGTGGTGCCAGTTTGATAATAATTGCAGGACTAAATTAAAAATGAAGGAAAAGATGAAGGTATTATACTGTAATATTTCAAGCCCCAAAACGTGCAATTATCGAAACTATATTTTCCTATAAATAGAAGCTCATTCTTCTTTCATTCTCACCAATTCACTAAGACTCACAAGAGCAATTATAGAAAGAGAACCTATAGAGAGAGAAGCTGTAGAGAGAAAGAAGAAGAGAAGTTTGCTACCTCACTATTCCAGTATCCGGTCTTCTTCTGAGGTAAGGGATATTATTTTTTCAGTATTCGTAGAAATAATATTTTCTTCCATACTCTGTAGTACGTGAGTAATATTATTTTGTTTCGTATTCCTAATTCTACACTCATTCTATTAAAATATTGCTTCTATACTCCGTGAAATTAGTAGAATATCCTTGATATTTGCACTTCATCCAGTATCTTTTCATGGAAATATTATTCTGAGCTTTCTTGATAATTATTGATCTTTTCATACCAGAATACTATTCATGAGTTACTATTTATGGGTACTATTCACCCAATTACTATTCACTCAAATATTATTCACTCGGGTAATCGGGGCACTTTTCATACCAGAGTACTATTCACGAGTTACTATTCACGGGTTACTATTCACCCAATTACTATTCATACAAATATTATTCACTCGGGTATTTGGGCCACTTTTTCATGTCGGGGTATGTGACGCCCCCAAAATAGGTATACATCACCCATCTTGAGTCGCCAAATATATGGTACAAAATTCAAATACGACTTAATTATACAACAGTCGTGTTAAATACGACAAAACATAGCTGAGAGTTAAACAAGAATATTGTCATCTAGACAATATCCACACTCATTGGTGTCCTCAATACAATTATTATCACATTATTCCGTAGAATAGTGAGGACTACTAAAGCCATTTATCCTGGACCATCACTCCATTCCCCAACTCGTCCCAGCTATATTCTCATTTCCTGAAGAGAACAGTGAAAGAAAGGGTGAGCTCAACTAGCCCAGTAAGAAATATTATGACTAAGATAATGCAGAATAAATTATTCTTAGCCTTCAACATTTTAACAACTGATAAAATATAATAGACAACATGTTTTAGATCAACAACTGCAGCGGAATAAGCAATCTATTAGAAGAGTCAAGTGGAGCATAAAATCTACTATCTTCTATGATTTAAAAAGTTTTTCATCAACTTTATCGTTGAGACTCAGCTTAATAAATAAAATTGAATCATCCCTGCACCACGACCAAGGATATTCATGTAATCATCAATGGTCATGATTATACCGAATAATCCCTGGTCATAATCATACCAACAACTGTCCATCAATGAACTATAGTCCAATGAGGACTTTTACCACAACATTCGTCACATTACGGTCATGTTTGTATAGAATAATCCTTGATCATAATCATACCAAGTCCATCTATGCACTTAAGGCAAAGATGACTTTAATCACAATATAAGCATAAGGATGATGACAATGACATAATAATTCAATAAAATAAGTTCAAGGATAAATTTTAAAGATTTATAATTTAATTTATCCAGGAATCAATAACGTCCAAATTGTCAACATGATACTGCTTTGTAGAGTAAAATTCAAGAATAATATTCATGTACCAAAACTAATTTGGACAGAAAAGAAATATATTTTTCAGGTGAATAGTACCCCGTGAATAGTACTTCGGGAATAGTACTCCGTGAATAGTACCCCAACACAAAAAGTGTCCCGAATGCCCGAGTGAGTGAGAGTAATCGGGTGAATAGTAACCCATGAATAGTAACTCGTGAATAGTACCCCGTCACAAAAATTACCCCGAATACCCGAGTGAATAATACCAGAGTGAATAGTAATTGGGTGAATAGTAACCCGTGAATAATAACTCGTAAAAGAAAAATACCAAATAAAATGATATTCCATAACGAGTACAAAAGAAATGATATCTCATACGAGTATAATAGAATATACAAAACTGCAAATGGATTTTTACCCGCCATGCAGTAATCCACGTAGACAGATCATTTCCACAATTTTAATAAAGAATGAATATGCAGGATCTTTCACCATGCATGCGGTAGTCCAGATAGATAGGTTATTCCAGCAGAATAATAAAGAATGGAATAACAAAAGAATTCATCAGCCATGCGATAGACTGCACAGATAGGTTATTCCAATAGAATAATAAAGAATGGAACCGAAGTCACGCGAATCCGCATGCATGTGATATTCCAAATGTAATAATAAAGAATGTAATCTAGGTCATGCGTAATTCGCATGCATGTGATATTCCAACAAAATAATAAAGAACGGAACTAGGTCATGCGTAATCCTCATGACAAGATATTATAATGTAATAATAAAGAATGGAATAACAACAAATTCACTGTGCATGCGAGATCAAGACCGACAAAAGTTATTCCAATGTAATAATAAAGAATGGAATAACAAAGGAATTCACCGGTGCATGCAATAGACCAGTATAGATAAAAGTTATTACAATAATAATAATAAAGAATGGAATAATGTAAGAATTTTACCATATATGCGGATTTGATAGACATATTATTCAACATAATAATAAAGAATGGAATAACAACCCTTACGAGTATTGAAAGAAATAACTCTCTTCATGAATACGAAAGAATAATACCCTTACCTCAAAAAGAAGACTAGATTTGGAATAGTGAGGTAGCAAACCGCTTCTTCTTCTTTTCTCTATAATTTCTCTACTAATAATAATTGCTTTCTATAGCTTTAGTGAATTGGTGAGAAATGAAGGAAGAATGAGCTTTTATTTATAGGAAAATATAGTTTCGATAATTGCACGTTTTGGGGCTCAAAATATTACAATATAATACCTTCCTCTTTTTCTTCATTTTTAATTTAGTCCTGCAAGTATTATCAAACTTGCACCATCTCCCCTAATAGTAAATCATGTGAATCAATAGTAAATCATGTAAATCAATAGTTCTAGACATATGAATATACAAATTACAGTATAGTACCTCCATCTATACCTTCATTTTTAACTTAGTTATGCAAGTATTATCAATCTTCCACCAACTCCCCTAATAGTAAATGAATGTGAATCAATAGTACACACATGTGAACAAATAGTTATAATCATGTGAATAGTTCCATGTCCTTCCCGTGTAGTGTTTGGTTCGATCATTCGTAGATAGTTTCTTTAGCAGTCCAAGCGACAACATAAAAGAGTATCTGGGCACATGTAGGTTGTGCCAAAGGATTGTGCTCCATGGTGCCAATTGGGTCCTAGCCCGAATGGAATCCCAAATCTGGTTAGCCTTTACCGTATGAATGGCTTGAGCTTCCCATAATATTTTGTCATTTTGTCTAGGAGGGATGGAAGCTTGAAGAATTTGCTGCCGAAACATGATCACATCGTGATGATTGCTAGTTGGGAGATTCCATGAGGAGTCCAGAATGATGTGGCTCACCTTGGCAGATGATGGAATACCTGAGTTGGACTATGAGGTAGAGGGGTTGATTTGGGTACCATTCAACCAAGGATCATACCAAAGAGAAGTCCGATTACCCTGCCTAGTAATGTATTTCAGGTGTTATATAACACATGGGTGAAGCTTTAGGATTTGTTTCCCTATCCACGAGCAATCATGGCCTGCCAAAACCTGCCATATAGACTTGTCTTTCAAGTGAGTGGTTTGCATCCATTGTGCCTAGAGTGACTTAGTATCGTGATTGATGATTTGAAGGAAATGTTGCAACTGTAATGCAATGTTCCAATCAAGGATCATGATATCATCAGCAAACAGAAGATGAGTAAGCTGGCAATCTTTTGCTTTCCAATGAAATTCAAACCCATCGGTGGAAGTCTCTTTTTTGAGTTTTAGAGAAAGCATTTCCATCACAAGAACAAACAGGAAGGGGGAGAGGGGATCTCCTTGACGAAACCCATGAGTACTACCAAAGAAGCCTGCAAGGGTTCCATTCAGCTTGATTGAGAACATGGCAGAAGAGATACATGCCCTGATCCAACCAATGAAGATTAGGAAATGAAAAGCTTTAAGGACATCAAGAAGGAAATCCCATCAAACCATGTCAAAGGCTTTTCGTAGGTCAATTTTGAGGGCACACCGAGAGTGGCCAGAGTTTCTATTGTAACATTTGAAGAGATCTTGAGCCAATAGAATATTATCACTTATACTTCGACCTTTTACAAAAGCCGATTGTGCATCAATTAGCTTGGGCAGAACCACTTTTATCCTATTATAAAGGATTTTTGCTATACATTTATAAATAATATTACAGCAAGAGATAGGACGGAAATCAACCATGGCGGTTGTCTTTGAACATTTGGGAATCAAGGCCAACGCAGTGGAGTTTATCCCTTTGGTTAGCCAGCTAGTGGAGAAAAAGTACTGAACAACCTTAGTAAAGGTTTCACCCACAATGGACCAGCAGTTAATAAAGAAGTTCACGTTGAATCCATCTGGACCTGGGCAACTCTTACGGTTCATGGAGTTTAGAACCTTGAAAATCTCAGTATCAGAAATAGGAGCACTAAGAAGAGAAGCTTGAGATGGGTCTATCAAATTGGTAGGGGAAATGCCAAGGTAGGTAAACCCATCATAGAGTGAGCTCGAATCAGAAAAAAGGCTAGAGAAATACCCCACAGCTACTGCCTCAATCTGTTCCTTGTCATGGACCATAATACCATCATTATTAAGGATCGAGAGGATTTTGTTAGAGTTCCATCGTTGCTTCATCATATTTGAAAAATAGCTGGAATTACGGTCACCTAAGGCCAGCCATGTAGCTTTGGATTTTTGTTGCATTAAGACTTCCTCCCTATCCATAGCTTGCCAAAGTTGTTTCGAGCAGCTCTCTTCCTTTGCCAAAAGGTCCAAGTCATAAGGATGGTCATGAAGGAGGTTCTGGACCGAGTGGAGGTCTTCCCTTGCAATCTTTACCAGTGTGGTCAGATTACCCACAGAATTGTTGAGGGAGGATAAGGCCTTCTTGGTGCATTTTAGTTTCTCAGAGAAAACATAGAAAGGGTTCCCATTAATGTGGGTATCCCAAGCCATACGGCCAGCTTCATGAAACCCATCAATGAGAGACATGTGGTTGAAATATTGAA
The DNA here is from genome assembly GCA_020205615.1 of Panax quinquefolius. Taxonomy (NCBI): domain Eukaryota; kingdom Viridiplantae; phylum Streptophyta; class Magnoliopsida; order Apiales; family Araliaceae; genus Panax; species Panax quinquefolius. Next base: position 104,459,234 of record CM035153.1, read on the forward strand.
ACTATGTCCGAGGTTTAGTAAACTTAATCCCAGTGTTTAGTAAAACTAAGTAGTGATCAGAAAGCCCACGATGAGCATAAGATACCTGTGAGAGGTCATACTTAGAGAACCATTCTGAATTTCCTATGACACGGTCCAGTTTCTCGTGGACAAGTTGGGAAGGTGTTATCACACTATTTAACAGAATAGTGAGGACTACTAATGCAGTCATCTGGACCGTCACTCCGTTCCCCGACTAGTCCCAGATATATTCTCATTTCCTGAAGAGAATAATGAAAGCAAAGCGTGAGCTCAACTAGCCCAGTAAGGAATATTATGACTAAGATAATGTAGAATAAATTATCCTTAGCCTTCAACAATATAACAACTAATAGAATATAATAGACAACAAGTTTTAGATCAACAACTGCAGCGGAATAAGTAATCCATTAGAAGAGTCAAGTAGAGCATAAAATCTACTATCTTCTATGATTAAATAGATTTTCATCAACTTTATTGTTGAGAATCAACTTAATAAATAAACCACATCATCCCTGCACCACGGCCAAGTATATTCATGTAATCATCAATGGTCATGATTATACCAAATAATCCCTGGTCATAATCATACCAACAACTGTCCATCAATGAACTACAGGCCAATGAGGACTTTTACCACATCATTTGTCACATTACGGTCATGATTATACCGAATAATCCCTGGTCATAATCATACCAAGCCCATCTATGCACGTAAGCCAAAGATGACTTTAATCACATTATAAGCATGAGGATGATGACAATGACATAATAATTCAATAAAACAAGTTCAAGGATAAATTTTAAAGATTTATAATTTAATTTATCCAAAAATCAATAACCTCCAAATTGTCAACATGATACTGCTTTGTAGAGTAAAATCAAGAATGCTCAGAAGAATATTTCGATGAAAAGATACTGGATGAAGAGTAAATATCCAGGATATTCTACTAATTTCATGGAGTATAGAAGCCAAAACTTTAACCAACTGAGTATAATAGAATATATGAAACTGCAAGTGGATTTTCGCCTGCAATGCGGTAATCCACGTAGACAGATCATTCACACAATTTAATAAGGAATGAATACAAAATATCATTCACCATTCATGCGGTAATCCACATAGACAGGTTATTCCAACAGAATAATAAAGAATGAAATAACAGAAGAATTCACCATGCATGCGATAAACCGCACATACTGAGTTATTCCCAATGTAATAATAAAGAATGGAACGAAGTCATGCGTAATCCGCATGCATGTGATATTCCAAATGAATAATAAAGAATGGAATAACAACATAATTCACCAGGCATGCGATAGTCCGCACGGACAGGTTATTCCAACAAAATAATAAAGAATGGAATAACAGAAGAATTTCACCATGTATGCGGTACTTCGCATAGACATGTTATTCCAACATAATAATAAAGAATGGAATAATAGAAGAATTTCACCATGTATGCGATACTGCGCATAGACAGGTTATTCCAACATAATAATAAAGAATGGAATAATAACCCTTACGAGTATTGAAAGAAAATAACTCTCTTCATGAATACGAAAGAATAATACCCTTTACCTTAGAAAAAACTGGATACTGGAATAGTGAGGTAGCAGACTTCTCTTCTCCTTTTTCTCTATAATTTCTCTCAATAATTTCACGTTTTGGGGCTTGAAATATTACAGTATAATACCTCCCTCTTTTTCTTCATTTTTAATTTAGTCCTGCAAGTATTATCAAACTTGCACCACCTCCCCTAATAGTAAATCATGTGAATTAATAGTACAAACATGTGAACAAATAGTTAGAATCATGTGAATTAATAGAAATAAATTCCTCATTTATCCGATTAAATACCCTATTGGTCAATATAACCTCCAGACATCAATTATGAAATAAATGTTGATTTTCACTAACACTAATAATTCCAATACAATGGAACTATCAATTTCATCTTTAATCAACACGAACTTATTCATCATTAATTTTTTAATTCACAATTTTTAACAACCAGGTCGTTTCCAGGAAAGATGGGGCTTTCCGATAAGGATTTCTCCTTATCATGCCTTAATTAGGTGACCAAACCTCTCCTCGAGTAACTTCTAGACATTGTCAATATTGCAAATAATAATATGAAAAACTTTGCCGTCTCAATTATTGATTTAATAATATATCATATTATGCAAATGATACTGTGACAATAATTGAATCAATAATATGAGAGATATAACGCAGCAATTATTGTAGCAATAATTGAGTATAACTGAGTGACTTCTCACGTAACCATCAATAATAAATACTGTGTGCTACTATGCAACCACGCGTATTATTGGACTTTTACTACCGGGTAGTTCAACAGTTTTAATGGTAACACTTCCACTGTTATTTTTATTAAAAGATAATTATGTCATTTTCTTACTATGACAATACTTCCGTTGTGGGGTCCACCATTGATTTTGCCGTCGTACGAATATTCCGTGTTAAAACGAATATTCCCCGACCAATTGAATATTATATAACCACTTGCTTACTTTATAAAATTTGTAAATATTACCCACAACTATAACATTATATCAAATCCACACCATAATATTCAAAAAAATATATTTCAAGAAAATTATTCTTTATTCATAAAAGTTGGGGTCTTACAACCTCCCCTTCTTATGAAATTTCGTCCTCGAAATTAGGGTACGTACATGGTATATCGAAGAGGTGAGGATATCTTGACTTCATCTTAGATTCTAACTCCCAAGTCATTTCTTCCACATCGTAGTTTCTCCACAAAACATTGACTTGAGGTATAACCTTGGAGCGTAGAATATGATCCTTCTTATCCAAGATTTTAACAGGTACATCTTCATACGTTAAGTCTTCCTCTATCTCGTCTGGTTCTAATTCAATAATGTGGTTCGGGTCTTTTTTTTTTTTTTTTTTTTGCTAAATTATGAGTATTATAAAAAAAAAAAAGGAACACATCTAGGGGCATACCCCGCGAAAAAAATATAGCAACCACATCAGAGACATGCCAATGATGCACCTTCTATAACCAAAGGCTATAACTTCCAACATCTAAGATTGGGATATTTTACAATATAAGAGCTAAATTTTTTAACTGAATACAATTTGCATTTAACAATCCTAACACAGTCTTGAGCAAGAGCAGTAGCAGCACTAGGGGTTTCACCATGGGCTCGTCTATTGCGTTCATTCCATACTTTATAAATAACAGTAACCAAGCAAAGCTTTATAATCCGAAATGACATTTGGTCCAATTGAGAATGTTGAATGTGATGAATAAGTGGGTCCCAGTCAAAAGGTACACCAAACCAGCCATGAACAGCAAGCACTGAACCAAGAAGCTGTCGGGAGAAGACACAATCAAAGAAAAGGTGAGAGAATGATTCGGGGGCATGAGAACAAAGACAATAGGAGTCCAATTTCTATGTCACCAGCCACTTATGTAAAGCCAGCCAGAAGAAGAAAGAAAAATGGGGGACCTGAAGGTTGTGCCATATAAGATTGAACCAAGGGACAGTGGCACCCTCACAGCGAATAAATGACCAGATATGAGAAGCTTTGACCGAGGAGAGGCCTGCCCAGCACACCTGATCCGGACCGAGAGAAGGCAGCGGCATGTGAAGTAATTTTTCCTTCATCTGCATAAGGCTATGGTAATTGGATATACGAGGCTTCCATGAGCAGTGCGTGATGATGTCGCTAACCTTGGCTAAAAAAGGCAGACAAGAATTTGAGACTATAGGATCTGTGCAATGGCAAGCAAGTGGGAGATTATCTAGCCAACGATCTTGCCATAAATTGATGTTCTGGCCGTTACCCACTTTATATGTAACAAAATTGATGGCTAAGCTCCTTAGTTCAGTACTTTGCGCCAAATCCAGGAAGCATTAGAAGGGATAGGAGTAGTCCAAAAGTTGTACTTCAAGAGTAGAGTTTTGTTAACCCATTGAGCCCAGAAAGAGGAACTTATGAAATAGATACTCTACCACAGGTGTAGCATAATATGTGCTCTGTTCCATTCAACAACTTTTTTAATACCTAACCCGCCTTCAGAAAGGGGCAATGTGACATGGGCCCAAGAAACCTTTGAACCATATTTATCAAGCGAGGAACCCTTCCAAAGAAATCTAGAAAGTAGCTGTTCAATTTGCTTGGTAACTGATTTAGGAAGAACAAAATAAGCAGACCAATATGATTGAATTGCGAACAGAATGGATTTAATGAGTTGCAGCCTACCCGCATAAGAGAGGTAACAGTTAGCCTAGGACTTAATTCGGGTCTTTCACATAGAAATGTGAAAAACGTTATGAACACGAGACATATTTGGCGGTAAGGCGAGTCTATAGGCCACAGTTCCTACTCGATCGAGGATTATAAATGGGCCAATGAATCGAGGATTGAGCTTTCCTCTCTTTTCAAATCTCGTAACTCCTTTCCATGGAGCAACACGTAACAACACATGATCTCCAATATTAAATTCCACGTCCTTTCGATGAAGATCAACATAACTCTTTTGTCGATCTTGTTAGGTTTTTATACGTTATCGGATCGTTTGAGTGTTTTCCGTAGTCATACTTACCAACTCCAGTCCTAACAATGTTTCTTCACCCACCTCACCTCAGCATATTGGAGAACGACACTTTCTTCCATACAACGCCTCAAATGGAGCCATGCCAATACTTGCTTGATAACTATTATTGTAGGAAAACTCCACCAATGGTAAGAACTTGTCCCAACTCCCCTTGAAGTTAAGGACACATAGTCTTAATAAATCTATTAGAGTTTGAATAGTTCTTTCTGACTGCCCATCCGTTTAAGGATGATATACCGAACAAAATTGTAAATCCGTGCCCATAGATTTTTGCAAACTAACCCAAAATTGTGAAGTGAATCTTGGGTCTCGATTAGAAACTATGGATACTGACATACCATGGAATCTTACAATCTCGTTTATGTACATACTAGCAAGATGTTCAAGTGTATAAGTTTCTCGTATCGGTAAGAAATGAGCAGACTTGGTCAATCTATCAACAATGACCCAAATCACATCTATGCCTTGAGAAACCTTGGGAAGACCGAAGAATTGAAATCCATGATAATGTGCTCCCACTTCCATTCGGAATTTCAAGTGGTCAGAATGGACCTTTTGGCACTTGATGCTCCGCCTTAACTCGTTGACAAGTTAGACACCTTGAGATAAACCCCGCTATCTCTCTCTTCATATTGCTCCACCAAAATGTATGTTGAAGATCACGATACATTTTGGTACTCCCAGGATGGATTGTAAATGGTGTGTTGTGCGTCTTCATCATGATTTTATACTTCAAGTCAGAATTATTAGGAACATAAAGTCTGGAGTTAACTCAAAGTATTCCTTCTTCATCGATTCTTGATTTCGGAATAGCACCTTCTTGCACTTTCTTCCTCATACGTATCAGCTCCAGGTCTGTAGCTTGAACAACTTTAACTTTATCAATTAAAGTCGGTTCTACTCGTATATTCGCCATCATCATATGGGTCCCTGGAGTCATTAACTCTATCTTTATCCTTTGTAAGTCATACAAAATGGGCCTTTGCATTGACAATATCTCACTTGTACCCGCATATGATCTTCTACTCAATGCGTGAGCTACCATGTACACTTTTCCAGGATGGTATTGGATGGTATGATCATAATCTTTCAATAGCTCAAGCCATCGTCGTTGTCGCATGTTGAGTGAAGAAATATTTGAGGGTTTTATGATCTGTATAAATCTCCACCTTCTCTCCATACAGGTAATGCCTCCAAATCTTAAGCGAAAAAACGACTGCTGCCAACTCTAGATCATGAGTAGGATAATTTCTCTCATATTCTTTGAGTTGTCGTGAGGCATAGGCTATGACTTTCCCATGTTGCATGAGAACACATCTTAACCCTTTGCTCAAGCATCACCTTGAGAGGACAAATCCTCCGAGCCGATGGTATTATCGAGCAGTCTTTGAAATGATTCTCTTCTTGAGTTCTTGAAAACTCTTCTCACATTCCTCGCTCCAACCAAATTTTGTATCTTTTCGAGTCAGCTGAGTTAATGGAGTAGCGATTCGAGAAAACTCTTCTACGAATCTCCGATAATAACCAGCTAACCCGAGAAAGCTACGTACTTCGGTCATTGACTTAGGTTGCTCCCAGCTTTGAATTGCTTCAATCTTTGCCAGGTCAACAGATATTCCATGATTTGATATTACGTGCCCAAGGAATGCAACTTCGTCAAGCCAGAACTCGTATTTCTTCAACTTGGCACATAGCTTATTTTCACAAAGCTTTTGGAGTATCAGCCTCAAGTGTTGCTCATCGTCTTCACAGGTTTTGGAGTATATGAGGATGTCATCAATAAAGACGACCACAAAATGATCCAAATATTCCTTGAATACTCGGTTCATCATGTCCATGAAGGCAGCAGGAGCATTAGTCAATCCAAAAGACATGACAAGAAATTCATAATGCTCGTACCTGAGTTTTGAAAGTAGTCTTTGGAATGTCATCAGTTTTAATCTTCAACTGATGATATCCGGAACGAAGATTAATCTTTGCAAAGAATTTGGCTCCTTGCAACTGGTCAAACAGGTCATCAATGCGAGGTAATGGGTACCTATTTTTGATGGTGACATGGATTCAACTCCAGATAATCTATACAAAGTTGCATACTTCCATCTTTCTTCTTAACAAATAGACTAGGAGCACCCCAAGGAGACGTACTAGGATGAATGAAACCGATGTCTAACAATTCCTGTAGTTGGGTTTTTAACTCCTAAAGTTCAATAGGAGCCATTTGATATGGGGCTTTAGAAATGGGTTTTGTACCGGATTAAAGGTTGATACAAAATTCAATTTCACGCTCTGGGGGTAGGCCAGGAAGTTCTTCAAGGAATACGTCAGGAAATTTATTAACAATTGAAATATCATTCAAATCTAACGTATTTTTATATAAATCCATGACGTGGGCAAAGAAAGCTTGACATCTGGTTTTCAATAAACGAATAACTTTATGACTTGATATGACAGTGATTGACTTTAGTGGTTTGGTTGCTTGAATTCGTATAATAGGTTGGTTAGGAATATGAAAGCTAACAACCTTACGAAAATAATCAATTTTAGCATGATGAGTAGTTAACCAATCAATCCCTAAAATCACATCAAATGCAAGTATTTTCAAAGAAATAAGATCGACAGGTAACGTGCGGTTACCGATTTGAATCAAACAAGACCTATAAATAGTGGATGTAATGAAGGTTTCTCCCAACGGAGTTTCAACAGATAAGTCAAAGTCTAATTTCTCCAGAGTCAAATTTAAATGTTGAGCGCAAGTCGGAGAAATGAAAGAATGGGTAGAACCGGTATCAAATAAAGTATAAACTTCGCTAGAGTTTATGATTAGCTTACCCGTGATCACCTTGTTCTGATTCCTCGCTTTTTGGGAGGTTACGACAAACGCTCTCCCTTGAACTATCGGTTTTGTCTTGTCTAGGACACCCTTTGATGCCTCCATCCCAACTGGACTTGACTTTGGTGTACGACAAAATTGGGCTAGGTGACCTTCTTTTCCACAATTGTAACACGCTTTGGACTGCATCACGCAGTTTTGACTAATATGTCCCTCCCCTCATCATTTGTAACATACGATCGGCGGTCGTTCTCCTTCCTTAACAACAGGTGCTGGTGCTGACGTCTTTTCATTATTGTTCAATCCCCTCTTCTTGAAATGTCCACTCTTATTATCATGGCCAAGATTACCACCGAAGTGATTATCATTTCTAGCATGTTGATTCCCTCCACGCTTTTTGTCACCGCTTCGATGACTACTACCACTGGTATTATCGACTTGTCGGCTGCTCTCTCTTGGTTGGGTTGACTCATTATCATGCTCCAATAACTGAGCCCTATTCACAACATCTGAATACAAACATAGTTTGTGAGAAATTAGGTATTGACGTCTCTAGGGTTTCAAACCTCTTAGAAACATTCGCGTCATTCTCTCCTCATTATCAACCAAGTGGGACACAAACCGGGACAACTTGGAAAACTTAGCTTCGTACTGCGCCACGGTCATATTGTTTTGCTCAAGCTTGATGAACTCTACTTCCTTAATGTGATGAATACTTTTAGGAAAGTACTTGTAGTTGAACAGTTCTTGGAACTTCTCCCAAGACATCCTCAGTGCGGCAGGTTGAGTACGCTTTACAGATTCCCACCGTAATCGCGCCGCTCGCAACATGAAGGTGGGTAAAGGAACCTTTTGCTCCTCGGAGCATCCCAAGATATCAAATATCTTGCTGATCTGCTTTATCCACGTCTCCGCCTTAAGTGGTTTTGGCTCTCCAAAAAACTCCGGTGGTCCCAGCTCCTTGAACTGCTTAGCGGTGACCGTTCGAGAGTTGTCAGTGTTTCCACCTGCATTTTGGATATGAGCCGCCCTCGCCTGATGTTGCATGAATTGCATAAAGCCTCTGAACATCCCATCGTTCATCATTTCATCGGTGTTATTGTTTACATGAGGATTATTGTCTTCCTGTTGCACATTACCCTGGGTATTGATCGTTGGTGACTCAACGGTCTCATGTGCTTCATTGCTTATCTCAACATTTTCGGATGCCATTTTCAAATACTGCCACAAAACAAGGGTTAATTAACATATCACATATTATCCCTATACTCTAACCGACCAATTAAATACCAAATTAACTTAGGTAGGTCATACTAGCGAAGGAATTTCCCATCTCTCCCCTCTTAGTTCTTGTCTCACATCTCAGCCAGAGATCATATCCCTAAGCTTTGATACCAACTGTGACGCCCCCAAAATAGGTATACATCACCCATCTTGAGTCGCCAAATACATGGTACAAAATTCAAATACAACTTTATTATACAACAGTCATGTAAAATACGACAAAACATAATATAAGAGTTTTAATAAGAATATTGTCATCTAGACAATATCCACACTCAATGGAGTCCTTATTACATTTATTATCACACTATTTAATAGAATAGTGAGGACTACTAATGCTATAATCTGGACCATCACTCCGTTCCCCGACTAGTCCCAGCTATATTCTTATTTCCTGAAGAGAACAATGAAAGCAAAGGGTGAGCTCAACTATCCCAGTAAGGAATATTATAACTAAGATAATGCAGAATAAATTATCCTTAGCCTTCAACAGTATAACAACTGATAAAATATAATAAACAACAAGTTTTAGATCCACAACTGCAGCGGAATAAGCAATCCATTAGAAGAGTTAAGTAGAGCATAAAATCTACTATCTTCTATGATTTAAAAAGATTTTTATCAACTTTATTGCTGAGAATCAGCTTAATAAATAAACCACATCATCCCTGCACCACGGCCAAGGATATTCATGTAATCATCAATGGTCATGATTATACCGAATAATCCCTGGTCATAATCATACCAACAACTGTCCATCAATGAACTACATGCCAATGAGGACTTTTACCATATCATTCGTCACATTGCGGTCATGATTATACTGAATAATCCCTGGTCATAATCATACCAAGTCCATCTATGCACGTAAGCCAAAGATGACTTTAATCACATTATAAGCATGAGGATGGTGACAATGACTTAATAATTCAATAAAAAAAGTTCAAGGCTAAATTTTAAAGATTTATAATTTAATTTATCTAGAAATCAATAATGTCCAAATTGTCAACATGATACTGCTTTGTAGAGTAAAATTCAAAAATGCTTAGAAGAATATTTCTATGAAAATATAGTGGATAAAGCATAAATATCCAAGATATTCTACTAATTTCATGGAGTATAGAAGCCAAAACTTTAACCAACTGAGTATAATAGAATATATAAAACTGCAAGTGGATTTTCGCCCGCCATGCGGCAATCCACGTAGACAGATCATTTCTATAATTTAATAAGGAATGAATACAAAGGATCATTCACTATGCATGCGGTAATCCACATGTATAAAAGTTATTCCAAATGAATAATAAAGAATGGAATAATGTGAAGAATTCCTATGCATGCGATAGACCATATATAGATGTGTTATTCTAGCAATGTAATAATAAAGAATGGAACAAGGTCATGCGTAATCCACAATCGAATGGGATATTCCAAATGTAATAATAAAGAATAAAATAATAACAAGAATTCACTGTGCATGCGATAGTCGCATGACGGACATGTTATTCCAATGTAATAATAAATAATGGAATAATGAAGAATTTCACCATGTATGCAGATTACTTAGCATTGTGTGTTTTTCCAATATAGTAATAAAGAATGGAATAATGAGAAGAATTTCACCATGTATACTGAAGACTTAGATGTATAAAAGTTATTCCAACATAATAATAAAGAATGGAATAACAACCCTTACAAGTATTGAAAGAAAATAACTCTCTTCATGAATACGAAAGAATAATACCCCTTACCTTAGAAAAAATTGGATACTGGAATAGTGAGGTAGCAGACTTCTCTTCTCCTTTCTCTCTATAATTTCTCTCTATAACAATTGCTTTATAGCTTTAGTGAATTGGTGAGAAATGAAGGTAGAATGAGCTTCTATTTATAAGAAAATATAGTTTCAATAATTGCACGTTTTGGGGCTCGAAATATTACAGTATAATACCTCCCTCTTTTTCTTCATTTTTAATTTAGTCCTGCAAGTATTATCAAAATTGCACCACCTCCCCTAATAGTAAATCATGTGAATTAATAGTACACACATGTGAACAAATAGTTATAATCATGTGAATTAATAGCAATTAATTCCTCATTTATCCGATTAAATACTCGATTGGTCAATATAACCTCCAGACATCAATTATGAAATAAATGTCGATTTTCACTAACACTAATAATTCCAACACAATGGAACTATCAATTTCATCTTTAATCAACACGAACTTATTCATCATTAATATTATAATTCACAATATTTAACAACCAGGTCATTCCCAGGAAAGAGGGGGCTTTCCGATAAAGATTTCTCCTTATTGACGCGCAATTAGGTGACCAAACCTCTCCTTGACAGAACTTCTAGACATTGTCAATATTGCAAATAATAATATGAATGACTTTGCCATCTCAGTTATTGATTTAATAATATATCATATTATGCAAATGATGCTGTGACAATAATTGAATCAATAATATGAGAGATATGATGCAGCAATTTTTGTAGCAATAATTGAGTATAACTGAGTGGCTTCTCACGTAAGCATCAATAATCAATACCGTGTGCTACTATGCAACCACGCCAGACATCAGCATTCTTTACTTTACTACGGATAGTTCAACAGCTTTTAACAGTAACACTTCCGCCGTTATTTTTATAAAAAGATAATTCTGTCATTTTCTTACTACGATAATACTTCCGTTGTGGGGTCCACCAATGATTGTGCTGTCGTACGAATATTTCCTGTTAAAACGAATATTCCCCGACCAATCGAATATTATATAACCACTTGCTTACTTTGCCAAATTTGTAAATATTACCCACAACTATAACATTATATCAAATCCACACCATAATATTCAAAAAAATATATTTCGAGAATATTATTCTTTATTCATAAAAGTTTGGGTCTTACACTCGATGTGTACGAAGTCCTAGAAAAGTTATAAGAAGAAGATAAGAATGTAAATCATCAAAGATGATGATCGTATGAGTTAAGACATCCCCGTATGTCATATTGCCGTAAAATGGTAAAGAAGAATGGTTACGTGAACTTAGTTAAAAACGCGAGCCATAGGAAGTAATGCTCTCCCTTCTCTCTAAAAATCTGCGTTTTTTATTTCCAAACCCTTGATTTTCAGGTCTGCCGTCCATTCCAATATTACCGTTACCTCATTCTCAAACTTTTTCTTTCCCTTTTTGGTTTCCCGCTTCCTCTACTTACTAACTCCATCCCCACCTATTTTTTCTGTTTACTCCTTTTTGCTATTCCTCATCCTTTCCAGCAGATCTCTCCCTTCAGCTCCGACTAATTTCCTTACTGCATCCTTTATTTCTCCCCTAATTCTCTCTTAAATCATGGTCGACCACTCGCACCTCTCAGCTGGAAACTCCTTTAGTAGTCAATCTCTAACCCTAACTCTCCATCTCTTTCTACTCCACTAGTTCTTAGCAGTGATGACATGGGTGAATCCGATTTAAACCCTGCCTATTTGGCAGTTAGTAAGAGTTCTGAGGAGTCCTTCGTGTCGGAACAAGATTTGGACATCAACATTGGCCCTGCTTTAGGAGCAAATGCAAAAGAAATATTTCTTCTTTCTTTCAAAGACTTTTCTCAAAAGGACAGGGATGAGGCTCTGTTTGAGAGGAGGAAGAACCTCCAACACATGAATTTTCTTGCTGCTCATGGTGTTTCTACTTCAGATGTCCAACACTTTGTTTCTTCCGGGCAACTCTCAGATTTTGGTTCTGCACGAAAGGTGTTTAAGACAAGTCCCAAAGGGCAGGTACCTCAGCCCCATCTCGTTCTGAGGGAATTTTGGTTCTGGTCACGCACAGTAAAAACAACTTGTTGATTGATTGAGTTTAAATTGGTACATAATGGGACTCTAAAGGATAATGCTAGTTTGAATGAAAGAATGACAAGAATAAGTAGTGATGGCTAAAGTTAGACAAGAACCTATGTTTGGGGGAATATTTGGGGTATATAAGCTATATTGAAAAAAAAGTATGAATAAACACCGTGGCGTGCTTGTCTAGTTTTGTGGCCTTTGTTACTTGAGTAAGTAAGCCCGAGGGGATTGTCTTTACACCTAGCGCCCTAAGGTCTTAATGGTCTGGGAGTCGTTGGTCGAAAGCTCGTTAAGGTAGCATTGAAAAGCCTAAGGGAATAGGACATTGCATAGCTATGTGTATAAAAAAAATGAATAAAACGGGAAATAAGAGCAAAAAGCCCTCGTAGATGAAAAATAAAGCATAAGTATCCCATGTTAACCCTCGATATTTGTAATTGTTTGATTTTAGTTGGATCTAGCTTATTTTTGAATTTTTTGAGTTTACACTGTATGATGCCTTCGAAGAGACTTGTTATGTGTTAAATTTGATTTTATATCAGTTAACATTGTTGTGGAGCACACACGTACTATACCAGTAATAACAGTTTAAGACCTGATGTTTGACTAGGAAATTGTTGATTGGTTTTAATATGAAGTATTGTCGTGTTTGCTTGATTGCTCTAAGGTCGAGTGAATAAATTTGATTCTATCGAATACTACTGGATTCGTAGGCATATAGATTAGTTGTATTTCATTGCATTACATTGCATTATGTTGTGTTGCTTGGGGATAAGCAACAATTTAAATTTGGGGTTATTTGATAAGTAGGTTTTATACCTACTTATTCGGTATCTTTTACTTGAATTAGTTGCTTATATTCATGTGTCTTAGTTAATTTTCATGCATTTTGTGTTCATTTTGTAGGTTATACGTTTGGAAGCGGTGTGAGCTACTATTGGTAAGGAAAAGCAAGGAAAATGCAAAGAAAAGCAATCTGGACATCATTTGAGCTTTTATGTTCATTTCATGTTCTTGGCTTGGAACTTGGACTATATTTTAGAGCTTCTTCTTAGCTTTCCAGAACATCTTGAATCATTCCAATCGGAGTTTGGATGAAAGAGTTATGACATTTCTACCAACGGACGTCGTTGAACTTCATTGTTTTGGGTGGCCATTTGCATAGCAGTCACTTCCAGTCAAATTTCAACCTTCATCCGTTCGTTATTTCTCAAAACTCAAAGAATGAAAGTTGTAGAACTCGTCGATAGCTTCGATTCGATAGGTGGCAGGCCCCATATTTCATCCAAAATCAAATGTTATGGCTGTTTTACCAGAGGACACTACAGGAGAAAAAATAATTAGCAGCTTGCACCAAAGTCGGGGCTTGCTCTTTTTGGCCTTGATAGCAAGCCAGGGCTTGGGTCCTGGGTTTTAGTAGATTTCTAGCAAGCCGGGCCTTTCTATTACAAAGGGAAAAGGCAAGCTGGGGCTTGGGTATGCGCAGAATGAGTAGTTTTTGTCCGAATTTGAGTTCGATAAGGATTGGTTCGAGTTGTTTGATTCAAGGACTTCCAAGAGGACTTAAAGACATATAAGGAGGCTTATAAAAGGAGGAGATTTACAAGGATTAGGAGGAGTTTTTGGAAGAATTCCATTAGATTAGATTAGAATAAATTAGATCAAAACCCTAGTTCTAATGAGTTTTGGAGATTGAAGCAACTTGGAGACCATTGAAGATTCAAAGTAGGAGCGAGGAGGGAGCGTCAAATCTACAGACAATAGATTCTATCTTCTTATCTTCTTCTATCTTTGTCTTTTAATGTGTATTCAATTGTAGATTTTTAGTTTTAATTCAATAATCATGAACTAATTCTTTGTTTGAGATTACAATGGATCTTATTGTGTAGTTCATTTTAATATGATTCGTTATCAATTATTATGTTCTATTGTGAGGATTATCTAGTGTGATTTGGACTTAATTGTTTAATTGATTGGCCATCAATTACCGTGATAATCTATATAAACTCGAGAGATGAAGTATAGATTTAGATTTGATCGTTATCGCATGTGTTCAGGATTTTGTTAATAGCTTAAACTTGATGAGTGTTAAGGTAGAGATATGCTTGACACCGCATGTAATCGGATAGAGAACTTATTCTTAAACTTTTTTCAATTGTAATTCACATAGAGATATAGTGGGTTAGTTGATTAAGGTGTTTAACAAATTTCTATCTTAATTGTGGATTGACGTTAATATGGGTATTATGCATCGAGAGGTGGCTTTATCTACTTTAGCGTTCTTGATTAACAATTCGGGATAGAGAATAATTGATGAGAAGTGTGTTAACTTAAATGAAGCAATAAGTGAAGTTGTGATCTTAAATCTCCATAGTCTTAATTTAATTAGTGGAATTTAATAGTAGTTTAATTTATATAATTTGAAATTCATTCGTTTAAATAAGATTGAGTTGGTTATAGGTTAGTACTTGGAGATTTTTATTAACTAATTCTCTGTGGGAACGATACTCAACTTATCACTTTATTACTTGTTGACCACGTATACTTTCTTGTTGTGCGTAATTAGATTTTACCCAACACTTCCCAAATCTTGTAAAAGGTAGCAGCAAAGGTAAGATAAAGAATAAGCTTTGAGAGTTTCCTACATTGGAAGGAGATGATGAATGAAGAGACACCAGTCCATTCCATGGGTACGTTAGACCACTCACCCAATGTAAGAGTTTTCTGCAGAATGGAGGAGGAGTATGGGCATTCAAAAAATAGATGGTCAAAACTTTCATCATGTCGCTGACAAAGAGGGCAGGAGGAAGTTCTTCCAGACAAGACTAGCCTAGTAATATCATTAGTAGGAAGTTTTCTAAGAAATCCCAACCACAAGATAAAGGAGAACCGGGGGACATGTAGCTTGTGCCAAACAGCTTTATGCCAAATAGGTGTAGACTTTTTAGTTCTAATGCAATCCCAGACGAGTCGAGCTTTGAGATTCGAGATACAAAGACCATTCCATTCAATGCGGTCATTAGAGAGAGGATGGATAGGTTGAGCCTCAATGAGACTTCTAAGTTCAATCATCTCATGGTGATAACTCGGTGGAAGGAACCAAGAGGAGTTAGAAATGATACAAGCTACAGTGGCCTTGGCTGAAAACCCAGAGTTGGCCAGCAGAGTCTAACTAGGGTTAATGGGGTTACCATTTATCCAGGGGTCAAACCATAAACTCGTGTTAGAGCCATTACCAATAATATAGGAAACATGATTTCTAGCCGTTTTCCTGAGCTTGAGGACTTGTTCCCAGATCCAAGAGCAATCTGAGGGGGCCTGATAATTCCATAAATTTCTCCCTTTCAAGACAGTGATGCGGATCCAATTGGCCCATAAGGAGGACGAATCCACTCGGATGATATTAAGCAAGTGCATCATAAATAGAGATTTATTCAATTCAATAATGCTTTTTAACCCTAATCCCCCCTCAGAGATGGGGAGACAGAGCTTATGCCATGCAACACGTGCACCAAATTTTCCCAGAGAGGGGCCTTTCCAAAGGAATCTACATAAAATGGATTGAATAGCTCTGGATACCGCTTTGGGAAATATAAAGTGTGCACTCCAGAAAGATTAGATGGAGAATAAAATAGATTTGATGTGTTGAAGACGACCAAAATAGGCTAAGGCAATGGAAGTCCAAGATGTAACTCTAAAAGTGATTCGGTGAATAAGAGGAAGACAGTCCATGTAAAAAAGCTTTGATGAAATAAGAGGGACCCCAAGGAATTTGATAGGGAGGGTACCCACTTGAAATCCAAGCAGAGCAAGAATAGTAGTGGATGTCATCTGATCGGTGTTAGCCAGAAAACATTGGCTTTTGTGGACATTAGGGATGAGGCCAGAGAAAAGAGAGAAAGATTCAATGCAAGAAATAATAATGCTCACAAATTTGATGCTAGCATGGCAAAAGATAAGGATATCATCCGCAAAGAAGAGATGTGTGAGATTGCACTCTTTAGTTCGCCAGTGAAACTTGAAATCTGGGAGCATAGCACCCTCAGAGAGCTTAGTAGACAGCATTTCCATGACAATCACAAATAATTAAGGGGATAGGGGATCACATTGCCTAAGACCCCTCGTACTCCCAAAATAACCCGCAAGGGAACCGTTGATCTTGATGGAGAACATAGCTGTAGAAATGCAAGCGCGAATCCATCTAATGAAAATGGGGGGGAACCTAAAACGTTGCATGGAGGAGAGGAGGAAATCCCAATTTACAGTATCAAATTCCTTTCGAAGGTCAATTTTAAGAGCACAACGAGGTGGGCCAGATGATCTATAATAGTTCCTTAACAAATCTTGAGCGAGAAGTATATTGTCACTGATATTCCTTCCCTTAATAAAAGCAGATTGAGACTTGCTAATGATTGTGGGCAGGACCGCCTTTAGCCGGCATGCGAGGATCTTGGAGATGCATTTATAGATAGTGTTGTAGCATGAAATGGGTTAGAACTCAGACATTTTGGATGGATTTCTACACTTGGGAATGAGAGCAATGGTCGTACAGTTAATATCCGTAGGCATATAACCTGTAGCAAAAAAATGTTTGACAAGATTTGAGAAGTCTTTCCCAACAAGATCCCAGCAATGAGAAAAGAAGTTTACATTAAACCCATCCGGACCCGGGGATTTATTCTTCTTTCAAGCTTGTGGAAGATAGTGTTCATAAATTGTGGGATACGTTTGGTTTACAAAAAGTGTTTCTCCAAGATAAGGGATGTTTATTTTCAAGTTCTATACTCCTGAGGAACATGACAATGTTCTAGCCCTAAGACCTTGGTACATTTCTAATAAGCTCCTCTGTCTTAAGCATTGGAAGGAGGGTATGGATTTCCAGTCTGAAGCTTGTACTAATGCCCCGGTTTGGGTTAAATTTCATAATGTTCCTATGTCCTATCTTTCTGTTTCTGGGTTGAGTTATCTTGCTAGTGGGATAGGCAAGACATTATCGGTTGATAAATTAACTGAAAAATTGGAACCTATGAACTTTGCTAGGATGTGTGTTGAAATTTCTGCTACCTCCGCTTTTCCATCGAGATGTTATTGTTCTTGATGAGGACTCTAAATTGGGAAAAGTTGTGGTGGTTAAGGTTGAATATCAAAATAGGTCCCAACTTTGTTCACATTGTAAGACTTTCGGGCATTCCTTGGTCCGGTGTCCTAGTGCTAACTATAAATAGGTCCCTAAGGTTATTCCTCCGATCTCTGAGCCTGTTTTTGATTACTGGACTACGGTTACTAAAGGCCCCAAGTTGCAGGTTGGACCCTCTGCTCTTAAGAGTTCGTTGCTCTCCTCTGTTGCCCCTATTTGCAACCCTTTTAATCCTATTTCTCCTGGTGAAGGAGGCCATTGTGACTATTTCTCTGATACTGATGGTACTCCTTTGCCTAATCCTCGTGTGGATAAGTTAAAACAAATCGATGAGAAGGAAGTCAAGGATCTCAAGCATAAAGCAAAAACGTCCTTTGATGTTAGGCAAGCTTCTAAGAAAAAGATCAAAGGAGGGGGGATCAAGCAGTCCCCAGCTTAATTATTACCGTTATTATGTTAAATTTTTGCTCTATGAATATTAGAGGTGTAAATATGTCTCCTAAGCAAGCTAGTGTTCGTGCCCTCATTAGTAAGCACAACCTCTCTTTTGTTGGCCTATTTGAAACTAGGGTCAAGTGTTCTAAAGCTGATTCCGTTTCTAAAGCTATTTATAAGAATTGGAAATGGCATTTTAACTATGAGCATCATGTTAATGGCCGTATTTGGGTTGGATGGGACCTAATTTTTTGGAATGTTAATATACTATCAAAATCATCACAATTTATTCACAGTTTTGTTTCCTCTGCCAGTTATGATTTTCAATCCTTTTTTTTTTGTTAAGTTTAAACTGTGTTAAAAAGAAAGGAAAATACAAAACTCACGGGAACCCCAATCAGAGTATAGGATAGATATGCCCTATGATGTCAAGACTATAAAATATTACAGGCCAGATGCCCAACAAATAGTTACATTAAACTTTCATATCAAATGATAACAATAAACAAGCTACTAAAAACCCCAAACTGAAGACCAAGGCAGCCATGGGGACATAACAGCAGACTAATCAGCAGCGAATAGCCCAAGGAAGAAGACCAAACTGTAACAAACAAAACCCTCACCTCCCAGCAACACCCAAACATAAGCAGAGCAGCAAGGAAGTAGATAGCCCAGCAGCAGAGCAAAACCAGCAGCCCCGAAGCAAACCGGATCAGAAGCAGCAGAACAAACTGCACCAGCTGGCAGCAATAAACTACAGATATAGAAAACCAACAGCCAAAATCCCCTAATCATAAAGGGAGTATATAGAAGAATAGCCCAAAATAGCATAGAGCCGTGAAAAGATCATGCAGCCAAAAGCAGCACAGCACAATAGCACCCCAGCCGCAGAACCACACCAGAAAGGAAAGTAGCAGTCAAAGGTAGGCAACACTCAGCAGCAGACAACAGCATTAGGTAGCAGTCAGCAGACCCAAGCAGAACCAAGGCCACAATAACCCAGCAAACAGGACCTGCCACCTACAACAGAATAGACCATCTGCGAATAAACAAGTGCACCCCGGAAGCCCATCTGCTACAGCAACACCCAAGGAACCCAGCTAAAATCACAACTGTCAAGCCATCCCCTCCCAGTAAGCAGAGCTATCTAGCACATGGTCAATAACAGTTTGCCCAGCCCAAACCGTGCCAAACGAAGGCAGGACTAGACCTGAAGCATAGACCCCATGCCCAGCAGCAGTAATAGAAAACCTAGCAGAGGCCCAGCAACTAGCATAGTGCACCCCAGCATCAGCTAAAAACAAACAACCATCTGCAGCAACCAAAAACAAACTGCAGACAAGCTGACATCCCCAACACCAGATCTAGCATAAGAGAAAGGCCCATTCATTTAAGCAGAACATAGCAACAAGGGATAATCCCTAACCCCTACCTGTAATAATCAGTCCTAGGCCATATCCCTCTCCCACCCAACAAATAGGAAAGAGAGAAAATGGCAATCAATTCAAGATCAACAATTACAAAACTTACAATACTTACGAACTTACAAATCAAGATGTTGATAACATAACCTGGACTTAAGAAAATGGATAATATCGAGGATAATGGGCTTAATACCGCAACTGAAAGGAAAGCTTTATGGAATGACTTAAGGGCTATTGCTCCTTCTATTGATAAACCCTGGACTCTTCTTGGGGACTTCAATGTTATGCAATCTCTTTCTAAAATTGATGGAGGGGTTGGGTTATGGATTATGGTATGCACGATTTTAATGCTTGGCTTTCTGATCTGCTGGACCTCAGGGGTGTTGGACCTCATCTTACTTGGTAGGATTCCTAAGTTTCGAACCTTCCTTATAAAAAGCTGGACAAAGCTCTTGTCAATAACCTATGGCTGGCTATTCCTACCCAGATAATTATCCTTGATATTATACATATGCTTAAGTGTGGTCTCCATACTAATGCTAGGTTTCAAAAAATTAAATCCAGGTTATGTTATCAACATCTTGATTTGTAAGATTGGGATATTATCTTGGACTGATTTCTGCAGGGAAATTATTTGGTTGTTGTCCTCTAATCTTGTATGGGCCTTCTTTCTTTTGTTAGGTATGGTTCTGATGTTATCTGCAGTCTGCTGCTAGGTTCTTGGGTTTGCTTTGTTCTTGTTGTGTTGTGCTGCTTACTGCCTAGCTGCTACTGTCAGTTGGGGCTGCAGTTTGTTTCACTGTTATTGCTATTGCATTTTGGCTCTTTCTTGGAAGCTGTTGTAGCTTGTTGTGGGCTAGCTTGGCTTTTTTGGTTGGTTGGTAGATGCTGGGTGCTGAGTTACTAAGTTCGGTGTTGAGTTGCTGTGCCTATTTCAGGTCTGCTGTTGTTGGTTCTGAGTAGCTGCAATCAGTGTAGTTGGTGGAGACTGTGTTGCTAGTTACTGGGTTCTGCTTTGGCATGTTGCAGCTACAAACAGAATTCATGCCATTTATTGGTTGTTTATTGATTCATATGTTGCTGCTGGTTTATTGATTTAGCTCCGCAGTCTGCTGGTTTAGTTCTGAGTCTGCTGATATATTTGGGCTTGTTTGCTGTCTAAGTTGTTGTGCTACAGCTGCTGGGTCTGCCTGCTTCAGCTGTGTCAATTGAATGGGGCAGGTGGTATGGGAGGCGTGCTGTTGCTGCTGGTGTTGTTTGTCGTTGCTGGGCTGTGATCTATTGCTGCTGGGCTATTTCTATTGCTGCTATGTTGAGCGTTGTGACTGTGCTTCACGTGGCTGGGTTATTTGTGTTGTGCTGTAGACTGATCTACCCGGTTAGGAATCTGATGTTGTTGTTCATTCCATATAGTTGTTGGTCTAGTCTTAGCTGTTGGGCCTTATGTTCCACTGTTCTGTAAGAGCTGGTGCTGGGCTTAAATTCTCAGCTATTCTGATGGTTCTGTGGGTAGTGTGCTGTGCTAGTAGTGCTTCACTTGGCTTCCTCCTGGTGCTGCGTGTGGTGCTGCTTCCTCTCCTCCTGGTGTTGTACTACTGTGTTGTGCTTAACTTGGCTGCATGAGCTGTTATGTCATGGCAGTTTGCTTCTGTGTTGTGTTGGGCTATTCTTCTGTATTCACCCTTTTATTAGTTGGATTGGTTTGATGCAGTTTGTATTGACTGATATCAAGCCAATTTGTTGGTTGTTTTTTGTTGTTACTTTGTTCCATTTTGAATCCTTGTATGCTAGTGTCTAGCTTGGGTTTACTACATCCATCATAGGGCCTGTCCTATGATGGCTATGGTATACTGTTTGGGGTTTGACCCTTATACTTTGTACTTTTTCTTTCTTTTATTTCAGTCTAAATTTAGCAAAAAATAAATAAATACAAAACCCGATTACAAGCATGTGATCGAGTATGAACCATTACAGTTTGATAAAGATTTGTCTTACAAGGAATTTCCTATCCAGATAATTGATAGGAAAGAACAAGTACTCAGGAATAAAGTGATACCTTCTGTGAAGGTGATATGGAGGAACCACAATACCGAGGAAGCTACGTGGGAACTCGAAGACAAGATGATGAAAAGCTATCTTGAGTTATTTGTTTGATTTGTGTCTTCGATTCTGGGGACAGAATCCTTATAAGAAGGAAAGAATGTGAAGAATGAATTGTTTGAGTTGTGATTCTAGGGACATAATCCTTGTAAGAAGGGAAAAATGTAACGATCCAGAATTTTATATGTAATTTAAAATATTTATTGAATTAAATAAATATTTTAATTTATGTGTTTATTGTTAAATAGATATTTGTTTGATTTGATTATTTATTAGTTAGATAAATAATTCATGAGTTGTGGAGAATTAACTTGATTTAAGCGTAATATGATTGATATTTTGAAGTGAATTAAATTAAATGAGTGTTGAGTTAATTATTGTGTTACATAGTGGTAATATTCTAATTTAATTTAATAATTAAGTTAGAGAGTTGATAATGATTAAATGAATTGTTATAATATTGTTTTAATTTAATTTAGTAATTAAAAGTGATTTACTAATTTATTAAATAAAATTATAATGAAATTATAATTTTTTCATAATTTTTTATGTGGAATTTTGATTTAGTATGTTGATATGACTTTATTTAACTGAATTTGAGTATTAGAATTTAATTAATTAAAGTGTGACAATAAACTATATAGTAAATGAGTTATTAAAATAAGCTAAAAGAAGTTTTTATTTAGTTTTTATCAAACAAGGCTTAAGGCTTTTAAGTCTTTATTTTATTTAGTTTTGCCAAACAAGCCTTAGTGGCTTTTGAATTTTAAAAAAAAATTAATATATAAAACTAATATCAATTAAGTAAGGGTAAATTATGTGTCAGTTTTTATATACGTAATAATAATTATATTATATCAGTTATATTGTTGTTTTACGTTAAGTTGGAAGAGAGAAAGAAACATAGAAGAGAGAGAAGAAAAGCACAGAGAAAAACTTGAGAGAAAGTGGGGAGTTTTAGAAGTTGGAGAGAAATTGGAGAACTAGAGAAGGAAGAAGAGAGTTAAAAAAACAATTCTTGTCTTCTAACAAAGTTTAAGCAAGCAATCAAAGGATTTATATGGATGATTAATTGTTAATTATATTATTTGTATATACTAATTTATTGACATAAACTATTTTTATATGTTTTGTATATGATTTAAAGTAGGTTAATTCATGAAAATATGATATATGTGAAGAAATTACATTTGCAGATAAATACAGTGACATATGATATGGCTTATTTTTGAATCAAAATTTATGTTCAATTCATGTTATAAT
Source organism: Panax quinquefolius (assembly GCA_020205615.1). NCBI lineage: Eukaryota > Viridiplantae > Streptophyta > Magnoliopsida > Apiales > Araliaceae > Panax > Panax quinquefolius. The sequence continues at coordinate 104,482,187 of CM035153.1, forward strand.
AGGTAAATTGATTTATGATTGTGAAAAAACATGAAGAGAAGAAAACAAAGTGATTTAAACGTATTATTCTAGTTAAAAAATGAATTTACAGTAATTTGTTTCGCTAAGAATGTTTAAAAGCGAAGAAATAGCAAAAACAGTAAATTTAAAGGTTTTAATTTGGAAGTTTGTGTATTCTATGTTGTTAATAACATGTTAAAAATATTAGTCTATGTGAATTGTATGTGCTAAATTTGTTGTTTAAGCAAAGTTTTTCGGCTAATTTGGATTTGTTTTGTGTTCCTCGCGAACATTGTCTGCGTGAAAATCGTGTTTGTTGCCAGTAGCGCTGCTCGTTAAGAAACAGTATTGTAGTGCCACTCAAATTACTTGTTGACGAATACAAGTCTTTGCAGTCATTGATTTTTGTGAGTAAATAGGAGTGTTGCAGCGCGGAGACCAAGCTGTAGTGTCATTTTCAAGCCTTTCTCTCACGCGGCAAGTACGCAGATCTCTCCTCAAATAAATAAGTCATTGCTGCGCATGATTACGATTTGATAAGAAATTTAATTTTTAATATACAATTTATAATTGTTAGTATAGTATGATCTTATTACTATAAAATGTTATTAATCATATTGTGGTGTTGTTATAATACCAAATATAAAAAATATTATTAGTAATTAATGAGTTATGTGATAACTGAAAATTGGTGTTAATAAATGAGAAGTGTGGATTAACCATGTGGTTAAACCTAAGACTAAGAGTTGTAAATGAAATAGATATTCAGTTATGTACCATAATCATGTGGTAACTAATTATGTCACGATGACATGTGTGTATGATATTGAGAACCAAGTTATATTGTTTAGCTTACACGCAAGGCATGTTTTTGAACCCTACACTTATTTAAAAAAGTTCTCTAACCCTAATCTCTATTTGAGCTTATCCTACCTTGTTTATAATTATGCAAGTTTGTTATTCTATCTTGTTTATAAATTACGCAAGTTCTTGAATTCTATTGAGCAAAGTTCTTAATTCTATTTCCTTATTGGAGAATGTAACCTTAGCTTACTATTTTTGTTCAAGCAAGGTTTATTAATTCTGTCTTGTTTACTATTTTTGAACTTTATTCTTAAAGCATGACTTTGATGTATTACACTATTCATTTATGGTTCATAAATACTCTAAAATATGTCATTGTTGATCCCTTGCACTGTAATTAAACTTTTGATTCAAATAATCCTTAGTTGATGTACGTTGAACTCTAAATTTTCATTAATACTTATCCAAACCAAACTTCCTTTGGTGCGGACTCGTATGTTAAAACTGAGAAGAACATCCCTATATTATAGGGGATTATATACGCAAAAGCGTTTAGATGTTTGTGCACAATACATATTACAAAGGGCTGATCACCCTAAGTACGGGAAAGAAAGTTCTATATAGTCTAATGATTGTTAAGGGTTTAAGCTGAAAGACTTATAACATGGGACATAGTTCATGGTCTTGTGACCCTTAGGTGATTTTTAATATCAGTTCTTGATTATCGATACTAGAAAATGCTATTCAATTCAATTGAGTTTATTAATTTCCAGTTAATTTTTTTTTCTTCAAGTGAGCATTTGTTTTGCTCACTCTTGCATATATATAACCATTGCATATAAATTTGAGAAGGTTAACGAGCCAACCACTAGCAAAGGAAAAAGAAAGATGAACAAGTGTTGAAGACTTGTTAATTTGTTGAGACTTATGTTTTTAGACTTAGTTTTAATTATGAAATGTAATTAATTATTTTTCCGCATTTGATAAATGTTTTAAGGTTAGACAACCTGGGATTTATTGATTTAAGTTATGTGACCCTTTAATGGGAAGATTTATTGCCTAAGTTTTATTTATTTTGGGTAGTTATAAATGAATGTTTGGACAGTGAACACCAAGTCATGTGGGAATGAAGTACCCAGATTTGGGGGTATTGTGACGCCCCGAAAACATCACCCATCTTGGGTCGCCAAATACATGGTACAGAATACAAATACAAACTTAATTATACAACATGAGCTGAGAGTTTTTACACGAATATTGTCTTCTAGACAATATCCAAACTCAAATGGAGTCCTCATTATATTTATTGGCACACTATTTTATAGAATAGTGAGGACTACTATAACACCATCTCGGGCCATCACTCCGTTCCCCGATTAGTTCCGGCTACGTTCTCATTTCCTGAAGAGAACAATGGAAGTAAAAGGGTGAGCTCAACTAGCCCAGTAAGAAATATTATGACTAAGATAATGCAGAATAAGTTATCATTAGCCTTCAACAATGTTAAACTGATAGAGCATGAACAAGCAATCCATTAGAAGATTCAAGTAGAGCATGATATCTACTATCTTCTATGATTTAAACAGATTATCATAACTTTATTGCTGGGACTCAACTTAATAAATAGATCACATCATCGAATCATCCCTGCACTACGGGCCAAGGATATTCATTATTATTCGTGTAATCATCAATGGTCATGACTATACCGAATTATCCATGGTCATAATCATACCAATCAACAGTCCATCTATGCACGTAAGCCAATGATGACTTTCATCACAATATAAGTATGAGGATGATGACAATGATATAAGAATTCAATTAAAAGAAAGCAAATGATAAATTTTTAAAGATTTATAATTTAATTTATCCAGAATTCAATAATGTCCAAATTTTCAACATGATACTGCTTTGTGGAGTAAAATTCAAGAATAATATCCATATATCAAAAATAATTTGAACATAAAAGAAATAAATTTTTCGATGAATAGTACCTCGTGAATAGTACCCTATGAATAGTACTTCAGGAATAGTACCCCGTGAATAGTAATCTGACATGAAAAGTGTCCCAAATACCCGAGTGAACAATATTTGAGTGAATAGTAATCATGTGAATAGTAACCCGTGAATAGTACCCCGGCATGAAAAGTGTCCCGAATACCTGAGTGAATAATATTATAGTGAATAGTAATCAGGTGAATAGTAACTCGTGAATAGTACTTCGGGTGAAAATATTGATATTTAATAAGAAAGTTCATATCAATATTCCAATAAAATGATACTGGATGAAGCGCAAAATTCAAGGATATTTCACTAATTTCAAGGATTATAGAAGCAATACTTACCATAGTAAGTTTAGATTTAAGAATATGAAAAGAATTAACATACGAAAACTGCAAATTGATTTTCACCTGTCATACGGTACGTAATCCGCGTAGACAGGTTATTTCGACATACTAACGGATGAATACAAAAAATAGTATTCCTTTATGAATACGAAAGAAATAATACCCCTTACCTTAGTAGAAAGTTGGATACTGCAAAAGTGAAGTAGCAGAATACTCTTCTTCTTGCTCTCTATAGTTTCTCTCTCTATAGTGTCTCTTGTGAATCTCAGTGAATTGGTGAGGAGAATGAAAGAAGAATTAAGCTTATATTTAAAAGAGAATGGACTAAATAGTAACTAATTCACGAACGGTCCAGGTTGATTCACTATTAGAACGGACGATCCATATTGATTACTATTAAAACCACAACCGATGGTCCAGATTGATTTACTTTTAAATCCACAACCGACGGTCCAGATTAATTTACTTTTAAAACCACCACCGACAGTCCAAATTGATTTACTTTTAAAACCACCATCAATGGTCCAGATTGATTTACTATTAAAACCACCATCAATGGTCTAGATTGATTTACTATTAAAACCACCACCAATGGTCCAGATTGATTTAACTTTACTTTAGTACCCCTAATGTTTTCCAAGTTTGCATTATTCCCCTCTAATTTTTGTAATTCACTTATCTTCAATAAACACATTCTTAATACTTCAATAATTATTCATCATTAATATAATAACTCACAATATTTAACAATCAGATCGTTCCCAGAAAAGAGGGGGCTTTCCAATAAGGATTTCTCCCTATTGGCGCGCAATTAGGTGACCAAACCTCTCCTCGACAGAACTTTCTAGACAATGTCAATATTGCAAATAATAATATGAATAACTTTGTTGTCTCAATTATTGATTTAATAATATAAAATATTATGCAGATGATAATGTGACAATAATTGAATCAAATAACGTGAGATACTATGGAACAATTACTGTAGCAATAATTGAGTATAACTGGGTGACTTCTCACGTAAGTATCAATAATCAATACCATGTGCTACTATGCAACCACGCGTATGACCGTACTTTTACCACCGGGTAGTTCAACAGTTTAACGGTAAAACTTTCGCTGTTATTTTTATAAAAAGATATTTCTGTCATTTTCAAACTACGACAATACTTCCGTTGTGGGGTCCACCAATGATTGTGTCATCATACAAATATTCCCTGTTAAAATGAATATTCCCTGACCAATCGAATATTCACTGACACAACGAATATTTTATATCAACTTGCTTACTTTGCAAAATTTTCCAAATATTACCCACAACTATAACATTATATCATATCCACACCATAATATTCAAAAATATATTTCGAGAAAAATTATTCTTTATTCAAAAAAAGTTGGGGTCTTACATGTATCACATGGACTCTCAAGAATAACATTACATCTCCATTTACTGAAGTTTATCCAATAGCAAGATAATCGTAACTTAGAGAATAAGGGTATAAGATACCATGACGATTGACTTTAGTGCAAGTAGGAGATTGAAAGTAGTATGCACACAAGCTAATCATGTTGATGATAAAGTATATACTTTGTAACAATCTTATTCATTTATTAATAAAAGTTTTCATTTACTAAAGGCTTTAATTTAACTACATGGTGTTGTTTTAATAATATGTGATAAACCCATAGTTTTAAGCAATTCTTTTAGAATCATAATGAGATCATGCTAATGAGATTTAAATTCTTAGATAGCTTAAAAACTAAAATGTTCCCAATCGATGGATTACTAAAAAGGGGATTAGTGAATCCGGATAGATTGGTACATACGTTGCTTGCTCATTAGATGAGGATGATTGATCTCATGATCATTTGTGTGGAGACACTAAAGCAAGTATGTAGGTGCTTATTGGAGAATAAGTTCGCTGAATGTGGCTCACTAAGGAATACCTAATGGAGTTTTACTTGCCTTTCAATAGGAATTCCTGTAGTGATAGTAGTACAAATGATCCTTGGACTTGAGATCATCATAGTATCTTGTGTATGATGTGATGAGTGGGTTTCATACCTATGAATTGGATACCTATTCGGACATAAATAGTGCATAATCCATCTATTTTTATATTGGTTTTATGTGTTTTGTATGTGTTTATGTGCAGGGTTAGTTCATGTGGCTAAAGCAAGATGGTGGCAAGAAAGGCTTGCAATGCAGTAGAAGAACAATAAGTACAGTCGTACCCCGTCGGGGCGGGCCCTTTTGTATACCAAATACCCTGCCGGGGCGAGGGTGTACAAATTCTGAGAAAGCTATACTCTGTCGAGGTGGGGGTTCCCAAGCACAAAAAGCCAGCCAGGGCGGGGGTGAGCGGACAGGAAAGAAGAGTTCTTATGCAATTTCAATACTATTGTGGCGTGGTTTGGTGGACTTTGGACGCAATTGGGACTGAAAAAAGGACGTGTTTAGATACAAAAGTAGAGACTTTACTAACTTTGATCATTCATGAATCAATCAATCATCATCAACAACTTTCAAGCCCTAATTTGAGGAGATTTGTGGAAGAACAGAGACAAGGAACAAGGAGCACGAAGATTGTAGATTGGAGTGAAGAGAAGGGTGGTTCTATTATTGTTCTTGTTCTTTAATTTCAGTTCTGTAATTGGGATATTAATATCTTTGATCTTTTCAGTGTTTATTTCATTTGTTATGAACTAATTCAACTTATTAAGCTTATGATGGATCTTTAAGTGTAATGATGATTATCATACTTTGATTTTAATTCAATGATGCTATTTTTTTAGTTCATCTATTATGATTTATGCGTAATTTATGAGTTACTTGATCACCAATTCTATGTGAACTTGTATGGATTCGAGAGCTGAAATATGGGTTTAGACTTAGTCATAATAGCATGTGTTTGTGATTTCTGCATTTATTGGAATCCATAATTTATGTTTAGGATAGAGATATACCTATGAATCGCATGTAATCATGTAAGAACTTGAGATTTAAACCTTACTTAATTTTAATTCACATAGAGATATAGTGAATTAGTTAATTAGGGTGTTTGGCTTAATTCTATCATCTGTGGATTTAAGTTTATATGGGTTTAGTGCATTGAGAGATGGCTATATCTACTTTCGTGTTCTTGATTAATGAACTGAAATAGTTAATTGGATTAAAAAGAAGTGTGATAATCGTAGTGAAGCATAAAGTGAAGTTGTTGGCTTAATTCTCAATTATCTGATTAAAATTTGTGGTTGTTAGTTGTTTTTTATTTTATTTTATTTTATTTTTTGCTAAGCTTGGTTTGTATAAAGAAAGAAACCACTATACAATGGCTAAGAGGCATACCCTAGGATATAGTAAATTCATCTGGTGACATGTCAGCAGATGAGAGTACTACAAAGGGAATGAAATCCCATCAGCAAAAGAAACAATCAACTTAAAACAATCAATGCATTAGCCAATTACAATAATGGCAGCATGTCCTATGATGGCTATGGTATACTGATTAGGTTTGACCCATGTACTTTGTTCTTATTCTTTCTTTTATTTCAGTCTAAATTTTAAAAAAAAATTACAATAATATTGGATAAAATTTGTGGCTCTGGTAATGGTTTTACAAGTGGAGAGACGGGCTTTAATTAACTGAATAACATCCGTTGCTATGTTGGGAGCAGGAGCAGAGGAAAGTTTTTGAAGTCTAGCATTCCTGGCTTCCCACACTTTGTAGAAAGAGATTCTAACAGATAAGCATAATATGTTCCTTGTTAGCTTTGAGCCCTGAAAGGAGTTTAAGTAGTTAATAAGGGCATCCCATAGTAGTGGGACATTCCTGAAATTCCCCGAGTTGAGGACATGCCGTAGGATGGCTGAAGAGAACCTGCAGTTGAAGAAGAGATGGTCAAAAGTTTCAGCCTGTTGTTGGGAAAGATGGCAGTCCCAAATATTTCCCGAGTAGTGGCTCGTACGATCATTTGTTGGTAGGCGTTTAAGGATACCGAGCCAAATGATGAAGGAGTATCTAGGGACACGCAGTCCATTCTAGATTATTTTGTGCCATGATATAGTCAGTAGCCTAGATATGATGATTTCCCATAAGTGCTTGGCTTTGACTGTTGTGATGTCCCATGTTCCCCGCATTGTTGAGTCCGTGCTACTGCTGTTAGGAGGGGGAAAGGAGGAGAGTCGCCTTTTGAGCATAATAACATCATGGTGGTTGCTCTAAGGAAGAACCCAAGCAGAGTTAATAAGGATAGAGCTGACCTTTGTCAAGTGAGGGAGTATAGAGTTGGAAATGAGACTGGGACTAAGATTAATAGCCAGGCCATTTAGCCAAGGGTCATACCATAGATCAACATTGTGCCCAGAACCAACAAAATACTTTATGTGTTGCAGCGCAAGGGGTCTTAGCTTTAAAACCTATTTCCATATCCAAGAGCAGTCAGAGGGGGAAGAAATTTTCCAGATGGACATGCCTTTCAAGATAGTAGTTTTGATCCAAAGAGCCCAAAGAGAGGTAGGAGATGGTTGAATAATATGCAGTAGGTGAAGGAGCATGAGGGCTTTATTCCAATCCAATAGATTTTTCAAACCTAGTCCTCCTTCATTTGTAGGATGAGTAACAGTAGACCAAGTTACTCTTGCTCCAAATTTAACAAGAGAGGAGCCCTTCCATAGGAATCGACATAGGACAGATTGTATAACACGAAGAACTGCCTTGGGAAACATGAAATGACTACACCAATAGAATTGCACAGAGAAAAGAATGGATTTTATCCAAGAGGATGCTCTCTATGAGACTCTGTGAAGCATAGGAACACAGTCCTGGAAGGAGAGCTTAGAAGAGATAATAGGGACTCCCAAAAATTTGGATAACTAAGAGTGGATAGAATGCACTGTGCTGTAATAGGATCGGTGTTTGCAAGAAAACAATGACTTTTGTGAACATTTGGGACGAGTCCAGAAAATAAGCAGAAGGAGTGAATGCAGGACTTGATAATGGAAATAACTTGCAACTTAGCATGACAGAAGATAAAAACATCATCAGCAAAAAAGAGATGAGTGAGCTTGCAATTGGAGGCCCTCCAATGATATTGGAACTCAGGTATAGAGGTACTAGAATTAAGATTCAAGGAAAGCATCTCCATTACAAGAACAAAGAGATAAGGGGACAGGGGATCACCTTACCTTAGGCCTCTGGAACTTGGGAAAAACCCAGCTAAAGTGCCATTAACTTTGATAGAGAATATGGTAGTAGAGACACAAGTTTTGATCCAGTTGATAAAGGTCTGTGGGAATTGGCAAGCGGCCAAAGTATCGAGCAAGAAGTCCCATTTTATGGTATCAAATGCCTTCCTCAGATCAATTTTGAGAGCACATCTCGGAGGGCCAGATTTCCTATGGTAATTTCAGAACAGTTCCTGAGCTAGCAATGATAAATAATGACTGGGCTTTGTCAATGATGGAAGGAAGCACAATCTTCAGTCTGTTTGCAAGAATCTTCGTAATATATTTGTAAATTGTATTACAACAAGCAATAGGCCAAAAATCAGCCATGGAGAAAGGGTTGGAACATTTGGGAACAAGGGCAATGACAGTTGAGTTGATGCCCTTAGTGAGCCTGCAGGAGGAAAAAAAGAATTGGACAGCCTTTGTGAAATCCTCCCCCACAATGTTCCAGCTACTGATGAAGAAATTAACGTTAAATCCATCTGGGCCCAAACTTTTATTCTGCTTCATGGAGTTAAGGACTTTGAAGATTTCCAAATTAGATATGGGAGTAGATAGCATAAGAGATTGAGAAGGGCTCACATGATGCAGTGGCAAGGCTCCAAAGCTAGAAAAGTCAGAATAGGTTGGGTCAGGAGGAGAGTTGAACAATTGCTGGGAATAACTGACTGCTACATTTTCCACAACATCTTGACCATGAACTAAATCAGCATAATCATTTTCAATAAAAAGAAGCTTGTTTGAGTTCCATATGCTCTTTACTATGTTAGAGAAATAGCATGAGTTCTTGTCATCCAAAGAGAGCCAAGTTGCTCTAGATTTTTGTTGAAAGAGAGTTTCTTCTCGCTCTAAAGAAGTATTAAGATCCAGTGCACAGTCTTTTTCTGATCCAAGAAGGATACGGTCAAGACGGGAGGAGTGGAGTAGAGTTTGAACACTATGGAGTGCCTTCTTAGCAGTTTTGATAGCATTAGAGAGGTTCCCTGCAGAGATATTAAGGGAGACCAAAGCTCATTTGTTCCTTTTAAGCTTTTCAGAGAACACATAGAATGGGTTTCCATGAACAGGATGAGTCCATGCCTGATTTACACACTCAGAGTAACCATCAATAAGCAGCATGTGGTTAAAGAATTGGAAATGCTTTTTTAATCTCATGTCAGAATAACCAGTATTGAGAAGGATATGGGAGTGATCAGAGATACCTCTAGGAGCAAAAAGAGCTTGAGCATGAGGGAACTTATCAAACCAGGATGCATTCCCAAGAGCTCTGTCCAGTTTCTTTAGTATATGATTTGCAAGTTGACACTTCCACCAAGTGAAAATAGGTCCAACCCCTCTTTATATCATCCAGCCCAGCAGAAGAAGTTAAGGTCAAGAAGTCATCCATACCAGTATCCTAAATGTCATCATCTTGGTTAGTTTCATTTAGATGCTTTATAACATTGAAGTCTCCTAGAACACACCAGCAGTCAGTGAGATTAAGAGCCAAAAGATCTCTCCACGGATCATGTCGTTCCAAGTAAGTGTTGAGCCCATAAATAAAAGAAACAAAAAATATATAGGTAGTACATTCAATATGTTGAGCTTTACAGTGAATAGATTGGGAGGAGACAAAAAGGATATCCACATTCCATATAGCAGGATTCCATTCAACCCGAATTCTACCATTATAGTGAGAATCATAGTTAAAAGCCCAAGACCAATTGTTACATAATCTATTAGCTATTCTAGGAGCATTGTGGCTCTTAATTCTTGTTTTTAACAGCCCAACAAAAGAAATATGGTTATCAACAATTAACTGACTAACATAAGCCTGCTTAGGCTTTTTATTTAACCCTCTACCATTATAAGAAGCTAACATAATTAAGGTGGGGGGAGTTTTGATTCAAGCTTTCCCTTTGCCTTTCCTCTTTTTAGCAGCTTGGGTATTTTCAGTTCCACTACCAGGACCATGTTTATGCTTAAGGTCTTTGCCCTCTTTTTCATCCATTGCCTTTAGTCTAGCAAAAAGGGGGTTATCCAAGGCAGGAGAATCTGGATCAGAGTTCAGCACCAACCCAGAAGGAATGGAAATAGGAGAGAAAGAGTTTGAAGTAGCCATGTGTAAGACCTCGAATTTTATGAAATAAAAGAATTCAATTTTTCTTATAATTATTATTCAGTAAATGGTTAAATTGATAAAAGTTTAAAGTTAACGGTGATATATATAAAATTTTCAAAATACGCAAGTGGTTATAAAATACTCATTTCTGTCGGGGAATATTCGTTTGGTCGTGAAATATTCTTATTGTCGGGGAATATTTGTACGACGGCGCTGTCATTTGTGGGCCCCAAAATAAAATAATTGTCGAATGAAGAAAATAAAAAGTTTGAGTTTTTATAAATAACGACGTAGTTGTTACCGTTAACACTGTTGGAATACCTGGTGGTTAAAATACAGTAATATGCTTGGTTGCACAGTACGTGGTATTGCACAATATTTTTGAATTATTGATTCTTACGTAAGAAGGCACTATGCAATAATTGTTACATTAATTACTGCTCAATATTTTATTTTATTGATTCAATAATTGCTGCGTTGATATTTTATATTATTGTTGTTTCAATAATTGTCACTGCACAATATTTCCCATTATCAGATCAATAATTCATATTATTTGAATAATATTATTAGATAGCATTATTGGCAATGTCTATAAAGTTCTGTCAAGGAGTGGTTTGGTCACCTAATTGCGCGCCAGTAAGGAGAAATCCTTATTGGAAAGCCCCCTCTTTCCTGGGAACTACCTGGTTGTCATTATTGTGATTCTGTAATATTATTTGTGAATAATTAATTATTGATAAGGAAATATTTATTTGATGCGGATATAAATGATGAATTTATTTATTTTATGTGGTTATAATTGAAGGAATTAATGTTGAGGTGTTTTATCAGTATTTTTGTCAAAATGGATGTATTAATAATCAAATCAATGTTCTTGCGATATATTGTGTGAGTTATAATTTTTAATCTAACCGTTGGATCATTGTGATTTTTGGATATGTTATACATATATATGTTGAGTATATGTCCACAAATTGTGAACCGTTAAAAATGAACTTATGATTTGTTATGAATTTTAAGAGGTTACTGGTTCAGAAATTGTTGAATTTTCGGAATTTATCATTTTGGTGGAAAATTCTAGAATGTGTGGGTCCCACCTATGGTTGGTGAAGAAATGTGATGAAATTCTAATTCAAATGTGGTGGGGTGGCAATAGTAGCAGGTAAAGCCATCGTAAGTGGTCGTCAAGTCTGCATTTGAAGCGCTTAACATTTTCCTATAAATAGAGGGCTAAGTTAGAATTGAAAATCACACCAGAAACATAAGCTTTATCTCTTTCTCTCTCTATATTATCAAGCGTATTTTGTGAGTATTTAGATACTTTGAGAGTTACTATTCAGTGCAAGGTTCCTTGACTTTATATTAAAGGCCGAAATCTTCGCTCTTTTGAGGTAGGGGATTTTAAGGGTTATTATGTTTCTTCAGTTTCGTAATTTTTCTGATCTTCAAAAATTCTGAAAAAATTTGAAATGATATTTTGATGAGTTTTCTCGATTGTGTCCAAAATGGCGATTTTTGGATGTATAGATTAGGGGTTATGGATTTTATGAGAAAAGACTATTTTAAAAGTAAACCCTTATAACTCCTTGTGGTTAACTCTAAAATTGGTGAAATTTTTATTGGGAGTACATCTATATAACATTAATATTCTGTAAATTTTGGAATTTTTAGACAAAAGTACAATTTATGATAAATGTCTAAATATTCGGCAGTTTTGGCCGTGTGAAAAATAGTAAATGAATTTTAAAAATTTCAAAAAAAATATATGTTCAATATGGGACTATATTCTGCTAAATCCCAGAAAAGAAATATTTTTGGAATTGATTTGGTATTTTTCATGAAAATGGACTAGTTATGAGTAAATGAATTAAATATGTTATGTGAAGTAAGAAAATTGGAAAATAGAATTTTATGGCTTGAGAATCCTATATGAGGTATATGCAGATTTTTTATAAGGGTTTTGGTTATTGGTGATGAAATCTTATGAGGTTGGCATTTTAGAATGATTAAATGCATTAATTAGTAAAGTGTAAACAATTGAAATAAATTGTTTATATGTTTAAGAAATATTATTCTTTCAATATCATTATACCAAAATATTGGTATGAATTTTATTATGGAATTTCTACCTTTTTCATGTCGGGGTTACTATTCATGAATTACTATTCACGAGTTACTATTCACAGGGTACTATTCACGACAAAATTGGTTTCTTTTTCTGACCTAGTTATTGTTTATTTATGAATCTTACTCTTGAAATTAAATCCATGTTTTGATCATATTGTTTTTATTATCATATATAACATTTTTATAATCCTGGTGAAAAAATTTCTCTTTGATTTGAGTGTAAAGATGGGTAGATTATTGGTATGTTCGTGACTATGGGTTCTCTTTGGCCAGTAGTGCAAAGATGAATTATTGACTGGTATGATCATGACCATTGAATTTATAATTGAATATCTTTAGCTTAAGTGCAAAGGTGAATTGATCAACATGGTTATAATTATTGTTTATATAAATTCTAAAATTATTATATATTTCTTTGAGATATTAATATCTTTGGCCCGTAGTGCAAAGATGACATGTTGTTGAATATCTTTGGCCTGTAGTGCAAAGATCAATTATTGATGAATATCTTTGGCCTGTATTGCAAAGATGACTTGTTGTTGATTATCTTTGGCATGTAGTGCAAAGATGAACTGTTGATGAATATTTTTGGCCCGTAGTGCAAAGATGACCTGTTGTTGAATATCTTTGGCATGTAGTGCAAAGATGAACTGTTGATGAATATCTTTGGCCCGTGGTGCAAAGATGAATTTATTAGTATGATTATGAACAGGAACTGTGATTTGGTATAACCATGATCTTTGATGTTTCAGGTAAAGACATGTGATGAAAAATATCTTCGTCTTGGATGAAAAGAGAAAATTAGAACTACAATTATGATTATGAGTTATTCACATTACTGTGAACAGGATCTGTTATTTAATGTTACAGGGTTAAAGCATTGTTGGTGGACTTTTAACATGGAGAAGATAATAGACTTTATGGTCTATTTGACTCTTCTAATGGATTGGTCGTTCCGCTGCAACTATTATTGAAAAGTTTTATCATCTACCATATGTTCTAAATCTCTGATTTATTACTGATGAAGGCTATTGATAATTTAATTATCTTTAGTTATGATATTCTTTACTGGGCTACTTGTGCTCATCCCTTTTGTTTCACAATTCCTTTCAGGTAATAAAAGTGTAGCTGGGTCGAGCGGGGATAACAGGGGAATAGTGTGGTGGTCCGAGACTAGCAAAGTTTCTCAACACATTATAAAACGGCATAGCATACAATATATAATTGTATTGAGGAAGTAAGATGTGTGTGTCGTATATTATACGTCACTTAATAATTGATTTTGGTGAACAACAATAGGGTGAGGTGAACCCAACTTTGGAAGGGTGTTTTTCCGCAATCATACAAGATGTCTAATGACATACAATCTCGTGTTATCATAAGAAAGGTTGTGCACATCCACTTACTGAGTATATCTACGAGCACTACCTATATGAACTTGGAGTTAGGTTGAAACATAATGTTCAATCGCAGACGGTGGAGATAGTTATATGTCAAGAGAAGACTCACCATTGGAAGGAACATGATAGTAATTTTCTCTTTTTTCTTTGGGGTCTATTGGATCAACAAAGGATAATTCTCTAGACATACGATATCTATCAGAACTTAGATTCATGGCCTCCTATGTACGAAGGTTTCCTTGGGCCCTTCCCAAAGATTTTAATTTCTAAAACAGTTCTAGATTGTACCTTTATGCAAGGTATCACTGTGAGGTGCTGTCCATAGTTGGGACATGAGTCACAGTTCGTATATATATTTGTATCAAAACTCAAAACATATTGTCGTATTTTGCACGACAATTGTAGTAATAAAGTTGTAGTTGTTTTCTGTACCATGTAATTGGCGACTCAGAATAGGTTTGATGGATTGGACCTATTTTGGGGGTGTCACACCATGTTAGGGAGGAGAGGTGGGTTTGAGTCTGGTTTTGCTCCCCTAGAGATAGAGACCCAATCATTGGAAGCAAGAGCAGGTGCTGATGTGGGACCAGCAATAAGAGAAGCTAATGAGGGACCATCAGGAGCAGGAGAGGATTGCACTTGGGAGGATTGCTTAATGGGGGTGCTGATCAGCAGTCGTTTTAGGAACCCATATGAAATTAGCTTTTGGACATTTGACCCGGGAATGACCAAAGACCTTGCAGGAAGAAGGCAGGTGGTCTGCTTTGATACTCAACATTTACCGGAATAAAAGCCTTTTCTGATTTTTCAGAGTTAATAACAGCAACTTTGATGGAGGAGGGGATAGTGGATGTGGCAGTTACCTCAATTCACACACGAGCAAAAATTTATGAAATCATTATTAGTGGTCATTTCATCAGTTAAAAGAGGCTTACCAATAACACTAGCAATATAGCTGATGCACTCATCAGACCAATATGAGAGTGGGATTTGGCTAAGCTTAACCCAAATTGGAATTTTGTCACAGTCAGACTTTGTGAACTCAATACCTTCTAGCCATTTCTGCAAAACAATCACTTTGGAGGTAAAATGCCAGGGACCGGATGCAAGAATATTATCACGATCAGTAGAGGAGTTGAATTTGAAAATATAATATCCCTTATTGTGTAGAAAAACTTTGGTTAAACCCAGGTTCCTCCACAACCGTTTAGCAATAGGTTCAACAACCTTAAAGGGGAGATTGGAGTGCAGAAAAAAAAACCCACCATGCTAGTTAACCAGATTTGATTACCCCTCTTAAGCATGTCGTCCGGAGGCTTGACCAGAATATCACCATTCTCTATAGAGGGAGGGGTGGAAAGAAAGTGATCTGCTAGCTTTTCCCATATTTTTGGTAACCACAACACACCAACTCTTAGGAACACCATCTGAGGCACTTGGAATGATTTTGCCTTCCTTTGCAGGGGACATTGGCAGTTGGGTCGAAATTGTAGCACTAGCCCCTTTCCCTAAATCAGAGGTTATCACTACAGAGCCAGAAATAGAAGTGGAATAAGCTTTCCCTACCATATCTTGAACAGAGTTCCTCAAAGGAGAAGAATGAGCTGCAGTGGTCCCATCCAGAGGAATATAATCAAGCAATTAGTGTGCATGTCCAAAGTCTAAAATCTTGCCTTCAGAGAGGTAATCATGGACATCCTAGGGGGATATACCATAAACGGAGAGGAAATCCATGATGTGACTATTTTTCCTCCTCTCAAACAAGGCTTCATCCCTGTCTTTTTGAGAGAAATGTCGAGTAGCTAAAAATATTTCTCTTGCATTCGCGCTAAGCGCAGGACCAATATTGACCTCCAACGTAGGGTCAGGCTAAGTCCTCGCAGCTGAGTCCTCAGAGCTACTGTCGAAAGCCATGGGGATGGGGTTAACCTCAGATTCACCCATACTATACTGCAGACCAGGGAAGGGGGGAAAGAGGGGGGAGGGATAGCCAAAACATCCCAGGAAGGGATCGACGAGGAGGTTGGGGAAGGAGAATTTGGGTTAGAAACCCCCATCTCAGCAAAGAGGGAGAATCCGAGCTAGTAGAGTTCCCAACAGAGAGGTGAGAATGGTTTTCAATCCCTTTTGATTTCTTTGTTATAAAGAATCATATATTGGTGAAGCATGCCTCTTATGGAGGAATAAGGATGGCTTGTAATATATAAAACCATTATAAGTCATGCGGAAATGAAAATCGTAAGGGTTTGCGTAAGTTAAAACCGTAGGAAATATCATTTGATAAGTTTGGTTGTTGATGAACAATTGAACCTCATCACTATTAATATATGTCCATCTTGCTTGGTTAGGATGTAGATATGAAATCAATGGAGTGTTCCATTTGATTTGGCAAATAGAACACTAGTAACGAAGTTATAGCAAATTTTACGGAATTAGACGTTAAATATCGAAAACGTAGAAATTCTGGATTAGTAGTCAAAAGTTGTCGTGGGACTTGAAAATGTTGGTTTTTAATGTCAACACATGAGATAGGGTAATTATGAGTCGTGGACTCAAGAATCGTCGGATTCCGACTTAAAATGAAGAAAACAAGTATTTGATCGCTCGAAAGCGTTTAAGGAATGCTTAAAAATGAACTTAGAAGTGAATTTTGAGTTAATGGATTCAAAATTATGAAATTCTTATATGAACGTGTAGAGTATGTAATTTATGAGTTGTAGGCTTTTGAACGAACGAAATCAGACTTATAACGAAGAAGTTATGAATCCAGGAAATTCACTAAAAATTTTATCTGTAAAGTTTTTCTGGTGCTGAGGTCTGGCGCCGCAGCGCGAGACAAGGCTTAATGTGCCGCGCCACTGCACCGGAATAGTGTAATGACCTAATGAAGAGTGGCGCTGCAGCCCCACTCATACAAAGGAGTTTCGCACATGTAACCGAAAAGGACTTAACTCATCGCAGAGATGGCGTCATGACGTTAATTAATGTTAGGTATAAAGGGCGCCGCCACACAATTAAGGTGGGCATTTATTAAATAAGTTAGGTTTTGAACTTCAATTGTTTCAAGATCAATATAAGATGACTTTATATACTCAATGAATGTACTAAAACTATTTCTATGTTATATATACTAATGTATATGGTAATGAACTTAGGAATTGAACGCGAGTTGTTAGTATGGTAACGAAGAACACTAAATGTTAAAAAATAAACCGTGATCGGTAATCAACATTGGTACTTCACCAATGATGATCGAGTCTAGTTAATAACATAAGATCATTAACAAGCCGGGATGAAGGGTAGTAAGTCGAATTGACTTTATTAATGAAATAAAGTCAACTAAGACATAGAAGAGAAAGAAGTTGGTAGAAACAATGTGATTAATTATTTGGTAGCTAAATAAAGTGTGCTTTGTGAATATATCATGTAGATTCTGTAAAGGTTGAGAACAGTCGAATAAGTTATTTGAAGATTCTTGTAGGCAAGTTTTCTTAACGCTTGTCTAACCTTCGAGTTAGCCGAGTTTTCTATGATTCATTGTACTGAGTTGCATGAATGATTTTAAAGAAAGGTTCAATGCCAGTTTTAACTTGGGTAGATTATTCGTAAGATATAGATTGATTTGTATACATATCTTTCTATATAGAAATGATAACGCTATCCTATGCCAAGTATTTGGTACGGATTCAAAGGTAAGGTTTGTCTATGAACAAACAAAAGTATTTTTCATCGATTATTCGATGGGCACGCTGAAGTTTGCCAAAACTTAAACGTAAATATCGTTTAACGGATGAATGTTGATCAACATAGTAGTATTATAGGTTGATCACCTAGAAGTGATCGTAAGTAACGCTGGGATATACGTGACCTTAGTCTTTGTGATGTCCTTTTCAAGTATGAAAACAGAAAGCTACTGTTCATGGTCTTTCGACCGATTCAGAATTCCTAAACTATTATATACTTTGGGAATTGAGATTATGAATTGATAAGTATCGATGTTTCGTAATACTTCATGACTTTTTGTTCAGTTATGAAAGATTGTTATATAATTCACGAATGTGGTATTGATATTATTATTTGTTAAACCTGTTGAGCTTGTTATGCTCACTTCTTGCGTGAATTATATGATTGCAGTTAAAGACGAGTCTACTGAGAATGCTAAGAGAAATAAGGGCAAAGCTAAGATGGATAGTTAACCATCTTGTAATAGATTAGTATGATTGTATGTATTATACTTAAGAACAACGAATGATGTAATCAGTTTATGAACCTGGGAAAGGATTTCACTTTGATTGTAATAAGAAGATAGTAATTTCATTCATTATGTTGTGTTTTCTATGGAATGATTGTATAGTTATGAGTACCGTGTAACACCATATGTCGGGTTGGAAGATACCCGAATTTGGGGGCGTCACAGGTTGGTATCAAAGCATTAGGTTATAAAACTTAAGTGGGGAAGAACCTTAGGCTAATAACCTTGTAAGGAAGGTAAAGTCCAAAGAAAGAAATTTGAGTTAAATGAATTAATAAGGTATTAAGAAAACTTAGTACCTAAAGATTTAAAAGATGGAAATTAATCCTAAATAAATTAAATGTGATTTGTGCTTATACTATTGTGTATTATGTACTAATCAACGTGTTATGTGTTTTGTAGATGTCAAACGATAGCTTGATGTATAAAGACATTCACGTGATAAGTGAAGAGTCAGTGAACCAAGTGGAGATAGTACCTATGCCAGTGGCAGAGGTATCAATAGTGGTTCTGGAAGACTCTGATCCAGAAGAGTACATTTTTTAGGAGGAGTACTCCGAGGAAATAATGGGAATAACATCATATTTGAATATGATGATAGTAATGTATTAGCTTTTTGTCTAAGGAAGCAAGATGTAAATAGTTTTGACTATGAAAGTATATTAATATAATAAAGTTTTTGTTTAATGTGCTTGTTGTGGTATGAGTTGTTATTTGGAAATGATAACCAAGTAGTTAAATAAATAATAATGAAACTTTATAAATTGAATCAGAATTATGTCGCCAAGAAGGAGACAACATAACCAAGAGGCCACATAATGAAAATTAAGGGGGTCCTAATAACCCTATGGAAGAGTTCGTTAATTTATAAACAGCAACATTTAACCAAGTTGGGGGAGGGATTCCCGTAGCACCTAGGGTAGCTAGAACAACTACCTTTAAGGAATTCAAGAATGTGGGTCCTCCGGAGTTCCGAGGAACGACGGACCCCTTAGAGGCCCTGACATGGGTGAAAGAGATAGAGAAGGCCTTTGTTATCACAAACGTGGGTGAGGCGCAAAAGACTTCTTTTGCGACTTACATGATGAAAGGGGAAGCCAACTATTGGTGGGAATCTCACCATGGTGGGGCTAGAACGGAGGCAGTTACCTGGGAACAGTTCAAGAAGGTATTCTTCAAGAACTACTTCCCTACTAGCATGCAAGGTAGAATGGAGATTAATTTCTTAGAACTTAAACAAAGGGATATGACGGTTCCCCAGTACGCAGCCAAATTCAATGAATTGGCAAGATTTGTTCCACATCAGGTGGACACGAAAGAGAGAAAGGCTCATAGGTTTGAGCAGGGCTTGAAACCATGGCTCTACAGTAGGATTACTGTGTTTCAGAGTGCTTCCTACGGGACCAATCTAGAAAAGGCCGTAATAGCTGAAGGTGGTGGTGAGGCGTTGTCTCAGTACCACAAGGAAAGGAAGAATAAGAATAAAGTAGAGGGAGGTAAAAAGGCAGAAGTTGCCAGCGGTAGTGGCAATATGCCTAAGAGGAAGAGCTTTAACCCTAGGAATACTGGGGTGAAACAAGGAGATCCTAAACGTAGGATGGAGGCATGCAAGACATGCAGGAAGAATCATTCGGGAGTCTGTTTAAAGGGGAAATCAGTTTGTTACAACTGTGGGCAAGAGGGATATTTATCACCCAACTGTCCTAACCCTAAGAAAAATTATGGGTGTTTTGTTTGTGGATCGTTGAACCACATGGCAAGAAATTGCCCGAAGATAGGGTTAGAGGGAAATAAGGGTTCTAGTAGTGGTAAGTTAGCCATTACTGGACCTACACCATCGGTGAGTAGACCCTCAGCCCGTACGTTTAATATGACTGTCCAAGATGTGGTTGCATCATCAGATGTAGTAGCAGGTATCATTCCAGTCAATGAAATAAATGCTTATGTGTTATTTGACTCGGGTTCTACTTGTTCTTTTATAGCATTTGAATTTGCTTAGCGATTAGGTTTAATCCCTGAAAAGTTAGCAATACCTTTAGACGTTAAGGTAGCAAATGAAGAGATAATCCCCATTAAACATATTCATAAGGATTGTTGTGTAAATATTAGAGGGAATAAGTTATCGGTAAATTTGGTACCGGTAAGGTTAAAAGAATTTGATGTGATTCTTGGTATGGATTGGTTGATTAACCATAAGGCTATAATAGATTGCCATAGGAAAAGTGTGAACCTTCGGGTTTCTAAGAAAACCAAGGTTGTGTTCTTCGGTAGTAAATCACCGAGACGCTCTTGTTGTCTATCGATGACACAAGCTAGAATGATGTTAAGAAAGGGGTGTGTAGGTTATCTGTGCCATGTTGTGGATACCCAAAGAGTGGGAACATCCTTGGACCAGATACCTATAGTTCAAGAGTTTGCGTATATATTTTCGGAGGAGTTACCGGGTATTCCACCGGATAGGGAGGTTGAGTTTATGATTGATCTGTTACCGGGTACGACACCAGCTTTAAGGGCACCATATCAGATGTCGCCAATTTGAGATGAATGAGTTAATGGTTCAATTACAAGAACTATTAGACAGGAAGTACATTCAATCGAGTGTGTCTCCCTGGGGAGCACCGGTATTGTTTGTAAAGAAAAAGGTTGGGTCGTTACGACTTTGTATCGACTATCGAGAGTTGAACAAGTTAACGATTAAGAATAAATACCCGCTGCCCGTAATTGATGATCTATTTGATCAGTTGAAAGGGGAAAAGTATTTTTCTAAAATAGATTTGCGTACGGGGTATCATCAGTTAAAAGTGAGGAATGAGGATGTACCTAAGATGGCATTCAGAACTCGTTATGGTCAATTATGAGTTTCTGGTAATGTCGTTTGGGTGGACTAATGCACTAGCCGCATTTATGGATATGATGAACATAGTGTTCAAATAGTATTTGGACAAGTTCATCGTAGTGTTCATTGATGATATTCTAGTCTACTCTAAGACGTCAGAAGATCATGCTGAACATTTAAGGATAGTGTTGGAAACACTCTTCTGTATGAAAAGTTGTATGCGAAATTCACAAAATGTGAATTTTGGCTTAAACGAGTGCAGTTTCTTGGACATGTTATTGATAAAGATGGCATTTCAGTGGATCCAGCAAAAGTAGAAGCAGTTAATGAGTGGGAGCAATTGAAAACTCCAACCGAGGTTTGGAGTTTTCTGGGGTTAGCAGGATACTATAGAAGGTTCATTCAGGACTTTTCTAAAATAGCTACTCTGGTAACAAATTTGACAAAGAAGTCGGTGAAGTATGTGTGGACTGAAAAATGTGAGAATAGTTTTCAGGA
Organism: Panax quinquefolius; assembly: GCA_020205615.1. Lineage (NCBI taxonomy): Eukaryota > Viridiplantae > Streptophyta > Magnoliopsida > Apiales > Araliaceae > Panax > Panax quinquefolius. The sequence continues at coordinate 104,503,792 of CM035153.1, forward strand.
ACTAAAGAAGAGGTTAAGTGAGGCGCCTATATTGTCCTTACCACATAATACAGGGAACTTTGTAGTATATAGCGATGCTTCACATAGAGGACTGAGTTGCGTGCTCATGCAGCATGGCAAGGTCATTACGTATGCGTTACGTCAGTTAAAGGATTATGAGAAGGCATATCCTACTCATGATCTAGAATTGGCAGCTGTAGTTTTTGCCTTAAAAATATGGAGGCATTATCTATACGGTGAAAAGTGTGAGATATACATGGACCATAAAAGTCTAAAATATATCTTCACATAGAAGGAGTTGAATATGAGGCAAAGAAGGTGGTTGAAACTAATAAAAGATTACGATTGTGATATCTTATATCATCCGGGGAAAGCGAATGTAGTAGCCGATGCGCTAAGTAGGAAGGGTAGAGAGAAACTATCAATGTTAACGACTCAGAATGAGTTAGTAACAACGATTGCAAGAATGAAATTAGAAGTAAAATTACCAAAGGAATCAGAAGAGATGTTATTTTCCATGGAGACTTAACAAACCGTGGTGGAACGTGTTAAGGAAGTGCAATTGAGCAACGAAGAATGCGAGCATATGAAGAAGAGGATAGAAGATGAAGAGAAGACTAAGTATAACCTTGATAATGAGGGATTACATCATTTTGAAGGAAGAATTTGGGTTCCAAATAATTCTGAATTAAAGGAGGAGATAATGAGTGAGGCCCATAGTTCGAGGTACTCGATACATCCCGGTAGTACAAAGATGTATCAAGACATTCGTCAGAACTGAAAGGTGGCCAAACATGAAAAGGGAGATAGCAGAATATGTTTAGTAGGTGCTTAACTTGTCAGAAAGTTAAGGTTGAACACCAACGACCAAGCGGGTTGTTGCAATCATTAGAAATTCTGGAGTGGAAATGGGAGCACATCACAATAGACTTTGTGGTAGGACTTCCAATAACAAAGAGAGGATACGATGCTATTTGGGTGATAGTGGATCGATTGACAAAATCAGCTCATTTTCTACCAATAGGAGTTAGGTATAACCTAGATCAATTAGCTAAGCTTTATTTCAAGGAAATTATTTCAAGACATGGAGTACCTGTTTCGATTGTGTTAGATCGTGATCCACGATTCACATCGAACTTTTGGAGGAGTTTGCAAGAGCAAATGGGAACGCAGTTGAGATTGAGTACGGCGTATCATCTGCTGATGAATGGACAGAGTGAACGGACAATTCAAACGCTTGAAAATATGTTGAGATCTAGCGTTTTGGATTTCAAAGGGAGTTGGGATGACCACCTACCGTTGGTGGAATTTACGTACAACAATAGTTTTCATGCTAGTATAGGCATGTCGCCTTACGAAGCGTTGTATGGAAGGAAGTGTCGAACTCCCAACGTTAGGATTAATTAGGCCCGATCCAAGAAATCAAACTGTGGGTCGAACCGGTGGGTGACCGAATGGGTAAAACCCATGGGGATGACCCATGGGCATGTTGGCCGGCCACTTGATGGCCAAGTAAAGGAAACTACTTTATCACCAAGTATTTTACTTGGTGATGAAGTAGTAAATAGTAAGGAGGTGGGGAGAAGGACCCTTTTGCCCTCCATTTGAGTTTCCTATAAATAGAAGGCATAAGTGGTCATTTGGTGGTTTCTAAGAGATCATCCAACTTATATTGAGAGAGTGAAAGAGCTAGACTTAATCAATCATCTCACTTTGAAGCTTTTCATTAGAGTTTTTAACAAGAACACCAAGAACGTAAAGGTAATATTCCTTAATAATAGTTTTCCATCCCTTTTGATTTCTTTGTTATAAAGAATAATATATTGGTGGAGCATGCCTTATATGGAGGAATAAGGATGGCTTGTAATATATAAAACTATTATAAGTCATGTGGAAATGAAAATCGTAAGGCTTTGCATAAGTTAAAACCGTAGGAAATATCATTTGATAAGTTTGGTTGTTGATGAACAATTAAACCTCATCATTATTAATATATGTGCATCTTGCTTGGTTAGGATGTAGATATGAAATCAATGGAGTGTTACATTTGATTTGGCATATAGAACACTAGTAACGAAGTTATGGCAAATTTTACAGAATTAGACATTAAACGTCAAAAACGTAGAAATTCCGGATTAGTAGTCAAAAGTTGTCGTGGGACTTAAAAATGTTGGTTTTTAATGTCAACATGTTAGATAGGGTAATTATGAGTCGTGGACTCAAGAATCGCCGGATTCTGACTTAAAACGAAGAAAACGAGTATTGAACGCTCGAAAGCTTTTAACGAACGCTCGAAAATGAACTTAGAAGTGAATTTCGAGTTAACGGATTCAGAATTATGAAATTCTTATATGAACGCGTAGAGTATGTAATTTATAAGTTGTAGGATTTTGAACGGACCAAATCGAACTTATAACAAAGAACTTATGAATTTTCTGAAATTCACTAAAAATTTTATCTGTAAAGTTTTTCTTGTGCTAAGGTCTGGCGCCGCGACGCCAGACAAGGCTTAATGTACTGCACCACAGCGCCAGGATAGTGTAATGACCTATTGAAGAGTGGCGCCGCAACGCACTCATACAAAGGAGTTTCGTGCCGCAGCAATACGAACCGGGACTTAACTATCGCAAACCTGCATCGCTGCAGCCGTTGTTAGTATATAAGAGCGTCATGCGCCGAGTAAAGCGAGGCATTTGTTAGATAAGTTAGGTTTTGAACTTCAATTGTTTCAAAATCAATATAAGATGTGTCTATATACTCAATGAATGTACTAAAACTATTCCTATGTTACATATACTAATGTATATGGTAATGAACTTAGGAATTGAACGCGAGTTGTTAGTATAGTAACGAAGAACACTATGTGTTAATAAATAAACCGTGATCGGTAATCAACATTGGTACTTCACCAATGATGATCGAGTCCGGTTAATAACATAAGATCATTAACAAGCCGAGATGAAGGGTAGTAAGTCGAATTGAATTTATTAATTAAATAAAGTCAACTAAGACCTAGAAGAGAAAGAAGTTGGTAGAAACAATGTGATTAATTGTTTGGTAGCTAATTATAGTGTGCTTTGTGAATATATCATGTAGATTCTGTAAAGGCTGAGAATAGTCGAATAAGTTATTTGAAGATACTTGTAGGCAAGTTTTCTTAACGCTTGTCTAATCTTCGAGTTAGCCGAGTTTTCTATGATTCAATGTACTGAGTTGCATTAATGATTTTAAAGAAAGGGTCAATGCCAGTTTTAACTCGGCTAGACTATTCGTAAGATATAGATTGATTTGTATACATATCTTTCTATATAGAAATGATAACGCTATCCTATGCCAAGTATTTGGTACGGATTCAAAGGTAAGATTTGTCTATGAACAAACAAAAGTATTTTTCGTCGATTATTCGATGGGCACGCGAGTTTGCCAAAACATAAACGTAAATACGTTTAACGGATAAATGTTGATCAACATAGAGTACTATAGACTGATAACCTAGACGTGATCGTGAGTAATGTCGGATGTAGAGCCTTAGTGCTATGATGTCCTTTTCAAGTATGAAAACAGAAAGCTACTGTTCATGGTCTTTCGACCGGTTTAGAATTCCTAAACTATTATATACTTTGGGAATTGAGATTATGAATTGTTAAGTATCGATGTTTCGTAATACTTCATGACTTTTTGTTCAGTTATGAAAGATTGTTATATATTTCACGAATGTGGTATTGATATTATTATTTGTTAAACCTGTTGAGCTTGTTATGCTCACTTCTTGCGTGAATTATATGATTGCGAGTTTAAAGACGAGTCTCACCGAGAATGCTAAGAGAAATAAGGCAAAGCTAAGATGGATAGTTAACCATCTTGTAATAGATTAGTATGATTGTATGTATTATACTTAAGAACAACGAATGATGTAATCAGTTTATGAACCTGGGAAAGGATTTCACTTTGATTGTAATAAGAAGATATTAATTACATTCATTATGTTGTGTTTTCTATGGAATGATTGTAAAGTTATGAGTACCGTGTAACACCATATGTCGGGTTCGAAGATACCCGAATTTGGGGGCGTCACAGGTTGGTATCAAAGCATTAGGTTATAAAACTTAAGTGGGGAAGAACCTTAGGCTAATAACCTTGTAAGGAAGGTAAAGTCCAAAGAAAGAAATTTGAGTTAAATGAATTAATAAGGTATTAAGAAAACTTAGTACCGAAAGATTTAAAAGATGGAAATTAATCCTAAATAAATTAAATGTGATTTGTGCTTATACTATTGTGTATTATGTACTAATCAACGTGTTATGTGTTTTGTAGATGTCAAACGATAGCTTGATGTATAAAGACATTCACGTGATAAGTGAAGAGTCAGTGAACCAAGTGGAGATAGTACCTATGCCAGTGGCGGAGGTATCAATAGTGGTTCTGGAAGACTCTGATCCAGAAGAGTACATTTTTGAGGAGGAGTACTCCGAGGAAATAATGGGAACAACATCATATTTGAATATGATGATAGATGTGGAGGAGGAGATGGAGGTAACATTGATTAATACGTTGGTACCTACTCAAGAGTCAACACCTCCGGATGCAATGAGATCATTGTACCTGGAAGTGTTGGATAGGAATGTGCATCTGCGCCCTGTGGTGCAGTCACATAACAAGGAGATTACCGCCCTATATGAGACGAAGGAATCTACAGAGGCAGATTTTGAGTCAGAGCACGACGAGAAAGTGCTAATGACGGATAAAGCGAGGAATTATAAGGAAGAGGCCGTAGAGCGTCGAAAGAAACTAGTTGAAAAAGACCAGAAGATTTCTAGGATGTCGTACATCCAGGAATATGCTCACAAGGATTTCAAGCTGAAAATCGCTTGTTATTCTACTGAGTCAAGGAAGACTCGACATACGATTAGTCGAGATATTATTTCGATTTTAGCAAATCAAAAACATGAGAATATCGTACGGTAGTGTTAGTAGATCATTAGATCTTTTTGGTATATGTGTAGTGACATAAAACCCTCTTTTGTATAATTAAAGGGTAGTCTTTTTGTAAATCCCAATTTTTGCAGAAGTTAATTGCGTGATAGTAATGTAATAGCTTTTTGGCTAGGGAAGCAAGATGTAAATAGTTTTGACTATGAAAGTATATTAATATAATAAAGTTTATGTTTAATGTGCTTGTTGTGGTATGAGTTGTTATTTGGAAATGATAACCAAGTAGTTAAATAAATAATAATGAAACTTTATTTATTTAATCAGAATTATGCCGCCAAGAAGGAGACAACATAACCAAGAGGCCACATAATGAAAATCAAGGGGGTCCTAATAACCCTATGCAAGAGTTCGTTAATTTATTAACAGCAGCATTTAACCAAGTTAGGGGATGGATTCCTGTAGCACCTAGGGTAGCTAAAACAACTACCTTTAAGGAATTCAAGAATGTGGGTCCTCCGGAGTTTCGAGGAACGATGGACCCCTTAGAGGCCCAGACATGGGTGAAAGAGATAGAGAAGGCGTTTGTTATCACAAATGTGGGTGAGGCGCAAAAGACTTCTTTTGTGACTTACATGATGAAATAGGAAGCCAACTACTGGTGGGAAGCTCACCATGGTGGGGCTAGGACGGAGGCAGTTACCTGGGAACAGTTCAAGAAGGTATTCTTCGAGAACTACTTCCCTACTAGCATGCAAGGTAGAATGGAGATTAAGTTCTTAGAACTTAAACAAGGGGATATGACGGTTCCCCAGTACGCAGCCAAATTCAATGAATTGGCAAGATTTGCTCCACATCAGGTGGACACAGAAGAGAGAAAGGCTCATAGGTTTGAGCATGGATTGAAACCTGGCCTCTACAGTAGGATTACGGTGTTTCAGAGCGCTTCCTACAGGACCATTCTAGAAAAGGCCATAATAGCTAAAGGTGGTGGTGAGGCGTTGTCTCAGTACCACAAGGAAAGGAAGAATAAGAATAAAGTAGAGGGAGGAAATAAGGTAGAAGTTGCCAACGGTTGTGGCAATATGCCTAAGAGGAAGAGCTATAACCCTGGGAATACTGGGGTGAAACAAGGATATCCTAAACGTAGGATGGAGGCATGCAAGACATGCAGAAAGACTCATCTGGGAGTCTGTTTAAAGGGGAAATTAGTTTGTTACAACTGTGGGCAGGAAGGACATTTATCACCCAACTGTCCTAACCCTAAGAAAAATTATAGGGGTTTTGTTTGTGGATCGTTGAACCACATGGAAAGAAATTGCCCAAAGAAATGGTTAGAGGGAAATAAAGGTTCTGGTAGTGGTAAGTTAGCCATTACTGGACCAACACCATCGGTGAGTAAACCCTCAGCCCGTATGTTTAATATGACTGTCCAAGATGTGGTTGCATCATCGGATGTAGTAGCAGGTATCATTCCAGTCAATGAAATAAATGCTTATGTGTTATTTGACTCGGGTGCTACTTGTTCTTTTATAGCATATGAATTTGCTTAGCGATTAGGTTTAATCCCTTAAAAGTTAGCAATACCTTTAGACGTTAAGGTAGCAAACGAAGAGATAATCCCCATTAAACATATTCATAAGGATTGTTGTGTAAATATTAGAGGGAATAAGTTATCAATAGATTTGGTACCGATAAGTTTAAAAGAATTCGATGTAATTCTTGGTATGGATTGGTTGATTAACCATAAGGCTATAATAAATTGCCATAGGAAAAGTGTGAACCTTCGGGTTTCTAAGAAAACCAAGGTTGTGTTCTTCGGTAGTAAATCACCGAGACGCTCTTGTTGTCTATCGATGACACAAGCTAGAAAGATGTTAAGAAAGGGGTGTGTAGGTTATCTGTGCCATGTTGTGGATACCCAAAGAGTGGGAACATCCTTGGACCAGATACCTATAGTTCAAGAGTTTGCGTATGTATTTTCGGAGGAGTTACCGGGTATTCCACCGGATAGGGAGGTTGAGTTTGTGATTGATCTGTTACCGGGTACGACACTAGTTTTAAGGGCACCATATCAGATGTCGCCAATTTGAGATGAAGGAGTTAATGGTTCAATTACAAGAATTATTAGACAGGAAGTACATTCAACCGAGTGTGTCTCCCTGGGGAGCACCGGTATTGTTTGTAAAGAAAAAGGTTGGGTCGTTACGACTTTGTATCGACTATCGAGAGTTGAACAAGTTAACGTTTAAGAATAAATACTCGTTGCCCAGAATTGATGATCTATTTGATCAGTTGAAAGGGCAAAAGTATTTTTCTAAAATAGATTTGCGTACGGGGTATCATCAGTTAAAAGTGAGGAATGAGGATGTACCTAAGACGGCGTTCAGAACTCGTTATGGTCATTATGAGTTTCTGGTAATGTCATTTGGGTGGACTAATGCACCAGCCGCATTTATGGATATGATGAACATAGTGTTCAAATAGTATTTGGACAAGTTCATCGTAGTGTTCATTGATGATATTCTAGTCTACTCTAAGACGTCAGAAGATCATGCTGAACATTTAAGGATAGTGTTGGAAACACTACGGAAGGAAAAGTTGTATGCGAAATTCACAAAATGTGAATTTTGGCTTAAACGAGTGCAGTTTCTAGGACATGTTATTGATAAAGATGGCATTTCAGTGGATCCAGCAAAAGTAGAAGCAGTTAATGACTGGGAACAATTGAAAACACCAACCGAAGGTGGTTGGAACTAATAAAAGATTACAATTGTGATATCTTATATCATCCTGGGAAAGAAAATGTAGTAGCCCATGCGCTAAGTAGGAAGGGTAGAGAGAAACTATCAATGTTAACGACTTAGAATGAGTTAGTAACAGCGATGACAAGAATGAAATTAGAAGTAAAATTACCAAAGGAATCAAAAGAGATGTTATTTTCCATGGAGACTCAACAAACCGTGGTGGAACGTGTTAAGGAAGTGCAATTGAGCAACGAAGAATGCGAGCATATGAAGAAGAGGATAGAAGATGAAGAGAAGACTAAGTATAACCTTGATAATGAGGGATTACTTCGTTTTGAAGGAAGAATTTGGGTTCCAAATAAATCTAAATTAAAGGAGGAGATAATGAGTGAGGCCCATAGTTCGAGGTACTCGATACATCCCGGTAGTACAAAGATGTATCAAGACATTCGTCAGAACTGAAAGGTGGCCAAACATGAAAAGGGAGATAGCAGAATATGTTAGTAGGTGCTTAACTTGTCAGAAAGTTAAGGTTGAACACCAACGACCAAGAGGGTTGTTGCAATCATTAGAAATTTTGGAGTGGAAATGGGAGCAAATCACAATGGACTTTGTGGTAGGACTTCCAATAACAAAGAAAGGATACGATGCTATTTGGGTGATAGTGGATCAATTGACAAAATCGGTTCATTTTCTACCAATAGGAGTTAGGTATAACCTAGATCAATTAGCTAAGCTTTATGTCAAGGAAATTATTTCAAGACATGGAGTACCTGTTTCGATTGTGTTAGATCGTGATCCACGATTCACATCGAACTTTTGGAGGAGTTTGCAAGAGCAAATGGGAACGCAGTTGAGATTGAGTACGGCATATCATCTGCAGACGAATGGACAAAGTGAACGGACAATTCAAACGCTTAAAGATATGTTAAGATCTTGCATTTTGGATTTCAAAGGGAGTTGGGACGACCACCTACCATTGGTGGAATTTGCGTACAACAATAGTTTTCACGCTAGTATAGGCATGCCGCCTTACGAAGCGTTGTATGGAAAGAAGTGTCGAACTCCACTGTGTTGGGATGAAGTGGGTGAATGTCGGATGTTGGGACCTGAGTTGGTACAACAAACGACAGACATGGTCAAGCTAATACATACTCGATTAGTAGCGGCTGAAGATAGGCAGAAGAAGTATGACGATCCTCACAGAGAAAAGAGAGAATTCGATGTAGGGTCTTATGTCTTTCTGAAAGTATCGCCTTGGAAAGGGAAGATACGTTTTTGGAAAGAAAGGGAAGTTAAGTCCGAGGTTTATAGGACCTTTTGAGATTTTAAGAAGGGTAGGAGAGGTTGCTTATGTAGTAGCTTTACCTCCAGAAATGGAACGTATACACAATGTGTTTAATGTGTCTTTGTTGCGTCCCTAAAAGCCGAACTATAAACACGTAATAGAGTATGAATCTATCCAGATAGAGAAAGATTTATCGTATGAAGAACTTCCAATTCAAATTTTTGATAAGAAGGAACAAGTTTTGAGAAATAAGGTAATACCTTCAGTGATGGTGATATGGAAAAACCACAATGCTGAAGAAGCAACGTGGGAACTCGAAAGTAAAATGAAGGAAAATTTTCCTCATTTGTTTATGTAATTATAAGTGAGATTCTGGGGAAAGAATCCTTATAAGGGGGGGGGGGGAGAATGTAACGCCCGAGAAAATTGAACTTATATGATAATTAAATTTTTATTTGATTATGTGAATTGAATGAATTTAATTGATTATTTATGTGAGTAAGCTATGTGAAGGTCGTTCTATGACCTAGAATGTGCGAATGTGGTTAGTATTCTGGCTATGAGCTAGAATTAATTATTTTGAATTTCCAAGACGAAAATAAAAGTTCTTCGAGAAATTCCCGTAAAAACACTATTCATCCATTTCTGCTCGGGGTTTAAGTTTGAAATTCTGAGAAACGCATAATGATAGAATATGAAGACGAGATGGAATATTTAATAATATTTCATTTATGGCAAACGAAGTTTTCACATGCGAACTTAAAACTTAAGGGTTGAGAAAAATGATTTCCGCGAAGGAAATGAGCTTCGTGTAATGAATTACGATAATGATTATACGTACGTTATACGAGTATGATACTATTTAGTATACGAGTATTATACGAAGATTTAATATGACGTATAATACGAATATTGTACGAGTATTATATGAAGAGAATACGTGAATGATGTGTATAGAATACGATTAGTATTATTGGATTTATAGGTTAAGGACTTAATATAATCCAATTGGATTTGGATTATAACAAGCCCAAGTGATTAAGTAATCAAGCCCAAAGAATTATGAGTTAAATCCCAACGTTAGGATTAATTAGGCCCGATCCAAGAAATCAAACCGTGGGTCGAATCGGTGGATCACCGAATGGGTAAAACCCATGAGGCAAGCCATGGGGATGACCCATGGGCATGTTGGCCGGCCACTTAATGGCCAAGTAAAGGAAACAACTTGATCACCAAGTTTTTTACTTGGTGATGAAGTAGTAAATAGTAAGGAGGTGGGGAGAAGGACCCTTTTGCCCTCCAATTGAGTTTCCTATAAATAGAAGGCATAAGTGGTCATTTGGTGGTTTCCAAGAGATCATCCAACTTATATTGAGAGAGGGAAAGAGCTAGACTTAATTAATCATCTCACTTTGAAGCTTTTCATTAGAGTTTTTAACAAGAACACCAAGATCGTAAAGGTAATATTCCTTAATAATAGTTTTCCATCCCTTTTGATTTCTTTGTTATAAAGAATATATTGGCAGAGCATGCCTTTTATGGAGGAATAAGGATGGCTTGTAATATATAAAACCATTATAAGTCATGTGGAAATGAAAATTGTAAGGCTTTGCATAAGTTAAAACCGTAGGAAATATCATTTGATTAGTTTGGTTGTTGATGAACAATTAAACCTCATCAGTATTAATATATGTGCATCTTCCTTGGTTAGGATGTAGATATGAAATCAATGGAGTGTTCCATTTGATTTGGCATATAGAACACTAGTAACGAAGTTATGGCGAATTTTACAGAATTAGACATTAAACGTCAAAAACGTAGAAATTCCGAATTAGTAGTCAAAAGTTGTCATGGGACTTGAAAACGTTGGCTTTTAATGTCAACATGTGAGATAGGGTAATTATGAGTTGTGGACTCAAGAATCGTCGGATTCTAACTTAAAACGAAGAAAAAGAACGCGTAGAGTATGTAATTTATGAGTTGTAGGCTTTTGAACGGACCAAATCGGACTTATAACAAAGAACTTATGAATTTTTGGAAATTCACTAAAAATTTTATCTGTAAAGTTTTTCTTGTGCTGAGGTCTGGCTCTACAACACCAGACAAGGCTTAATATGTCGCACCGCAGCACCGAAATAGTGCAATGACCTACTGAAGAGTGGCGCCGCAATGCACTCATACAAAGGAGTTTCAAGGCCGCAATCATTTTAACCGGACTTAATTATCAAGAAATCGAGCCGGCAGGCAATTGTTAGTTAGGTATAAGATGCAGCGTCATGCAAGCACCATCGCAGGCATTTGTTAGATAAGTTAGGTTTTGAACTTCAATTATTTCAAGATCAATATAAGACTTGTTTATATACTCAATGAATGTACTAAAACTATTCCTATGTTACATATACTAATGTATATGGTAATAAACTTAGGAATTGAATGCGAGTTGTTAGTATGGTAACGAAGAACACTAAGTGTTAATAAATAAACAGTGATCGAGTCCGGTTAATAACATAAGATCATTAACAAGCCGGGACGAAGGGTAGTAAGTCGAATTGAATTTATTAATTAAATAAAGTCAACTAAGACATAGAAGAGAAATAAGTTGGTAGAAACAATGTGATTATTTGTTTGGTAGCTAATTATAATGTGCTATGTGAATATATCATGTAGATTTTGTAAAGGCTGAGAATAGTTGAAAAAGTTATTTGAAGAGGCTTGAAGGCAATTTTTGTTAACGCTTGTCTAACCTTCGAGTTAGCCGAGTTTTCTGTGATTCATTGTACTGAGTTGTATAAATGATTTTAAACAAAGGGTCAATGCCAGTTTTAACTCGGCTAGGGTATTCGTAAGATATAGATTGGTTTGTATATATATCTTTCTATATAGAAATGATAAAGATATCTTATACCAAGTATTTGGTACGGTTTCAAAGGTAAGATTTGTCTATGAACAATCAAAAGTATTTTTTATCGATTATTCGATGGGCACGCGAGTTTGCCAAAACTTAAACGTAAATACGTTTAACAGATGAATGCTGATCAACATAGAGTACTATAGGCTGATCACCTAGAAGTGATCGTAAATAATGTCGGATGTACAGCCTTAGTGCTGTGATGTCCTTTTTAAGTACGAAAACAGAAAGCTAGTGTTCATGGTCTTTCGACTGGTTCAGAATTCCAAAACTATTATATACTTTGGGAATTGAGATTATGAATTATTAAGTATCGATGTTTCGTAATACTTCATGACTTTTTGATCAGTTATGAAAGATTTTTATATAATTCACGAATGTGGTATTGATATTATTATTTGTTAAACTTGTTGAGCTTATTATGCTCGCTTCTTGAGCATATTATTTCACTTTGATTGTAATAAGAAGATAGTAATTACATTCATTATGTTGTGTTTTCAATGGAAAGATTGTATAGTTATGAGTACCGTGTAACACCATATGTCGGGTTGGAAGATACATGAATTTGGGGGCGTTACAACGATAATGATTTGAAATATCAAAAAATATTTTTTATTTATCACTTATGCATCATGTAACCTGGTGCAGAGATGATAAAAAGTAAATAAAGTTATAAATACAGGAATACTTAGTGTGAATTCGATCTAAAAATTATTGCTCCACTATTGTATGATGTGTTATGACGATGTCATACAATGACGACATCCTCAAGCGGACTGTTAATACAGTACGACACCATGATGTCATTCTCAAAATTATTTTCAAAAATTTAATTTGCCAACGACGTTTGGCTATACACATTCGTATATCGATTGAAATTGATTATTGATATGAGTCTACGCTATTCGATTTAGCTAGACTAATGTTTATGAAAACTCTAAGTATTCATTGAAAAATAAAATTTCCCGAACCAAATTGTTTTGGTACGAAATCCAATAAGACTGAGGTAAAATTTTTGTGCCTATAAAGAAGGATGAGAAAGCAGATAAAACAAAGACATCTTGGGCAAGATCTTTGGGCATCTTGGGCTAATCACCCTCTATGTCTTCAGGGTAAGATAGTTTGCAGATGAATTTCCATAAAACCTTTGTGAAAATGAAAAATCATAGTCTATATGACTTCTTAGCACAATTAGGAAATTTTTTACTCTTGTGAGTGGTGTATTGGGTAGCTTGTGATGATGTGTATGAATGGTGTAAGCAGTATGGTGTAAGGTGTAAGGTGAATTTTGGGGACAAAATTCTTAGAAGAAGGGGTGAATGTGAACCCGAGAATTTAGAAATTTTTAAAATCATAATTGATTGATTTAAGGTTCAATATTAGAACCTAGACAGAAAATAAGTGAATGGATTTGACATTTTTGGAAAGAAATTTTATGGATTTAAATTTTTTTTTGTGGAGAATTATTCAAGATTAAGTATGTAAGTGTATATTTTCTGTGTGTATGGTCATTAATGTGTTCAGAATGTGGTTAAGGGTCAATGGTTGACTAGATAAATTATATCAATGTCAAACTCTAAGTATATCTTAAGAACGTCAACGTTCAGTTATTAAACCCTAATCAGAGATTTTATGTGTACAGTTGTGATTTAAGATCAGGGAATTTATTGGATAAGTTATAACTTTAGTAAACCCTAAAGTTAGGTTAAAAACGTCATGTTTATGTTAGAAAACTCTAACGAACTGTTAGAACCCCTAACGATACGTCCGAAAACCCTAATTTTAGTTTTGGGAATTCAAAACCCTAATTCGAATATTCAAAATCCTAATTTGGAAATTAAAAAGCTAAGTATAAATGGCTAAGTGTTAAATGTTATGGGATAAAAGGGAAATGTCCAACATACCCTTCAAGTTGTAGAGGAAAAGACCAAAATACCCTTAGTGAGGGTGAAATGACCGAAATACCCTTTTACTTACTTTTTAAGTAAAAGATTTTAGCAAATCTTGGTGACTCATCCATTTGATATTCCATGTGCCTTAAAATCTTTCCAAGATCAAATTTTTGTGCCACCTTGCAACACAAATACATTGAATCAAAGTTTTGTAACTGAAAACTTAAGTAAAGTAACTTACTTTATTTTTAAAAGCAACCTAGACCTTCTCTATCTAAAGATTTCGAAACTTAGAGTGAGAGAGAGTGAGAAACAAAGCCATGATCATATCTTAACTCTCCAAGAACATATCACAAGGTCAAAAATCAAAAATCAAAGCTAGAAAAGGTATAAAACCCTAACTCTTGTAAATCTATGTATTTGATGTTAGATTTTGTTAGTTGTTGTTTAAAGTTGTGTTAAGGGATGTTATTTAGTGATCCGAGATGTAACATCAAGGATCCATAACATCTAGAAGCTAGAAAATCAAGTTTTAGAACTGACTTAGAACCCTAATTTTGTTGTCTTACAAGCCAATGTCAGGGCCCATAGATCTCAACCTGTTAATGATTTGTTGTGTTTTAAGTTATAGATTTGTTCTCTGTAATGAAGAGACTAGACTAGAAGTGGAATAAACCCCATACCATGTCTAGATCTCAAGTTATAAGTGGTCAAAGTCAGTTGACTGACCATGACCAAACAGTTTCTGGAAAACCCAGAAACCCAATTTAGGTTTGACAAGCTTTTCAAGGCCTCTAATCTTGCTACAGACAGGTGATTTGGACATGTTTGTGTAATGGACTTGTACTCTAACATGAGAACTAAACATCCAAACCATTAGATCACTTAGATCTTACATAGAATCAAAGGTAAGCAAGGTCAAAGTAGGGTTGACCACCTGTTTTGTTCAATTTCTGGAAAACCCAGAAAAGTTAAGAACAATTTTGCTGACATGGTTGGACCATGCCAGATTTTGTTCATATGATGTTGTTTGATGGATCTAGTGTTATGATATTGTACCCTGACATGTATAATACATGTTTGAACTTTTAGATCACATAAATAATGCTTAGAATCAAAGTTACAGAGCACCAAAGTAGGTATCCTGCAACTGTTCTTCATTTCTAGAAAACCCAGAAATGAAGAACAGCTTTGACAAGAATTTTGGGAGTCTAGATCTTGCTGGTATGTTGTTGTATGGCCATGAAACAAGTTCGTGATTGTAGTATTACATTAGTACTACAATTCTAACCAAATTACAAGCCCAGAAACCTTTTGATCAAAGATCTATCACTAGTCAAACATAGCCCCTTGGTGTCTGAAATTTCATGTTCTGGGTTTGTCAAGAACAACTATAGCGATGGTTCTATCGCTATAGGGCCCTTTAGCGACAGTGTTTTTCGAAAAATTAATTATTTTATTAAATAATTAGAGAAAATTAGTTTTAAATTATTAAAAATACATAATAAATTACTAAAAATTATTGTAAAACCTAAAAATTAGTTTTTAATTAGTTTGATTATATTTCATAAATATTTAATATTTTTGGAATATAAATGGTATTTAATTAATTTAATTATAATATTAAATAAATTATTTAAATATGATTTTAATATTTGAAAAATCATGAAAAATCATATTATGGTATAAGAAAATATTTTAAGTTATTTTAAATAACTTTTAATATTTTGTGATGAATTTCGATAATACATTAATTTTAATGGTGATTAATTTTTTTAATAAATATATTAAATAAATTAAGGAAAAATAGAATTAATTTTTAAAAATCATATAAAAATGGTTTAAGGGTTAGAAAATATTTTAAAGTATAAAATATAACTTTTGATATTTTGTCATGAAAATATTAATATTTTAATATTAATATTAATTATTGGATAATAGATTTAAAGGTTTAAAAATCATATAAATATGATTTTATGAAATTAAAATACTTTGATATATTATAATATTATGTTATGATTTTTATTAATATTTAATATTAAATAAATATTAATGATAATGGAATTATATGGTATTTAAATTATATATATACGATATTAATGATTGAAAAATCATGATAAATGGTATTAATTATCTAAAAATTATTATGAGCTTATGAAAAATATTTTGACTGATAATAAAATTATTTAAGTTAATTGTTATGTGTTTGGACCGAGTCTTAGTAATATTAGGCTCGAGAATTATCCGACTAGACCGTCGGGATGTTAGAATTGTGTCGGATTCAACTTAGACTGAAATAGTTTGACTTGATACCGAATCTTAGGTAGTTTGTGGACTGATAGGGTTATGTGTTTATGATTATTTTATAATTATATATATATATATATATGTATATATATAACGGTATTATACTGTGATGCTATTATTCTAATATTGGAGATCTATATTACTAATATTAGGTCTCCGGATAAAGCGATATAAACTGTGTAGCAGTAGTCGGTGATACATGCAAGTTCTTAACCTTGAACTTCTAATTGTTGTGCAAGTTTTCTCTAAACTCGACCTCGAGTTGTTCTTTTAATTATGCTTATGGCTAATCATTGCTGATTACCATATATACGATTTGTTGAATAGCACTCTGTGCATAATGCATGTATTCATCAGGTATGGAAGGCTGATCACCTTCATTACCATTCGGTCTAGATATAATTGCTATGTTCATGTTCAATATTCGTTCAACTATGAAAGTTTGTTCATGCTAGTTCTCAATTATATTATAGAATTATAGCCAACTTATTATTCAATTCTTTCAATCATGATATATCCTCAATTAAACTTATACTTGTTGGGCAAACTTTTGCTCATCCTTGCTATATCATGATAAAACATTGCAGATTAAGACGAATACGTCGGATACAGGAAAAAAAAAGACAAGTCCAGCTTTGGATTATATATGCAGATAAAGTTTGAAACTGAATTGTATATTAATGTTAATGTAAGTCAAATAAGTTATAAATTGTATATTAAGTGAAGGTTTTCGACCTTGGGGAAAAGTGTGTAAGTTTAATGTATAAACAATTTATGTTTATATCTTTCGCAATTAGTTATAGAAATAGTATACCAGATCCGTGGTGATTTGGGTCCCGAATTTTGGGGCTATCTCAAAAACTATCTTCAGACTATGTTTAAGCTTAAGTAGGATTATGTAATAAGTCTTTATTCGATGTTATTATGTAATCTATTAAGTACTGTAGGTTGCGAGACTTGGGGGAATAATTATAATAAAATATTGTATATTATTCTAAATTAGATCTTCAATTGTGAATGTGTGATTTTAGTTATTATTAAATTACCATCAACACGTGATGAACCAAATTCGAGTGACCAAGTGGCGATCCAAATTTTGGGGCATCACAGGTTGGTATCAAAGCCTTAGTTTTACCTTAGGAGCGAGTGTCCTTAGATTATAACTCAGGAGAACTTAGAAGTTAGGAAGGAAATAAAACTCATGTAGAGTTTTCCTTGAGAGACTTAGTGTGTTATGAAATGTAACTTCATTTTACACAATGAACTTATATTTATTTAAAATTCTGATGGAATCGTTGTTTTTGTTTATCTTATGTTGGTGATTGTAGGATGACTGACATGGGAGGACCTAGCAGAGTAGTAGAGGAAGAGCTGCGTGACATCCACGTGGTATTTGAGACACCCTTGATAGCGGAGCCTATGTCAGTAGTGGCCCCTATCGATGACAATGACGAGGAGGAAGAGATGAAACCATTACCCAAGGAGTCTGACCCTTAGGAGGAGCCTATAAAGGTGGAGTCCGAGCCCATGGAGGACTCCGACGAGGCTACTTTCGAGGATCGGATGTTGGGGGAGTATGAGGAGCATATTTTAGAGTTAGGGTGTAGAGTGGAGGAGCTAGAGGCTGAGGCTAGGGAGAGGGAGTATGAGTTCCAGAGGTTGAGGGATGAGGACCACCAAAGGAAATTAGTGATGCAAGAATTGGAGGTTAAAATTGCTCACCGTAAGGAGGCAGGGATCCAGATGGGGACTTTGTTTCACCGATCGGTGGCTAGGAACGTAGAATTGGCAAGGAAGCTGGAAGAAATGGAGCAGAGGGTTTTGAGTGAGAGGACGGAGAAGGAGGCTCTCTGAACTCAATTAGAGATGGAGGTGATGGATAGGATTCACTTCGAGGAGAAGTGGGAGGAAGCCGACGATAGGGCAAATGATCTAGAGGATGAGGTGCGGTGGAAGAGAAGAAAGATGAACAAGATGGGCTATGCTCTATGGATGATCATGGAGAGGTTGATTGATGGGGTAAATCAATACTCAGTTGAGCAAGGACATACCCAGTATACCATAAGCTGAGATATGGTGGTGCAAATTACTCAGAAGGAATATCAGAGCGTCGTGGAGCGTGGGATGTTAGATTGAGTCTAGAGGAAGAAGTCTAGTAGTTGTAGTATTTTATTTATGTGTGTTGTTCAAATTGTTGTTGTTAAATCTTAATCTTTTGTGTAAGATGTGAGATAGTAGTAAACCCAAACTTTTGAAAAGTGTTAGAGGGGTAGTAAGCTGGTGTTATCCCCGTCTTTTATGATGTTAGGGGATATATGTTATCATTTATAGCAGTATGCTAGAGAAGACCATGTATTGTGACCATTTGGCATATGAATATAAATGATCTTTTTCAGAAATGTGTTATAAACTTTTAGTTCTTTTCAATTGAGAAATGTCTAAGTAATATAATTAGATGATAAAATGAAAATTTTATAATGCAAAAAAATGCCGCCCAGACGTAGAATAACTGTCCAGAAGAGTCAGTTAATGATGAGAGTGGACCAATAGATTAGATACAGAGACTTATAGATTTATTGGGATAAACTCTGAGGGGAAGAAATGAACCAGTACCACCCGTTCCCCAAGCTTGAAAGTAGTATGCACACAAGCCAATCATGTTTGATGATAAAGCATATACTTTGTAACAATCTTATTCATTTATTAATAAAAAGTATTAATTTATTAAAGGCTTTTAATTATCTACATGATGCTGTTTTATAATATGTGATAAACCCATAGTTTTAAGCAATGCTTTTAGAATAATGATGATGATCATTCTAATGAGATCTAAATTCTTAGAAAGCTTAAAATTAAATAGTTCCCAATCATTGGATTACTAAATTGGGGATTAGTGAATCCGGATAGATTGGTACATACGTTGCTTGCTCATTGGATGAGGATGATTGATCTCATGATCATTTTGTGGAGACACTAAAGCAAGTATGTAGGTGCTTATTAGAGAATAAGTTCATCGAGCATTGGCTCGCTAAGGAATACCTAATGGAGTTTTATTTGCTGTCGATAGGAATTTCTGTAGTGATAGTAGTACAAGTGATCCTTGGACTTGAGATCATCATAGTATCTTGTGTATGATGAGTTATACTTTGACTTATTCCTTAAGACCCTTAGGGTATATCAAAGGGTATGCTTGGGTATAATAAGTTGTACATGGAGATAATGTATGATCGATAAAGAATCTACCACTTCTAATAAAAGAAGAGAAATGTCCTATGTGATTCGATAAATGACAACCCAAGAGTCCTTGGCAGCGCGAATGAAATTAGAAAGGAGTTTCTAATTTGCATTATTTGGAGTTGTGCATTTAAGAGTCGAAATACATATAATTAAATAAAATAAGACTTGTGAAGAATTCCATGTCTTATATTTAATTGGGACGTTGTATGGTGTGGAAGGATTGAATTGTCACAGTAACTATTTACTCAAAGGTTCTTTTATGATTAATGTTAAAATCTATATTATCCGGAAAGTCGTTGATCGCTAGGGAGGCTTATCCCTATTGTAGAATAAATATTATTTATTTAAATAAATTAATTGTTTAATTTATTTATTTAAATAAGATTAGAATTGTTCTAATTGATTTATTCACAACCGGTTTAATATGGAGAACCTAAAGGGTCACACCATAAAAGGAAGAATAATTATTTAAGAAGTTAATGGCATAATCATAATAATATGATATGTATATTTAATTTAATCTATGGTGATAGAATAAATTAAATAGCTTAATATTTATTATTTAATATTTTTGAAATATTAAATATAAATTAATAAGAGAGTCTTATTAATATTATTACAATTATTATTATTTTAATTTCTAAAAGAGTTTAGGAATTAATTTAATATAAGTACTCTCATTTATTCCTAATTGGATTAGGAAGTTAAATTAATTAAAAGAGTTTAATTAATTATCCCTAATAAGATTAGGGAGCTTAATTAATTAAAAGAATTTAATTAATTAAATAAATCACAATTCCTTAATTGTTAAGGTGGGTTGCCCACATCTATAAATAAGAGGAGTCTTATTATGGGTGGTGGGGGTTGTTGACTTCTCAATATACGACATAATTCCAATTGTTGAGAGAGTACACCTTTTCTATAGAGATAGAAAAACTAGGGTTTAGCCAACCACCCTTCTTCTTGAATTTTCTTCTTCCTTGGTGGATCACCTCTAGAGGCCAAACATTTGGGTGGCTAACGTTGGTCAAAGGAAGGAACCAAACCCGGTGGATTCAAGTTGAACGCGAAAAGGATTGGAGGTGAACTTGTACCTGAGGAAGCTCGATCTTCAAGGGTATGATTCTTATTCATCTTTTTCGTTTAATTAATAATTATGCATAAAGGGTGATCCGGGTATATGGTTTGTAAAATTTTTTTTAAACTCTGATTTTACACGCTTCCGCATTTTTATGCAATTTGATTGCGCTCATGAATATTGCAAACCTATCAGTGGCATCAGAGCCAAACCTTTATGCGAATTATTAATTGTTTTAATTTGATATTATATTGATATGTGTTTAGAACAATTTAATTGGGCATAATTTTATTGTATAAAATTTATTAAGCTAAAAAAAAAAAACAAAACCGGTCATTTTTTTTAAAAAGAAGCGGGAGGATTAATGAGAACTTCTTTTGTTATGTGAACATTTTTTTTCTTCATATATAACATATATATGGGTCAAAGACTAAAACAAAAAAAAAAAAAAAAAAAAAAAGGTGCCAAACAAGACGGAAACCAAGGATGTCAAAAGCAAGTTGCCAAATTACACAAAATCAAAATGATTTTACGTGGCACAAAATCCTAAGCAGTGTTAATAAGAAGTGCACTTGCCTTGCGGTAATATATATATATATATATATATATATATATATATATATATATATATATATATATATATATATATATATATAATATTTTAATAATTTTATAATTAAAATAAAATTTAATTTTAATTTTAAAATAAAAGGTCTATTTTAATCTTAAAAATAAAAGAGTTTATTTTAATTTTAAAATTAGAATTTCATGCTAACTAATTAGAGTTGGAATTGGATTCCATGATAACTAATTGGAGTTGAAATTGGATTTTATTTTTCCTTAAATAAAGGAGTTTATTAAGATATGAAATAGATTTCATATTATTCAAAATAAAAGAGTTTATTTGTGAATAGAAAGAAAATCCAATTTCCTTAAATAAAGGAGTTTATTTAAATATGAAATAAGATTTCATATTATTCAAAATAAAGGAGTTTATTTGTGAATAGGAAAGATAATCCGTGTTTCCTTTAATATTTTTTTACATGGAAT
This sequence comes from Panax quinquefolius, assembly GCA_020205615.1. Classification (NCBI taxonomy): domain Eukaryota; kingdom Viridiplantae; phylum Streptophyta; class Magnoliopsida; order Apiales; family Araliaceae; genus Panax; species Panax quinquefolius. Next base: position 104,525,228 of record CM035153.1, read on the forward strand.
TGGATTCATAATTAATTAAAATAAAAGAGTTTATTTTAATTAAAGATTTTTTTCACATGGAATTGGATTCACAATTAATTAAAATAAAAGAGTTTATTTTAATTAAAGATTTTTTTATATGGAATTGGATTCCATAATTAATTAAAATAAAGGAGTTTATTTTGATTAAAGATTTTGATTAAAATAAAATAGTTTATTTTATTCAAAATAGGATAAATTAAAATAAAATAGTTTTATTTTGATTTAAATTTGGATTAAAATAAAGGAGTTTATTTTGATTCAAAAATAGATTTTATACTAACTAAATTTGCCCATTAAATGATATCAATATATATATTAAATGTTTATTATTCATAAGATGAATGTTATTTATTGATGCATATAATGATGTGTATGATAATAAATGGGATTGATTATGGACTATTGACCAATGCGATTGGATTTTATTTTAGTTGGATGCATGAATGTATGGGTTTTATTAAATGGGGTCTGCGTACCTCGTCTTCTCTAATTTTTCCGAATGTAAATTCTATCTCCTCCTATGTACTTCCCTCGATCACGATCAAGGTTTCTATTTATTTTAAAATAGTTTTGTAATAGGAATATTTAGAATTAATTTTGAAGAATTAGAGATCAAGGGACAAGAAGCCCTTGAAGACCCGTTTGTAATAGAGCCCGGGTTTAAATCTAATAGTTATATTTAAATATTATTTCTTGCACCCCTAGGGTTTGACCTTTTGGTTCACTTGGTGGCTCTAGTGAACCAAACTAGAATAAAAGTCCATAATCAATCCGGGTAGAATATAGTATTCTATATGTGCATGCGTATACTATATATATTATATATTATGCAAACATGCTTCGTGATGTTCATTAATACGACGCGTATTTTTTATATATATATATGTAAATGCGCTAAACAAGATGAGACAAATTAATAACAAACCCTCAATTTTTTATATTAAGTCCTAAGCGTTCAAAGATATTTGGAATATCGAACGTCAGCCTTTTCTAGCATGATAAAATTAATAGAGTATTAAATATTTAATATGAGTTTGTTGTGTCACAACAAGGCAAGTATTAAGTATTTAAGATGTTAATTTATCACATTTGATGCTTATAAAGAAAATTGAACAATATTGTTTTGTTGTGTCACCACAAGGATGATATTTTTCTTTTTGAATATATGGAGTGCTAGGTCGGACTTAACTTGGATAATTTTGATTCGGATGTGCCACCACTTGATCAAAATAATCTAAGAGGCAAAATACAAGGAGTTGCATAGTTGATGTAATTGACAAAAGTTGTCTACCTATTTATTTATATATAGTTTGTTGTGTCACCACAAGGCTATATACATTTCAAATGGGATCCTTATTCTCACTAGCAAATCTTTAATTAGATTTTGCCGAACTATATAAGTGAGTGTAATATAGTATAAGAAAATAGTGGGAGATACCAATTTAAAACAAGACCTAAATTATTTTGGTAATTAATAAAAGAATGTATATTAAAATGTTGTTAAATACAAATTCATTTACAGAATTTTACAATGTCTAAAATTACTATCACTGCGAAGCATATTAGATGTTAAATTAACAAGACCGAATTAAACGGATTAGTTAAGGATTTTGAGAATAGTTCTCATAGCTGAAAAGCTATCTTATGTCCTTAATACGCCTATCCCTGCAATGGTTGCAGACAATGCCTCTGAGGAAGAGATTGTTACTTTTAGAAAGTGGCAAGATGATGCACAGTTGGCTCAATGCATCATGCTCGCATCCATGAGTAACAAGCTCCAGCGTCAGCATGAAACTATGGATGCTCCTACTATATTCCTGCACATCAAGTAGTTGATGGTGAAGAAAGTAGGACTGATAGATATCAGATATCTAAGGAGCTCTTCCGATCTAGAATGACTAATGACACTACAGTACAGACAAAAGTCCTTAACATAATCAATTTGATTGATCAATTAGGACAATGGGTTTTGCCATGTATGGAGAGTTGAGCCAAGATTTGATCTTGCACTCACTCCCGGACTCCTTTCACAATTGTTGTGAATTTTTCATATAAACAAGCTAGATATCAGCCTCGCTGATTTGCTTAACATAATGAAAAATGTTGAGAGTCACTTTCCAACCAAGAAAGACCAAGTCTTACTGGTAGGGGCCAAAGGATCTTCTGAAAAGAAGAACGATTCAAAGAAGGTAAACAGAAAGGCGTAAACAAAGGATAATAAGAACAAAACTGACATAGATAGCAAAGGAGTTTGCTTCCACTGCAATAAGCCTGGACACTGGAAAAAAACTGCGAGAAGCATCTTGCAGAGGCTAACCAAAGAAGCTTAGTGAAGTTTTTGACATAATACTGCTTTTGTTCATGATTGAAATAAATTTTCTTTAAGTCAAGGTTCTACTTGGGTATTAGATATCGACTTTGGTTATCATAAATATAGATTTATGAATGGACCAAGAAGAAGTAAAAAGCTAAACAAAGATATAATCTTATGTGTGGGAAATGAAGCAAAGGTTGCTACATTAGCCATAGAAACTTATAGTTTAGCAATGCTACTGGGCAAGTCTATTAAGTCGATAAGTTGTTATTGTATTTCAGTTCTCGTTGGAAACATTATTTCCATTTTATTGTTGAAAAATGACATCTTTGGTATTATATTTAAGAACAATTATTGTTCTATTTATAATAATAATGTTTTGTATAGAACTGAAATATTACTTAATAAATTTTGTATACTTGACTTATATGAAAATAATTTTGCATATTGAACAAATTAGTATAAGAAAAGGAGATGATAATTCAAAGAGTTGAATGTGTATTTCTTTGAAATACAAGTGTGAATTATTTGAAAGGTTCAAAGAATTCAAAAGTGAAACAAATTGGCAAAGTATTAGGATTCTTTGATCGGATCAAGGAATAAATACTTGAGCAATAAGTTTCTAGATCATCTCAAATGGTTTTCTCATAATGGACGCCTCACGACACGTAATAATTGATTGATGTATTTGAAAGGAAAAATCATACCTTGTTGAACATAGATACGGTCCATAATGATTTTACCGACATTCCAAAGATTCTTCTAGGGTCATGTCCTAGAAATGGTCGCATATCTCACGAAAAGGTAACCTCAAAATCCGACCCCAAGACTCCATAAAAGTTATGGACAGGGAGGATTCCTAATCTTAAGTATGTTAAGATAAGGGGTTGTCCAACTTATGTGAAAAGGTTTCAAAGGATAAGCTTGGGACAAGATTTGACAAGTACAATTTGTGGGACATCCTAAAGTAAGTTTAGGGTATATGTTCTATAATCCTACTTAGCAAAAGGTGTTTGTTGCGAAACACGTTGCCTTCTAAGATAAAGGTGTTTATCATTGAAGGGGCTAGTGGGAGGATAATTGATCTTGAAAAGTTCAAGAACCACAAAACACTATAAGTCAAATAAGAGGAACCTGTAGATAGACCTATTGTACCACAACTGAATCGTAAATCTGAAATAGTACTGAAGATACCTAGGAGGTATGGATTCATCATGGATGATGATGATGAGGTACGCATCATAGAAGATGATGATCCAGAGTTACATGCGATGAGGTAAGAGTTCTAGTGTGTACAAAAGGGTCAGTGGGAGCATCGTGACATTCCTAGTACTATATGTTGATATACTACGGATGAGGAATAACATACCAATGCTACAATCAGTAAATATAAAGTTGTCTAAACATTCTTCCATGAATGATTTGGGAAGAGTATCTTAATTGGGGATATAAATCTATATAGATAGATTTAAGAGGATGCTCGACTTAACCCAAGGAACATATATTCATTTGATGCTAAAGTAGTTTAGCATGGCAAACTCCAAGAGATGTCTCATGTGGATGAGCTATGGAGTGTATCTCTTAATAGTCTCCACACACTCTCGAGAGGAGAGAGATCACATGAGTGACAATCATGTATGCAATGAAATATACGAGACCCGATGTTGATCGGTCATATTATGGAGAAGTTCACTATGAGTCGCTGAAAACATCTTAAAGTGCTTACTTAAGCACTAAGGATGTGATCATATTCATGGTGGGTCTAAATTAAAACTAGAGGGCTTAATGAGACTCAAGTTTTTCGCATGCAGACCAAGAAGATGACGTAAAAATCCACTTTAAGGTAAAGCGTTATCTTGAGCGATTAGTGCGTTGAATTGGAAAGGTTCCAAGCAATGAAAGAGTTCTTTGGTTTAGTGATAAAGAAAAAGTATATAGTTATAAATGAAGTCGCAAGTTGATTGTTTGGATTAAAAGTTCATTACGTAACTAGGAATAGTTCCTAAGTCTCATCTTGGATCAAAACATGTGTTGTGGCACTTTCATTTGATTATTAGAATCATTGAAAGATGGGAAATCACTATAGAGATAGTGGACTCTCATGAACAACATTACATATCCATTAACTAAAGCTTATCAACAATGGCAGGATAATCGTCACTTAGAGAAGAACAAGATAAGATACCATGACGATTGGCTTTTAGTGCAAGTGGGAGATTGAAAGTAGTATGCACACAAGCCAATCATGTTTGATGATAAAGCATATACTTTGTAACAATCTTATTCATTTATTAATAAAAAGTATTAATTTATTAAAGGCTTTTAATTATCTACATGATCTTTGTTTTATAATATGTGATAAACCCATAGTTTTAAGCAATGCTTTTAGAATAATGATGATGATCATTCTAATGAGATCTAAATTCTTAGAAAGCTTAAAACTAAAATAGTTCCCAATCATTGGATTACTAAATTGGGGATTAGTGAATCCAGGATAGATTGGTACATATGTGGCTTGCTCATTGGATGAGGATGATTGATCTCATGATCATTTGTGTGGAGACACTAAAGCAAGTATGTAGGTGCTTATTAGAGAATAAGTTCACCGAAGCGTGGCTCGCTAAGGAATACCTAATGGAGTTTTATTTGCTGTCAATAGGAATTCTCAGTGATAGTAGTACAAGTGATCCTTGGACTTGAGATCATCATAGTATCTTGTGTATGATGAGTTATACTTTGACTTATTCCTTAAGACCCTTAGGGTATATCAAAGGTATGCTTGGGTATAATAAGTTGTACATGGAGATAATGTATGATCAATAAAGAATCTACCACTTCTAATAAAAGATGAGAAATGTCTCACGTGATTCGATAAATGACAACCCAAAGAGTCCTTGGTTAAGGCGAGAATGAAATTAGAAAGGAGTTTCTAATTTGCATTATTTGGAGTCATGCATTTAAGAGTCGAAATACATATAATTAAATAAAATAAGACTTGACAGTAATTCCATGTCTTATATTTACTTGGGACATTGTATGATGGAAGGATTGAATTATGCAGTAACTATTTACTCAAAGGTTCTTTTATGATTAATGTTGAAATCTATATTATCACGGAAAGTCGTTGATCGCTAGGGAGGCTTATCCCTATGTAGAATAAATATTATTTATTTAGATAAATTAATTGTTTAATTTATTTATTTAAATAAGATTAGAATTGTTCTAATTGATTTACTCACAATAGGTTTAATATGGAGAACCTAAAGGGTCACACCACAAAAGGAAGACTAATTATTTAAGAAGTTAATGGCATAATCGTAATAATATGTTATGTATATTTAATTTAATCTATAGTGATAGAATAAATTAAATAGCTTAATATTTATTATTTAATATTTTAGAAATATTAAATATAAATTAATAAGAGGAGTCTTATTAATATTATTACAATTATTATTATTTTAATTTCTAAAAGAGTTTAGGAATTAATTTAATATAAGTACTCTCATTTATTCCTAATTGGATTAGGAAGTTAAATTAATTAAAAGAGTTTAATTAATTATCCCTAATAAGATTAGGGAGCTTAATTAATTAAAAGAATTTAATTAATTAAATAAATCCCAATTCCTTAATTGTTAAGGTGGGTTGCCCACATCTATAAATAAGAGGAGTCTTATTATGGGTGGTGGGGGTTGTTGACTTTTTAATACACGACATAATTCCAATTGTTGGGAGAGTACACCTTTTCTATAGAGATAGAAAAACTAGAGTTTAGCCAACCACCCTTCTTCTTGAATTTTCTTCTTCCTTGGTGGATCACCTCTAGAGGCCAAACATTTGGGTGGCTAACGTTGGTCAAAGGAAGGAACCAAACCCGGTGGATTCAAGTTGAACGCGAAAAGGATTGGAGGTGAACTTGTACCTGAGGAAGCTCGATCTTCAAGGGTATGATTCTTATTCATCTTTTTCGTTTAATTAATAATTATGCATAAAGGGTGATCCGGGTATATGGTTTGTAAATTTTTTTTTAAACTCTAATTTTACACGCTTCCGCATTTTTATGCAATTTGATTGCGCTCATGAATATTGCAAACCTAACAAAGTTGTCCCGGTAACAACCTTCAAAGATTTTAAGAGCGTAGGACCTCCAAAGTTCAAGGGAACTACTGACCTGATAGTTGCGCAAACCTGGATCAAGGAGATCAAGAAGGCCTTCACTATAGCTCGCTTGGGTGAAGACTAGAAGACAGTATTTGCCACATACATGATGAGAGGCGAAGCGAACTATTGGTGGGAAGCTAATCAACAGAGAGCGGGAGAAGGGACAATAACATGGGAGAGATTTACGACGCTGTTCTTCGAGAACTAATTCCTAAAGAGTATGAAGAGTAGGATGGAGGTGAAGTTCCTAGAGTTCAAACAAGGAGATATGATGGTGGCATAATACGCATCTAAGTTTAATGAACTAGCACGATTTGCGTAGCACCAAGTTGGGGATGAGGAAAGGAAGGCGAGACGCTTCGAGCAAGGGTTGAAGCCGTGGTTGTATAATAAGGTATTAGCCTTCCAGATTGATTCCTTTGCGACATTGTTAGAGAAGGCAGTCATTACTGAAGGTGGCAGTGAGGCCTTAAGTTTATATCATAAAGAGAAGAAAAACAAGAACGTCGGTAGTGAGTATCATGGAGGATACAACAACAGAAACAATAATCAAGGTGAAAGTCACCAGGGAAACTTCAAGAAATGGACTGAAACTTGTAACAAGTGTGGAAGAAGTCATCAGGGGGAGTGTTGGAAAGGAAAGAGCACGTGTTACAATTGTGGCCAAGAGGGGTGTAACGTCCACAAATTTTAAACTCCTTATTAATTAAATCTGTGATTTAATTTTAATGAGTTAGTTTTGTGAGTCTATTAAAACCTTATGTGGTTATGTGTATTTATGAAATGATTAAAGGAAGTCACTAATAGTTATTTAAATTAGTGGACTAACCCTAAGAGTTTTAATATCAAGAAATTGATAGGATTCTTATTGTTTAAATATTCAATCTATTTGGATATAGTGGCAAGATTTGTACATATTAATTTATGTCTAGTATGGGTATATCACCATTGAAGAAGTTAATTATTCTATATGAAACTTATGTGGTGATAGGTTTTGGAACTGGCTTGAAGCTAACCTATTTTGGCACTGCCAGGGACCGCCGCAGCTGCGCCGTCCCAACAGTACAAAATGACGCAGCTAAGCCATTGTCCAATTTGAGAAATATCAGTTAGTTTCTACTATAGAAAATGAAATGGAACACTTTGTTGTAGCTGTGACATTATTAAATCATATGGATAAAGGTATATTAGGTTGATATGAAATATCAAGTTATGCAAGAAATTCCAGTTGATCCTTAACACAAAAATAATTAAAATAGCTGTGTAATTTAGAAACTGGGAGAATGACTAGATGTTTAAATAAACATTGATATCAACTAATGTTGTTATGTGCTTATGTGTGTAGTAAAATATAATTATGGAGATACCCGGATAATAATACTTAATTGCGTTATTTTACTGCGTGTATTTAATTAACATGGGTTATATAATGTGAGTACATAAATATTCCTCAAATTTCCTTTGTGTAGTAGTAGTAACACATTTATATTACATTATGGGAATTATAATGTCCAAACCAAGCCTTAGATAGCTTATTGCTGAGTTTTCTTTCTTTCCCAAAATGAGTGTCACCAAGGTACATGAACAGTAGCCTACATTTGATTTACGTAACTTTCATATGGCTAAAACTTAGGCAATGATTTCAAGGCCAATGGCCTATGGGGAGTTGTTGAACCACTTCTTAGCAACCAATGTGTTCTTCTTTTGCACCATGAGCTCCAATCTTGTGTAATGCCAATGTCTAGTTCATAGTTTCTTCTATAAATGCAAGCTCCAAATTTAGTTTGTGTTGTTTGTTAAGTCTGATATTGGAGGTTCTAAGTTGCTGAACAATTGTCAGAGTATACTCAGTGTGTGAGGAGTTCATTTCAAGCCTAACAAGGTATAAACTCTAATTGTGTTCTTAGTTGGGTATTGTCAAATTCTTAGGAATTTTTTAAATTCCTTGTTAATCAATGTGAATTAACATGCCACGATATGTTTATGAAATATGTCTACATGTTTGAAATCTTAATTGATAGATTGGAACATGTTTAAACTAAAAGGGATCAAGTTGGTTAAGGCTTACAAAATAGAAGTCACCAACTTCTTCTCTCGATGCGAGCACAATGTAGTTCGCCCTATTTGTCTTAAGGGTAGGGGTAGCAATGCTGCACAGTACCTCGAATCCGATTCTTTGGTTTCATTGGTTATATGTGTTACTAAATTGATGTTATAACCTATATACATGCCTATAGAGGAGTATAACATGATATGTAAAGCCTTTGTATGTGGTATGAAGTAATCAACTTGGATTAGTAAGGAAGTTGTAGCAAAACTTAAAGTTTTCAAAACTAATTTTGAGGAAAACTTATGTTCACAAGTTCTGAACTTTTGAGACCATTTTCATTACTGATTTTGAACCTAAGTGAGCATGTTATATGATGTGTAGTGTCTTTATCATGATTCAAACTTGTTAGTTTTGTGCTAGAAAATGTTTTAAAGGAAAAGTTGTTATATTGAAGTAATATACATGAATACTACATGATGTAGGTTCTGGTGTTTAAAGATGTTAAGCATAACTTAATCACACATGATATGAGTTCTAAAGTTGTCTTCTATGTGTATATTGCATCATACGGGCTAAAATGATTTCAAAGACAACCTTGGACATGTTTTCAAACATAAGTTGCATATTATGTGAGTACTAAGATAATAAAGTAGTAAGTTGTCATGTTATAGCTATATTACTCCTAAACATGATTCATATGTATTAAGCATGATGATTACATGATTTTTATGTTTTAATGACATATAACTTATAAGTTAAACTTGTGGTAATGAACTAAAGTATAATCATGTGGTATATGTGAAACTCTAACATGAATGTACGTTAATAGGTATGTATAGGTATATGTTAGAGTTGGACTGAAGTTAGGAAGTGCAATAGCTCAATCCTGGTCTGGCCAAGGTACAGCGCAGCTACGCCGTCCCTAAGCCTAGACCAGGCGCAGCTATGCCGCCATGCAGTCTTGCCAAGATGATCTGTTTTTGGTCTGAAGTATTAAGGCATTCTTATATGATTGCTTTACTTTGTAATGTATGACCAATAACTCATATAATGTGATGAGAAGCATGCTATGTGATGACTTGATTCTTTTAAGTGTAGACTCATACTAGTTTACACATACTAATTGAAAGACCGACTAGTTAATATTAGGTCATTTCATCTCAAGTAATTAAAGCTAGAATTATATTGTAGCTGAGAAAACAGGCAAGTATCCTAAAACCTTGCATTACTCTATCCGAAGTATATCGTAAGCAAGTTCCTTGAACCCTACTTTTGTTAAGCAAGTTTCCCTAAACTTACTCTAAATTATATTGAGCAAGTATCTGAATTTATTATGTTGCAAGTTTCCTAACTTACACAACTTTGAGTTTGTGAAAGTTTTCCTATCATTCTCATATTGCATTGAGCAGGATATTGTTGAATTGAAAGTTATTCATTTAAGCTTGAAATCTTATTTCCAAGCATGCTATTAAGTGATTTAATTACTTTACAGTTATTCCACATCGATACTATTAACATTCGCACTTAGTGCACTTAAGCTCGTACAGTCTTGCACTTGTACATCATTTAAAGTTCAATAATTCTTGAACTGTCGTAAATAGAGGCTAAAACTTTGTTCGGTCAGACAAGCCTATGAAATTTTATAAAAGCTATCCAAACCAATTGATGGTAAGGATTCTTAGACTGAAAGAACACCCCTCTTATGATAGGGGAGTACCCCAGGTATCTAATATAAGATACAATAGAGAAGATTTACATGTTATGCATATACATAGTGTACATGAGGCTGATCCCCTCAAGTACTTATTTTGTACCCAGTAACCAAAGGGTCAATTAGCTATTGATTCCATTGGAGTGTTATAGTTCAAAGTCTACTTGACTAGCAGTTATTCTAAAAGCAATCATTATCTTTGCTTATGATATTCATATTGTTGAATCCTTCAGATATTCATATTGTTGAATCCATTGCTAGATATTTTTCCATTCATCATGATATATCCTTATTGTTGTATTTAAACTTGTTGAGCAAACTTGTTGCTCATCCTTGCTATATCATGAATTATATTGCAGCTAAGCCCGAGACCTCAGGAAAAGACAAGGGTAAAGGGAAGATGTAGGATAATTGCGAGAAGCAGAATTTATCTTATGCTTAGTTTAAATTACAATTATGTAATGTGAACCCTAATATTTATTTTAGGGTATGATTGTAAGATGATAATTAAGGTTATCGTATCTTGGGACTAGTAACACCTTTTGAATGAATGACACACGTTTATTATATTCTGCATTTTAGTTATCGTATGCTGTTTAGAGGTGGATGTTAGTATTTTATCGTGGTGACCGGACCGGGGTCAGAGGACCAGGATTCGGGGGTGTTATAGGTTGGTATCAAAGTTGTAGGTTATAAACGTTAGGAATGCGAAACCTCGGGTATAACCTTAGTAGAAAACTCAAGTAGAGTATGTAAGTGAAAGTAGTATGCACACAAGCCAATCATGTTTGATGATAAAGCATATACTTTGTAACAATCTTATTCATTTATTAATAAAAAGTATTAATTTATTAAAGGCTTTTAATTATCTACATGATCTTTGTTTTATAATATGTGATAAACCCGTAGTTTTAAGCAATGCTTTTAGAATAATGATGATGATCATTCTAATGAGATCTAAATTCTTTGAAAGCTTAAAACTAAAATAGTTCCCAATCATTGGATTACTAAATTGGGGATTAGTGAATCCGGATAGATTGGTACATACGTTGCTTGCTCATTGGATGAGGATGATTGATTTCATGATCATTTGTGTGGAGACACTAAAAGCAAGTATGTAGGTGCTTATTAGAGAATAAGTTCCTTTGAGCGTGGCTCGCTAAGGAATACCTAATGGAGTTTTATTTTTTGTGTCGATAGGAATTCTGTAGTGATAGTAGTACAAGTAATCCTTGGACTTGAGATCATCATAGTATCTTGTGTATGATGAGTTATACTTTGACTTATTCCTTAAGACCCTTAGGGTATATCAAAGGGTATGCTTGGGTATAATAAGTTGTACATGGAGATAATGTATGATCGATAAAGAATCTACCACTTCTAATAAAAAAGAGAAATGTCCTATGTGATTCGATAAATGACAACCAAGTAGTCCTTGGGCGGCGAGAATGAAATTAGAAAGGAGTTTCTAATTTGCATTATTTGGAGTTGTGCATTTAAGGATCGAAATACATATAATTAAATAAAATAAGACTTGTGAGTAATTCCATGTCTTATATTTAATTGGGACATTGTATGGTGGAAGGATTGAATTATACGGTAACTATTTACTCAAAGGTTCTTTAATGATTAATGTTGAAATCTATATTATACGAAAAGTCGTTGATCGCTAGGGGAGGCTTATCCTTATTGTAGAATAAATATTATTTATTTAAATAAATTAATTGTTTAATTTATTTATTTAAATAAGATTAGAATTATTCTAATTGATTTATTCACAATAGGTTTAATATGGAGAACCTAAAGGGTCACACCATAAAAGGAAGATTAATTATTTAAGAAGTTAATGGCATAATCGTAATAATATGTTAAGTATATTTAATTTAATCTATGGTGATAGAATAAATTAAATAGCTTAATATTATTATTTAATATTTTAGAAATATTAAATATAAATTAATAAGAGAGTCTTATTAATATTATTACAATTATTATTATTTTAATTTCTAAAAGAGTTTAGAAATTAATTTAATATAAGTACTCTCATTTATTCCTAATTGGATTAGGAAGGAAAATTAGTTAAAAGAGTTTAATTAATTATCCCTAATAAGATTAGGGAGCTTAATTAATTAAAAGAATTAATTAATTAAAACCCAATTCCTTAATTGTTAAGGTGGGTTGCCCACATTTGTAAATAAGAGGAGTCTTATTATGGGTGGTGGGGGTTGTTGACTTTTTTAACATACGTAATAATTCCAATTGTTGGAGAGTACACCTTTCTATAGAGATATAAAAAACTAGGGTTTAGCCAACCACCCCTTCTTCTTGAATTTTCTTCTTCCTTGGTGGATCACCTTAGAGGCCAAACATATGGGTGGCTAACGTTGATCAAAGGAAGGAACCAAACCCGGTGGATTCAAGATTGAACGCGAAAGGATTTGGAGGTGAACTTGTACCTGAGGAAGCTCGATCTTCAAGGGTATGATTTATTCTTTATCTTTTCGTTTAATTAAAAATTGTGCATAAAGGGTGATCCGGGTATATGGTTTGTAAATTTTTTAAACTCTGATTTTACACGCTTCCGCACTTTTTATGCAATTTGATTGCGCTCATGAATATTACAAACCTAACAGTGGTATCAGAGCCAAATCTTTATGCGAATTATTAATTGTTCAAATTTAATATGTATATTGATATGTGTTTAGAACAATTTAATTGGGCATAATTTTATTGTATATAATTTATTTAAAAAAAAAAAAGAAAACGTGCAGGATAACCAAGCATGCTGTTTTCGTTCGGCCATATATTATATATATAATCTTGATTTCATGTTGCTGAACAAAAATTTCATGTTCGGCTATATATTTTATATATAATCTTGATTTCATGAAGCTGAACAAAAATTTTATAACAACTATTATATATATGCACGGAATTAAAAGCAACAGGATGTCATGGCTTTCAAGGGATACATGCGTCATTTTAGAAAAAGGAGTCATGTGAATGTCATGACACTAAACATGAAATCAGCAGCCAAAATTAAAAAAAAAAAAAACCGGATCATGTGATTTCCTGTTGCATGGCTGGTGGCTCCTGCACGGAAATGTTTGTGAGCAAACATTTGGGTAGCTTTTTTTTTTTTTTTTTTTTTTTAAAGGAAGGAAATGTGATTACTATATATATATATATATATATATATATATATATATATATATATATATATATATATATATTTATATATACGGATATATATATATATATATATATTATATGGTTAATATAATATATATATATATTAATTATTTTATAATTAAAATAAAAATTATTTTAATTTTAAAATAAAAGGTTTATTTTAATATTAAAATAAAAGAGTTTATTTTAATTTTAAAATTAGAATTTCATGCTAACTAATTAGAGTTGGAATTGGATTCCATGATAACTAATTGGAGTTGAAATTGTATTCCATCTTTCCTTAAATAAAGGAGTTTGTTTAGATATGAAATAAGATTTCATATTATTCAAAATAAAAGAGTTTAATTGTGAATAGGAAAGAGAATCCATGTTTCCTTTAATAAAGGAGTTTATTTAAATATGAAATAAGATTTCATATTATTCAAAATAAAGGATTTTATTTGTGAATAGGAAAGAAAATCTATGTTTCCTTAAATAAAGGAGTTTATTTAAATATGAAATAAGATTTCATATTATTCAAAATAAAGGAGTTTATTTGTGAATAGGAAAGAATATCGTGTTTCCTTTAATAAAAGATTTTTTTTACATGGAATTGGATTCCATAATTAATTAAAATAAAAAGTTTATTTTAATTAAAGATTTTTTTTTATATATATGGAATTGGATTCCATAATTAATTAAAATAAAGGAGTTTATTTTGATTAGATATTTTGATAAAAATAAAATAGTTTATTTTATTCAAAATTGGATAAATTAAAATAAAATAGTTTTATTTTGATTTAAATTTGGATTAAAATAAAGGAGTTTATTTTGATCGAAAAAATAGATTTTATACTAACTAAATTTGCCCATTAAATGATATCAATATATATATTAAATGTTTATTATTCATAAGATGAATGTTATTTATTGATGCATATGATGATGTGTATGATAATAAATGGGATTGATTATGGATTATTGACCAATGCGATTGGATTTTATTTTAGTTGGATGCATGAATGTATGGGTTTTATTAAATGGGGTCTGCGTACCTCGTCTTCTCTAATTTTTCTTAATGTAAATTCTATCTCTCTCCTATGTACTTCCCCTTGACTGCTGATCAAGGTTTCTATTTATTTTAAAATAGTTATGTAATAGGAATAGTTAGAATTATTTTTTTTTGAAAAATTGGAGATCAAGGAGTAAGGAGCGCTTGAAGACCCGTTTATAATGAAGCCCGGGTTTAAATGTAATAGTTATATTTAAATATTATTTCTTGCACCCCTAGGGTTTGACCTTTTGGTTCACTTGGTGGCTCTAGTGAACCAAACTAGAATAAAAGTCTATAATCAATCCGGGTAGAATATAGTATTCTATATGTGCATGCTTATACTATATATATTATATATTATGCAAACATGCTTCCGCATGTTCATTAATATACGCGTATTTTATATATATATATATAAATGCATGCGCTAAACAAGATGAGACAAATTAATAACAAACCCCTCAATTTTTTTATATTAAGTCCTAAGCGTTCAAAGATATTTGGAATATCGAGCGTAGCTTTCTAGCATGATAAAATTAATAGAGTATTAAATATTTAATATGAGTTTGTTTGTGTCACCACAAGGCAAGTATTAAGTATTTAAGATGTTAATTTATCACATTTGATGTTTATAAAGAAAATTGAACAATATTGTTTTGTTGTGTCACCACAAGGATGATATTTTCTTTTTGAATATATGGAGTGCTAGGTTGGACTTAACTTGGATAATTTTGATTCGGATGTGCCACCACTTGATCAAAATAATCTAAGAGGCAAAATACAAGGAGTTGCATAGTTGATGTAATTGACAAAAGTTGTCTACCTATTTATTTATATATAGTTTGTTTGTGTCACCACAAGGCTATATACATTTGAAATGGGATCCTTATTCTCACTAGCAAATCTTTAATTAGATTTTGCTTAGAACTATATAAGTGAGGGTAATATAGTTTGAAGAAAATAGTGGGAGATACCAATTTAAAACAAGACCTAATTTATTTTGGTAATTAATAAAAGAATGTATGTTAAAATATTGTTAATTACAAATTCATTTCTGAAATTTTACAATGTCTAAAATTACTATCAACTGCGAAACATATTTGATGTTAATTAACTGAGGCCAAGAATTAAGCGGATTGGTTAAGGAATTTGAGAATAGTTCTCATAGCTAAAAAGCTATCTTATGTCCATAATCGCCTATCCTGCAATGGTTGCGAGAAAATGCCTCTGAGGAAGACATTGCTACTTTTAGAAAGTGGCAAGATGATGCACTGATTGGCTCAATGCATCATGCTTTCGCATCTATGAGTAATGAGCTTGACGTCGACTGAAACTATGGATACTTCTACTATATTCTGCATGTCAAGTAGTTGATGGTGAGGAAAGTAGGAGTGATAGATATCAGATATCTAAGGAGCTCTTCCGATCTAGAATGGCCGATGGCACTATAGTACAGACAAAAAGTTCTTAACATAATTAATTTGATTGATCAATTAGGACAACTGGTTTTGTCATGGATGGAGAGTTGAGCCAAAATTTGATCTTGCACTCACTCCCGGACTCCTTTCACAATTGTTGTGAATTTTTCATATGAACAAGCTAGATATCGACCTCATTTGATTTGCTTAACATATTGAAAAATGTTGAGAGTCACTTTCTACCAAGAAAGATCAAGTCTTCTTGGTAGGGGCCAAAGGATCTTACGAAAGAAGAGCGATTCAAAGAAGGTATATAGAAAGGCAAAAACAAAGGATAATAAGAACAAAAGCGATACGGATAGCAAAGGAGTTTGCTTGCCGCAATAAGCACAGACACTTTGGAAAGAAAGCTGCGAAGCATCTTGCGAGAGGCTAACAAAGAAGCTTAGTGAAGTTTGATTATAATCTGATTTTTGTTCATGATTGAAATAAATTTTTCTTTAAGTCAAAGTTCTACTTGGGTATTGGATCTGACTTTGGTTATCATAAATATAGATTTATGAAGGACCAAGCGAAGTAAAAAGCTAAATAAATATAAGTAATCCTAAGTGTGGGAAATGTAACAAAGGTTGCTACATTAGCCATAGAAACTTATAGTTTAGCAATACTACTGAGCAAATCTATTAAGTCGATAAGTTGTTATTGTATTCGATTCTTGTTAGAAACATTATTTCCATTTTATTGTTGGACAATAAAATTTTTGGTATTATAATTAAGAACAATTGTTGTTCTATTTATAATAATAATGTTTTGTATAGAAGCTGAAATATTACTTAATGGATTTTGTATACTTGACTTACATGAAAATAATTTTGCATATTGAACAAATTAGTATAAGAAAATGAGATGATCATTCAAAGAGTTGAATGTATGTATTTGTTGAAATACAAGTGTGAATTATTTGAAAGGTTCAAAAGAATTGAGAAATGAAACAAATTGACAAAGTATTAAGATTCTTTGATTAGATCAAGGAATAAATACTTGTGCAATAAGTTTCTAGATCATCTCAAATGGTTTTCTCATAATGGACACATCTTGATACTTAATAATTGATTGATGTATCCGAAAGGTAAAATCGTACATTGTTGGACATGATGCGGTCCATAATAATTTTACCGACATTCCATTATATCCTTCAGGGTCATGTCCTAGAAATGGTGCATATCTCTGAAAATGGTAACCTCAAAATCCGGCCCAAGACTCCATAAAAGTTATGGACGGGGAGGATTCTAATCTTAAGTATGTTAAGATAAGGGGTTGTCCAACTTATGTGAAAAAGGTTTCAAAGGATAAGCTTGGGACAAGATTTGACAAATCTGATTTGTGGGACATCCTAAAGTAATTTTAGGGTAAATGTTCTATAATTCTACTTAGCAAAAGGTGTTTATTACGAAACACACGCGCCTTTCTAAGATAAAGGCGTTTATCATTGAAAGAAGGGGCTAGTGGGAGGATAATAGATCTTGAAGAGTTCAAGAACCACAAAACACTATAAGTCAAATAAGAGGAACACGTAGATAGACCTATTATACCACAAATGAATCAGTAAATGCGGAATAATACAGAAGATACAGGAGGTATGGATTCATCATAGATGATGATGATGAGGTACACATCATAGAAGATGATGATCCGATTACATCTGATGAGGTAAGTGTTGTAGACACTCGAGGAGAAATGGATTGAAACAAGTTTCTCAAATATGGAACATTCGTTTTGATGAGGCGATCAAAAGAGTTTGATTTTATCAAAATAAGAATGAACCTAGTGTGTATAAAAAGGGTCGATTGGGAGCATGGTGACATTCCTAGTACTATATGTTGATATACTACGGATAAGGAATGACATACCAATGCTACAATCAGTAAAGATAAAGTTGTCTAAACATTCCTCCATGAATGATTTGGAAGAGTATCTTAATTGGGGATAAAATCTATATAGATAGATTTAAGAGGATGCTCGACTTAACCCAAGGAACGTATATTCATTTGATGCTAAAGTCGTTTAGCATGGCAAACTCCAAGAGATGTCTCATGTTGATGAGCCATGGATTGTATCTCTCTTAATAGTCCCCATAGACTCCAAAAGGAGAGGTCGCATGAGTGACAATCATGTATGCAATGAAATATACGAGACCTGATGTTGATCGGTCATATTCTGGAGAAGTTCACTATGAGTCGGTGAAAAATATCTTAAAAGTTCTTAAGCGGCACTAAGGATGTGAGCATATTCATGGTGGGTGCGAATTAAAACTAGAGGCTTTATGAGACTCAAGTTTTTCAGATGAGACAAGACGACGAGAAAATCCACTTTAAGGTAAGCGTTATCTTGAGCGATTGGTGCGATGAATTGGAAAGGTTCCAAACAACAAAGAGTTCTTTGGTTTAGTGATAAAGACAAAGTATATAGCTATAAATGAAGCGCAAGTTGATTGTTTGGATTAAAAGTTCATTACTGAGAACTAGGAATAGTTCTAAGTCTCATCTTGGATCTAAACATGTGTTGTGGCACTTTCATTTGATTATTAGAATCATTGAAAGATGGGAAATCACTATAGAGATAGTGGAATCTCATGAACAACATTACATATCCATTAACTAAAGCTTATCCAACAACAGGATAATCGTCACTTAGAGAAGAAGAGTATAAGATACAATGGCGATTGGCTTTAGTGCAAGTGGGAGATTGAAAAAGTAGTATGCACACAAGCCGATCATGTTTGATGATAAAGCATATACTTTGTAACAATCTTATTCATTTATTAATAAAAAGTATTAATTTATTAAAGGCTTTTAATTATCTACATGATCTTATTTTATAATATGTGATAAACCGTAGTTTTAAGCAATGCTTTTAGAATAATGATGATGATCATTCTAATGAGATCTAAATTCTTTGAAAGCTTAAAACTAAAATAGTTCCCAATCATTGGATTACTAAATTGGGGATTAGTGAATCCGGATAGATTGGTACATCGTTAACTTGCTCATTGGATGAGGATGATTGATCTCATGATGATCATTTTGTGTGGAACACTAAAGCAAGTATGTAGGTGCTTATTAGAGAATAAGTTCCTTGAGCGTGGCTCGCTAAGGAATACCTAATGGAGTTTTATTTATGTCGATAGGATTTCTGTAGTGATAGTAGTACAAGTAATCCTTGGACTTGAGATCATCATAGTATCTTGTGTATGATGAGTTATACTTTGACTTATTCCTTAAGACCCTTAGGGTATATCAAAGGGTATGCTTGGGTATAATAAGTTGTACATGGAGATAATGTATGATCGATAAAGAATCTACCACTTCTAATAAAGAAGAGAAATGTCCTATGTGATTCGATAAATGACAACCCAGTGAGTCCTTGGTTAAAGCGAGAATGAAATTAGAAAAGAGTTTCTAATTTGCATTATTTTGAGTTGTGCATTTAAGGATCGAAATACATATAATTAAATAAAATAAGACTTGTGGTAATTCCATGTCTTATATTTAATTGGGACATTGTATGGTGGAAGGATTGAATTATGCGGTAACTATTTACTCAAAGGTTCTTTAATGATTAATGTTGAAATCTATATTATACGGAAAGTCGTTGATCATTAGGGAGGCTTATCCTATTGTAGAATAAATATTATTTATTTAAATAAATTAATTGTTTAATTTATTTATTTAAATAAGATTAGAATTATTCTAATTGATTTATTCACAACCGGTTTAATATGGAGAACCTAAAGGGTCACACCATAAAAGGAAGATTAATTATTTAAGAAGTTAATGGCGTAATCGTAATAATATGTTAAGTATATTTAATTTAATCTATGGTGATAGAATAAATTAAATAGCTTAATATTATTATTTAATATTTTAGAAATATTAAATATAAATTAATAAGAGAGTCTTATTAATATTATTACAATTATTATTATTTTAATTTCTAAAAGAGTTTAGAAATTAATTTAATATAAGTACTCTCATTTATTCCTAATTGGATTAGGAAGGAAAATTAGTTAAAAGAGTTTAATTAATTATCCCTAATAAGATTAGGGAGCTTAATTAATTAAAAGAATTAATTAATTAAAACCCAATTCCTTAATTGTTAAGGTGGGTTGCCCACATTTGTAAATAAGAGGAGTCTTATTATGGGTGGTGGGGGTTGTTGACTTTTTTAACATACGTAATAATTCCAATTGTTGGGAGAGTACACCCTTTCTATAGAGATAGAAAAACTAGGGTTTAGCCAACCACCCTTCTTCTTGAATTTTCTTCTTCCTTGGTGGATCACCTTTAGAGGCCAAACATATGGGTGGCTAACGTTGGTCAAAGGAAGGAACCAAACCCGGTGGATTCAAGATTGAACGCTAAAGGATTTGGAGGTGAACTTGTACCTGAGGAAGCTCGATCTTCAAGGGTATGATTTATTCTTTATCTTTTCGTTTAATTAATAATTGTGCATAAAGGGTGATCCGGGTATATGGTTTGTAAATTTTTTAAACTCTGATTTTACACGCTTCCGCACTTTTTATGCAATTTGATTGCGCTCATGAATATTACAAACCTAACAGTAAGTGATGGGTCGAGGAAATCCATCGAGTTTTATTGTGATAATGAAGTTGTTTATTTAAATCAAAAATGATTAATAGACGTCTTAAACTTTTTAATGCTAATATGAATAGCATATCACATAAAGCCTAATAATTTTCTTCCTTTCCTTAGATAATGCCGCCTTGGAGAATTCAGCGGAATCAGAGGGAGGAAGGATCCATTAATAATGGTGGAGGGGAAAATGTTGATCCAATGTAGAACTTTGTTAACTTGTTAACTGAGGCAATGCAAAATAGACCCTCGCCAGCAGCAGGGCATCAAGGACAACACTTGGCTAGCTTTAAGGACTTTAAATTGGTAGGACCACCAGAATTTCGGGGAACTTTGGATCCAAATGAAGCCCAGACATGGATAGAAGAGATGGAGAAGGTGTTTGAGGTCGCACGAGTGGCCGAAGAATATAAGACGAGTTTTGCCACTTTCATGATGAAGGGCGAAGCTAACTATTGGTGGAAAGCCAATAGAAGCAGAGCAGACGAAGGAGTTATTCCTTGGGAGAGATTTAAGGAGCTATTCCTCGAGAATTACTTCTCGGAGAATACGCATCTGGATATGGAGGTTAAGTTTTTGGAACTGAAACAAGGTAGTATGTCTGTCGCAGAGTACGCGACAACATTTAACGAGTTGGCCCGATTCGCTTCACATCAGGTTGACACGGAGGCCAGGAAGGCAAGGAGGTTCGAATTAGGACTGAAACCATGGGTGCAGAAGGTAGTGGTTGTGTTGAAGATCAAGACTTACTTTGATCTTTTGGAAAGGGCTATCAATGCCGAAGGAGGAAATGAAGCCATCACTCGATTCAAACAAGAAAAGAAGACTGGTCAAGAAGGACAAAAAGGGGGAAGCAGCGGAGGCAGTAACCCCAACAAGCGTAAATAGACGGAGAGTCAATCCTCTGGAGGTAATAAGTCCAGAGGGGAGGCTAAGAAAAGTATGAAGTGCAATAGCTGTGGGAGGAATCACTCGGGGGAGTGCATGAAAGGAAAGATTGTTTGTTATCATTGTGGACAACAAGGGCACATGACTCCTCAGTGTCCGAATAAGTAAAAGGGATGATGTTTCTCATGTGGAGCAACGTACCATCAAATTAAGGACTACCCAAAGAAAAAGGGTGATGCTACTAGCGGCAACCGCAACAACAGTGGACTGAACATTGGAGGGTCATCCAGTCAAGCCAATAGACCAATGGCACAAACATTCAACATGACCGTATAGGATGCGGTGCAGTCTAAGGACGTGGTGTCAGATATCATTCCGATCAATGCTATAGATTCATATGTGTTATTTGATTCGGGTGCTACCTGCTCTTTTATTTCTAAAGAATTTGCTAAACGGCTAGAATTACCCCGTGAGAGGTTAGAATACCCTATAAAGGTAGAAGTAGCAAATAAGGAAATTATCCCCATAGAATACATTCATAGGAGTTGTTATACCGAATTGCGAGGATTTAAGCTCAAAGTGGATTTGATACCGATTCGTTTGGGGGAGTGCGTTGTACTCCTTGGAATGGATTGGTTATTGGTTCACGGAGCAGTTATAGACTGTAAGAAGAAGTGTGTACACCTTAAGATGCCGAATAAGTCGAAGGTGGTATTTTATGGTAGTAAATCATTGAGACAATCTCAATGTTTGACGATGGTGAAAGCACATAGGTTGCCTAGGAAGGGTTGTATAGGTTATTTGGCTCATATGGTTGATACTCGATGAGTCGAGAGTGAACTGAGTCAAATAACTATTGCAAGGGATTTCGTTGATGTCTTCCTAGACGAGATTACGAGATTGCCACTGGATAGAGAGATTGAGTTTGTCATTGATTTGGCACCAGGGACAACACCGGTATATAAAGCATCGTATCGTATGGAACCGGTAGAGATGAATGAACCGATGGCTCAATTACAAGAGTTGTTAGATAAGGGATACATTCGACCAAGCGTATCACCGTGGGGAGCACCAGTCTTATTCATAAAGAAGAAAGATGGGTCGCTAAGACTTTGTATCGACTAC
Source organism: Panax quinquefolius (assembly GCA_020205615.1). NCBI lineage: Eukaryota > Viridiplantae > Streptophyta > Magnoliopsida > Apiales > Araliaceae > Panax > Panax quinquefolius. The sequence goes on from CM035153.1 coordinate 104,547,793, forward strand.
CGAGAGTTAAACAAGGTCACCATTAAGAAAAAGTACACATTGCCCAGGATAGATGATTTATTCGATCAGTTGAAGGGGGTAAAGTACTTTTCAAAGATTGGCTTGAGGACCGGTTATCACCAACTGAAAGTGAGGTCGGAGGATATTCCAAAGATGGCATTTAGAACTCGGTATGGACACTTTGAGTTTCTGGTAATGTTATTTGGATTAACAAACGCGCCAGCAGCCTTTATGGATTTGATGAACAGAGTGTTCAAACAGTATTTAGATAAGTTTGTTGTCATATTCATTGATGACATTCTCGTATATTCAGAAACAGAGGAAGAACACGCCGAGCATCTTCGGATAGTGTTGGAAACATTAAGGAGGGAGAAGTTGTATGCAAAATTCTCCAAGTGTGAGTTTTTGTTGCAAAGAGTGCAGTTTTTAGGACACATTATCGACAAGAATGGTGTTTTGGTGGATCCAACAAAGGTAGAAGCGATTATCAATTGGGAGCAGCCGAAAACGCCAACATAAATCAGGAGCTTCTTAGGATTGGCGGGATACTATCGAAGATTTATTCAAGATTTTTTGAAATTAGCATCACCATTGACCAATCTTACCAGAAAAATAATTAAGTTCATTTGGACGGAGAAGTGTGAAGAAAGTTTCCTAGAATTGAAGAAGAGGCTTAGTCAAGCACCTATGTTGGCCTTACCGAACAACACGGGAAGGTTTGTAGTGTATAGTGATGCATCACACAAAGGTCTTGGCTGTGTTCTAATGCAACACGGTAGGGTCATTGCGTACGCCTCACGCCAGCTAAAAGATTGTAAGAAGGGATATGCGACTCATGATCTGGAGTTAGCAGGGGTAGTTTTTGCCTTAAAGATTTGGAGGCATTATTTGTATGGCGAGAAGTGTGAGATATATACGGACCACAAGAGTCTGAAGTATATCTTCACGTAGAAAGAATTAAATATGAGGCAGTGCTTAGAATTGATCAAAGATTATGATTGTGAGATTCTGTACCATCTAGGAAAAGCAAATGTAGTGGTAGATGCCTTGAGCAGAAAAGGCAGAGAGAAATTATTGAAGTTAACTATTCAAGAAGAATTGGTGAAAGATTTCGAACGGCTAGACTTAGAGATTAAGTATCCGATGGAGACGAACGAATAATTATTTACAGTAACAGCGAGTCCGACTCTATTGGATAAGGTTAAAGACGCACAAGAAAAGGATGAAGATTGGAATAACATCAAGAAGCGATTAACTGAAGGTAATGAGTTAAAATTTAAGATTGATAGCACTGGACTGCTAAGATTTGAAGGACGAATTTGGGTACCATTAGTACTAGAACTGAGAAAAGAGATTTTGCAAGAAGCGCATAGTACGAGATACTCGATACACCCAGGAAGCATGAAGATGTACCAAGATTTGCGTCACCACTTCTAGTGGCCAAACATGAAGAGAGAGGTTGCAGATTGCGTAAGTAGATGTCTAACTTGTCAGAGGGTCAAGGCAGAGCACCAACGTCCAAGCAGGTTATTACAACCATTAGAGATTCCAGAATGGAAATGGGAGCACATCACAATGAACTTTGTGGTGGGACTTACGGTAACGCAGAAAGGGCACGACGCCATATGGGTAATTGTAGATCATCTTACTAAGTCAGCTCACTTTTGCCGATTAGGATTAAGTATAGTTTGGATCAATTAGCCAAATTATATATTAAGGAAATTATCTCGAGGCATGGGGTGTCGATATCTATTGTATCAGATAGAGATCCGCGATTCACGTTAAACTTCTGGAAGAGTCTTCAAGAAAGAATGGGGACACAAATACGAATGAGTACCGCGTATCATCTGCAAACCGATGGGCAGAGTGAGAGAATGATTCAGACACTTGAAGACATGCTTCGAGCTTGTGTGATGGACTTCAGGGGTAGTTGAGAGGATCACCTTCCATTACTAGAGTTCGCGTATAACAATAGTTATCACGCCAGTATTGGAATGCCGTCGTACGAAGCACTGTATGGTAGGAAATATAGAACGCCCTTATGTTGGGACGAAGTTGGAGAACGTCAACTGTTGGGACCAAAATTGGTACAATAGACGATAAAAATCATCAAGGTGATAAGAACACGATTAGTAGCCGCTCATGATCACCAGAAGAAGTATGCGGATTTACATCGCAAGAAGAGAGATTTTGAAGTAGGAAGCTATGTTTTTCTAAAAGTATCTCCCTAGAAAGGGAAGATTTATTTTGGGAAGAAGGGCAAGTTGAGCCCTAAGTTTATAGGACCGTTCGAGATTTTGAGGTGAGTCGGTGAAGTGGCGTATGAGGTAGCGTTGCCTCCTGAACTTGAGCACATTCACAACGTATTTCATTTGTCAGTATTACGACCGTATAAACCGGACTACAAGCACGTTATCTCCTATGAACCAATTCAAGTCGAGAAAGAGTTATCGTACGAGGAAGTTCCTGTCCAGATACTAGATATGAAGGAACAAATTTGAGGAATAAGATTATCCATTCCATTAAGATTCTCTGGAGGAACCACACAGTAGAAGAAGCTACGTGGGAGCTAGAAGAGAAAATGAGAGCGAATTACCCATTTTTATTTGAATAACCTTATTTTTATAATTCCGAGGACGGAATTTTTATAAGGGGGGGGGGGGGGATGTAACGTCCATAAATTTTAAACTCCTTTTTAATTAAATATGTGATTTAATTTTAATGAGTTAGTTTTGTGAGTCTATTAAAACCTTATGTGGTTATGTGTATTTATGAAATGATTAAAGAGAGTCACTAATAGTTATTTAAATTAGTGGACTAACCCTAAGAGTTTTAATATCTAGAAATTGATAGGATTCTTATTGTTTAAATATTCAATCTATTTGGATATAGTGGCAAGATTTGTACATATTAATTTATGTCAAGTATGGGTATATCACCATTGAAGAAGTTAATTATTCCATATGAAACTTATGTGGTGATAGGTTTTGGAACTGGCTTGAAGCTAACCCATTTTGGCCTTTGCTAGGGTCCCAATGTGACTATCCATCCCCAAAGATACATAAAAATGGCGCATTCTGCTTAGTGTCCAATCTGAGAAATATCAGTTACTTTCTACTGTAGAAAATGAAATAGAACACTTTGTTGTAGGTGTGACATTATTAAATCATATGGATAAAGGTACATTAGGTTGATATGAAATATCAAGTTAGGCAAGAAATTCCATGTGATCCTTAACACAGAAATAATTAAAATAGCTATGTAATTTAGAAACTAGGAGAATGACTAGATGTTTAAATAAACATTGATATTAACTAATGTTGTTATGTGCTTATGTGTGTAGTAAAATATAATTATGGAGATACCCGGACAATAATAATTAATTGCATTATTTTACTGCGTGTATTTAATGAACATGGGTTATATAATGTGAGTACATAAATATTCCTCAAATTTCCTTTGTGTAGTAGTAGTAACACATTTATATTACATTATGGTAATTATAGTGTCCAAACCAAGCCTTAGATAGCTTATTGCTGAGTTTTCTTTCTTGTCCCAAAATGAGTGTCAGCAAGGTATATGAACAGTAGCCTACATTTGATTTAGGTAACTTTTATATGGCTAAAACTTAGGCAATGATTTCAAGGCCAATGGCTTATGGGGAGTTGTTAAACCACTTCTTAGCAACCAATGTGTTTTTCCATTGCACCATGAGCTCCAATCTTGTGTAATGCCAATGTCTAGTTCATAGTTTCTTCTATAAATGTAAGCTCTAAATTTAGTTTGTGTTATTTGTTAAGTCTGATATTGGAGGTTTTAAGTTGCTGAACAATTGTAAGAGTATACTCAGTTTGTGAGGAGTTAATTTCAAGCCTAATAAGGTATAAACTCTAATTGTGTTCTTAGTTGGGTATTAACAAATTCTTAGGAATTTCATGAATTCCTTGTTAATCAATGGGAATTAACATGCCATGATATGTTTATGATATATGTCTACATGTTTGAACTCTTAATTGATAGATTGGAGCATGTTTAAACTAAAAGGGATCAAGTTGGTTAAGGTTACGCAAAATGAGTCTCGCCATCGTCTCTCGATGCGAAGCACTGCAACTAAGCCCTATTTGTACTAGGGTCTTTGCAATGTATTCGTAACTCCAAAATCGCTTTGTCTCTAGCATGGCATGTTTGCTTGCACGCTACTTGTACTTAGGGTATAAGTGTATGACGCTGCACTTTATCCAGATCCGATTCTTTGGTCTGCATTGGTTATATGTGTTACTAAATTGATGTTATAACCTATAAACATTCCTATAGAGGAGTATAACATGATATGTAAAGCCTTTGTATGTGGTATGAAGTAATCAACTTGGATTAGTAAGGAAGTTGTAGCAAAACTTAAAGTTTTCAAAACTAATTTTGAGGAAAACTTATGTTCACAAGTTCTGAACTTACGAGACCATTTACATGACTGATTTAGAACCTAACTGAGCATGATATATGATGTATAGTGTCTTTATCATGATTCAAACTTGTTAGCTTTGTGTTAGAAAATGTTTTAAAGGAAAAGTTGTTATATTAAAGTAATATACATGAATACTACATGATGTAGGTTCTGGTGTTTAAAGATGTTAAGCATAACTTAATCACACATGATATGAGTTCTAAAGTTGTCTTGTATGTGTATATTGCATCATTCGGGCTAAAATGATTTCAAAGACAACCTTGGACATGTTTCTAAACATAAGTTGCATATTATGTGTGTAATGCCCCGGAAAATCGAACCTTTTGTAAATACTCTTAATAATGAATAAAATAATATTATTATTTATTATTATGTATTCATAAGATGAATGTCGTTATATAACCTAGAAACCCCAAAACATCGTAGTATTTTAATTACGTGGGAGAATTAAAGTGATTGAATTTCTAAGATGAAAATAAAAGTTTTCCGAGAAATTTTCTAAAAAATACTATTTATCGATTTCTGCTTGTGAATTATTTTTTAACTTCCGAGAAATACGTAACATTATAATATCAATGTGATATGGATTATGTAATAAAAATCTAAGTATGAAAAACGTAATATTTCGCATGCGGACTTAATTCGGGAACGTTAGATTTATTAAGCGTTAAGGAAAGAAAGTTGTAATCGTATGATGTGTATGCATTATACGAGGTAATGAACGTAAGTATAATATGACATATTATACTATTAAGAATGCAGAAGAAATAACATATATTATGAATAAATATACGAGCTAGCATACGAGAATTATACGAGGTGTATAGTATGTAAGTTGTTAATTAAAGGTAATGGACTTGTAGGATTATTAGCTTAATGATAGAAGTCCAATAGAATGTGATACTCGAGCCCAAGTGTTTGATAAATCATAAGTCCAATCTATTTGTAGCATAAGCCCATTAAGGAATTAGCTAGATAAATTAGTAAGCCCAATGATAAGCCATGATCCATGGAGAAATCCAAGTGTAAGTGGGTAGACTTAATGGGCAAACAATTTGTGTGTTAAGCAAGTGTTGTGATGGCCAAGAAATAGAAGTGGCTAGCAAGTAACTAAGTTGTAAAGTTATGAATAGTAAGGAGGTGATAAGAGAAGTATGATTGTATGCTAAGAACCTATAAGAAGTCATTGATGAATGAACTTAAGCCGAATAAGTTGAATAAGCAACTTGAACTCTAATAAGTTGATAGAATCATGAAGAACTTGTCATATGTTGGTCATATGATGTTAATATGTTCAATATGTTATGAGAACATTGATTGATGGACTTAAGTTCATAGTAAGTCATAAGCATGAGAACTAGTAGATAATAAGTTAAATAAGTCATTGACTTATGAGAATAAGTAAAAACCTACTTTGATCATAAGTTGGTGTGATAAGTAACTTGAAATGTTCATGTGTTGGTTAAAATCCATTTAGAATCATTAGGAATGAAGTTTTGCCGGAATTCACACGATTGGACGATAATCGTCGAATTCGTGAAATTCTCGGAATGGAAGTCGTATTTTGTGTTTAAAGTCAGAAATGCTGGTTTTCGATGGAGACAAGTCATATTTGGCATTATAGAGTTGCGAACTCGAAAATGACCAAATTCTGACTTAGAACGAAGAAATGAGCGTTGAACGTTCACGAACGTTTATCGTTTTCGTTAAAAATGGACTAATAGGTGAAATTTTAGCAAACAAAGTTAAATAGATAAAATTCTTGCATGAATGCATAGAGTACATAATTTATGAACCGTAGGCTTTTGAATGAGCCAATTCAGACTTATAACAAAGACGTTATGAGTCCGGGAGTTTCGCAAAATTTTCAAATTTTGCAAACTATCTGAGGCACAGAGTTGGCGCCACGACGCCAACCCAAGAGCAAAAGGTGGCACTGCAGCGCCAGCACAGTGTCATTGCCTACTGCAGAGTCTCGTCGCGGCACGACTGATAGAGTAAAGTGTGGTGCCGCCGTGCCATGTCCGGATGGCAGGTACTGTTAACTTGCGCCGCAACGCGAGATGGAGAGCAATGGGTGGCGCCGTAGCGCCAACCCTAAGAATTTGTCAGTAAAGAATGATTAGTTGTATAACATGAATAGTAAACCAGTAGCAGTTAATTGAGGATCTTAATAAGGTATTATAAGGTACTTGAAAACCTTATGAATGATGATTAAGAGTTAATAATCTATTAAAAGTGAACGTAATGTGAATGACATAATGAAAAGCTGGAAACAATAATAACAGATCTAAGTAAGAATTTAGATTGCGATGAAGGGTAAGATATAATGATATACTTACTTGATTATATAAGACCTAATATGGTATGTTATATGATCATGTATTGTAGAAACTTAGAGACTTAAAGTGTATGCGATGTGATAATCGATGAAGCGAATATTTGAAGGCAAGTATTCTAACCCTTGTTCCAGTTCAGTCTGGACAAGCTATGTAATTCATGTATTCTTTCGCATGAAGTTTTTAACGATGAAGTTTAAAGCCAATTCTTTCGGCTAGACTTATATTATGATTCTGTTAAGCATGATTAACGTTTACCGAGTTATATTGGTAAGGTTTTCAATCGAAGACCAAGTATGATAAAATGTTTTTGCCGTTTAACGACAAGCACGTGAGGTTGCTACAACTTAAACGTATACACGTTTAATGAATGTAGTGTTGATCAACATAGAGTACTGTGGGCTGATCACCCAGAAGAGCTCGTAAGTTATGTCGGTCTTACGGACTTAGTGCCGGGTTATCCTTTTCAAAAGAAATTATGAACTACTCATAGTCTTGAGCCTTAGTTGATATTCTACTGAATATTGTTGTTCGAAAACATTTTGAATGAAAAGAAGTGCTATTTTGAATTATCGATAGTACTTCGTAACTATTGTTCAGTTACTGAAGATATATGAGTTCTATGTTTCAAGCATGTTGTTTATTAGAATTATAGTACTTGCTGAGCTAGTCATGCTCACTCTTGCTTGAACCACATGAAAACAGCCAAGATCGAGCGGACCGAAGGCTCAGGCAAGGCGAAGACGAACCCTTAGATTACTTATGTAATAGAATAGTTGAATGTCTGTAATATATTGAATATTATTACAAGAACAAACAAATGGGTTATAAAGAACCTGGGGAATGTAATATTATTTTGAATATATAGAAGATATATTAGTTCTTTTGAGACTTTTCAATTGAATGAATATATGAATGGTAGTACCGTGTAGCACCATCTGTTGTGTTGGAAGATACCCGAATTTGGGGGTTGTCACAGGTTGGTATCGAAGCATTAGGTTATAAAACATAAGGGGGGATTAAAAAAAAAAATCTTAAGTCATAACATTAAGAGAAGTCAAAGAAATACAAGAAGAAAATAACCTTATAAAAATGCATTATAATTATGTTATGTGCTTTTATTATTCTACTGACGTGTACTAATCAACTTAATTATTTTGTTTAGATGTCAGGAGTAAACAGAATGTTTGTAGATGGTCAGGCCATTAGTGAAGAATCAGTGAACCAAATAGAGATTTTACCGAACCCCATAGCAGCATATCCGGAGGTGGTAGTTATTGAGTCTGGAGACTCAGATGATGCTGACTATATGTCAGTATTCGATGGGATGATAGAAGAGGAAGTAGAGACAGTGTCCTTTAATCTGGTAGCTATAGTAGCGGAGATAGCTCCTGGAGGGTCAATGATGTCTCTGTTTATGTCAGTGTTGGATAGAAATATCCATTACTTTTAGGAGGCCAAGGAGCTGAAAGCAGAGCCCCGAATGGTTATAGAGGACAAGATTGATGTCGAGTCCATGTGGGAGCAAGAACATGACGAGATGATTTTGGCTAAGGACAAAGTCCACGAGTTAAAGCACGAGGTCTTTGAGCTCAAGGAGGAGCTAAAGACCAAGGTGCAGAAGATAGGGAGGATATCCTATATCTATAGGAGTTCTCACACAGATTTTCAGCAGCAGGTAGCTGGTTATCCTGTAAAGGTGGGGCAAACACGGTATACTATTAGCTGTGATATTATTGCCGGTCTTGCCAAGGCAGATTTCGATAATGCCTTGAGGCAGATGTAGACTAGCAGTAGCTAGAGTAATATGTAAATATTTGTAACTAGTAGTGACGTAAAGCCCTTATTGTATAGTATAGGGTAGTCTTTTGTAAATCCCAAATTTTGAAAAGCGATAGCGGGAAAGTAATGTAATCATCTTAGGCTGTGTAATGTAACCGATGTAGTATTATACTACAAAGAATGAATATAAGTTTTTTTATGGGAAAACAATGAGTAATGGATGTTGAATTTTTGATTATTAGTAAATAATAACTAATAAAGGAAAGGAATAATAATGAAATGTGTTTATTATATCAGCAAAATGCCGCCGAGAAGAGTGCAACTTAACCAAGGAGCGAATGTGAATCAACCGGAGGGAGGTCTGGTTAACCCGATGTAGGAGTTTGTTAATTTATTAACAGCGGCCTTTAATAGAACAGGGGCTAATATCCCCGTAAATCCAGGAGTAGCACGAGCTACTACCTTTAAGGATTTCAAGAGCGTGGGTCCGCTGGAGTTCAAAGGAACTACGGACTCTATTGAAGCCCAAACGTGGGTTAAGGAGATAGAGAAGGCATTTGTGATAGCAAATGTCGACGAGGCCCAAAAGGTTGCCTTTGCGACCTACATGATGAAGGGAGAGGCCAACTTTTGGTGGGAAGCCAATCAGGCTAGGGCCGAGATAGTGAATCTGACGTGGGAGAGGTTCATGGAGATATTCTTCGAGAACTATATTCCCACGAGAATGCAAGGGAGGATGGAGATGCGGTTTCTAGAGTTGAAACAAGGGGACATGACGGTTCCCCAATACACCGCTAAGTTTAATGAACTGGCAAGGTTCGCTCCACATCAAGTGGATACTGAGGTGAGAAAGGCGCGACGATTCGAGCAGGGCTTGAAACCATGGCTCTATAACCGCATATCGGTGTTCCAAAGTACTTCTTTTGGAACCGTTTTAGAGAAGGCGATAATCGCCAAAGGTGGTAGCGAGGCTTTGAGTCAATACCACAAGGACAAGAAGAGCAAGGTTAAAGTAGACGGGAGAGTAAAGATCAAGGGAGCCAGTGGTGAAGAGGAAGTTACTTAGCTCTGGGAATACTGGAGTGAAGCAAGGAGACCCGAAGAGAAGAATGGAGGCCTACAAGACCTGTAGAAAGACTCACTTAGAAGCCTGTCTCAAGGGGAAGGCCGTCTGTTACAACTGTGGACAGGAGGGGCACATTGCGCCTAACTTTTCGAGTCTAAAGAAGAATCATGGATGCTTTGTGTGTGGGTTAACCGACCACATGGAAAATAACTGCCCGAAGAAGGGGATGAACGGGAACTGGGGCGCTAATAGCGGTAAGTTAGCTATTAGTGGACCAGCGCAGCCGGGTAGGCTGATGGGTCGTACCTTTAACATGATAGTCTAAGATGCAATTGCATCAGGGGATGTTAACGTAGGTATTATTCCGATTAACGACATAAATGCTTACGTGTTGTTTGATTCGGGTGCTACTTATTCGTTTATAGTGTGCGATTTTGCTAGACGATTAGGATTACTTCCCAAAAAGTTGCCTATACCTTTAAATATTAAGGTAGCGAACGAAGAGATAATTCCTGTTGAAGATATTCATAAGAGTTGTTGTGTAGACATATGGGGTTATAAATTATCAGTAGATTTGTTACCTATAAAGTTAGAAGAATTCGTAATTCTCAAAATGGATTGGTTAGTGAACCATGCGGCAATTATAGATTGTCAAAAGAAATGTGTGAACATTAAGACGTTAGAACAACCTCATGTAGTATTTTATGGGAATAGATCGTCGGGACGTTCGTGTTGTCTAACCATGACACAAACTAGGAAATTACTGAGAAAGGGATGTGTAGATTACCTGTGCCATGTTGTGGATACCCAGAGAGTGGTAGCAACCATGGAACAAATACCTATAGTAAGAGAATTCGCCGATGTATTTCTGAGTGAATTGTCCGGTCTTCCACCGGATAGGGAGACAGAGTTTGTGATAGACATTGTGCCAAGAGAGGCACCAGTTTCCAGGGCACCGTATCATATGGCGCCAGTGGAAATGAAGGAGTTGATGGTGCAGTTGCAAGAACTGTTGGACCGGAAATACATTCAACCGAGTGTTTCGCCGTGGGGAGCACCGGTACTGTTTGTCAAGAAGAAGGACGGATCGTTAAGACTTTGTATCGACTATCGAGAGTTGAACAAATTAACGATAAAGAATAAATACCCATTTGCCTAGGATTGATGATCTTTTTGATCAATTGAAAGGGGCTAAGTATTTTTATAAAATAGATCTAAGAACGGGGTATCACCAGTTGAAGGTTAGGAAGGAGGATATACCAAAGACAACATTCAGGACTCGTTATAGTCATTACAAGTTCCTGGTGATGTCGTTAGGGTTGACAAATACACCAGCTACATTTATGGATATGATGAACATAGTGTTCAAATAATATTTGGACAATTTCGTAGTGGTGTTTATAGATGATATTCTAGTCTATTCCAAGACGCTAGAAGATCATGTTGAACACCTAAGATTAGTGTTGGAGACACTTAGGAAGGAGAAGTTGTATGCGAAGTTCACTAAGTGTGAATTTTTGTTAGAGAAGGTGCAGTTTTTAGGTCATGTCATTGACCATGAGGGGATTTCAGTAGATCCAGCGAAGGTGGAAGCCGTGATGAATTGGGAACAACTGAAAACGCCGACTAAGGTACGGAGTTTCCTAGGGTTAGCAGGTTACTATCGGAGATTCATGCAGGATTTTTCAAAGATAGCTACTCTGTTGACTAACTTGATGAGGAAGACGGTGAAATACGCTTGGACTAACAAATGTGAGGACAGTTTTCAAGAACTGAAGAAGAGGTTGAGTGAAGAGCCTGTTTTGTCATTACCCGATGACACAGGAAATTTTGTAGTTTATAGTGATGCTTCGCATAGAGGAATTGGTTGCGTGCTCATGCAGCATGGCAAGGTCATTGCGTATGCATCTAGGCAGTTGAAGGATTATGAGAAAGTTTACCCTACTCATGATCTGGAACTGGCCGAAGTAGTTTTTGCTCTAAAGATATGGAGACATTATCTTTATGGAGAAAAATGTGAGATATACACGGACCACAAAAGTCTAAAATATATCTTCACACAGAAGGAGTTGAATATAAGGCAGAGGAGATGGCTGGAATTGATAAAGGATTACGATTGTGAAATCCTGTATCATCCGGGAAAAGCCAATGTAGTTGTCGATGCCCTAAGTAGGAAGGGTCGGGAAAAGTTATCTTTGTTAACGGATCAAACTAAGTTAATAACAGAGATGGCTAGGACGGAGTTGGAAGTGAAGCTGCCAAGTGAAGCAGGACAAATTCTGTTTGCGATGGAGATGCAATCTACCATCGTAGAAAGAGTTAAGGAGGTACAACTCAAAACTGATGAGTGTGACCGGATGAAGGAGCGACTGGCCAATGAAAAAGATATTAAGTACAATCTTTATAATGAGGGATTATTAAGATTTGAAGGAAGAATTTGGGTTCCGAATGAGACGGAATTAAAGGAGCAGGTTCTACAAGAGGCTCATAGTTCGATATTTTCGATTCATCCTGGTAGCACTAAGATGTATCAAGATCTTCGACAGAGTTTCTGGTGGCTGAACATGAAGAGAGAAATAGCAGAGTACGTGAGTAAGTGCTTGACTTGTCAGAGAGTTAAGGCCAAACATCAACGACCAAGTGGCTTGCTACAGTCATTAGAAATTCCGGAGTGGAAATGGAGAATATCACGATGGATTTTTTGGTGGGACGTCTGACTACTCAGATGGGGTATGATGCAATTTGGGTAATAGTGGACGGTTGACAAAGTCGGCTCACTTTTTGCCAATTAGGGTCAAGTATAACTTAGACCAATTAGCTAGACTTTATATTAAGGAAATAATTTCCAGACATGGGGCACCAGTATCGATTGTGTCAGATCATGACCCACGATTCACGTCGAACTTTTGGAGGAGTCTACAAGCGCAGTTAGGAACGCAGTTGAATTTGAGTACAGCGTATCATCTACAAACAGATGGACAGAGCGAGAGAACAATTCAAATGTTAGAAGATATGTTAAGATCTTGCGTCATCGATTTCAAGGGTAGTTGGGATGATCATCTACCATTAGTGGAGTTTGCGTATAACAATAGTTTCATGCAAGCATAGGTATGCCGCCTTACGAAGCTTTGTATGGGAGGAAATGCACAACACCACTGTATTGGGATGAGGCAGGAGAACGCCGAATGTTGGGACCTAAATTCGTGCAACAGACAGCGGTCATTGTCAAGAAGATACAAATGCGTCTTCTAGCAGCTCAAGACAGATAGAAGAAGTTTACGGATTCGCATAGAGAGAATAGAGAATTTTAAGTAGGTTCGTACGTATTTTTAAAAATATCTCCTTGGAAAGGAAATATACGTTTTGGAAAGAAGGGAAAGTTAAGTCCGAGGTTTATAGGACCTTTTGAGGTATTAAAACGGTTGGGCGAGGTAGCTTATATGATAGCATTACCTCCAAACCTAGAACGAATACATAACGTATTTCACGTGTCGGTATTGCGTCCTTATAAGCCGGATTATAAGCACGTAATAGAGTATGAGCCTATTCATATCGAGAAGTACTTAACGTACGAGGAAACACCGTTTCAAATTATCGATAGAAAAGAACAAGTTCTGCGGAATAAAGTCATACCTTCCGTGAAGGTGATATGGAAGAACCACGATGTAGAAGAAGCAACGTGGGAGTTAGAAGAAATGATGAAAAAGAATTACCCTCATTTGTTAGTGTATTTTTTTTATATAGCGAGATTCTGGGGACAAAATCCTTATAAGGGGGAGAGAATGTAACGCCCCGGAAAATCGAACCTTTTGTAAATACTCTTAATAATGAATAAAATAATATTATTTATTATTATTATATATTCGTAAGATGAATGTCGTTATATAACCTAGAAACCCCGAAACGTCATAGTATTTTAATTACATGGGATAATTAAAGTGATTGAATTTCTAAGACGAAAATAAAAGTTTTTCGTGAAATTTTCTGAAAAACACTATTCATCAATTTCTGCTTGGGAATTATTTTTGAACTTCCGATAAATACGTAACGTTATAATATCAATGTGATATGGATTATGTAATAATAATCTAAATATGTAAAACGTAATATTTTGCCTGCAGACTTAATTTCCGAACGTTAGGTTTATTAAGCGTTAAGGAAAGAAAGTTGTAATCGTATGATGCGTATGCATTATACGAGGTAATGAACGTAAGTATAATACGACGTATTATACTATTAAGAATGGAAAAGAAATAATGTATATTACAAATAAATATACGAGTTAGCATACGAGAATTATACGAGGTGTATAGTATGTAAGTTGTTAATTAAAGGTAATGGACTTGTAGGATTATTAGCTTAATGATAGAAGTCCAATAGAATGTGATACTCAAGCCCAAGTGTTTGATAAATCATAAGTCCAATCTATTTGTAGCATAAGCCCTTTAAGGAATTAGCTAGATAAATTAGTAAGCCCAATGATAAGCCATGATCCATGGAGAAATCCAAGTGTAAGTGGGTAGACTTAATGGGAAAACAATTTGTGTGTTGAGCAAGTGTTGTGATGGCCAAGAAATAGAAGTGGCTAGCAAGTAACTAAGTTGTAAAGTTATGAATAGTAAGGAGGTGAAACTGAGGAGGTTAATTAAGGAGGTTGGATGGCCTAAATGTCTATTATGCCCTCACTTTGGATAGCCTATAAATAGGAGAGTTGGTTGATCATTTTTCATTGTTCAACTTTCATCCAAAAAAAAGTAACTTATTGGTTAGAGAGAATAAGCACTTTTAAAGCCAAATCAACCTTTTGCTAGATTTCAAAGAAGAAGACTTTAGTCATCAAAGGTAAATGATCTTATGATCTATTAGTCTATCTCTACCATAATAATATTGATAAGAGAAGTATGATTGTATGCTAAGAACCTATAAGAAGTCATTGATGAATGAACTTAAGCCGAATAAGTTGAATAAGCAACTTTAACTCTAATAAGTTGATAGAATCATGAAGAACTTGTCATATGTTGGTCATATGATGTTAGTATGTTCAATATAGTATGAGAACATTGATTGATGGACTTAAGTTCATAGTAAGTCATAAGCATGAGAAATAGTAGTTAATAAGTTAAATAAGTCATTGACTTATGAGAATAAGTAAAAACCTACTTTGATGATAAGTTGGTGTGATAAGTAACTTGAAATGTTCATGTGTTGGTTAAAATCCATTTAGAATCATTAGGAATGAAGTTTTGCCGGAATTCACACGATTGGACGATAATCGTTGAATTCGTGAAATTCTTGGAATGGAAGTCGTATTTTGTGTTTGAAGTCAGAAACGCTGGTTTTCGATGGAGACAAGTCATATTTGGCATTATAGAGTTGCGGACTCGAAAATGACCAAATTCTGACTTAGAACGAAGAGACGAGCGTTGAACGTTCACGAACGTTTATCGTTTTCGTTAAAAATGGACTAATAGGGAAAATTTTAGCAAACGAAGTCAAATAGATAAAATTCTTGCATGAACGCATAGAGTATATAATTTGTGAACCGTAGGCTTTTGAACGAGCCAATTCGGACTTATAACGAAGATGTTATGAGTCTGGGAGTTTTGTAAAATTTTTAAATTTTGCAAACTATCTCGAGAGCACTGAGTTGGCATCATGCGCCAACCCAAGACCAAAAAGGTGGTACTGCAGTGCATAGCCTGATGTCGTTGCCTCTGTTGATTATCGGCAGTAGTCGTAAGCTGTAGCGTTAACCGATAGAGTAAAGTGTGGCACCGCAACGCCATGTCCGGATGCCAGGTACTGCTAACTCGCTCCACATCGCGAGATGAAGAGCAATGGGTGGCGCCGCAACGCCAACCCTAGGAATTTGTCAGTAAAAAATGATTACATGTATAACTTAAATAGTAAACCAGTAGAAGTTAATTGAGGATCTTAATAGGTATTATAAGGTACTTGTAAACCTTATGAATGATTATTAAGAGTTAATAATCTATTAAAAGTGAACGTAATGTGAATGACATAATGAAAAACCGGAAACCATAATAACAGATCTAAGTCAGAATTTAGATTGAGATGAAGGGTAAGATATAATAATATACTTACTTGATTATATAAGACCTAATGTGGTATGTTATATGATCATGTATTGTAGAAACTTAGAGACTTAAAGTGTACGTGTGATAATCAGTAAGCAGACGCTGAAGGCAAGTATTCTAACCCTTGTTCCAGTTCAGTCTGGAGAAGCTGTGTAATTCATGTATTCTTTCGCATGAAGTTTTTAACGATGAAGTCTAAAGCCAATTCTTTCGGCTAGACATATATTACGATTCTGTTAAGCATGATTAACGTTTATCGAGTTATATTGGTATGGTTTTCAATCGAAGACCAAGTATGCTACATTGTTTTTGTTGTTTAACGACAGGCACATGAGGTTGCCACAAATTAAACGTATACATGTTTAATGAATGTAGTGTTGATCAACATAGAGTACTATGGGCTAATCACCCAGAAGTGCTCGTAAACTATGCCGGACTTATGGACTTAGTGTTGGGTTGTCCATTTCAAAAGAAATTATGAACTACTCATAGTCTTGAGCCTTAGTTGATTATACTGAATATTGTTGTTGGAAAACATTTTGAATGAAAAGAAGTGCTATTTTGAATTATCGTTAGTACTTCGTAACTATTGTTCAGTTACTGAAGATATATGAGTTCTATGTTTCAAGCATGTTGTTTATTAAAATTGTAGTACTTACTGAGCTAGTCATGCTCACTCTTGCTTGAACCATATGAACACGACAAAGATCGAGCAGACCGAAGGCTCAGGCAAGGACAAGGGCAAGGCGAAGACGAACCCTTAGATTACTTATGTAATATAATAGTTGAATGTCTGTAATATATTGAATATTATGACAAGAACAAACGAATGGGTTATAAAGAACCTGGGGAATGTAATATTATTTTGAATATATAGAAGATATATTAGTTCTTTTGAGACTTTTCTATTGAATGAATATATGAATGGTCGTACCGTGTAGCACCATCTGTCGGGTTGGAAGATACCCGGATTTGGGGGCGTCACAATATGAGTACTTAGATAATAAAGTAGTAAGATGTCATGTTATAGCTATATTACTCCTAAACATGATTCATATGTATTAAGCATGATGATTACATTATTTTTATGTTTTAGTGACATATAACTTATAAGTTAAACTTATGGTAATGAACTCAAGTATAATCATGTGGTATATGTCAAACTCTAGCATGAATGTACGTTAATAGGTATGTATAGGTGTATGTTAGAGTTGGACTAAAGTCAGGAAGTGCAGAAGCTCAATCCTGGTCAGAGCCAAGGGACAGTGCAGCTGCGCCACCCTGCAATCTTCCCAAGATGATCTATTTTTAGTCTGAAGTATTAAGGCATGCTTATATGATTGCTTTACTTTGTAATGTATGACTAATAAGTCATATAATGTGTTGATAAGCATGTTATGTGATGACTTGATTCTTTTAAGTGTAGACTCATACTAGTTTACACATACTAATTGAAAGACCGACTTGTTAATATTAGGTCGTTTCATCACAAGTAATTAAAGCTAGAATTATATTGTAGCTGAGCAAACAGGTAAGTATCCTAAAACCTTGCATTACTTTATTCGACACATATCGTAAGCAAGTTTCTTGAACACTACTTTTGTTAAGAAAGTTTCCCTAAACTTACTCTAAATTATATTGAGCAAGTATCCGAATTTATTGTGTTGCAAGTTTCCTAACTTACACAACTTTGAGTTTGTGAAAGTTTTCCTATCCTTCACATAATGCATTGAGCAGGATATTGTTGAATTGAAAGTTATTCATTTAAGCTTGAAATCTTATTTCCAAGCATGCTATTAAGTGGTTTAATTACTTTATAGTTATTCCACATCAATATTATTGACATTCGCACTCAGTGCACTTAAGCTCGTACAGTCTTGCACTTGTACATCATTTAAAGTTCAATAATTCTTGAACTATCATAAATAGAGTCTGAACCTTTGTCCGGTCAGACAAGCCTATGAAGTTTTATAAAAGCTATCCAAACCAATTGATGGTAAGGATTCTTAGACTGAAAGAACACCCCTCTTGTGATAGAGGAGTACCTCAGGTATCTAATATAAAATACAACAGAGCAGATTTAAATGTTATGCATATACATAGTGTACGTGAGGCTGATCCCCTCAAGTACTTATTCTGTAGTCAGTAACCAAAGGGTTAATTATCTATTAATTCCATTGGAGTGTTATAGTTCAAAGTCTACTTGACTAGAAGTTATTCTAAAAGCAATCATTATATTTGCTTATGATATTCATATTGTTGAATCCTTCAAATATTCATATTATTGAATCCATTCCCAAATATTTTTTTATTCATCATGATATATCCTTATTGTTGTATTTAAACTTGTTGAGCAAACTTGTTGCTCATCCTTGCTATATCATGAATTATATTGCAGCTAAGCCCAAGACCTCGGGAAAGGACAAGGGTAAAGGGAATATGTAGGATAATTGCGAGAAGCAGAATTTATCTTATGCTTAGTTTAAATTACGATTATGTAATGTGAACCCGAATATTTATTTTAGGGTATGATTGTAAGATGATATTAAGGTTATCGTATCTTGGGACTAGTAACACCTTTTGAATGAACGACGTACGTTTATTATATTTCGCATTTTAGTTATCATATGTTGTTTAGAGGTGGATGTTAGTATTTTATCGTGATAATCGGACCGGGGTCAGAGGACCCGAATTCAGGGGCGTCACAAGGGGCACATATCGCCAAATTTCCCAAAACCAAAGAAGATCAGGGGATGTTTTGCTTATGGATCAACAGAGCACCAGATAAAGGATTGCACGATGAAAGGAAGTGGTGGAGCTGGCGGAGGCCAGGGAGGAGGGAGTAAGTTAATGATTGGTGGAACTGCTACCCAACCTTTAACATGACCGTCCAGGATGCAGTAGCTACAAAGGATGTGGGGTCAGGTATAATCCCAATCAATAATATAATTGCTTATATTATTTGAATCGAGTGCCACCTATTCTTTTATATCTGAAGATTTGGCTAGTAAACTTAGTACACCTCGAGAACGTTTAGAAAATCCTTTGAACATAGAAGTTGCAAATAAGGAAATAATCCCTGTGGAATACGTTTATCGAAAATGTCTTGTAAACATTAGAGAATATGAACTGAGTGTAGACTTGATTCCTATTAGACTAGGAGAATTGGACGTAATACTGGGAATGGATTGGTTATATAACCATGCAACGGTAATTGACTATCAGAACAAGTGTGTAAACATTCAGACTCCGAGTAAGTCTAAGGTGGTGTTTTATAGAAGCTCATCGCTTAAGTAATCGTGTTGTGTTACAATGATGCAAGCCAAGAAATTGTTAAAGAAAGGATGTGTAGGTTATATAGCTTACATCGTAGATACTCGGAAAAAAGGAGTTGAAATTAAAGATATACCTGTAGTGAAAGAATTTCAAGATGTGTTTCCAGACGATCTGCCTGGTCTTCCGCCAGACAGAGAAATCGAATTCGTAATAAACTTAGCACCGGGAACAACACCAATTTTGAAAGCTCCATATCGTATGACGTCAGTAGAAATGAAGGAATTGATTATACAACTTCAAGAGTTATTGGATAAGGGTTACATTCGACCGAGTGCGTCTCCTTGGGGAGCACTACTATTATTCATTAAGAAAAAGGACGGATCGATGAGGCTCTATATTGATTATCGGGAATTGAACAGAGTAAGAATCAAGAACAGATATCCATTACCGAGGATAGATGACTTATTTGATCAACTGAAGGGAGCGAAATATTTCTTGAAGATCGACCTATGGACAGGATATCACCAACTGAAAGTGCGGGATGAGGACACACCAAAGACTGCGTTTTGAACCCGTTATGGACATTACGAGTTTTTGGTCATGTCATTTGGTTTCACTAATGCTCCGGTATCATTCATGGACTTGATGAATCAAGTTTTCAAGCCATACTTGGATAAATTTGCAATGATTTTCATCAATGACATCTTGATCTACTCGAAGATAGAGGAAGAACACGCCGAACATCTGAAGATTGTTTTGGAGGCACTATGGAAGGAGAAGATGTATGCAAAATTTTCAAAGTGTTAATTTTGGATGAAGAGGGTTCAATTCTTAGGCCACGTGGTGGATGAGAATGGAATCTTAGTAGACCCCGAAAAAGTCGAAGCAGTAAGTAATTGGGAACAACCGAGAACCCCGACAAAGGTGAGATATTTCTTAAGGTTAGCTGGGTACTATCGAAGATTCATCCAAGATTTTTCTAAGATAGCGACCCCGTTGACTAATCTGATGAGGAAGACGGTGAAATTTGTATGGACCGACAAATATGAAGAGAGTTTTCAAGAGTTGAAGAAGAGATTAAGTAAGGCACCTGTATTATCATTACCAGATGATACATGAGGATTTGTGGTGTATAGTGATGCGTCGCATAGAGGACTGGGCTATGTACTGATGCAACATGGCAAGATCATTGCGTATGCATAACGACAACTGAAGGATTATGAAAAACGATACCCTACTCGTGACATAGAGTTAGTGGCAGTAGTTTTGTGTTAAAGATATGGATGCATTATTTGTACATGGAGAAATGTGAGATATACACGGACCACAAGAGTCTGAAATATATCTTCACACAGAAGGAGTTGAATATGCATCAGAGAAGGTGGTTGGAATTGATTACGGATTATGATTGCGATATTCTTTATCACCCAGGGAAAGCGAATGTAGTGGCCGATGCGCTAAGTAGGAAAGGAAGGGAGGAGTTATTTCAATTGACGACTCAATAAGAGTTAATAAGAGAAATGGGGAAATTGGAAATAGAGGTAAAGGGACCGGAGAGGTCTGAAGAGAAGTTATTTTTAATGGAAGCTTGTCCGACATTGTTGGATAGAGTAAAAGAAACACATGAGAAAGATGAAGAATGTGAGAAGATCAGGAAAAGGATTACAGAAAATGAGGAAAAGAAATTTCTACTGGATAAAGATGGTATATTAAGATTCAAAGGAAGAGTGTTGGTACCAGCGATAACCGAGATAAGAGAAGAGATTTTGCATGAGGCACACAATACGACGTATTCCGTTCATCCGGGAAGCACTAAGATGTACCGAGACTTGAGGCATCATTTTTGGCGGCCCAATTTGAAACGAGAAGTCGCAAAGTGCGTTAGTTGATGTTTGACTTGCCAACACATAAAAGCAGAGCATCAGCGGCCGAGTGGTTTACTACAACCGTTGGAAATATAGAGTGGAAATGGGAGCACATTACGATAGATTTCATGGTAGGACTTCCAGTTATGCAGAAGGGTTATGATGTCATTTGGGTTATCGTGGATCGACTTACAAAGACCGCACATTTTCTACCAATCAAGATCTGATATAGTTTAAATCAGTTAGCCAATCTGTACGTAAAGGAAATTATTTCACGACAAGGAGTGCCGGTATCGATTGTTTCTAATCGAGATCCGCGTTTCACATCAAAATTATGGAAAAGCTTGCAAGAGAAGATAGGGACAAAGTTAAGGTTAAGTATCGCTTATCATCCTTAGATAGACGGACAGAGTGAGCGAACAATACAAACACTAGAATATATGCTTAGGACTTGCGTGATGGACTTCAAGGGAAATTGGGATGACCACCTACCCTTAGTCGAATTTGCATATAATAATAGTTACCATGCGAGTATCGGCATGCCACTATGCGAAACTCTTTACGGAAGGAAGTGCAGAATGCCATTATATTGGGATGAAGTCAGAGAACGACGAATACTCAGACCAGAGTTAGTACAACAAACCGCAGACGTGGTGATAGTGATAAGGGCCAGACTAGTAGCAGCTCAAGATCGCCAGAAGAAGTACGCAGACTTGCATCGGCAAGACCAAGATTTTAAAGTCGGCAGTTTTGTATTCTTAAAGGTATCTCCATTGAAGGGTAAGATCCATTTTGGCAAGAAAGAAAAAATAAGTCCAAGATTCATAGGACCGTTAGAGATACTGAAGCGAGTGGGCGAGGTGGCAAACAAAGTTGCACTACCACCCGAGTTAGAGCACATCCATAACGTGTTTCACATATCCATGTTGCGTTCGTACAAGCATGACTACAAACACGTGATTTCGTATGAACCCATTAAAGTGGAGAAGAAATTAGCGTATGAAGAAATTCCTGCCCAAATCCTACATAGGAAGGAGAAAACTTTACGGAACAAAGTCATTTCATCTGTAAAAGTACTTTGGCATAACCATGATGTCGAGGAGGCTACGTGGGAGTTAGAAGATATGATGGTGAGGAATTATCCCTATCTATTTGTGTAACCCTGTAGCAATTCTGGGACAGAATTTTTATAAGGGGGGAGGATGTAATACCTGAGAATTTCCATGTCTTATTAAATGAATATATTAATGGAAATAAGTATTCATTTGAATGAAAATGATTTTGTGTTAGGAGACGAGTTAACTCAATTATATTAAAGTGATTATTGTGGAGTTGTAATAAACTCATTGAAATGCCTTGGTGTGGCACCGTAATGAGAAATAGTAGTGATTAAATTAATTAATGAAAGAATTGTTTAGGCAAACCAGTAATTGATAGTTATTAAAGAATATTGATTAATTGCATATAGTTATGCGATTCCATATAAGGAATACACTTTTAAACTAGTAATATCACCAATATGACAGTTAATTCATGTTGGGTAAAAATATTATGGAGATGGATGTTGAAACTGGCTTAAAGCTAAACCAGTTTGGCACTACCAGGGTACGACGCAGTTTGCTCCATCCTAACAGTACAAACTGGCGCAGCTGCGCCAGTGATCAGTTGAAGATAATTAATTTTCTATTTTATAAATAAAATGGATCAATTTTGTTATATGTGTGACATTAATAAATCATAGGATAAAAATATATTATGAAGTACCAAGTAGTACATTGAAATCATGTACAATTGCAATACAAGAATAATTAAATATCCGGGTATCCTAGAAACTGATAAAGGAATTAAATGTTTAAATAAATATTAATATTAAATAAGGTTATAATATTGTTATGTGAATAGTAGAAATAATTATGGAACTACCTGGACAATAATACCAAGCTACGGTATTTTATTATCTGTACTTAATGTACATGGATTATATGATGCGAGTATATAACTAATTCCTAATTTTCCTAATATAGTAACACTTGGACATTAAAACCATTTTTGGGTAATAAAGTAACTGAATTGGACTTAGATTACTTATTTCTGAGATTTTTTGCTCTTGTTTCAAATTGAGTGACACAATAGTACATGAACAGTGGTCTAAAAGCTAAGTTACGTAACTTCCAAGCTGCTAAACATAGGTGATTATGGCTAGCAAGATGGCTGGTATTGGGTTGTTAAATAACTCCTTAATAACCATTGTTCCCTTCCATTACACCATGTACCCCAACATTGTGTAATTCAAAGGTCCAGTCCAAATTTTCCTTTATAAATAGAAGCTTGATTTTTAGTTTTTGATGTTTGTAATTGTCTGAGTTTGAGAGTTTTAAGTTGCTGAGCAATTGTAGAAGCATACTCAGTGAGTAAGAAGTTCAATTCAAGCTTAAGAAGGTATAAGTTCTAATTATGTTCTTGAATTGGGTCTTATTTTAATCTTGAAATTCCTTGATTTTCTATGTCAATCAAGATGAATTAACATGTTATAATGTGTTTAGGAAGTATACTTACATGTATGGACTCTTTAACGATGGTTCAGAACAAGTTTAAATGGATAGGAATCAAGTTGGTTGTTACTCTGCAAAATAGAATCTGCTTACTGCCTCTGATCCTGACATGGTGTAGATGTGCCCTTGTTATACTAGGGTGTAGCGTAGCTGCGCTGTACCCCATAATAAGTTTCTACTTTTTATTATACTATATGTTGTGAACTTGGTATTATAACTTAATATGTACCTGAAAAGAAGTATAGCATGAGATTTAAAGTCTTCTTATATGGTAAGAAGGAATCAACATGATTTAGTGAAGAGGTTATGACTACACTTAAAATGTTGAACACAAACTTTGATGTAATTTATGTGTTACAAATTCTGAACTTAGTATCTTATACACATGATGGATTTTAGATGTACATAAACATGATATGGTGTTCACAGTGTCATTGTCATGATCAAACTTGTTAGACCTTGTGTTAGAGAAGTTTTAAGAAAAAGCTTGATATGTTAGAGTTAAAATACATGAACGCTATATGATGAAAGTTATGATCTTGGAAAGATGTTAATATGATTTAGTTATATACTAAGAATTTAAAGTTACCTTGTATGTGATTAATTGCATTGTTCAAATTTCAAATAATTTCAAAAGCAAACTTGGATATGTTTTCAAGCTATGTGCATTTAGCATAAGTTGTTAAGTTTTGAGAATCTAAAATAATATGTCTACATTCAATATATCTCTAAGCATAACTATTATGTGTTTGATATAACGGTAGTAACCAAGCATGAATATAGGTATGTTTTTAAAGCAATATCAATGCTAGTTTTGAATAAATGATACGAACACTATGAGCATGTTTATTAACAGAATGTGTGACATCATTATGAAGACATGTGGCCAAAGTTATAAAGTAGGGTGGTTATATGATCTTTTAAGCTTTAATTCTATGTATAATCATGAACTAAGAATTTGTAAAAGTGAACTCAAGAATGGTCATATGCCTATATGAGAACCTATAGCATGTATGTATGTTAAATATAAGTGTATTGGTATGTTAGAATCTGACTAAAATTAGGAAAGGAGTAGCTCAACCCTGGTCTAGCAAGGGGACAGGTAAGCTATTTCGCCATAGATCCTAAGCCTTGACAGGCACAATTGCAGTTAGAATCACGAATCGTAAGTCAAACATTTTGACAATCTGATTTTTAATAATTAACTTGTATGATGCCTAAATGGGTAGAAATTGTTTAAACCCTATTGATACACGTGCATATGTGATGATTAAGCAATAAGATAGTGTTTACCCTATATAATGAAAGTTCATGAGTAAAAAGGGTCTTAATCTTGAGCATTGTAATTTTACTTATGAAGTAACTAGGTACTTGATTTCGTGATAAACATATAAGCTGATTTGGTACTGTATGTGTATACTTGAATCATAACAAGCTTAAAGAACGAATGTGTTAACAAATGGGCATCCTATACTTATAATACACCATAAATAGGATTCGAAAGTGTGGATTTCTTAACGTGGATAAACTACGCTTAAGGCAAGTATCCTAAACCATTGCATTACTTTATTCAACGAATACCATAAGCAAGTATCTAAACCTTATCTCTTTGAATGCAAGTTATCTTACGTACTCGTTCAATTGAGCTAGTATGTTTAAACTCTTGTGAATATTATTATTCATGTTGAACTTGGTATTGTTCTTGAATATTGTGAAAGTGTCTATGCCATTTTATTCGGCTAGACTATATGCATGTTTAGAAAACTGTCCAAACCAATTAATTGGTGCGGGAATCCTGAAACCTGAGTTGAACAACCCTTATGGTAAGGGGAGTGTATATTGTTGGAACCCCCAACTAACACGTGAATATTACTATAGGTTATGCATAACATAGAGTATTGTAGACTAATCATCTATAGTACTTGATTCTTTTGGGTTATGAGTTTAATATTGGTAACTCTAGTAGATGTTCAATAGTCTTTAGTGACTGCTCAGTATAAATTATTTTATCTAGTTGGATACGTTGAAAGGTTTTGAATTCATATATATCTGTTGATCTATATTGAATTATCATTTCATATCCCAAAGATTTGATTTGAGAATTGTTGATACTCATTGTTCATGCTATTGTTCTAAGACTCTGAGACTATACCTTGATATATCTAACTCGTGATTTATTACGTATCACCCTTGTTATATATTACTTGCTGAGCAATTTGTGCTCATTCTTGTTTATTTAAAACCTTTCAGTTAAGGCGGAACATGGAAGTGTCTCTGGGAAAGACAAGGGCAAGGGCAAGGCTACCGACTAGCTTATTCCTTTATGTTAAAATTGTTATGTTGTATTAAGACTATCTTCAGACTATGTTTAAGCTTAAGTAGGATTATGTAATAAGTCTTTATTCGATGTTATTTTGTAATCTATTAAGTACTGTAGGTTGTGAAACTTGGGGGAATAATTATAATAAAACATTGTATATTATTATAAATTAGATCTTCAGCTGTGAATGTGTGATTTTAGTTATTATTAAATTACCATGAGCACATGATGAACCAAATTTGAGTGACCAAGTGGTGGTCCGAATTTTGTGGCATCACATTGGGCCTATGTGCAATTATCTTGAAGTAGTGTTGTGACACCCCCAAACCCAGGTACTTCATTCCCACGGGATTTGGTGCTCACTAAATCAAACATTCATATCTAACTACCCATCATAATAAAACTGGATAAATAAAACCTTTCCCATTAAAGGGTTACATAATAAAAATCTCCCAGGTTGTCTAACCTTTAAATACAATCATTCAAATGCGGAAAATTAATAAACTTCATTACAACCATTCAATTAAAATCTGAAAAATCAAATATCAACATATTACAAGTCTTCAATACTTGTTCATCTTTCCTTTTCCCTTACTGGTGCTAGGTACATCAACATTCTCATCTTTAACTATAATAGTTATATAGGCAAGAGTGAGCAAACAAAGCTCACTTGAAACAACAATAAATGAAAAAAATATTTACAACAACTGTCAAAGAAGAGGCTCGATAGAATTAAACAATATGATTTATCAACATTCTGAAATATATAACTGAGGGTACTAAGACCACGAACTATGTCCATAGTTATAAGTAATTTTTCAACTTAAACTTTAACAGTCATAAGACTATAGGGAGTCCTCGTACTTAGGGGGATCAACCCTTCGTACAATGTATTGTGAACAAATATTTCAACGCTAAGCGTAAGCTACCCCTAATAATTGGGTTGTTCATCTCAGTATTTAGAGTACAAGTCCGTACCAAAGTGAGTTTGGTTTGGAAACATTTCAGGGTAATTTGGAATTCAACGAACATAAACTAAGGATTTGTAGAATAAAACCAATAACGTCATACCATAGAATAATCGTAATTGAATAAACATGGTAAATTAAAGTCATGCTTTAGGGATAATCTAATAGCATACAACTTGAATAACTATATCACACCTTGCTTGAACAACATTAAGTCAAGGTTATTTAGAATTGAATACTAAGCATGCATGGTAATATGAATGATAAAACTATTCAAATATATCTGAGCATGCTAAACAACAAGTTAAATATAAGAATAACTTGTTCAATATCAAAAATCAAAGTTTAGAAACCTTGCATTATTATATTGGAAACAATAATTGATTCAACAAGATAATGGATTAGAAAACTTGCATCATTTATAAATTAATCGAATTGGAAACAATAATTGCTTCAATAAGAAAATAGATTAGAGAACTTGCCTTGCTCGTGAGCTAAACCGAACAATTCAAATCACAATATCCTATAAACATATGTCATCATGACATAATTAGTCACTACCACTTTACAAACTTAACTAACTACATTCATCATGTAGGTTTGATTATTTATTCACATAATCAAGTTATAACACAAGTTAATCGTTGATAACATGCTGAAATTAACATTTTACAGTCCTACTATTATCCCATAACAATTCCTTCAAATTTCGAGTACAAAAAGTACCGTCGCATTCATTCTCATTAATTAAGATCAGGGCGCCTACAGTTTATCTTTATACTGTGCGGTAGCGAAGAGATAAGCGTTAATGGTACGACAATAATACTACCCAGTCTCATTGCGGCCATGAGATTAATATTATGCCATATTATCATGCATACAAGAAAGCTAGCGATCTTCGATTGATAGCTTCAAAGAATAGTATGAACAAAAGCCAATTTTGGCCTACAAGCTCCTTTCTAACAGTCTAATTCACATGTAATTCATACAAAGACTTCATGTAAACATAATTCAAGAACTCCTAACATGTTTCTACCTATACAACAACATAAACAACAAATTTAAAACATCTAATTTCACTGTTTTGGATAAAAACTCACTTTTTTATGTTTTTAATGAAAATAAACACTGTGATTTTGTTTTCCAACCAAAATATTTAATTCCAAGCACTTTATCAATGTTTATACATACTCTACCACATTCAATAATCAATTTATCAACTAAACAACTAATTAACCCTTAATTTCTACCTTAAACCAAACAATATATATTCACAAAACTCTTTGTAAAAATATTTTCTTCACAAATTACATACATATTATCAATTTATTGACTATAACTTATGAAAATAGTTTTAACATCATTAGTATATCATATAAAGCCACATAACAACAACAATCTATCCTTACACAAGGATTCTACAGAGAATTAGGGAAGAGAAAAACTAAACTTTAAAAAAAAATAAAAATAGGATGATACCTTGAAGAAGATGATGATACTATCTCTTTGATTGTCAAGCTTTTCTCCTCTTCACTCCCAATTCTATAGGATTCTCTCACTTTTCTTCTTCTCTTCTTCTTCTTCCTCTGAGTTTTTCTTTTCTTCTCTCTTACCTCTCTCTTCTATTCTTACGCCTTAGAATATAACGCATGTAAGATATAATATATATTAATTATATAATATAATACTAACTTAACTGACATCAGTTATTTTTATTTTGAAAACCAAAAGCCATAAGGCTTGTTTGGCTAACCACTAAAAAAATAATCAATTAATACTTATGCCTTGTTTGGTAAAACACAATTAGATTAAAGACTTAATAGGCATTAGGATTGTTTTGCAAAACTGAATTAAAACTCCTTTAAGTTATTTTAATAACTCCTTTATAAAAGGTTATTTGTCACACTTTTATTTAATTACTCTAACACATAAATCAATACCACAAAATTATAATTTTTTGTATAATTATAACTTTATTTAATCAACTAACACAACCTTTTAATTATAAATTCAAATAAAAAGAATAATAATTTAATTAATCAAAACTCTCTAACATAATAATTAAATTAGCATATAATAATTAATTTCTTTAATTATTTATTTAATAAATAATTAACAATTATTCAACAATGAACACATCCATTAAATACTTAAATAATTCAATAAATATTTAATATAACAGTTAAAAAAATTCTGGAATGTTACAAGTGTTATGCCTCGTTTGCACCTATATACAAAGGGTTTGACTTGTATAAAAGTTCAATTTTAGGCAAGATATATCAGTGATGTTTTTAAAAATAGGTTTTCAAACCCTTATGCTCAATAGTAATTGAGGCCTTTGATACTACATTTTATTATGTATTTGGCTTGATTGCTTTTATTTTCAAGATGTGAAGCATCTTCAAGAAAATAAGATACATAGCAGTGTCGAACTCCTTATGGGCATGATAGCCATCCAAGAATATCCAGACACCGTAGATAATTTACAAGCTGGTAGCAACTGAGAAATGTCCATCGTGGGAACCGAATCGAGAATCACAGGCTGAATCTTCGATCACATGATTCCTAGGCTCACATAAGAGATTACTATATACAAAATCATGAAAGAAAACTAGATTTAAATAAATCTAAACCATTCTAGCTTTAACGGTTCCAGTTTAATCACTTTTAAACCGGTTAAAGTTAGAGATAGCTAGATTTAGACAAATCTAGTCCACAGGCTGAAAGATTAAATATCTACATTGCGAAAGTAGTTAAAGCATATATATATAAAAGAAGTAAATATATATATATATATAGACGATCAACTGCCACGAATTTGGAATCCAGGCAGGACTTTGGAATGTAAATTTATATATTTATATAAAAGCAGTAAAAGATTATGAAGTAAACTCCAGGCTAGACAGAAATATATATATATATATATATAAGCGGTAAATGGACACGAAGTAAACTCCAGACCTGGAAGAAATGTAAATATATATATATATATATAGATAGATATAAAAGCAGTAAATATCACGAATATTCTATCTGAGCACACTTTGGCTACTGTGACGCCCCCAAATTCGGGTATCTTCCAACCCGACATATGGTGCTACACGGTGCTATAGTTCACACAAACATTTAATTGAAATGCCTCAAAAGAACGAATATGTCTTATATATATTCCAAAACAATATTACCATTCCCCAGGTTCTTTATAACCATTACAATTGTTCTTGTCATAATATCAAATATTAACATCATTCACCTATACTATTACAAAGGAACTCTATATGTTCGCCTTAGCCTTCCTTTTATCTTTACCAGATCTTTTGGTCTGTTCAGTATTAGTTCCATTCATATGGTTCAAGCAAAAGTCAGCACAACTAGCTCAGCAAGTATGAAAATTCCATTTAAAAAACATGCTTGAAACTTACAAATCGTATATCTTCAATAACTGAACAATAGTTATGAAGTACTATCGATAATTCAAAATATCACTTCACTTTTCTTTAAAACATTTCATAATTAATAACATTCAGTAAAACATCAATTCTGGTCCAAGACCTTGAGCATTTCATACTTTCCTCGAAAAAGGACAACCCAACACCAAGTCTGTATGTTCGACATTACTTATGAGCACGTCTAGGTGATCAGCATATACTACTCTATGTTGTACAACACTACTTTCTTTAAATGTATGTACATTTAAGTTGTGGCAACCTCACGTGCCTGTCGTTTGATGACAAAACGTTTGTTTAGCATACTCAGTCATCATTTGAAAACCACACCAACATAGTTTGGTAAAACTTGACAACAGTTCAATAGATTATAAGAAATCCAAAGAAACATCTTAGGTCTAGCTGAAAGAATTGGCTTCGACTTCATCATACATCGATTCATGCGTAAGAGACATGAATCAAAAAACTTGTCTAGATTGAACATAGACAAGGGTTAGAACACTTGCCTTTATCGTCTACTACTATTATTACACTTTCCCTTTAAGTCTTTTGAGTCTCTACAATACATAACCACATAACATACAACATTAGGTCATAATCAGATATGTATGGTACCTACCGTATCTTACCCTTCTTCTCAATCTAATCATTTATTAGATTTGTTATTAGTTGTTCCAGCTTAAAGCATTACCTTGTTATTATGTTCATGTTTGTGTGATTATCCTCAACCTTTAGTTATCACACTTAAGGTTTATAACATTTTAAACAATGTTACATTAAGTTCATTAATGTTTCACTTCATCATTAACCAACTGTCTTTCTTTTTATCTTCATAAGCTTTCTTTATTATGCAAAATCTAGTCTTTGGTATGCTATGGCCAAACCTTCTACTCTACAACTCGCCATCATGGCATGGGTTCATAGTGTGCCATATTCAGTCTTGGCTGCTGCGCCACCTCTCGACTGTGGTCGCGCCATGATGTGCGATTTCTAGTATGTTCGATTCTACCTCGCTACAATAACTGACCATACTCTACGGGTAGCGTCACGATGCGGACCCTGAGCCTAGATAGTTACCACAGTTCATTTCTTCTGTGAACTTTTCGGGGCCATAACTTATTCGTTTTAAGTCCGAATTGGCTCGTTCACAAGCCATTAGCTCACAAATCACATACTCTACATGTTCATGCAAGAATTTTACATTTTCGAATCAGTTAACTCAAAATTCATCAATTAATTCATTTTAACAAAAATGATAAACATGTGTGAACGTTCAACGTTTATTTCTTCGTTCTAATTCGGAAATCAGTCAATTTTGAGTTCGTAACTCTATAATGTCAAATATAACTTATCCCCATCGAAAATAAACGTTTCCAAGCTCAATGTCAAAATTTGACTTCCATTCCGAGAATTTCACGATTTCGACGATTATTGTCCAAACTCATGAATTCCGCTATAACTTCATTAATTAAGATTTGTTCATTGTTTGAAATGGATTCAATCAATCATATTAACATCTTAACATACATATTTCATTAACTTATATACATGATAAGTTCTTACTTGTTCTTCATAAGTTTATGACTTATATAAGTATAAATTGCTTATTCCTGACTTATTAAAGCTTAAGTCCATTAATTATCCATTCCTAATTCTTCTTAGAATACAAGTTCTACCACTACTCACTTCTCTAACAATTGAAGAGAGGGAGAATGATGGTTTAGTATCATTACATTTAATGATCACTTGATTCTTTCTTATTCTAACTTCTTACTTCTAGAACTAACAAAGTCTAATTTTTCTAGCTTTTTATCTCTAACCAATAAGTTATCAGTTGTTGGTTGAATTTAACAAGTAACAAATGAATAATCTAGCTCTCTATTTATAGGATTTCTAAGGTGAGGGTATAATGGTCAATAAACCAATCCCACCTCCTTAATCCACCTCCGTACTATTTATTACTTAGCCATCAAGTTTACTTGCTCATCATAAATCATATCCTTTGTTTGCCCACCAAGATCACCCATGTGATCATGGGGCCCACATGGGTTGCCCCATGGATCATCTTTACCCATTGGATTCTTAGTTTGGGCTTTATGTTTAATTAACATAATTTATGATTTGGGCTTGCATTAATCCACATTGGACTTAACCATTAACAAACATTTGGGCCTTAACCTTTAGTTAGCATTGGGCTTAATCATAATCCCAATTGGACATTACAATTCCTACACAATCCTACAAGTCCATTACATATGGCTTAAAGCCTTAGCACGTATTGTCTACATATTATTCTCGTATTCCAACTCATATATTTATTCATCATATACGACATACCATCATTCATACATTCTCGTATAATACTTCATATCATACTCGTATTCATTGCCTCGTATAATACGCCTAACATTCTCGAATTAAGTCCGCAGGCAAAAAACTGTGTTTGCCATACGTGAATTATTATTACATAATCCATCTCACCTCGATATTCCATCGTTACGTATTTCTCAGAAGTTCAAAAATAATTCTTGAGCAGGAATCAGTGAATAATATTTTTTGGAAAATTTCTCGAAATACTTTTATTTTCATCTTGGAAATTCAAACACTTTAATTCCCTCACGTAGTCAAAATACTACGACATTCTGATATCTCTAGGTTATAGAACGACATTCATCTTGCTAACACATAATAATAACAAATGATATAATTTTATTCATTATTTAATTAAATAAAAATTATTTTACAATAAATTCGAATTTCTCGGTCGTTACAGCTACACGCATACAAGGATTTAATCGATGAATCTCTTGTTTTGCGACGTCTAGAGTTAAATATGCTTTTTAGTTTAATTGTGTAAGCTTTTAAATAATATTTCGTGAACCTAGGAATCACATTATCTACAGTTCAATCCGTGAGTCTATATCTGCTTCCCATGATGGACCCTTTTCAGTTATACAACTAGCTTGCAAATTTTGTTCATGTAAATATAGGACCCTAAAACAGTTATCCGGATTGAATGTCCCCGTAATAGTGAAAATCTTATGTGTGGTGCTTGGGCATACTTTAATGGCTTTCATGCCCATAAAAAGCCCGAAACTTATATATATTATTTCGTCGAAGATGATTCGCATCTCGAGAATAAAACTAGAATACGCTGAATACGAAATAAAATTGAAGTATCAAAGGCTTCAATTACTATGTAATCATAAGGGTTTGAAAACCTGTTTTCAAAACATCATTTTATATGTCTTGTATTAAAACTGAACTCTTATACAAGTCAAACCCTTTGTATATAGGTGCAAAAGAGGCATAACACTACTTGTAAATAAAGCACTTAGGCCAAATTAACTGTAATACACACACACACACATACACACAAATTAAGGAATCAAAAAGTGTGGTAACCGTGTTTCACGAAAGTCAAACGGGTGCCTAACACCTTCCCCCTACTTAACCAATCCCCCAAACTCGATGAATCTCGTGTTCCAAACCAATTACACAGAGTCGAATAATTGGGCCATATTGCAAAACCTTTCAAAATTCGGTTGAGTTGGTATAACAATTTAACTCATACCAACTGGTGGATCTATCTAATTCGGACCAATTAAAATCAATCTTTTTAAATCATCGACATTATATGTCGGTCTTTTCCTAAAAATCTCACCCTTCAGATCAAACAAATCACAAATAGAAAACATAAAGAGAAAGAAAACACAAAGGAAAAGGGATATAAAATCTTCCCGACATTGACAATATGTGTTCATTGTAGCAATATAAAACATTGAATTACATGTTACTTGTTATGAATTGGGAAAGTCAATGAATGATTGTATTCCATGGAGTTATGGAACTCAATATGTGATATGTTGGGCATCTGGAACTTATATTTATCTTAAATTGAGATATATGTTGAGCATGGAATTATGTCCTTTGTGGATAATTTTAACAATTTAAATTTGAAACCAAAAATGGCTTCACAAGGCGACCATAGCTCAGGTAAGCTATCATGACATTTTACCGATGCTCATTTGCTACTTGATGTGGAGTTCTTTGCCATCTATCGCTCATTCTCGCCATTAAGCAAAGAACTCCTTACCCTTACCTCATGCCATTTCTTAGTTTAATACTTCTACCACAATGAATGGGCATCTAATATTGGAAGTTTTAATCCAACTTAGGACTGTTAAAGCCTTAAAGCACTGTTTTTGAATTATAGAGGAAAACAAAAATGTTTAATGCTTTAGTGTGTTGAAATGAAACTATAAATCATGGGGGGAAACTAAAATTTAGCCATACAAGAGTGAAATACCTTCCAAGCATGAAATAAACTACAAATACACCTTGTATGCTAGAAGTTATGTATAGGAAGCATGAAATGCTTGTGACGCCCCCAAAACAGGTATACATCACCCATCTTGAGTCGCTAGATACATGGTACAAAACTCAACTACAAACTTAATTATACAACTGTCGTGCAAAATACGACAAAACATAGCTAAGAGTTTAAACACGAATATTGGCTTCTAGACAATATCCACACTCAATGGAGTCCTCATTATAATTATTATCACACTATTTTATAAAAATAGTGAGGACTACTATAGCCACCATCTCGGACCATCATTCCATTCCCCGACTCGTCCCAGCTATATTCTCATTTCCTGAAGAGAACAATGAAAGAAAAGGGTGAGATCAACTAGCCCAGTAAGAAATATTATGACTAAGATAATGCAGAATAATTATCCTTAGCCTTCAACAGTATAACAACTGATAGAATACAATAGACAACAAGTTTTAGATCAACAATTGTAGCGGAATAAGCAATCCATTAAAAGAGTCAAGTAGAACATAATGTCTACTATCTCCTCTAGATTAAAAGTCCATTGTTAATATTTCATTCCTGTAATACTCATCAACAGTTCTTTGTTATACCCAAGACAAAAAGAACTCTCATCACCTGTCTTCACCTGAACCACCAAAGATTATAGTTAAATTCACAATTCATATTTATAATAATGTAAATCAACAGTTTCTCCTTGCCACAAAGGCTTAATAGAACGTTTACTCAATATCCTTACCCCAAAGGCTAAAGATATTCAAATGTAATAACAATGATCATACCATTCAGTTGTCTACCTTTGCACTACAAGCTAAAGATATTCAACTATAAAACCAATGGTTATGATCATACAAATCAATTGTATGTCAGTGCACTACGGCCAAAGACATTCAACTGTTAACTAATGGTCATGATCCTGCCAATCACATCACCGAATTATCCCTACACTACGACCAAGGATATTCGTTAGTATCACCAGTGGTCATGATCATGTCATACACCTGTCCATCTTTGCACTACGGGCCAAAGCTATCAATCAACAGTTCATTTTTGCACTACGACCAAAGATATCAATCAACAGTTCTTCTTTGCACTACAGGCCAAAGATATACAACTGTAAAACCAATAACCAACAGTCCATCTATGCACTACGGGCCAAAGATGACTTTTAACACAATATAAACATAAGGATCATGACAATGATATAAACAATCAATCAAATGAGATAAAGTATAAATATTAAACATTTATAATACAATTTATCCAGAGTTCAAGAATATCTAAATTGTCAACATGATCACCAATTGTGGAGTAAAATTCAAGAATAATATTCATGTATCAAAATTTAATTTGGACAGAGAAGAATCAATTTTTCATCGTGAATAGTACTTCATGAATAGTATCCTATGAATAGTAATTCGTGAATAGTACCTCGTGAATAATACTTTGTGAATAGTACTTCATGAATAGTATTTCATGAATAGTACTTCGTGAATAGTACTTCGTAAATAGTACCCTCGAGTGAATAATACCCGAGTGAATAGTACCCCGTAACTAATACTCTGAGTGAATAGTACTCGATTAAAAAGTAACCCGTAAATAATACCCAGAGTGAATAGTACCCGAGTGAATAGTAAGAAATAATACCCCTTATGAATAAGAAATAAATAACATCCCTTACGGATATTAAACGAAATAATATTCCTTACGAATATTAAACGAAGACAATGAATATTGAATGAAAATGATATTCCTTACGAACATTGAAAGAAAATAATATTCATACGAATACGAAAAATAATATCTCTTCAGAATATGAATAAATAATACCCCTTGCAAATAAAAAATAAATAACATCCCTTACGGATATTGAACGAAAATAATATTCCTTACGAATGTTAAACGAAGACAATGAATATTGAACGAAAATGATATTCCTTACGAATATTGAAGCGAAAATAATATTCATACGAATACAAAAATAATATCTCTTGAATATGAAATAAATAATACCCTTACCCTAAGAAGAAGGCAGACATTGGAGTAGTGAAGTAGCAAACTACTCTTCTTCTTTCTCTCTATAGCTTCTCTCTCTATAATTGCTCTTGCGAGTCTTAGTGAATTAGTGAGAAGGAAGGAAGAATGAGCTTCTATTTATAGGAAAATAGAGTTTCGATAATTGCACATTTTGGGGCTCGAAATATTACAGTATAATACCTTCATCTTTTCCTTTTTTTTTTAAATTAGTCCTGCAAGTATTATCAAACTTGCACCACCTCCCCTAATAGTACATCATGTGAATCAATAGTACAATCATGTGACTCAATAGTTCTATACATGTGAAAAAAATAATTAAAGTATAGTACCTTCATCTATACTTTCATTTTTTAATTTAGTCATGCAAGTATTATCAATCTTTCACCACCTCCCCTAATAGTACATACATGTGAATCTATAGTACACACATGTGAACTCATAGTTATAAGCATGTGAATTAATAGCAATTAATTTCTCATTTATCTGATTAATTACCCGATTGGTCAATATAACTTCTAGACATCAATTATTATCGAAATAAATGTCAATTTCCACTAACACTAATAATCTCAACACAATGGAACTATCAATTTAATATTTAATCAACATGAACTTATTCATCATTAATATTATAACTCACAATATTTAACAACCAGATCATTCCCAAGAAAGAGGGGGCTTTTCGATAAGGATTTCTCTCTATTGGCGCGCAATTAGGTGACCAAATCTCACTCTCGACAAAACTTTCTAGACATCGTCAATATTGTAAATAATAAGATGAATAACTTTGTCGTCTCAATTATTGATTTAATAATAATAAATTTTATGCAAATGATACTGTGACAATAATTGAATCAATAATATGAGATATATGATGCAAAAATTACTATAGCAATAATTGAGAATAACTGAGTGACTTCTCACGTAAGCATCAATAATCAATACCGTGTGCTACTATGCAACCACGTATATTACTCTACTTTTACCATCGGGTATTTCAACAGTCTAATGGTAAAACTTTAGCCGTAATTTTTATAAAAAGATTATTTCTGTCCCTTTCTATATCCGACAGTTATTTCATTGTGGGGTCCACCAATGATTGTGTCATCGTACGAATATTCCCCGACAAAAAAATATTCCCTGACCAAACGAATATTTCCCGACACAACAAATATTTTATAACAACTTGCTTACTTTGCAAAATTTTCAAATATCACCCTTAACTTTAAACTTTTATCAATATAACTATTTACCAAAATAGAAAAATTGAATACTTTTATTTCATAAAATTCGAGATCTCACAATGCTCATGTATTAAGTTCCTAATAGGGTGTAAATTATAATTGTGATGTGTTTGCATATTACAATCATATCAAACCCTATTAAATAGAAAAATGATTATTTTAAAAACATGGATGAGGTATTTCAAAAATGTAAACAAGTGTCTCAAAAGTAACAACACAAACTAAAGATGTGATCCATATGGTTATGCGATATGTGACTTAAATACTTGGCTAATATGTTTGTAAATGCTAATATAATTGTGTAGGATCTGTGAGAACAAATTAAGCTAAATTTTTGTCAATAACTCACAGTCAAGGCAAGTATCTAAATCATACTCTTTGTTGAGCAAGTATTTTGAATTTATTCATATGTAGGCAACTTCTCTAAACTGTGAACTCTCTTAAGTACTTTTGAATAATATAAGGTAGTAAAACCTTTTTATTCCAATTAGTTTCAAAAGAATGGTTAAGATGTTATCATGTTTATCAGATGAAATTCAATATGCATGAATAGTTTAATGGCTAAATACACTTCCATCCCTCGAAGTATAACCCCTTTTACATTTATGACCCTAATGTTTAAAATTTTATATTAGCATACTCCAAGTACACTTAAGTAAGCAAAAGTGACCTTAATTCCATTTTCGACCAAAAAAATCGCTTGAGTGCTAAAGTGTCACCGAAAAACTAGTATTTTTACAAATTTCAACATATTTTAAAATATTTTTCTTAGTTACAAAAAAATAATACATGTATATAATTATTAAATTATTAAATTTTTATACTTATATTAAATTTGTATAATTTAATTATAAGATTAAAATATAATTTTAAATTATAAAAAAATTATAAATAAAATTTAAAATTATAAATAAAATTATACAATTTAAAATTATAAAAACATTTGGGACTCTCTAAATTTTATTTCATCACCATTAAAGTTACAACTTAATAATATTACATCAAAATCACTTTTTCAACTACGAAATATGACTAAAAACCAAACATTGCAAAGCAGATTCACAAGGTAATATTCAAGTTCAAAAAATCTAATCAACAATAATAACAATGCAGGCAAGCACAATAATCACACCCTTTCATCACACACATACACCCACACACCCACACACCTATATATATTTATATACACACACACACAAAAATATACGTTTCCCTTCAATTTTTCATCATCATCAACACTAACACTTCAATCACCATCGTGATATATTTAAGAAGATCATTGACCCACCAGAGCCATTCTCATCAGTGAAACCCATGCTCGAGCAATATCGACTAAAAAAATGACCTGACCCAGAAGGAATAGGCGTTGAAGGAGAAAGAATAAATTGTAGCATATCATCCCCATTAAAATTGGATACAACCATCAACTCCATTTCTCTGTTATTTTCAACTCTATGTGGTGAATTTTCACTCACAATTATCAAATCCATAGAGCTCATCAACTCGGTAAGAGCATCTTTGTGAGATCCCAAATTTTATGAAATGAAAGTATTTAATTTTCTTATAATTATTATTTTATTTATTAAATTATTCCCTACTTTATCACCAAGTAAAATACTTGGTGATCAAGTAGTTATCTTTGCTTGCGCACCAAGTGGCGGCCCACCATGCCCATGGGTCATCCCCATGGGTTGCCCCATGGGTTTTACCCATTCGGTGACCCACCGGTATGATCCAAGGTTAGGTTTCTTGGATCGGGCCTAATCAACTCTAACATTGGGCTTTAGTTTGGGCTTAACCACTTAATTCATTGGGCTTACATATTCAATTTCTTGGACTTGGCATAATCTAAATCTAATTGGATCACTTTAAGTCTTAACCTTAATTCTATAATACCAATTGTATTCTACACGTATAATTCACGTATTCCTTCTGTATAATACTCGTACGATATCGAACTGTATTTTGTATTAGCTCTTCGTAATATACATAGATACTTAATAGTATCATACTTGTATAATGCATGCTTTATCAATATCGTAATTACTTATACACATCACATTTCCTTCACAAAAATCGTTCTACTCAACCCTTAAATTTCAAGTCCGTAGGCGAAAACTTCGTTTGCCATTAATGAAATATTATTAGATATTTCATCTCATCATAATATTCTATCATTACGTGTTTCTCAGAATTTCAAAATAATTTCCCGAGCAGAAACGGATGAATAATGTTTTTACGGGAATTTCTCAGAAAACATTTATTTTCATTTTAGAAATTCTAAACAATTAATTCTAGCACGTAGCCAGATTACTAACCATATTAGCACATTATAGGTCATAGAACGACCTGCACATAGCTTACTCACAAAATAAATCAATTAAATTCATTTAATTCACATAATCAAATAAAAATTTTATTATCATAAAAATCCGATTTTCTCGGGCGTTATATTCTCCCCCCCTATAAGGATTCTGTCCCCAGAATCTCGCTTATAATTACATAAACAAATGAGGAAAATTTTCCTTCATTTTACTTTCGAGTTCCCACGTTGCTTCTTCAGCATTATGGTTTCTCCGTAACACCTTCACTAAAGGTGTTACCTTATTTCTTAAAACTTGTTCCTTCCTATCAACAATTTGAATGGGAAGTTCTTCATATGATAAATCTTTCTCTATCTGTATAGATTCATACTCTATTATGTGTTTATAGTCCGATTTATAAGGACGCAACACAGACAGGTGAAACACATTGTGAATGCGTTCCATTTCTTGAGGTAAGGCTACTTCATAAGCTACCTCTCCTACCCTTCTTAAAATCTCAAAAGGTCCTACAAACCTTGGACATAACTTCCCTTTCTTTCCAAAACGTATCTTTCCTTTCCAAGGCGATACTTTTCTCTGTGAGGATCTGCATACTTCCTCTACCTATCTTGGGCCACTACTAATCGAGAACGTATTATCTTTACCATGTCCGCCGTTTGCTGTACCATCTTAGGTCCCAACATTCGACGTTCACCCACCTCATCCCAACACAATGGAGTTCGGCACTTCCTTCCATACAACGCTTCGTAAGGCGACATGCCTATACTAGCATGAAAACTATTGTTGTACGAAAATTCCACTAATGGTAGATAGTCGTCCCAACTCCCTTTGAAATCCATAACGCAAGATCTTAACATATCTTTAAGCATTTGAATTGTTCGTTCACTCTGGCCATTCGTCTGAGGATGATACGCCGTACTCAATCTTAACTGCATTCCCATTTGCTCTTGCAAACTCCTCCAAAAGTTCGATGTGAATCGTGGATCACGATCTGACACAATCGAAATAAGTACTCCATGTATGGAAATAATTTCCTTGACATATAACTTAGCTAATTGTTCTAGGTTATACCTAACTCCTGTTGGTAGAAAATGAGCCAATTTTGTCAATCGATCCACTATCACCCAAATAGCGTCGTATCCTTTCCTTGTTGTTGGAAGTCCCACCAAAAAATCCATTGTGATGAGCTCCCATTTCCACTCTAGAATTTCTAATGGTTGCAACAACCCGCTAGGTCGTTGGTGTTCAGCCTTAACTTTTTGACAAGTTAAGCACCTACTAACATATTTTGCTATCTCCCTTTTCATGTTTGGCCACCAAAAGTTTTGACGAAGTTCTTGATACATCTTCATACTACCGGGATGTATCGAGTACCTCGAACTATGAGCCTCCATCATTATCTCCTCTTTTAATTCGGAATCATTTGGAACCCAAATTCTTCGTTCAAAACGAAGTAATCCCTTCTTATTGAGGTTATACTTAGTCTTTTCTTCATCTTCTATCCTCTTCTTTATCTGCTCGCATTCCTCGTTGCTCATTTGTACTCCCTTAACCCGTTCCACAATGGTCGATTGGGTTTCCATGGAAAATAACATTTCCACTGCTTCCTCCGGTAACTTAACTTCTAACTCCATTCTTGTCATCATTGTTATCAACTCATTCTGAGTTGTTAACATTGATAGTTTCTCTCTACCCTTCCTACTTAGCGTATCGGCTACTACATTTGCTTTCACCGGATGATATAAAATATCACAATCGTAATCTTTTAATAATTCTAACCACCTTCTTTGTCTCATGTTCAACTCCTTCTGTGTGAAGATATATTTTAGACTTTTGTGGTCCGTATATCTCACACTTCTCACCGTATAGATAATGCCTCCATATTTTCAAGGCAAAAACTACAGCTGCCAATTCCAGATCATGAGAAGGATAGGCCTTCTCATAATCCTTTAATTGACGTGACGCATACGCAATGACCTTGCTATGCTGTATGAGCACACAACCCAGTCCTTTATGCGAAGCATCGCTATATACTACAAAGTTCCATATATCATATGGTAAGGACAATACAGGTGCCTCACTTAACCTCTTCTTTAGTTCCTGAAAAC
Source organism: Panax quinquefolius (assembly GCA_020205615.1). Taxonomy (NCBI): domain Eukaryota; kingdom Viridiplantae; phylum Streptophyta; class Magnoliopsida; order Apiales; family Araliaceae; genus Panax; species Panax quinquefolius. Next base: position 104,590,019 of record CM035153.1, read on the forward strand.
TGTTCTCACATTTTTCAGTCCACACACACTTCACTGACTTCCTTGTCAGATTTGTCAACGGAGTAACTATTTTAGAAAAGTCCTGGATGAACCTTCTATATTATCCCGCTAACCCCAGAAAACTTCGAATTTCAGTTGGCATTTTTGGTTGCTCCCACTCATTAAATGCTTCTACTTTTGCTGGATCCATGGAAATTCCATCTTTATCAATAACATGTCCTAGAAACTGCACTCGCTCAAGCCAAAATTCACATTTTGTGAATTTTGCTTACAACTTTTCGTTCCGTAGTGTTTCCAACACTATTCTTAAATGTTTAGCATGATCTTCTGACGTCTTTGAATAGACTAGAATATCATCAATGAACACTACGACGAACTTGTCTAAATACTATTTGAACACTCTGTTCATCATATCCATAAATACAGCTGGCGCATTAGTCAACCCAAACGACATTACCAGAAACTCGTAATGACCATAATGAGTTCTAAACGCCATCTTAGGTACATCCTCCTTCCTCACTTTTAATGATGATACCACAGGCGTTAAATCTATCTTAGAAAATACTTTTCCCTTTCAACCGATCAAATAAATCATCGATCCCGGCAGCGGGTATTTATTCTTAATCGTTAACTTGTTCAACTCTCGATAGTCGATACAAAGTCTTAACGACCCATCCTTTTTTTTTTACAAACAATCTGGGTGCTCCAGGAGGAGACACACTCGGTTGAATGTACTTCCTCTCTAATAGTTCCTGTAATTGAACCATTAACTCCTTCATCTCAACTGGAGCCATCCGATATGGTGCCCTTGAAACTAGTGCCATAACCGGTAATAGATCAATTACAAACTCGACCTCCCTGTCCGATGGAATACCCGATAATTCCTCCGAAAATACATCTGCAAACTCTTGAACTATAGGTATTTGGTCCAAGGATGTTCCCACTCTTTGGGTATCCACAATATGGCATAGGTAACCTACACACCCTTTCCTCAACATCTTCCTAGCTTGTGTCATCGATAGACAACAAGAGCGTCTCGGTGATTTACTAACGAAGAACACTACCTTGGTTTTCTTAGAAAGCCGAAGGTTCACACTTTTCTAGTAGAAATCTATTATTAACTTATGGTTAATCAACCAATCCATACCAAGAATTACATCGAATTCTTTTAACCTTATCGTTACAAAATCTACCGATAATTTATTACCTCTAATATCTACGCAACAATCCTTATGAATATATTCAATGGGGATTATCTCTTCGTTTGCTACCTTAACGTCTAAAGGTATTGCTAACTTTTTAGGGATTAAACCTAATCGCTTAGCAAATCCACATTCTATAAAAGAACAAGTAGCACCCGAGTCAAATAACACATAAGCATTTATTTCATTGACTGGAATGATACATGCTACCACATCCGATGATGCAACCTCATCTTGGATGGTCATATTAAACGTACGAGTTGAGGGTCTACCCACTGATGGTGTTGGTCCAGTAATGGCTAATTTACCACTACCAGAACCCTTATTTCCCTCTATCCCTTTCTTTGGGAAATTTCATGCCATGTGGTCCAACGATCCACAAACAAAACACCCATGGTTTTTCTTAGGGTTAGGACAGTTGGGTGACAAATGTCCCTCCTGCCCACAGTTGTAGCAAACTAATTTCCCCTTTAAACAGACTCCCATATGAGTCTTTTCGCATGTCTTGCATGCCTCCGTCCTATGCTTAGGATCTCCTTGTTTTACCCCAGTATTCCCAGGGTTGAAACTCCTCCTCTTAGGCATGTTGCCACTCCCACTGGCAACTTCTTCCTTACTTCCTCCCTCTACTTTGTTCTTGTTCTTCCTTTCTTTGATACTGAGACAATGCCTCACCACCACCTTCCACTATAATCGCTTTTTCCAGAACGGTCTTGTAGGAAGCACTCTGAAACACCGATATCCTACTATAGAGCCAGGGTTTCAAGCCCTGCTCAAACCTACACGCCTTCCTCTCTTCCATGTCCACCTGATGTGGAGCGAATCTTGCCAATTTATTAAATTTGGCAGCATACTGGGGAACTGTCATATCCCCTTGTTTAAGTTCCAAGAATTTAATTTCCATCCTACCTTGCATACTAGTAGGGAAATAGTTCTCAAAGAATACCTTCTTGAACTGTTCCCAACTAACTGCCTCCGTTCTAGCCCCACCCTGGTGAGCCTCCCACCAGTAGTTGGCTTCCCCTTCATCATGTAAGTCGCAAAAGAAATCTTTTGCGCTTCACTTACGTTTGTATTCACAAATTCTTTTTTTATCTCTTTTACCAATGTCTGGGCCTCTAATGGGTCCGTCGTTCCTCGGAACTCCGGAGGAACCACACTCTTAAATTCCTTAAAGGTAGTTGTTCTTGCTACCCCAGGAGCTATATGAATTCCTCCCTCAACTTGGTTAAATGTTGCCGTTAATAAATTAACGACATCTTGCATAGGTTTATTAGGACCCCCCTGACTTTCATTATGAGACTCGGCCTCTTGGTTACGTTGTCTCCTTTTTGGCGGCATAATTCTGATTAAATAAATAAAGTTTCATTATTATCTATTTAACTGCTTAGTTATCATTCTCAAATAACAACTCATACCACAACAAGCACATTAAATAAAAACTTCATTATATTAACATGCTTTCATAGTCAAAACTATTTACACGTTGCTTCCTTAGCCCAAAAAAGCTATTACATTACTATCCCGCGATTGACTTATACAAAAATTGGGATTTACAAAAAAAAACTACCCTTTAATTATACAAAAGATGGTTTTACGTCACTACCTGTATACAAAAATATCTAACAATCTACTAACACTGACGCACGGCATTCTCATGTTTCTGATTTGCTAAAATTGAAACAATATCTCGACTAATGGTATGTCGAGTTTGCCCAGACTCAATAGAATAACAAGCGATTTTTAGATTGAAATCCTCATGAGTGCATTCGTGGATGTACGACATCCTAGCTATTTTCTGGTCTTTTTCAACCAGTTTCTTTCGAAGCTCAACGGCCTCCTCCTTATAGTGCCTCACCTTATTCGTCATCAGCATTTTCTCATCATGCTCCGACTCAAAATCCACCTCTGCAGATTCTTTAACTTATCTCCTCGTTCTGTGACTGCACCACAATGCGCAGATGCACATTCCTATCTAACACTGCCAGATACAATGATCTCATTGCATCCGGAGGTATTGGCTCCTAAGTAGGTACCACCGTATTAATCGATGTTACCTCTATCTCCTCCTCCAAGTATTATCATACCGAGACCGTATTATCCCGATGTCTCCTCGGAATATCTCCTCCTCCACGATGTACTCTTGATATCGTAGTCTTCAGAACCACTAACGGTACCTCTATCCATTTGGCATCGGTAATATCTCCACTGGAATATTCCTATCTCGAGAATGTCTCTAAACATCAAATATCGAGACATCTTCCGTATATAACACGTTGATTAGTACATAATACTCAATAATATAAGCACAAATCACATTTAATTTATTTAAGATTAATTTCTCATCTTTTAAATCTTTTGATATAAGTTTTCTAAACATCATTAACATTTGATGAATTTCTTTCTTTGGACTTTACCTTCTACGAGGTTATTAGCCTAAGGTTCTCCCCCTTAAGTTTTATAACCTAACGCTTTGATACCAACCTCTGACACCACCAAATTTGGGTATCTTCCGACCCGACATATGGTGCTACACGGTACTCATAACTATACAATCATTCCATTGAAAACACAACATAATGAATATAATTACTATCTTCTTATTACAATCAAAGTGAAATCCTTTCTCAGATTCATAAACCGATTACATTGTTTGTTGTTTGTGAAGTATAATACGTACAAACATACTAATCTATTACACGGTGGTTAATTATCCATCTTAGCTTTGCCCTTATCTCTCTTAGCATTCTCAGTACGTTCATCCTTAACTTCAATCATATAATTCATGCAAGAAGTGAGCATAACAAGCTCAGCAAGTTTACAAAGGATAACATTAATACCACATTCATGAATTATATGATAAATCATACATAACTGAACAAATATTTATGAAGTATTATAAAACATTAATACTCTAACAATTCATATCATCAATTCCCAAATTATAGAGTAGATTAGGAATTCAGAACCAGTCGATAGACCATGAACAGTAGCTTTCTGTTTTCATACTTGAAAAGGATATCACAACACTAAGGCTATACATTCACATTACTTACGAGCACTTCTAGGTGATCAACCTATAGTACTCTATGTTGATCAACATTCATCCGTTAAACGTATTTACGTTTAAGTTTTGGCAAAATCGCGTGCCCATCGAATAATCGATGAAAAATACTTTTGTTTGTTCATAGACAAACCTTACCTTCAATTCCGTACCAATTACTTGGCATAGGATAGCGTTAACATTTCTATATAGAAAGATATGTATACAAATCAATCTATATCTTACAAGTAGTCTAGCCGAGTTAAAACTGGCATCGACCCTTTCTTTGAAAACTAGTCATGCAATTCAGTACAATGAATCACATAAAACTTGACTAACTTGAAAGTTAGACAAGCGATAAGAAAACTTTCCTTTTAGCGTCTTCAAATAACTTAATCAATTGATCACAACCTTTATAGAATCTACATGGTATATTAATATAGCACACTATAATTAGCTTTCAAACAATTACTCACATTGTTTCTACCAACTTCTTTCTCTTCTATGTCTTAGTTAACTTCATTTCATTAATAAAGTCAATTCGACTTATTATCCTTCATCTCGGCTTATTAACAAACTTACGTTATCAACCGGACTCTATCATCATTGATGAAGTACCAATGTTGTTTACCGATTATGGTTCATTAATAACACTTTGTGTTCTTTATTAACAACTTACGTTAAATTCCTAAGTTTCATTACCATATACATTAGTATATGTAATATAGGAATAGTTTTAGTTCACTTATTAAGTGTATAAACTAAACTCGTATAGGTCTCAGAACAATTGAAGTTCAAACCTAAGTTATCTAACAAAGACTACGCTTTGCATATGTGGTATGGCCTTCCTATACATATAATCTTGGCGTCATGCGGTGCCGGTTTGCGACTCTAAGCTCGGTGCCTTACGTCATGTTGAAACTCCTTCATATGAGTGGCGTTGTGGTGCCACTCTTCAGTAGGTAATGACACTGTACTGATGCGACACTTTAAGCTTTGTATGGCGCTGCGGCGCCAGACCTCAGCACCAGAAAACTTTGAAAAATAAATTTTTTGGTGAGTTTCCCGGATTCATAACTTCTTTGTTATAGGTCCGATTTGGTCCGTTCAAAAGCCTACAAGTCATAAATTATATACTCAACGCGTTCATAAAAGAATTCTACAATTTCGAATTTATTAACTCAAAATTCACTATTAAGTTCATTTTCGGGCGTTCGTTAAACGTTAATGAGCGTTCAATACTCGTTTTCTTCCTTTTAAATCGGAATCCAACGATTCTTGAGTCCACGAATCTTAAATACCCTATCTTACGAGTTGACATTGAAAGACAACATTTTCAAGTCTCGCGGCAACTTTTGATTATCAATCCGGAATTTCTACATTTTCAATGTTTAACGCCTAATAACGTAAAATTCGCCTAACTTCGTTACTAGTGTTCTATAAGACAAATCACATGGAATACTCCATTGATTTCATATCTACATCCTAACCAAGAAAGATGCACATATAATAGTTTTGATGGAGTTTAATTGTTCATCAACAATCAACATCAGCAATTAATATTTTCATGGTTAAAAACTTACATCAACCCTTATGATTTCTATGTCTTCATGACTTATAAAGATTTCACATATTACAAGTCATCCTTATTCCTCCATAAGAGGCATACACCACCAATTTATGATTCTTCCTACTCAAAGAAATCAAAAGAGATGGAACTAATATTAAGGAATATTACCTTAACAAGCTTTGTGTTCTTGAAAGACACTCTAAGGAAAATCTTCAAAGTGGTAAGTTTGATTGAGTCTAGCTTTTTCTCTCTCTCAAAATATGTTGGTCGCTCGATGAAAAATCACAAAATGGCCAACCTTTGCTCTCTATTTATAAGCAATTGAAATGGAGGGTAAAAAGGTCATTCTCCACCACCTCCTAACTATTCCCTACTTTATCCCCAAGTAAAATACTTGGTGATCAAGTAGTTATCTTTGCTTGCACACCAAGTGGCCGGCCCACTATGCCCATGGGTCATCCCCATGGGTTGCCCCATGGGTTTTACCCATTCGGTGACCCACCGGTTCGATCCACGATTCGATTTCTTGGATCAGGCTTAATCAACTCTAACATTGGGCTTTAGTTTGGGCTTAACCACTTAATTCATTGGGCTTACATATTCAATTTCTTGTACTTGGCATAATCCAAATCTAATTAGATCACTTTAAGTCTTAACCTTAATTCTATAATACCAACCGTATTCTACACGTCTAATTCACATATTCCTTCCGTATAATACTCGTACGATATCGTAATGTATTTTGTATTAGCTCTTCATAATATACATAGATACTTAATAGTATCATACTTGTATAACACATTCTTTATCAATATCGTAATTACTTATACGCATCACATTTCCTTTACGAAAATTGTTCTACTCAACCCTTAGGTTTCAAGTCCGCAGGCGAAAACTTCGTTTGCCATAAATGAAATATTATTAGATATTTCATCTCATCTTAATATTCTATCATTACGCGTTTCTCAGAATTTCAAAATAATTTCCCGAGCAGAAACGGATGAATAGTGTTTTTACGAAAATTTCTCAGAAAACATTTATTTTCGTTTTGGAAATTCTAAATAATTAATTCTAGCACGTAGCCAGATTACTAACCATATTAGCACATTTTGGGTCATAGAACGACCTGCACATAGCTTACTCACAAAATAAATCAATTAAATTCATTTAATTCACATAATCAAATAAAAATTTAATTATCATAAAAATTTGATTTTCTCGGGCATTACAAAGCACACATACGTTAGTGATAATAGGGAGTGATTTGGAGATTAATATGAAGTTATTGACATGTCTTGGTGAGATTTACTGTTCATGTCTATTGTGATTTCTTTGAGGCAATCTGATTAGACTTCGTATTATCTGACAACTAGATTCGTAGGCATGTAGGTAGTTGCATTGCATTGCATTATGTTGTGCTTGAGGACAAGCACTGTCTATGTTTGGGGGAATTTGATGAGTGGGCTTCATACCTATGAATTTGATACTTTTCAGACTTAAATGGTTGTTAATCCTTGTGTTTTAGTATTATTTTATTGTGTTGTGTTGTGTTTGTGTTGCAAGTTTAGGTTGTGTTGGCTAAGGCAGGGATTGGTTGGCAAAGAAGCAGAAGCAGAGCAAAAGTTGAAAAGTCCAGAGAATATACCCGCTGAGGCGGTCATTTCTTTAACAAATTTATCCGCCGGGGCGGGGATCCACGTCATCTAGAAAGTTTGATGCCCGTTGGGGTGGGGGTTATCAAGAGTAAATTGTCCATCGGGGCGGGGGTGCGCGACAAGTTTGGTAGTCTTCTGTTGCAATTCTAACTCTAGTGTTGCGGAGCTGGTGGATTCAATACGTGATTGGGATGAGATAAAGGCTAATTTTGTTGCAGAGAAGCAATATCATTGACCATAATCATCATTGATCATCACAATTAACAAACCCTAGTTTTTGATCAAGATTTTAGAGGAATTGACGCAAGGAGGTTGGAGCACAAAGATTGTAGAGGAATTGTAGAAAAGCGATGTTTTTTTTTACTATTTTCATTCTTCAAATTCGTCTTTGTATTCAGGATGCTTGATTCTTTGTTGATTTCAGTTTTTAATTCATTAGTTATGAACTAAATTCTCTTTTTAATCCTATGATGGATCTTTATGCGTAGTGAGGATTGTCATGCTTCTATTTTAGTTTAATGATGCTATTTTCAATTCGTCTATTATGGTTTATGCTTAATTTATGAGTTGTTTGATCACTAATTCTTTAAGAACCTATATGAACTAGAGAGATGAAATATGGATTTAGACTTAATCATAATAGCGTGTGATTGTGATTTCTGCATATTGTTGGGATTCATAATTTATGTTTAGGATAGAGATATATACCTATACAACTCATTTAATCTTATGAGAACTTGTGAATAAACATTTTTTAATTGTAATTCACATAGAGATATAGTGAATTAGTTAATTAGGGTGTTCTTCTTAATTCTATCATTTGTGGATTTAAGTTAAAATGGGTATAGTGCATCGAGAGATGGTTTATCTACTTTCATGTTCTTGATTAACGATCTGGAATGGTTAATTTGAATTAAAAAGAAGTGTGTCAATCCAAGTGAAGCATAAAGTGAAATTATATGCTTAATTCTCCAATATTTAATTAAAGTTTTGTGGTAGTTAGTTGATTTTTATTTATTTAGTAATTTTTCATTAATTGCATTATTTAATCATTAGTTTAATAAAATTGAGATTATACAAGATTGGTAATTGTTAGGATAAAATTCAATATCTTTTTCTGTGGGAACGATACTCTATTTATCATTATATTAATGGCTGATCACGTATACTTGCGTGTTGTACGTATTTAGATTTTACAACTACACCAACAAATGACTGATTTGGAGTAATGGAGTACTAACTGTGCAGTCAAGACCAAGGACTATATTAACATGCCAGTAATCGAGCAATATCATGAGTAACTTGAATGCCATGATAATTTCATATCTGAGCTAAACAAATTAATTGGGATTGTGTAAATAATCTAAGTGAAGGCAGATTATTCTTGATTTCAATGAGGTTCATATGATATAACTTGGTGTCTAAAAGACCAACCATAGAGGCTAATAAGTGTGAAGCTTAATGGGTATTGGAAACTTGGAAGGAACCCAAAACATGGCAAATTTGGATCTATTTTGAACAGGCAAGATTTAGCCACTGTTTTAGAAGTCTTTTGTATGCCATTTATGAAATTAAGAAGCTAGTTAAATGACTTGTTTATGGATTGTTATGGCTGACTGTTTGTGTAAGACCCCAACTTTTAAGAATAAAGATTAATTTTCTCTACATATCATTTTGAATATTATGGTGTGGATTTGTTATGCTAAGATCTTACGTCATGGATTTCAAGGGTAGTTGGGATGATCATCTACCATTAGTGGAGTTTGCATATAACAATAGTTATCATGCAAGCATAGATATGCCGCCTTACGAAGCTTTGTATGGGAGGAAATGTAGAACACCACTATATTGGGATGAATTAGGAGAACGCCGGATGCTAGGACCAGAATTGGTGCAGCAAACAGCGGATATTGTCAAGATGATACAAATGCGTATCATCTTGACAGAAGAAATTTACAGATTCGCATAGAGAGAATAGAGAATTTGAAGTAGGTTCGTACGTATTTCTAAAGGTATCTCCCTGGGAAGGAAAGATACATTTTGGAAAGAAGGGAAAGTTAAGGCTGAGGGTCATAGGACCTTTTGAGGTATTAAAACGGGTGGGTGAGGTAGCTTACATGATAGCATTACCTCCAAAACTAGAACGAATACATAATGTGTTTTACGTATCCGTGTTACATCCTTATAAGCCAGATTATAAACACATGATAGAATATGAACCTATTCATATCGAGAAGGACTTAACGTACGAAGAAATGCCGATTCAAATTGTCGATAGGAAAGAACAAGTTCGGCGGAATAAAGTCATAACTTCCGTGAAGTTGATATGGAAGAAACGTGGGAATTGGAAGAAAAGATGAAAAAGAATTACCCTCATTTGTTTGTGTAATTTTTTTTTATATAGCGAGATTCTAGGGACAGAATCCTTATAAGGGGGAGAGAGTGTAACGCCCCAGAAAATTGAACCTTTTGTAAATACTTTTAATAATGAATAAAATAATATTATTTATTATTATTACGTGTTGATGAGATGAATTCGTTCTATAACCTAGAAATGTCGGAACGTCGTAGTATTTTAACTACGTGGGAGAATTAAAGTGTTTGAATTTCTAAGACGAAAATAAAAGCTTTCCAAGAAATTTTACGAAAAACACTATTCATCGTTTTCCACTCGGAAATTAATTTTGAACTTTCGAGAAATACGTAACGTTATAATATAAAGTTGAGATGGATTATGTAATAATAATCTAAGTATGGAAAATACAATATTTCACATGCGGACTTAATTAGAGAACGTTAGGAATATGAAGCGTTAAGAAGATAATGTATTGATCGTATGATGTGTATGCATTGTGTGATGTATTGAATACTAGTATAATACAAAGTATTATACAAGTATGTATGGAGAGTGGAATAATGTATATTACGAATTTATATATAAGCTATCATATGAGAATTATACGTATAGTATAAATGATAAGGCTTTTAATTAAATGGAATGGACTTGTAGGATTATTGTCAAATTGGGAGAGTCCAATGAGAATTAAGATGCAAGCTGAAACTAATGTAATGCAAGCCCAACAAGGAATAAGCTAGGTTAATTAAGCAAGCCAATGTAATGACCCAATGGGTTAGCCATGATCCATGGAGCAAACCAAGATGAATGTGGGTTAGACTTGGTAAGCAAGAACTTTAAGTGGTGACCAAGTATAAGGTAAGTCTTGTGGTGGCCAAGTAAAAAAAGTGATAAGAAATTTTACTTAGGGCTAAAGCAATGAATAGTAATAAGGAGGTTAGTTGAGGAGGTGGGAGGTTATAATAACCATACTACCCTAACTTTGCCAAGCCTATAAATAGAAAGCTCACAATTCATTTGTTGCTTGATTAATTTTCATCCAACATTAAACAACTTAAGTGTTAGAGAGAATAAACCCTTTTAAGTCACAACTTTCCTTGTGAGATTTCCAAGAAGGAGAAAAGCTAGTCATCAAAGGTAATGATCTTATGATCTATTAGTCTTCTATCTCTACCATAATAAGTTGATAGAGAAGTGTGGCCTAATAAACTTGAAAGCTAAAAAACATGTAAGAAGTGATTAATGAATGGACTTGAGCCGAATAAGTTATGAATAAGCAACTTGAATCTAAATAAGTTGATAACTTATGATGAACTTGTCATATGATGTTAGTATGTTTGTTATGATGTGAGAACATTGAGTAAAGGACTTAAGTCAATAATAAGTCATAAGAAATGGAAATTTTAGTTTATAAGTTGAATAAGTCATGAACTTATAAAAGAATAAGTCAAAACTTACTTTGAAAATAAGTTGGTGTAATAAGTAGTTTAAAATGTTCATATGATGGTTAAAATCCATTTAGAATGATAATCAAATCGATAGTAATGAGGTTCCGTCGGAATTCACAAGATTGGATTATAATTATTGAATTCGTGAAATTCTCGGAATGGAAGTCATATTTTGTGTTTGAACTCAGAAATGTTGGTTTTCGATGGAGGCAAGTCATATTTGGCATTATAGAGTCGTGGACTCGAAAATGACCGGATTCCGACTTAGAACGGTGAAACGAGCGTTGAACGTTCACGAACGTTTATCATTTTCGTTAAAATGAACTAATAGGTAAAATTTTAGCAAACAAAGTCAAATAGATAAAATTGTTACATGAACATGTAGAGTATGTAATTTGTGAACCGTAGGCTCTTGAACGAGCCAATTCGGACTTATAACGAAGAAGTTATGTGCCTAAGGCCAAAAAGGTGGCGCTGCAACGCCGGCACATTGTCTCAACCTACTGAAGTTTCACGTCGCAACACGACAAGAAGCACAAAGACTCACGCCGCAAAGACGCCAGTGCGGTCTTTACCCACCACTGAGTGGCACAGAAGCGCGGCTAGAGAGGAAGGGAAGGGTGGCCGCAAATACCAACCCTAGGGTTTGGACAGAAAAGATGGTTTGCAAGTATAACATGGATAGTAACTCTTTAGTAATGAACTAAAGTTTGATGAACATGGTTTAAGGTATTATTAAACCTTAATTATGTTAAAGATAAGTAATCAAATATGAACGTAATGACAATGTAAGAACAACATAACAAGAAGCCGGAACAAATAATAATAAATCTAAGACATAATTAGATTGAGAAGAAGGGTAAGATACATTAGGAACCAAGCATGTTCATTCATGACCTAATGTGTTATGTGATGTTATCAATTAAAGTAGAGAGTTAATGACTTAAACCGAGAATGTGTTATAATTGTAGCAGACGCTAAAGGCAAGTATTCTAACTCTTGTTCCAGTTCAATATGGATAAGCTTTGTAATTCATGTATCCTTACGCTTGAAGTCTTGTATGATGATGTAAAAGCCAATTCTTTCAATTAGACTTATATTATGTTATATCAAGCATGGTCAATGTTTACCAAGTTATATTGGTGTGGTTTTAAAATGAAGACTGGGTATGCTAAAATGTTTTGTCGTTTAACGACAGGCGCGTGAGGTTGCCACAACTTAAACGTATACACGTTTAAGGAATGTAGTGTTGATCAACATAGAGTACTATAAGTTGATCACCTAGACAATCTCGTAAGTAATGTCGGACTTACAGACTTAGTTTCAGGATGTCCTTCTCAAAAGAACTTATGAAATGCTCAAGGTCTTGGACCAAAACTGATGTTTTACTAAATATTGTTGATGTAAAACATTTTGAATGAAAAGAAGTGCTATTTTGAATTATCGATAGTACTTCATAACTATTGTTCAGTTATTAAAGATATACGAGTTCTATGTTTCCATCATATTATTTATTAGAATTATTGTACTTACTGAGCTAGTCACGCTCACTCTTGCTTGAACCTTATGAACACAGCTAAGATCGAACGGACCGAAGGCTCCGGCAAGGATAAGGGCAAGGCGAAGATGAACCCTTAGATTTCGTATGTAATAGTATAGATTAATGTTTGTAATATATTGAATATTATGACAAGAACAAATGTATTGGTTATAAAAAACTTAGGGAAATGTAATATTATTTGGAATATATAGAAGTCATATTCGTTCTTTTGAGACTTTTCAATTGAATGTATGTGTGAATGGTAGTACTGTGTATCACCATCTGTCGGGTTGGAAGATACCAGGATTTGGGGGTGTCACAGGTTGGTATCAGAGCATTAGGTTATAAAACATAAGGGGGGATTAAAAACCTTAAGTCAAAACCTTAAGAGAAGTTAAAGAAGTAAAAGAAGAAAATAACCTTATAAAAATGCATAATGATTATGTAATGTGTTTTTTATTATTCTACTGACGTGTACTAATCAACTTAATTATTTTGTGTAGATGTCAGGAATAAATGGAATGCATGTAGATGGGCAGGTTGTTAGTGAAGAGTCTGTAAACCAAATAGAGGTCATACCGAACCCCATAGCGGCAGAGCCTGAGTTAATCGTTATTGAGTCTGGAGACTCAGAGGATCCTGACCTCATGTCAGTATTCGATGGTATGATAGAGGAGGAGGTGGAGGTAGTATCCTTCAATCCAGTAGCTATAGCAGCAGAGATAACTCCTGGGAGTCTATGATGTCGTTGTTCATATCGGTATTGGATAGAAATATCCATTACTGTCAAGAGGTCAAGGAGCTGAAGGCAGAGCTCCAAGCTGTCAAAGAGGACAAGACTGATGTGGAGTCCATGTGGGAGCAGGAGCACGGTGAAAGGGTTTTGGCTAAGGACAAGGTCCATGAGCTGAAACATGAGGTCTTTGAGCTCAAGAAGGAGCTAAAGACCAAATTGCAGAAGATAGGGAGAATGTCCTATATTCATAGGAGTTCTCACACAGATTTCCAGCAGCAGGTAACTGGTTATCCTGTAGAGGTGGAGCAGACGCGGCATACTATCAGCCGTGATATCATTACCGGTCTTACCAAGGCAGATTTTGATAATGCCTTAAGGCAGATGTAATCTAGTAGTAGATAGAGTAGTTTAAGTATGTAAATATTTTTGTACTTAGTAGTGACGTAAAGCCCTCTTTTGTATAGCAAAGGGTAGTCTTTTGTAAATCCCAATTTTTGGAAAGCAATATCGGGAAAGTAATGTAATCAGCTTAGGCTGTGTAATGTAACCGATGTAGTATTATACTAAAAAAAATGAATATAAGCCTTTTATGAAACACAATGAGTAATGGATGTTGGAGTTATTGTTTAATATCAAATAATAACTAATAAAGAAAGGAATACTAACAAAATGTGTTTATTGCATCAGCAAAATGCTGCCAAGAATAGTACAACGTAATCAAGGAGCAAATGTGAATCAACCGGAGGGAGGTCCGGTTAACCCTATACAGGAGTTTGTTAACCTTTTAACATTTGCATTTAATAGAACAGGGGCAAATATCCTCGTAAATCTAGGAGGAGCACGAGCTACTACCTTTAAGGATTTTAAGAGCGTGGGTCCGCCGGAGTTCAAAGGAACTACAGATCCTATCGAAGCCCAAACGTGGGTGAAGGAAATAGAGAAGGCATTTGTGATAGCAAATGTCAACGAGGCCTAGAAGGTTGGTTTTGTAACCTATATGATAAGGGAAAGGCCAACTTTTGTTGGGAAGCCAATCAGGCTAGGGCCGGGATAGAGAATCTGACTTGGGAGAGGTTCAAGGAGATATTCTTCGAGATCTACTTTCCCACGAGTACGTAGGGAAGAATGGAGATGCGGTTTCTTGAGTTGAAACAAGGGGACATGACGGTTCCCCAATACGACGCCAAGTTTAATAAACTAGCGAGGTTCGCTCCACACCAGGTGAAACCGAGGTTAGGAAGGCGCGACGGTTTGAGCAGGGCTTGAAACCCTGGCTCTATAACCGTATTTCGATGTTCCAAAGTACTTCATTTGGAACTATTTTAGAGAAGGGGATAATCGCCGAAGGTGATAGTGAGGCTCTGAGTCAATACCACAAGGACAAGAAGAGCAAGGGGAAAATGGATGGGGGAGTAAAGGTCTAAGGAGCCAGCGGTAGTGGCGATGGACAGAAGAGGAAAATGTTTAGCTCTGGGAATACCAGAGTGAAGTAAGGAGACCCAAAGAGGAGGATGGAGGCCTGCAAGACCTGTGAGAAGACTCACTTAAAAGTCTGTCTCAAGGGGAAGGCCATCTGTTATAATGTGGATATGAAGGGCATATTTCGCCTAACTGTCCAAGTCCGAAAAAGAATAATGGATGCTTTGTGTGTGGGTCAACTTACCACATTGCAAAGAACTGCCCAAAGAAGGGGACGGACGGGAACTAGGGCACTAGTAGCGGTAAGTTAGCTATTAGCGGTCCAGTACAGTCGGGTAGGCCAATGGGGCGTACCTTTAACAGGACAGTCCAAGATGCAGTTGCATCAAGGGACGTCATCACAGGTATTATTCCGATTAACGACATAAATGCTTACATACTGTTTGATTCAGGTGCTACTTGTTCATTTATAGCATGCGATTTTGCTAGACAATTAGAATTACATCCCGAAAAGTTGCCTATACCTTTAAATAATAAGGTAGCAAATGAAGAAATAATTCCTATTGAAGATGTTCATAGGAGTTGTTGTGTAGATATACGGGGTTGTAAATTATCGGTAGATTTGATACCTGTAAAGTTAGGAGAATTCGACGTAATTCTCGAAATGGATTGGTTAGTTAACCATGGGGAAATTATAGATTTTCAAAAGAAATGTGTGAACATTAAAACGTTAAGACAACCTAAGGTAGTATTTTATGGGAATAGATCACCGGGACATTTGTGTTGTCTAACCATGACACAAACAATGAAATTATTGAGGAAGGGATGTGTAGGTTGTGATGCCCCCAAATTCGGGTATCTTCCAACCCGACATATGGTGCTACACGGTACTCATAACTATACAATCATTCCATTGAAAACATAATATAATGAACGTAATTACTATCTTCTTATTACAATCAAAGTGAAATCCATTCCCAGGTTCATAAACCAATTACATTGTTTGTTGTTCGTAATGTATAGTACATACAAACATACTAATCTATTACACGATGGTTAACTATCCATCTTAGCTTTGCCATTATCTCTCTTAGCATTCTCAGTACGTTCATCCTTAACTACAATCATATAATTCACGCAAGAAGTGAGCATAACAAGCTCAACAAGTTTAACAAAGGATAACATTAATATCACATTCGTGAATTATATGACAAATCATACATAACTGAACAAATAGTTATGAAGTATTATGAAACAGTAATACTTTAATAATTCATAACATCAATTCCCAAAGTATAGAATAAATTAGGAATTCTGAACCAGTCGATAGACCATGAACAGTAGCTTTCTGTTTTTATACTTGAAAAGGACATCACAGCACTAAGGTTGTACATCCACATTACTTACAAGCACTTCTAGGTGATCAGCCTATAGTACTTTATGTTGATCAACACTCATTCGTTAAACGTATTTACATTTAAGTTTTGGCAAACTCGCGTGCCCATCGAATAATCGATGAAAAATACTTTTGTTTGTTCATAGACAAACCTTACCTTCAAATCCGTACCAATTGCTTGGCATCTGATAGCGTTAAAATTTCTATATAGAAAGATATGTATACAAATCAATTTATATCTTACGAGTAGTCTAGCCAAGTTAAAACTGGCATTGACCCTTTCTTTAAAACTAGCCATGCAATTCAGTATAATGAATCACATAAAACTTGACTAACTCGAAGGTTAGACAAGCGTTAAGAAAACTTGCCTTTCAGCGTCTTCAAATAACTTAATCGACTGTTCATATCTTTTATAGAATCTACATGATATATTCACATAGCACACTGTAATTAGCTACCAAACAATTACTTACATTGTTTCTTCCAATTTCTTTCTCTTCTATGTTTTATTTAACTTTATTTCATTAATAAAGTCAATTCAACTTATTACCCCTCATTCTGGCTTATTACAAACTTACGTTATTAACCGGACTCTGTCATCATTGGCGAAGTACCAATATTGCTCACTGATTATTGTTCATTGATAACACATTATGTTCTTCGTTCATAAGTTAATAAAATACATTCAATTCCTAAGTTTCAATACCATATACCTTAGTATATGTAACATAGGAATAGTTTTAGTACACTTATTAAGTGTGTAAACTTAACTCATATAGGTTTCTGAACATTTTCAGTTCAAACCTAAGTTATCTAACAAAGACCACCTTTTCTGTGCGACGCGTGCCTTTTCTATATAATCATGGCATGCATGGCGCGGTTTAAATATCTAAGCTTCGATCTCGGCAACATGTGCATGAGACTCCTTCATACCCATATGTTCTTTGCTCCACTTTCCAATGGGCATCGACACTATATCTCGGCCATTGCACATTTGATTTACTTTAAAGCTTTATCTCGGCGCCATGACACCGGACTTCAAAGACTGAAATCTTTGAAAAATGAAATTTTTGGTGAGTTTCTCAGATTCATAATTTCTTCGCTATAAGTCCGATTTGGTCCGTTCAAAAGCCTACACATCATAAATGACATACTCTACGCGTTCATATAAGAATTCTACACTTTCGAATCTGTTAACTCAAAATTCATAATTAAGTTTATTTTTAAGCATTCGTAAACGTTAATGAGCGTTCAATACTCGTTTTCTTCATTTTAAGTCGGAATCCAACGATTCTTGAGTCCATTTAAATACCCTATTTAACGTGTTGACATTGAAAAACAATGTTTTCAAGTCTCACGGCAACTTTCGATTATCAATCCAGAATTTCTATATTTTCGACGTTTAGCGTCTATTTCCGTAATATTCGCCATAACTTCGTTACTAGTGTTCTATAAGCCAAATCACATGGAATACTCCATGAATTTCATATCTACATCCTAACCAAGCAAGATGCACATATTTAAGTATTGATGGAGTTTAATTATTAATCAACAATCAACATCTTAATGATTTAAACCTATATCAACTCTTATGATTTCTATGTCTTCAAGACTTGTAAAGATTGTATATATTACAAGTCATACTTATTCCACCATATTAGACATACACCACCCATTTATGATTCTTCATACTTAAAGAAATCAAAAGAGATGGAACTACTATTAAGGAGTATTACCATAAGAAATACTTGGTGTTCTTGAAAAAAACTCTAAAGCCAAACTTCAAAGTAGATTGTTTGATTGAGTCTAGCTCTTTCTCTCTCTCTCTAAATATATGTTAGGCAACTTGAAAAACCCTCAAATGATCAACTCTTTCTTTCTATTTATAAGCAATTGAAATGGAGGGCAAAAAGGTCATTATCCCCCCACCTCCTTACTATTCCTCACTTTGTCACCAAGTAATATACTTAGTGACCAAGTAGATTTCTTGGCTTGAACCCCAAGTGGTCGGCCCACCATGCCCATGGGTCATCCCAATGGGTTGCCTCATGGGTTTTACCCATTCGGTGACCCACCGAGTTGATCCACGGTTCGGTTTTCTTGGATCGAGCTTAATCATTCTAACATTGGGCTTTAGTTTGGGCTTAACCAATTAATTCATTGGGCTTACCTATACAATTGTTTGGACTTGTCATAATCCAAATCAAATGAGTTCACATTAAGTCTTAACTTAATTCCATAATATCACTCGTATTCTATACGTATAATTCATGTATTCTCTCCGTATAATACTCGTATGATAATTGTATTGTACTTTGTATTAACTCTTTGTATTATACATAGATACTAAATAGTATCATACTTATATAACACACTTTAACAATATCGCAATTTGTTCTACTCTTCTCATTTCCTTCTCGGAAATCATTCTACTCAACCCTTAGGTTTTTAAGTCCGCAGGCGAAAACTTCATTTGCCATAAATGAAATATTATTAGATATTTCATCTTATCTTAATATTCTATCATTACGCATTTCTCAGAATTTCAAAATAAATTCCCGAGCAGAAACGGATGAATAGTGTTTTTACGGGAATTTCTCGGAAAATATTTATTTTTGTCTTGAAAATTCTAAACAATTAATTTTAGCACGCAGCCAGATTACTAACCGTATAAGTACATAAAAATCAGATTTTCTCGGGCGTTACATTCTCTCCCCCTTATAAGGATTCTATCCCCAGAATCTCGCTTATAATTACATAAACAAATGAGGAAAATTTTCCTTCATTTTACTCTCGAGTTCCAACGTTGCTTCTTCAGCATTGTGGTTTCTCCATAAGACCTTTACTGAAGGTATTACCTTATTTCTTAAAACTTGTTCCTTCCTATCAATAATTTGAGTTGGAAGTTCCTTATATGATAAATCTTTCTCTATATGGATAGATTCATACTCTATTATGTGTTTATAGTCTGGTTTAAAAGGACGCAACACAGACACGTGAAAACACATTATGAATGCGTTCCATTTCTGGAGGTAAGGCTACTTCATAAGCTACCTCTCCTACCCTTCTTAAAATTTCAAAAGGTCCTACAAACCTTGGACTTAACTTTCCTTTCTTTCCAAAACGTATCTTTCCCTTCTAAGGCGATACATTCAGAAAGACAAAAGATCCTACATCGAATTCTCTCTTTTCTCCGTGAGGATCTGCACACTTTTTTCTGCCTATCTTGGGCCGCTACTAATTGAGCACGTATTATCTTTACATTGTCTTCCATTTGTTGTACCATCTTAGGTCCCAACATTCGACGTTCACCCACCTCATCCAACATAATGGAGTTCGGCACTTCCTTCCATACAACGCTTCGTAAGGCGGCATGCCTATACTAGCGTGAAAACTATTGTTGTACGAGAATTCCACCAACGGTAGGTACTCGTCTCAACTCCCTTTGAAATCGATAACGCAAGATCTTAACATATCTTCAAGCATTTGAATTACCCGTTCACTCTGTCCATCCGTCTGAGGATGATACGTCGTACTCAATCTTAAATGCGTTCCCATTTGCTCTTGCAAACTCCTCCAAAAGTTCGATGTGAATCGTGGATCACAATCTGGCACAATCAAAATAGGTACTCCATGTCTGGAAATAATTTCCTTGATATACAGCTTAGCTAATTGGTCTAGGTTATACCTAACTCCTATTGGTAAAAAATGAGCCGATTTCGTCAATCGATCCAATATCACCCAAATAGCATCGTATCCTTTCCTTGTTATTGGAAGTCCCACCACAAAATCCATTGTGATGTGCTCCCATTTTCACTCTGGAATTTCTAACAGTTGCAACAACCCGCTAGGTCGTTGGTGTTCAGCCTTAACTTTTTGACAAGTTAAGCACCTACTAACATATTCTGCTATCTTCCTTTTTATGTCCAGCCACCAAAAGTTCAGACGAAGGTCTTGATACATCTTCGTACTACCGGGATGTATCGAGTACCTCAAACTATGAGTCTCAATCATTATCTCCTCCTTTAATTCGGAATCATTTGGAACCCAAATTCTTCCTTCAAAACGAAGTAATCCCTTCTTATCGAGGTTATACTTAGTCTTTTCTTCATCTTTTATCCTCTTCTTCATGTGCTCGCATTCCTCGTTGCTCATTTGTACTCCCTTAACCCGTTCCACTATGGTCGGTTGGGTTTCCATGGAAAATAACATTTCCACCGCTTCCTCTGGTAACTTAACTTCTAACTCCATTCTTGCCATTGATGTTATCAACTCATTCCGAGTTGTTAACATTGACAGTTTCTCTCTACCCTTCCTACTTAGCGCATCAGCTACTACATTTGCTTTCCCCGGATGATATAAAATATCACAGTCATAATCTTTTATTAATTCTAACCATCTTCTCTGTCTCATATGTAACTCCTTCTGTGTGAAGATATATTTCAGACTTTTGTGGTCCGTGTATATCTCACACTTCTCACCATATAGATAATGCCTTCATATCTTCAAGGCAAAAACTACAGCTGCCAATTCCAGATCATGAGAAGGATAGGCGTTCTCATAATCCTTTAATTGACGTGACTCATACGCAATGACCTTGGCATGCTGCATGAGCACGCAACCCAGTCCTTTATGCGAAGCATCGCTATAAACTACAAAATTCCCTGTATCATCCGGTAAGGACAATACAGGTGCCTCACTTAACCTCTTCTTCAGTTCCTGAAAACTGTTCTCACATTTTTCAGTCCACACATACTTCACCAACTATCTTGTAAGATTTGTTAGCGGAGTAGCTATTTTAGAAAAGTCCGTAATGAATCTCCTATAGTATCCCCCTAACCCTAGAAAACTTCGAACCTCAGTTGGCGTTTTCGGTTGCTCCCACTCATTAATTGCTTCTACTTTTGCTGGATCCACGGAAATGCCATCTTTATCAGTAACATGTCCTAGAAAATGCACTCGTTTAAGCCAAAATTCACACTTTGTGAATTTCGCATACAACCTTTCCTTCCTTAGTGTTTCCAACACTATCCTTAAATGATCAGCATGATCTTCTGGCGTCTTTGAATAGACTAGAATATCATCAATGAACACTATGATGAACTTGTCCAAATACTGTTTGAACACTCTGTTCATCATTTCCATAAATGCGGCTAGCGCATTAGTTATCCCAAACGACATCACCAGAAACTCGTAATGACCATAACGAGTTTTGAACGTCGTCTTAGGTACATCCTCCTTCCTCACTTTTAACTAATGATACCCCGTGCGCAAATCCTTCTTAGGAAAATACTTTGCCCCTTTCAACTGATCAAATAGATCATCGATCCTGGGCAACGAGTACTTATTCTTAATCGTTAACTTGTTCAACTCTCGATAGTCGATACAAAGTCTTAACGACCCATCCTTTTTCTTTACAAATAATACCGGTGCTCCCCAAGGAGACACACTCGGTTGAATGTACTTCTTATCTAATAGTTCCTATAATTGAACCATTAACTCCTTCATCTCAACTGGCGTCATTCGATATGGTGCCCTTGAAACTGGTATCGTACTCGGTAACAGATCAATTACAAACTAAACCTCCCAATCCAGTGGAATACCCGGTAATTCCTCCGGAAATACATCCGCGAACTCTTGAACTATAGGTATCTGGTCCAAGGATGTTCCCACTCTTTGGGTATCCACAATGTGGCACAGATAACCTACACACCCTTTTCTCAACATCTTCCTAGCTTGTGTCATCGATAGACAACAAGAACGTCTCGGTGATTTACTACCGAAGAACATTACCTTGGTTTTCTTAGAAAGTCGAAGGTTCACACTTTTCCTATGGCAATCTATTATCGCCTTATGGTTAATCAACCAATCCATAACAAGAATTACATCGAATTCTTTTAACCTTAGTTGTACTAAATCAACTGATAACTTATTACCTCTAATATCTACGCAACAATACTTATGAATATGTTCAATGGGGATTATTTCTTCATTAGCTATCTTAACGTCTAAAGGTATTGCGATCTTTTCAGGGATTAAACCTAATCACTTAGAAAATTCACATGCTATAAAAGAACAAGTAGCACCCGAGTCAAATAACACAAGCATTTATTTTATTGACTGGAATGATACCTGCTACCACATCCTGTCTGTACAAATTACGCATGACTTGGTTCCATTCTTTATTATTCTGTTGGAATATCCTATCTGTGCAGTCTATCGCGTGCCTGGTGAATTTTGTTGTTATTCCATTCTTTATTATTCTATTGGAATAACCTGTCTATGTGGATTACCGCAAGTATGGTGAATGATCCTTCGTATTCATTCTTTATTAAATTGTGGAAATGATTTGTCTACGTGGATTACCACATGGCGGGTGAAAATCCATTTGTAGTTTCGTATATTCTATTATACTTGTATGAGATATCATTTATTTTGTACTCATCATGGAATATCATTTTCTTTGGTATTTTTTTTACGAGTTACTCTATTCACGGGTTACTATTCACCCGATTACTATTCACTCTAGTTTCATTCACTCGGGTATTCGGGACACTTTTCATGTCGGGGTACTATTCACGGGGTAATATTCCCAAAGTACTATTCACGGGGTACTATTCACCCGAAGAATATATTTCTCTATCCAAATTATTTTTGGTACATGAATATTATTCTTGAATTTTACTCTACAAAGAAGTATCATGTTGACAATTTGGACGTTATTGATTCCTGGATAAATTAAATTATAAATCGTTAAAATTTATCCTTGAACTTGTTTTATTGAATTATTATATCATTATCATCATCCTCATGCTTATTGTGAGACCGCAGATTTTATGAATAAAGATTTAAATTTCTCAAAATATTTTTTTTTTAATATTTTGGTGTGGATTTGAGATAACGTTATAGTTGTGGGTAATATTTATAAATTTTACAAAGTACGCAAGTTGTTATATAATATTCGATTGGTCGGGGAATATTAGTTTTGACAGGGAATATTCGTACGACGGCACAATCATTGGTGGAAACCACAACGGAATTATTGTCGGATTGAGAAAAAACGACAAAAATATTTTTATGAAAATAACGGTGGAAGTTTTACCGTTAAAACTGTTGAACTACCCGGTAGTAAAAGTACAGTAATACGCGTGGTTGCATAATAGCACACGGTATTGGTTATTGATGCTTACGTGAGAAGTCACTCAGTTATACTCAATTATTGCTATAGTAATTGATGCATCATATCTCTCATATTATTGATTCAATTATTGTCACAGTATCATCTGCATAATATGTTATATTATTAAATCAATAATTAAGACGACAAAGTTATTCATATTATTAAATTGCAATATTTACAATGTTTAGAAGTTCTGCCAAGGAGAGGTTTGGTCACCTAATTGCGAGCCAATAGGGAGAAATCCTTATTGGAAAGCCCCCTCTTTCCTGGGAACGACCTCATTGTTAAATATTGTGAGTTATGATATTAATGATGAATGTTATTATAATCAAATTTGAGTTTGGAGTTTAATTTGGAGACGCGGACATGATATTTGAGTACGGAACGATGAAATTAGTAGAAATAGACTATAAACACAAAAATTTTTGAGGTTGACTTTTTGGTCCAAAAAAGTCAACAATTGACTTTTTCGGAAAAAGTCAAACTTTGAAATTTCTAAAAATGAAATTTTTAAGAAAAATATTTCCATTGTGTTAGGATTGTTAGTGTTAGTGGAAATCGACATTTATTTCGATAGTAATTGATGTCTGGAAGTTATATTGATCAACCGGGTAATTAATCACATTCTTATACTATTAGGGGAGTTGGTGCAAGATTGATAATACTTGCATGACTAAGTTAAAGATGGAGGTATAGATGGAGGTACTATACTGTAATTAGTATTTTCACATGATTATAACTATTGAATCACATGATTGAACTATTGATTCACATGTTTTACTATTAGGGGAGGTAGTGCAAGTTTGATAATACTTGCAGGACTAAATTAAAAATGAAAGAAAAGTTGGAGGTATTGTACTCTAATTTTTCAAGCCCCAAAATGTGCAATTATCAAAACTATGTTTTCTTATAAATAGAAGCTCATTCTTCCTTCATTTCTCACCAATTCACTAAAGCTATAGAGCAATTATTATAGAGAGAAATTATAGAGAGAAAGAAGAAGAGAAGTTTGCTACCCTCTACATTCGAAGATCGACTTTATTCTAAGGTAAGGGGTATTATTTCTTTCTTATTCATGAAGAGAACTTTTGTTATTACATTCCTTATTATTCTGTTGGAATAACCTGTTTATGCGAAGTACCGCATGCATGGTGAAATTCTTCTATTATTCCATTCCTTATTATTATGTTGGAATAACCTGTATATGCAAAGTACCGCATACATGGTGAAATTCTTCTATTATTCCATTCTTTATTATTTCGTCGGAATATATCATGCATGCGTGCGTTACTTGGACTGGTTCCGGTTCCATTATTTATTATTCGGCCGGAATATCTATAATGCGTTTCGTGGGACCTAGTTCCATTATTTATTATTCTGTTGGGAATAACCTATCTATGGAGTATATCGCACGCATGGTGAATCCTTCTGTTATTCCATTCTTTATCATTCTGTTGGAATAACCTGCCTATGTGGATTACCACATGCATGGTGAATGATCCTTTGTATTCATTCCTTATTAAATTGTGGAAATGATCTGTATACGTGGATTACCGCATGGCGGGTGAGAATCCATTTGCAGTTTCATATATTCTTTATTATACTCAGTTGGTTAAAGTTTTGACTTCTATACTCCATGAAATTAGTGGAATATCATTGATATTTGCGCTTCATCCAGTATCTTTTCATGGAAATATTCTTCTGAGCATTCTTAAATTTTACTCTACAAAGAAGTATCATGTTGACAATTTGGACATTATTGAGTTCAGGATAAATTAACTTATAAATCTTTAAAATTGTTCTTCAACTTGTTTTATTGAATTATTATGTCATTGTCATGATGAGTTATGTTGGTTACTATGTGAAAACATGAAAGTTTCTTAGAAATCACAAAGGGTTGAAAATCAGATTTTTGATGAAATAAAACATGAAATTCAATTGACCATATCTCCTATTATATTTTGAATTTTGGAGTGTGGTCAAGTCTTAGAGTTAGATCTATGAGGTTTATAACTTATCCAAGTGGAATTAATGGAAAAGGTGTTGTAGATTTTCGTGTGGACTGTTTTTAGCAAAGGAGTCCAAAGCTGAAAAAGAGGAAAATGCTACACCCAAAAATTTAAAGGGGCTGTTTCGGCCACTTAATTTGTGAGAAAAATTTCGGCCTTTAGGGATATGAAAACATATGGTATAAAGTACCACCTGTCCAAAAATGAGCTCATTCCGACATAAAATGAGCATGTTATGACCATTTCAATGTTTAGGTTTTTTCAACGAAAAATGCTATAACCAAAGTACTATAACTCCGATGACGATGAAATTTAAACTGGAAGATCACGTTAACATGTGTAAGATCCTGCCAAGATTTGGGAATTTCTAGAGTTAAACAAGAGGTAGCTAATTTCTTAAGGAATTAATTAGAAATTAATTTTTGAAAAATAGTAAATGAATTTTAAAAATTCTGAGAAAAATATATGTTCATTATGGGACTATGTTCTGCTAAATTCCAGAAAAGAAATATTTTTGGGACTGATTTGGAATTTTTCATGAAAATGGTTTAGTTACGAACATATGAGTTAAATATGTTATGTGAAGTAACAAAGTTGAAAAATAGGATTTTCTGGCTTGGGAATCCTATATAAGGTATATGCAGATTTTTGATAAGGAATTTGATCATTGGTGATAAAATCTTATGAGTGGCATTTTTAAATGATTAAATGCATTATTTGGTAAAGTGTAAACAATTGAAATAAATTGTTCATAAGTTTAAGAAGTGATTAAAATATTGTTATGATATTAATAAATTAGATTATGAGTGGTTGATAATATTTGGATAAATTTAAAGTCTTTAATATTTATCCTTGTTTTCGGTTGATTAATGCTTATATCATTGTCATCATCCTCATGCTTATATGGTGATGAAAGTTATCTTTGGCTTACGTGCGAAGATGGACTGTTGATTATTGAATTGTATATCTTTGGTTTACGTGAAAAGATGGATTGTTGATTATTGGTTTTATTGTTGTATATCTTTGGCTTACGTGTAGAGATGGAATTGTTATGATTATGACCAGGGATTATTCGGTATAGTCATGACCATTGATGATTTAATGAATATCTTTGGCCCGTAGTGCAGGGATGATTCAATGATGTGGTTTATTTATTAAGCTGAGTCTCAGCGATTAAGTTGATGAAAATTTTTTTAAATCATAGAAGATAGTAGATTTTATTCTCTACTTGACTCTTTTAATGGATTGCTTGTTCCGCTGCAGTTAAACTTGATGTCTATTGTATTTTATCAGTTTAACATTGTTGAAGGCTAATGATAATTTATCCTGCATTATCTTAGTCATAATATTTCTTACTGGGCTAGTTGAGCTCACCCTTTTTCTTTCATTGTTCTCTTCAGGAAATGAGAACGTAGTCGGGACTAGTCAGGGAATGGAGTGATGGTCCGAGATGGTGTCATAGTAGTCCTCACTATTCTATAAAATAGTGTGATAATAAATGTAATGAGGACTCCATTGAGTGTGGATATTGTCTAGATGACAATATTTGTATTAAAACTCACATCATATGTTTTGTCGTATTTTACACAACAGTTATATAATTAAGTTTTATTTGTATTTTGTACCATGTATTTGGAGACTCAAGATGGGTGATGTATACCTGTTTTGGGGGCGTCACAATATCAGAATGGATTTTGTGGTAGGTCTTCCCACAACCCAACAAGGTTATGATGCCATTAGGGTGATTGTCGATCGACTGACGATGTCGGCACACTTTTTGTCAATCAAGCTTCGATTTACCCTAGATCGGTTAGTAAAACTGTACATGAAGGAAATTGTTTCAAGACACGGTGTACCTGTGTCCATTGTATCAGACAGAGATCCACGTTTCACATCTAATGAGCACAGTTGAGAATGAGCATAGCGTACCATCCTCAGACCGATGAACAAAGTGAGAGAACCATCCAAACATTAGAGGATATGCTCAAAGCGTATATTATGGATTTCAAGGAAAAATGGGATGACCATCTACCATTGGTGGAATTTGCTTATAATAATAGTTGTCACGCGAGTATTGACATGCCGCCTTACGAAGTGTTATACGACAGGAAATGCAGAACTCCGTTATGCTGGGACAAGGTAGTTGAACGTCAGCTATTGGGTCCAGAATTGGTACAACAGACTATCGAGATCATCAAAGTGATTCGAGCGAGATTAATAGCCGCACAAGATAGACAGAAGAAATATGCCGATCTGCATCGAAAAAATCGGGAATTCGATGTCGGTAGTTATGTTTTCCTGAAAGTGTCTCCCTGGAAGAGGAAAATTAGTTTTGGCAAGAAGGGGAAATTAAGCACTAGGTTTATAGAACCTTTTGAAGTGCTTCGTCGAGTTAGTGAAGTGGCATACAAGATAGCTTTACCTCCGGAGTTGGAGCATGTTCATAATGTTTTCCATGTATCAGTATTAAGGCCATATAAGCCTGATTATAAACACGTTATAGAATATGAGCCCTTACAGTTCGAGAAAGATTTATCATATGAAGAAGTCCTTATTCAAATTGTTGACAGAAAAGAGCAATTACTGAGGAATAAGGTGATACCTTCTGTTAAGGTAATCTGGAGAAACCACAATGCTGAAGATGCTACGTGGGAACTTGAAAGCGTTATGATGAAAAATTATCCTCAGTTGTTTGCTTGATTTTTTATAGCGATTCTGGGGACAGAATCTTGTGAAGGAGGGAAGAATGTAACAAATAAATTTTTTGAGTTATGATTCTGGGGACAAAATGTAAGACCCCAACTTATTATTAATGAAATTTAATTTTCTCTATTTATTATTTTGAAATAGTAAGGGTTGATGTGATTAATATGGATAGTTAGGGTAAAATACGCAAATATTTCAAAATAAGCAAGTGGTTATAAAATATTCATTGTTGTCGGGGAATATTTGTTTGGTCGTGGAATATTAAATCTTTGTCGGGGAATATTAAATGCGGTTGCCTTTGACCATAATGTGGGCCCCATAACTGAAAGCGATTGGATGAAGAAAGCGACAAATATAAGTTGGTTAAAAATACTTGGCGTAGTTGTTACCATTAATCTTTGTTAAAATACTTGGTGGTTAAAAACACGGTAGCACACGGTATTGCACCAATTATTGATTTTACGTAAGAAGGCACTACTCAATAATGGTTACTGATAATTCTTTATTCAATATTTTATTGAGTTAATAATTCTTTGCGTTGATATTTTATATTCTTTGTTGTTTCAATAATTGTCATTACACAATATTTTTCATTATCGAAGCAATAATTCATATTATCCGAATAATATTATTAGATAACATTATTGGAAATGTCTAGAAAGTTACATCAAGGAGAGGTTTGGTCACCTAATTGCGGCGATGAGGAGAAATTCTTATTGGAAAGCCCCTCTTTCCTGAAGGCGCACGGTTGTCAATATTGTGATTACGTAATATTATTTGTGAATAATTAATTATTGATTCATATGATGAGGAAAATATTAATTTTATGTGGATATAGATGGAGAAAATTTTAATGTGACAATTGTTGAAAATTGAAATTTTATCTTTTACGATAAAATAATTCATTTAAATATATTATTATATTTTAATAATATAATAATGGTGATATTTTTACAACGAATGTGGGATATATGAGTATCTGAGGAGGAAGAGTATTTTTGTTGCAATAAATGTTTAAAACATGTTAAACATGTCGGTGGACCCCATTTATTGGTGAAATTTGATTATACTTTTTGTAAAATTGCCCGTTTGTAGATTTGGTCAATTCGCATTTGGAATTTGGAAAAACTTTCTTACGTAAAGTTGTAGAGAATTGAATTTCCTATAAAAACTCGCAAGATTCGAATTTTCTGATATAAGGGCTATTTATTGTGAATTATTGAAGTTCAAGTTCAAAATAATTGATTTTTGGAAGTTTTAATTATTATTTTAAAGAAAAACGTTTTTTTTGCATTTAAGTGGGCTAACATGTGATATTAATTAATGAAAATCAGATCTTCAAAGATGGGCTAAGGAAATTTATAATATATATTAATATTTTATTAAATTTTACGCTTTTGTGATCTAAGCATTTTCCTATAAATAGGGTGCTTAGGTTAGAATTGAAAATCACACACGAAACTAAAGTTTTCTCTCTCTATATTATCGAGCGTATTCTTGTGAGTATTTTGAGTATACTTTGAGTATTGCTATATCTGGTCTGCAAGTCCAAGTCATAGCTTTATATCAGGTGTTTCAAATTTAGAAATCCGATCTTTTTCGAGGTAAGGGATATTATTTTATTTCAGTAATGATATTATTTCTTCAATATCATTATGTTGAAATATTGATCTGAAGTTTTTATCAAATTTGGAACTTTTGGTGTAGAGTTACTATTCACGTATCTGGCCTTTATTCACGTATCTGATCTTATTCACGAATACGGCACTATTCATCGAAAAATGAAATTTTTCTTCTTTTGTCAAAATATCTACTATGGATACTAGCTTTGATTGTATCCATGTTTTGATCATTCTTGAATTTTACACCTTTGTGATTATTTTGAGGTATTTTTGGACGTGAATAAAACAAAGTACGAATCCTTAATCCTTAATCCTTGTCATTTTGTTTTCTTTGGATTCGTTTCTTTAAAAATATTTTCATCATCTTTGGTCTTAAATGATGATATTATGGAATATCTTTGGCTGTAGTGCAAAGATGAATGATTTCTGAAGAATATCTTTGGCATGTAGTGCAAAGATGAGCAGTGTTTAGATGAACATGACCCGGTGATGAATATCTTTGGCTGTAGTGCAAAAGATGAATATTTGATTCGAGATGTATATTAATTGATGTTACGAGGATAAAAGATAGATGATGAACTTTTAAATTCATACATAGAAGATAGTAGTTTGCATTCTCTACTTAACTCTTCTAATGAATTATTATTTCATTGCGAATATTGATTTAAAATTTATTGTATATTGTATTCTATTAGATTTTTCCTGTTGAAGACTAACGGTAATTTGTTGTATATTATCTTAGTCATAATATTCTTTCTTGAGCTAGTTGAGCTCACCCTTTTCCTTTTTGTTCCATTTTTCTCGGGAGGCGAGAATATAAGCGAAAAATGCAGTGGGGTATGGAATGAAGGTTCTAGAGAGAGTTGTTTAGTAGTCCTCACCATTTTTGTAAAATAATGTATCAATAAATGTGATGAGGATTTATTTGAGTATAGATATTGTCTAGAAGATAATATTTGTATTTAAACTCTGTTTTTACTAATAAAGTTGTAGTTGTTTACATCGTACCATGTATTGACAACTCGAATGGGTGATGTATACCTATTTTGGGGGGCGTCACGGTTGGTATCGAGCTTAGGGATATGATCTCTGGCGGAGATCGGGGAATAGAACTAGGAGGGGAGGCGAGTAAATCCTTCGCTAGTGTGTCCTACCTAAGCTTATTTGTTAGTTGGTCAATATATAGGGATATTATGTGATATATTGATTTCCTTAATTAACCCTTGTTTTATGGCGATTATTTGAGAATGTCGATTGAGAATATTAACAATGGAAATGAGGCCAGTGGAGACGCCTGTTCACACCAACGAGGAGAGCGTGCAACAGTGGCAATGTTCCTCCCGTGAACAACACCATTGAAAGCGAGATGATGAGCGAGGGGATGTTTATAAGTTTTTGCAGTTCATGCCAAATCGCAGACGAGGAGACTCGTGTTCAAAATATGAGGAGGAAATGATAGCAATTCACGGATTGTCACAAACCAAGCGATTCAAAGAGTTGGGATCACGAATTTAAGGGAAAGCGGATCCGATCATGGCGGAAACATGGGTCAAGCAAATTACCAAGATATTCGATGTCTTGGGATGCACGGGAGAATAGAAGGTTCCATTTGCCACCTTTATGTTCCGTGGCGAAGCGGACTCTTGGTGGGAATCGTGAAGCGTACCCATCCGGTACTTTTCGGCATGTCTTGGGAGACATTTGAAGCTATTTAATAACAAATACTTTCACGAAAGTGTTCGTCATATGAAGGAAGTGGAGTTTATTAGATCGAGCAAAACAACACATGGCGGTGTCTCGATGACGAGGCAAAGTTTGCGAGTTATCGGTTTGCACCTCATTTGGTGGAGAATGAGGAGCGATATGCGCGGATGTTTCGAGAGAGTTTGAAAACACGGCATACGACAATATCTCATTTCTCATAATTTTCTCTCTATTCAGGATGTTGTTAACGATGGGCTCAATTGTTAGAAGCGAGATAACGAGTATATTCAACCAAGGACCATAACCGAGGATCATACCGGAGATAGCGATCAGCGAGAATAATGATAACCGGCGGAGAAAAAAGCAGACGGACAAAAATGGTAACCACTCTGGTGGTAATCATAGCCATGAAAATAGAAGAAGCGAGTCGGGAGGAGATTTTAAAAGAGGAGATGTAACAACGACATTATGTGAAGACAGCAGTCTTGGCGTGAAAAGAATCGGTTCTAAGGGAGGAGAAACGACCACCGGTCGTATATATCTTTATAAATCGGGAAAGAGGGACATATCGGTCAAAGCGCCCACAACAGATTCAAGGTATGCTATAATTATGGAAAGGAAGGACATATCGCTCGAGATTATGCAGTGGCGAAACCTAGTTCAGTGGGGGACGGTGACTCAAAAAATCATCCCGGAAAAGTCAAAGTCAACGATTCGGGAAGAAGCGTTTGTTGTATTTGGTCAAAATGCGAGGAACCCATACGAGGTGATCACGGGTAAGCTATTTATAAATTCTTGCGAAGTTTATACCTTACTTGATACCGGTGCTACCCATTCATTTATCTCTCCTGCTTGTGCTCAACGTTTAAACTTGACTCCGGAGAAATTAGACTTTGACCTATCTGTGGAAACTCCGTTAGGAGAAACTTTCATCACATCCACTGTTTATAAATCTTGTTTGATTCAAGTTGGCGCCATCACCTTACTTATTGACCTTATCTCTTTAAAGATACTTGCTTTTGATATGATTTTAGGGATTGATTGGTTAACTACTCATCATGCCAATATTGATTGTTTTTGTAAGGTTGTTAGTTTTCATATTCCTAACCAACCTGTTGTACGAATTCAAGCAACTAAACCATTAAAATCAATCACTATCATATCTAATCATAAAGCTATTCGTTTATTGAAAAACGGATGTCAAGCTTTCTTAGCCCATGTTATGGATTTGAATAAAGTCACGTCAAATTTGAATAATATTCTGTTGTTATTGACTTTCCGACGTATTTCTGAAGAACTTCCGGTCTACCCCGAGCGTGAAGTTGAATTCTTTATTAATCTTGAACTGGTACAAAGCCCATTTCTAAAACCCCATATCGAATGGCTCCTATTGAACTTCAGAGTTAAAGGTCCAACTACGAGGAATTGTTGGACATCGGTTTCATTCGTCTTAGTACATCTCCTTGGGGTGCTCTGTTTTATTATTCGTAAAGAAGAAAGGCGGGAGTATGCGACTTTGTATTGACTATCGGAATTGAACAATGTCACTATCAAGAATAGGTATCCTCTACCTCGTATTGATGACTTGTTTGACCGATTTGCAAAGGCACAATTCTTTTCAAAAATCGATCTTCGATTCGGATATCATCAATTTGAAGATTAGAGGCGAGGATATTCAAAGGCGCCTTGAACTTCGGTATGGGCATTATAAATTCTTAGTCATGTCTTTCGGACTAACTAATGCTCCTGCGGCTTTCATGGATATGATGAACCGCAAAGTATTCAAGGAATATTTGGATCAATTCGTTGTTGTCTTTATTGATGACATCCTCATATATTCCAAAAGCCGTGAAGATCATGAGCACCATTTGAAATTTAGTACTCCAAAGGCTTCGTGAAAACCAACTATATGCCAAATTGAAGAAATACGAGTTACGGCTTGAGGAAGTAGCATTTCGGGGCGCGTGGTGTCAAAACATGGAGTATCCGTGGACCCGGCGAAGATTGAAGTAATACAAAGTTGGGAGCAAATCAAAGTCGGTGGCCCGAAGTACGTAGTTTTTCGGGTCTAGTTGGTTATTATCGGAGATTCGTGGAAGGTTTTCTCGAATCGCTACTCCATTAACTTCAATTAACTCGGAAGGATAAGAAATTCGTTTGGAGCAAAGAATGCGAGAAGAGTTTCCAAGAGCTTAAGAGGAGACTTATTTGGCGACTTTGTTTTAACAATACCATCTGGTTCGGATGGATTTGTTATCTCACAACGATGCTTGAGCAAAGGGTTAGGATGTGTTCTCATGCTGGCGTGGGAAAGTCATAGCCTATGCCTCGCGACAACTTAAAGAGTATGAGAGGAATTATCCTACTCATGATCTAGAGTTGGCATCAGTCGTTTTCGCGCTAAAGATATGGAGGCACTATCTATATGGGGAGAAAGTGGAGATATATTCAGACCATAAAAGCCTTAAATATTTCTTCACTCAAAAAGAACTCAATATGCGGCAGCGACGTTGGCTCGAGCTATTGAAAGACTACGACCACACTATTCAATACCATCCTGGAAAAGCGAACGTGGTAGCTGACGCGTTGAGTAGAAGATCATATGCGGGAATGAGTGTGATGATGTCAAATATACGCATAGAGCCAACTTTAATAGAAAAAGTTAAGGTTGCTCAAGCCACCGACCCGGAGCTGATGCATATGAAGAAGAAAGTACAAGAAGGAGCTATTCCGGAGGCGAGAATTGATGAAGAAGGAATACTTGAGTCCACTCTAGACTTTGTGTTCCTAACGACTACGATTTGAAGTACAAGATTATGATGGAGGCACACAATACACCATTTGCAATCCATCTGGAAGTACTAAAATGTATCGTGATCTTGACATACATTTTGGTGGAATAATATGAGAGAGAGATTGCAAAGTTTATCTCGATGTGTTTAACTTGCCAAGCGTGTAAAGCGGAGCATCTAGTACCTAAGGGTCCGTTGCAACCACTTGAGATTCCGAAATGGAAGTGGGAACACATTACCATGGATTTCGTTCACGGGTCTTCCTACGGTTTCTCAAGGCATCAATGCTATTTGGGTTATTGTTGATAGATTAACCAAAGTCGTTTCATTTCTTGCCGTCACGGAGACTTATTCCTTGAGCGTCTTGCTAGTATGTACGTGAATGAGATTGTGAGGTTGCATGGCATGCCTGTATCCATAGTTTGGATCGTGACCCAAGATTCACTTCAAGATTTTGGGATAGCTTGCAAAAAGCTATGAGCGCAGTTCTGATTGATTCGGCATACCATCCTCAAAGCGGACGGACAATCGAAAGGACTATTCAAACTCTTGAAGATTTATTAAGACTCGTGTGTCCTAGACTTCAAGGCGGTTGGGATAAGTATTTACCATTGGTGGAATTCTCCTACAACAACAGAGTTATCGTGCAAGTATAGGTGAGGCTCCATTGAAGCATTTTATGGACGAAAATGTCGTTCTCAATATGTTGGGATGAGGTGGGTGAAGCAACATTGTTGGGACCCGAGTTAGTACGTATATGACTACGGAAAAGATCCAAATGATTCGACAACGTATACAAAGCGGCACAAGATCGACAAAAGAGTTATGCGAATCTTCATCGAAAGGACGTGGAATTTAGTGTAGGGGATCATGTATTGTTATGAGTTGCTCCATGGAAGGGAGTTACAAGATTTGGGAAGAGAGGAAAGCTCAATCCACGATTTATTGGTCCATTTCAAATTCTTGATAGAGTAGGAAATGTAGCCTATAGACTTGCGTTACCTCCAAGTATGTCTCGTGTTCATAATGTGTTTCACATATCGTACTTCGTAAATATGTGAAAGACCGAACCACATTATAGAATTAGAGGCAGGGACGAAATAGCCAGAAGACTTAACGTATGAGGAGGTACTGTCAAGATCTTGGATAGGAAGGAGCATGTCCTACGCATGAAAGGTCATACCACAAGTTAAAGTTTTGTGGAGGAATCATGCTTTATAGAGGAAATGACACAGGAATTGGAAGCGGAAATGAAAGCGAGGTATCCTCACCTTTTGAAAACACCAGTGCACGTACGTCAATTTCGAGGATGAAATTTCATAAGGAGGGAGGTTGTAAGACCCCAACTTATTATTAATGAAATTTAATTTTCTCTATTTATTATTTTGAAATAGTAAGGGTTGATGTGATTAATGTGGATAGTTAGGGGTAAAATACATAAATATTTCAAAATAAGCAAGTGGTTATAAAATATTCATTGTTGTCGGGGAATATTCGTTTGGTCGTGGAATATTCGTGATTGTCGGGGAATATTAAATGCTGACCAGTAGCGACCATGTGTGGGCCCCATAACGAAAAGCGATTGGATGAAGAAAGCGACAAATATAAGTTGGTTAAAAATAACGGCGTAGTTGTTACCGTTAATACTGTTAAAATACTCGGTGGTTAAAACACAAGTAGCTTTACCAGTATTGCACCAATTATTGATTCTTACGTAAGAAGGCACTACTCAATAATGGTTACGATAATTCTTTATTGATATTTTATTGAGTTAATAATTCTTTGCGTTGATATTTTATATTCTTTGTTGTTTCAATAATTGTCATTACACAATATTTTTCATTATCGAAGCAATAATTCATATTATCTGAATAATATTATTAGATAACATTATTGGAAATGTCTAGAAAGTTACATCTAAGGAGAGGTTTGGTCACCTAATTGCATGCGCCCGATGAGGAGAAATTCTTATTGGAAAGCCCCTCTTTCCAGGAAGCGCACGGTTGTCAATATTGTGATTACGTAATATTATTTATGAATAATTAATTATTGATTCATATGATGAGGAAAATATTAATTTTATGTGGATATAGATGGAGAAAATTTTAATGTGACAATTGTTGAAAATTGAAATTTTATCTTTTTACGATAAAATAATTAATTTAAATATATTATTATATTTTAATAATATAATAATGGTGATATTTTACAACGAATGTGGGATATATGAGTATCTGAGGAGGAAGAGTATTTTTGTTGCAATAAATGTTTAAAACATGTTAAACATGTCGGTGGACCCCATTTATTATTTGAAATTTGATTATAACGTAAATTGCCCGTTTGTGGATTTTGGTCAATTTCTGTTTGGAATTTGGAAAAACTTTCTTCTGCAAAGTTGTAGAGAATTGAATTTCCTATAAAACTCATGAGATTCGAATTTTCTGATAAAAGGGCTATTTATTGTGAATTATTGAAGTTCAAGCTCAAATAATTGATTTTGGAAGTTTTAATTATTATTTTAAAGAAAAACGTTTTTTGCATTTAAGTGGGCTAACATGTGATATTAATTGCTGAAATCAGATCTTCAAAGATGGGCTAAGGAAATTTATAATATATATTAATATTTTATTAAATTTTACGCTTTGGTGTTCTAAGCATTTTCCTATAAATAGGGTGCTTAGGTTAGAATTGAAAATCACACCGTAAACTAAAGTTTTTCTCTCTATATTATCGAGCGTATTCTTGTGAGTATTTTGAGTATACTTTGAGTATTGCTATCTGATGCAAGTCCAAGTCATAGCTTTATATCAGGTGTTTAATTTAGAAATCTTGATCTTTCGAGGTAAGGGATATTATTTTATTTCGTAATGATATTATTTCTTCAATATCATTATGTTGAAATATTGATCTGAAGTTTTTATCAAATTTGGAACTTTTGGTGTCGGAGTTACTATTCACGTATCGGCACTTTATTCACGATATATCTGATCTTTATTCACGAATACTAAGACTATTCATCGAAAAATGAAAATTTTTTCTTTTTGTCCAAAATATCTACTATGGATACTAGCTTTGATTGTATCCATGTTTTGATCATTCTTGAATTTTACACCACTGTGATTATTTTTGAGGTATTTTTGGACGTGAATAAAACAAAGTACGAATCCTTAATCCTTAATCCTTAATCCTTGTCATTTTGTTTCACTGGATTCGTTTCTTTAAAATATTTTTCATCATCTTGATCTTAAATGATGATATTATGGAATATCTTTGGCTTTTGTAGTGCAAAGATGAATGATTTCTGAAGAATATCTTTGGCCTATAGTGCAAAGATGAGCAGTGTTTAGATGAACATGACGGTGATGAATATCTTTGGCCTATAGTGCAAAGATGAATATTTGATTCGAGATGTATATTGATTGATGTTACGTTGATAAAAGATAGACGATGAACTTTTAAATTCATACATAGAAGATAGTAGTTTGCATTCTCTACTTAACTCTTCTAATGAATTATTATTTCAGCTGCGAATATTGATTTAAAATTTGTTGTCTATTGTATTCTATTAGATTTTTCCCTGTTGAAGACTAACGGTAATTTGTTGTATATTATCTTAGTCATAATATTCTTTACTGAGCTAGTTGAGCTCACCCTTTTCCTTTTTGTTCCATTTTTCTCAAGAGGCGAGAATATAGCGAGTACGAGTCGGGATATGGAATGAAGGTTCTAGAGAGAGTTGTTTAGTAGTCCTCACCATTTTTGTAAAATAATGTATCAATAAATGTGATGAGGATTTATTTGAGTATAGATATTGTCTAGAAGATAATATTTGTATTTAAACTCACAGTTTTACTAATAAAGTTGTAGTTGTTTATGTACCATGTATTGACAACTCAGAATGGGTGATGTATACCTATTTTGGGGGCGTCACACAAAATCCTTTTAAGGAGGGAAGGATGTAACGATCGAGAAATTTGTAATTTGATTTAAATATTTATTGAATTAAATAAATATTTTAAATAATTTATTTATTGTGGTTAATTAAATAATTTATGAATTGTGGTGAATTAATTTAGTAACTAAATTGATTAATTGATAATTTTATTTGAAGGATTTAAGGAAATAATTAAATTAAATCAATTTCTTAATATTTAAGAAAATAATTCAAACTAAATAAATTTTTTAATTTAAAGGAAATAAATAC
Organism: Panax quinquefolius; assembly: GCA_020205615.1. Taxonomy (NCBI): domain Eukaryota; kingdom Viridiplantae; phylum Streptophyta; class Magnoliopsida; order Apiales; family Araliaceae; genus Panax; species Panax quinquefolius. The sequence goes on from CM035153.1 coordinate 104,628,601, forward strand.
ATAAAATTAAGTGATGTTTCTAATTTATTAATTAAATTAGATATATAATTATTTATTATAAGTATAATGATAATAAGAATTTTATTAGTATTTATTTAAATTAGCTAAACTAAAGTTATTCAAATTAACTAAATTGAAAGTGTGACAATTGGAAACTATATAGTATAAATAATGTACAAATAAATTAGTTTGGGGAATAAATGGTAGCCAAACAAGGCCTTGTGGCCTTTGGCTTATTCAACTGACGCAGACTTTTTATATTTTTAACTAAAGTTACGTGGGTTAGTGGGAGGCCAGTTATATTATGTTAGGTTTGTAATATTCAAGAACGCAATCAAATTGCAAAATTAAGCGGAAGCGAGATAAAATCAGAGTTTAAAATTTTTACAAACCATATACCCGGATCACCCTTTATGCACAATTATTAATTAAACGAAAAGATAAAGAATAAAATCATACCCTCGAAGATCGAGCTTCCTCAGGTACAAGTTCACCTCCAATCCTTTTCGAGTTCAACTTGAATCCACCGGGTTTTGTTCCTTCCTTTGATCAACGTTAGCCACCCAAATGTTTGGCCTCTAAAGGTGATCCACCAAGGAAAAATAAAGATTCAAGAAGATGGTGTTTTTGGCTCAAACCCTAGTTTTCTATCTCTATAGAAAAGAACGTACTCTCCAACAAATTGAAATTATTACGTATGTTGTAAAAGTCAACAACCACTTCACCCATAATAAGACTCCTCTTATTTATAGATGTGGGCAACCCACCTTAACAATTAAAGAATTGGGATTTATTTAATTAATTAAATTCTTTTAATTAATTAAGCTCCCTAATCTTATTAGGGATAATTAATTAAACTCCTTTAACTAATTTTCCTTCCTAATCCAATTAGGAATAAATGAGAGTACTTATATTAAATTAATTCCTAAACCCTTTTAGAAATTAAAATAATAATAATTGTAATAATATTAATAAGACTCCTCTTATTAATTTATATTTAATATTTCTAAAATATTAAATAATAAATATTAAGCTATTTAATTTATTCTATCACCATAGATTAAATTAAATATACTTAACATATTATTACGATTATGCCATTAACTTCTTAAATAATTATTCTTCCTTTTATGGTGTGACCCTTTAGGTTCTCCATATTAAACCAGGTTGTGAATAAATCAATTAGAACAATTCTAATCTTATTTAAATAAATAAATTAAACAATTAATTTATTTAAATAAATAATATTTATTCTACAATAGGATAAGCCTCCCTAACGATCAACGACTTTCCGGATAATATAGATTTCAACATTAATCATAAAAGAACCTTTGAGTAAATAGTTACCGTACAATTCAATCCTTCCACCATACAATGTCCCAATTAAATATAAGACATGGAATTCTTTGTCAAGTCTTATTTTATTTAATTATATGTATTTCGATCCTTAAATGCACAACACCAAATAATGCAAATTAGAAACTCCTTTCTAATTTCATTACCGCCGCCAAGGACTCTTTGGGTTGTCATTTATCGAATCACATAGGACATTTTCTCTTCTTTTATTAGAAGTGGTAGATTCTTTATTGATCATACATTATCTCCATGTACAACTTATTATACCCAAGCATACCCTTTGATATACCCTAAGGGTCTTAAGGAATAAGTCAAAGTATAACTCATCATACACAAGATACTATGATGATCTCAAGTCCAAGGATTACTTATACAACTATCACTCTGAGAATCCTATTGACGGTGCAAATAAAACTCCATTAGGTATTCTTTAGCGAGCCACGTTCAGTGAACTTACTCTCTAATAAGCACCTATATACTTGCTTTAGTGTCTCCACACAAATGATAATGAGATCAATCATCCTCATCCAATGAGCAAGCAACGTATGTACCAATCTATCCGGATTCACTAATCCCCAATTTAGTAATCCAATGATTGGGAACTATTTTAGTTTTAAGCTTTCTAAGAATTTAGATCTCATTAGAATGATCATCATCATTATTCTAAAAGCATTGCTTAAAACTATGGGTTTATCACATATAATAAAACAGCATCATGTAGATAATTAAAAGCCTTTAATAAATTAATACTTTTTATTAATAAATGAATAAGATTGTTACAAAGTATATGCTTTATCATCAAACATGATTGGCTGTGTGTATACTACTTTCAATCTCCCACTTGCACTAAAGCCAATCGTCATGGTATCTCATACTCTTCTTCTCTAAGTAGCGATTATTACTTAACATTGGATAAGCTTTAGTTAATGTATATGTAATGTTGTTCATGAGAGTCCACTATCTCTATAGTGATTTCCCATCTTCAATGATTCTAATAATCAAATGAAAGTGCCACAACACATGTTTAGATCCAAGATGAGACTTAGGAACTATTCTAGTTACGTAATGAACTTTAATCCAAACAATCAACTTGCGACTTCATTTATTGCTATATACTTTGTCTTTATCGCTAAACCAAAGAACTCTTTTGCTATTTGGAACCTTTCAATTCAACGCACTGCCTTTATTCAAGATAACGCTTTACCTTAAAGTGGATTTTTACGTCATCTTGGTGCATTCGAAAAACTTGAGTCATTAAGCCCTCTAGTTTTAATTTAGACCCACCATGAATATGATCACATCCTTAGTCTTGGGTTAAGCACTTTAAGATGTTTTTCAACGACTCATAGTGAACTTCTCCATAATATGACTGATCAACATCAGGTCTCGTACATTTCATTGCATACATGATTGTCACTCATGCGACCTCTCTTTTCAGGAGTCTGTGGGGACTATTAAGAGAGATACACTCCATAGCTCATTGACATGAGATATCTATTGGAGTTTGCCATGCTAAACGACTTTAGCATCAAATGAATATACGTTCCTTGGGTTAAGTCGAGCATCCTCTTGTATCTATCTATATAGATTTTATCCCCAATTAAGATACTCTTCCCAAACCATTCATGGAGGAATGTTTAGACAACTTTATCTTTACTAATTGTAGCATTGGCATGTTATTCCTTATCCGTAGTATATCAACATATAGTACTAGGAATGTCACGATGCTCCCACTGACCCTGTTGTACACACTAAAACTCTTACCTCATCGTATGTAACTCTGGATCATCATCTTCTATGATGCGTACCTCATCATCATCATCCATGATGAATCCATACCTCCTAGGTATCTTCGGTACTATTCCAGATTTATGATTCGGTTGTGGTACAATAGGTCTATCTACAGGTTCCTCTTATTTGATTTATAGTGTTTTGTGGTTCTTGAACTCTTCAAGATCTATTATCCTCCCACTAGCCCTTTTAATGATAAACACCTTTATCTTAGAAGGCAGCGTGTTTCGTAACAAACACCTTTTGCTAAGTAGGATTCTAGAACATATACCCTAAACTTACTTTAGGATGTCCCACAAATTTGTAGTTGTCAAATTTTGTCCCAAGCTTATCCATTGAAACCTTTTCACATAAGTTGGACAACCCCTTATCTTAACATACTTAAGATTAGGAATCCTCCCTGTCCATAACTTTTATGTATTCTTGGGGCCGAATTTTGAGGTTACCTTTTCGTAGATATTCAGCCATTTCTAGGACATGATCCTAGAAGGATACTGGAATGTCGGTAAAATCATTATGGACCGCACCATGTCCAACAAGGTATGATTTTTCATTCAGATACATCAATCAATTATTGCGTATCAGGATGTGTCCATTATGAGAAAACCATTTGAGATGATCTAGAAACTTATTGCACAAGTATTTATTCCTTGATCTAATCAAAGAATCTTAATACTTTGCCAATTTGTTTCACTTCTGAATTCTTTGAACCTTTCAAATAATTCACACTTGTATTTCAACAAATACATATATTCAACTCTTTGAATGATCATCTCCTTTTCTTATACTAATTTGTTCAATATGCAAAATTATTTTCACGTAAGTCAAGTATACAAAATCCATTAAGTAATCTTTCAGTTGTATACGAAACATTATTATTATAAATAGAATAACAATTGCTCTTAATTATAATACCAAAAATTTTATTGTCCAATAATAAAATGGAAATAATGTTTCTAACAAGAATTGGAATACAATAACAACTTATTGACTTAATAGATTTGCCCGTAGGCATTGCTAAACTATAAGTTTCTATGGCTAATGTTGCAACCTTTGCTTCATTTCCCACACATAGGATTACTTATATTTGTTTAGCTTTCTACTGCATTTGGTCCTTTCATAAATCTATATTTATGATAACCAAAGTTGGTATCCAATACCCAAGTAGAACCTTGACTTAAAGAAAATTTATTTCAATCATGAACAAAAAGCGTATTAGAATAGAAACTTCACTAAGCTTCTTTGGTTAGCCTCGCAAGATGCTTTCGTAGTTTCTTTCCAAAGGTCCGGGCTTATTGCGGTGGAAGCAAACTCCTTTGCTATCCGTATCGATTTTGCTCTTATTATCCTTTGTTTACACCTTTCTATTTACCTTCTTTGAATCGTTCTTCTTTTCGGAAGATCCTTTGGCCCCTACCAAGAAGACTTGATCTTTCTTGGTTGGAAAGTGACTCTCAACATTTTTCAATATGTTAAGCAAATCGAGGGCGATATCTAGCTTGTTCATATGAAAATTCACAACAATTATGAAAGAGAGCGGGAGTGAGTGCAAGATCAAATCTTGGCTCAACTCTCCATCCATGACAAAACTCGTTGTCTAATTGATCAATCAAATTGATAATGTTAAGGACTTTTATCATCTTGTAGTGTCATCGGTCATTCTAGATCGGAAGAGCTCCTTAGATATCGATATCTATCGGTCCTACTTTCCTCACCATCAACTACTTGATGTGCGGGAATATAGTAGGAGCATCCATAGTTTCATCTTGACGTTTGAAGCTCGTTACTCATGGATGTGAGCATGATGCATTGAGCTAACTATGCATCATCTTGCCACTTTCTAAAAGTAGCAATGTCTTCCTCAGAGGCATTATGCGCAACCATTCTTGAGAGATAGGCGTATTAAGGACATAAGATAACTTTTTCACCATGAGAACTATTCTCAAATTCCTTAACCAATCCATTTAATTGATCCGATTAATTTAGCATCTAATATGCTTCGCAGTGATGATAGTAATTTTAGACATTGTAAAATTCTGTAAATGAATTTGTAATTAACAACATTTTAACATACTTTCTTTTATTAATTACCAAAATAATTTAGGTCTTGTTTTAAATTGGTTTCTCCCACTATTTTCTTCAAACTATATTACCCTCACTTATATAGTTCGGTAAAATCTAATTAAAGATTTGCTAGTGAGAATAAGGATCCCATTTCAAATGTATATAGCCTTGTGGTGACACAACAAACTATATATAAATAAATAGGTAGACAACTTTTGTCAATTACATCAACTATGCAACTCCTTTTCTTTTGCCTCTTAGAATATTTTGATCAAGTGGTGGCACATCCGAATCAAAATTATCCAAGTTAAGTCCGACCTAGTACTCCAAATATTCAAAAAAGAAAAATATCATCCTTGTGGTGACACAACAAAACAATATTGTTCAATTTTCTTTATAAGCATCAAATGTGATAAATTAACATCTTAAATACTTAATACTTGCCTTGTGGTGACACAACAAACTCATATTAAATATTTAATACTCTATTAATTTTATCATGCTAGAAGGCGACGTTCGATATTCCAAATATCTTTGAACGCTTAGGACTTAATATAAAAATTGAGGGGTTTGTTATTAATTTGTCTCATCTTATTTAGCGCGCATGCACATATATATATAAAATACGCGTCATATTAATAAACATGCGAAGCATGTTTGCATAATATATAATATATATAGTATAAGCATGCACATATAGAATACTATATTCTATCCGGATTGATTATGGACTTTTATTCTAGTTTGGTTCACTAGAGCCACCAAGTGAACCAAAAGGTCAAACCCTAGGGGTGCAAGAAATAATATTTAAATATAACTATTACATTTAAACCGGGCTCCATTACAAAGCGGGTCTTACGCGCGCTTCTTGTCCTTGATCTCCAATTTTTCAAAATTAATTCTAACTATTCCTATTACAAAACAATTTAAAATAAATAGAAACCTTGATCGAAATCGAGGGAGAAGTACATAGGAGGAGATAGAATTTACATTAAGAAAAATTTAGAGAAGACGAGGTACGCAGACCCCATTTAATAAAACCCATACATTCATGCATCCAACTAAAATAAAATCCAATCGCATTGGTCAATAGTCCTTAATCAATCCCATTTATTATCATACACATCATCATATGCATCAATAAATAACATTCATCTTATGAATAATAAACATTTAATATATATATTGATATCATTTAATGGGCAAATTTAGTTAGTATAAAATCTAATTTTGAATCAAAATAAACTATTTTATTTTAATCAAAATCTTTAATCAAAATAAACTCCTTTATTTTAATTAATTATGGAATCCAATTCCATGTAAAAAAATAAATTATTAAAGAAAACACGGATTATCTTTCCTATTCACAAATAAACTACTTTATTTTGAATAATATGAAATCTTATTTCATATCTAAATAAACTCCTTTATTTAAGGAAACATGGATTCTCTTTCCTATTCACAAATAAACTCTTTTATTTTGAATAATATGAAATCTTATTTCATATCTAAATAAACTCCTTTATTTAATGAAAAATAAAATCCAATTTCAACTCCAATTAGTTATCATGGAATCCAATTCCAACTCTAATTAGTTAGCATGAAATTTAATTTTAAAATTAAAATAAACTTTTATTTTAATTATATAATAATTAAGAAAATATATATATATATATATATATATATAATATATATATATATATATATATATATATATATAATAAAGTTATTATCCACGTGAATCCATGAAATCCAAAATTCCATGATCTCGCATTTTCTTCAAATTCACATGACCCTTGAATTTCGTGAATAACCAGAAAATATATATATATATATATATATATATATATATATAAATTTTGTTATATATAAATTATATATATGAATACTTGAAATCCATGTGACCACTCATTGCTGTAGAATAACCACAACTTTGCTATATATAAATTGTATGCTCACTTGAATAACCAATTTCTTAGAATCATGTAAAGTTTAAACATGTAAAGTTTATTCCGTGAATCAGTATCCCTTTTTTTTTTCGTGAACCACAGCAAAAAAGAAATTCAGTCCGCGGTATTTTTTTTTATATTTATTTTATACAACAAAATTATGCTCAATTAAATTGTTCTAAACACATATCAATATACATATCAAATTAAAACAATTAATAATTCGCATAAAGGTTTGGCTCTGATGCCACTGTTAGGTTTGTAATATTCAAGAACGAAATCAAATTGCAAAATTAAGCGAAAGCGAGATAAAATCAGAGTTTAAAATTTTTACAAACCATATACCCGGATCACCCTTTATGCACAATTATTAATTAAATGAAATGATAAAGAATAAAATCATGCCCTCGAAGATCGAGCTTCCTCAGGTACAAGTTCACCTCCAATCCTTTTCGCGTTCAACTTGAATCCACTTGGTTTTGTTCCTTCCTTTGATCTACTTTAGTCACCCAAATGTTTGGCCTCTAAAGGTGATCCACCAAGGAAAAATAAAGATTCAAAAGTGTTTTTGGTTCAAACCCTAGTTTTCTATCTCTATAGAAAAGAACGTACTCTCCAACAAATTGGAATTATTACGTATGTTGTAAAAGTCAACAACCACTTCACCCATAATAAGACTCCTCTTATTTATAGATGTGGGCAACCCACCTTAACAATTAAGGAATTGGGATTTATTTAATTAATTAAATTCTTTTAATTAATTAAGCTCCCTAATCTTATTAGGGATAATTAATTAAACTCCTTTAACTAATTTTCCTTCCTAATCCAATTAGGAATAAATGAGAGTACTTATATTAAATTAATTCCTAAACTCTTTTAGAAATTAAAATAATAATAATTGTAATAATATTAATAAGACTCCTCCTATTAATTTATATTTAATATTTCTAAAATATTAAATAATAAATATTAAGCTATTTAATTTATTCTATCACCATAGATTAAATTAAATATACTTAACATATTATTACGATTATGCCATTAACTTCTTAAATAATTATTCTTCCTTTTATGGTGTGACCCTTTAGGTTCTCCATATTAAACCAGGTTGTGAATAAATCAATTAGAACAATTCTAATCTTATTTAAATAAATAAATTAAACAATTAATTTATTTAAATAAATAATATTTATTCTACAATATGGATAAGCCTCCCTAGCGATCAACGACTTTCCGGATAATATAGATTTCAACATTAATCATAAAAGAACCTTTGAGTAAATAATTCGCATACAATTCAATCCTTCCACCATACAATATCCCAATTAAATATAAAGATATGGAATTCTTGTCAAGTCTTATTTTATTTAATTATATGTATTTCGATCCTTAAATGCACAACACCAAATAATGCAAATTAGAAACTCCTTTCTAATTTCATTACGCTTTGCCAAGGACTCTTGGATTGTCATTTATCGAATCACATAGGACATTCTCTTCTTTTATTAGAAGTGGTAGATTCTTTATTGATCATACATTATCTCCATATACAACTTATTATACCCAAGCATACCCTTTGATATACCCTAAGGGTCTTAAGGAATAAGTCAAAGTATAACTCATCATACACAAGATACTATGATGATCTCAAGTCCAAGGATTACTTGTACTACTATCACTTCTGAGAATCCCTATTAATGAGCAAGTAAAACTCCATTAGGTATTCCTTAGCGAGCCACGTTCAAAGTGAACTTACTCTCTAATAAGCACCTATATACTTGCTTTAGTGTCTCCACACAAATGATAATGAGATCAATCATCCTCATCCAATGAGCAAGCAACGTATGTACCAATCTATCCGGATTCACTAATCCCCAATTTAGTAATCCAATGATTGGGAACTATTTTAGTTTTAAGATTTCTAAGAATTTAGATCTCATTAGAATGATCATCATCATTATTCTAAAAGCATTGCTTAAAACTATGGGTTTATCACATATAATAAAACAGCATCATGTAGATAATTAAAAGCCTTTAATAAATTAATACTTTTTATTAATAAATGAATAAGATTGTTACAAAGTATATGCTTTATCATCAAACATGATTGGCTTGTGTGCATACTACTTTCATATTATGCATCCTATTTTTCCCTAAAGCTTGAGAATGTAGAAGTATAGAGAGGAGAAACACAGAGGGTTAGAGAGAATTTGAGTGTAATCTCTGCAAATTGTTAAGGGTTGAGGAAGGATTCTATCTTCTTGCTAGTAGGAAATTCAAGGTATAAACTATCCCTATTTTAACTTTTAGTTTTGGTATATATATATTCTATGTGATTTGGAAATCACATGAATTGTGATGTATATATGTTCATATAGATTTGCAAAACTTTGTTAAGTATCATGTAAACTTGTTATTTGTTATCAAATTCATGAGAATTGGGTTGTAGTATGAGATTATATATATCATTGTTTATGTTCATATGTTATGGCCTTAGAAAGTACCAATTTTAGTGGGCAAATTGTATGTGAAACTGTAAAGTGACGCTTGTAAATGTTAGTTTATTAAGAACGAGCATAACACAATTTGAAAGAGGCGAATTGGCCATGTATTGAATTCACAGTGTGGATTTTTTGGGATGAATATCAAAATTTGAGTTTTATATGAAAATCATGAAATTTGAGAAATTAACCTAACTTAGATTGTTGTTAAATTGTTTTAATTGGTGGAATATGTTCACAAACATGGTTGTGATAGTTCTATATCATTTTTACGTGTTATTATCACTGTTTGGTGGGTGAATTTCGTGTTAGTTGGGCTAAAAATGGCTACTGTTCACGACATCTGCCTCTATCGTGAATCCGTGCCAAATTTACCTTAGGTGCCAGTGCTTAGGTATAAGACAAATTGCGCATATACCGAGCCTAAAGCAGTGAAGGCAGCTTAATTGTAGGACATGACCAATGGACTTATATTAGTTTAGTAAGCATGTTATTGATGTTGAGGCATAATATAAACTACAATAGCAAATTGTCATGCGATATAATACAAAGTATAAAAGATTTTGAAGTGATTGTTAATTGAGTTATATAATGAAACTAAGAGTGGTGTTTTTAAAAGTTAGAGATGAACGATTAAGTTATGTTAGCTTGTAATGAGATTTTAGATTCGTTAACTGTGTTAACCTACATGGTTAGATGCTAAGTTAAGGTTATGACCTAAATGATGGGTTAAACTCGAAAGCTAATATTCATACAATTAATTGTTATTTCGATTTCAATGATATATGTAGGGTAATTGGAGATTATTTTACACTTGTGTAGCTTACAAACAAGGCAAGTTCTTAAAACCTAACTCTTTACATTGAGCAAAGCTTTCTAACTTCATTCTTTTCGTATTGAATGCAAGTTGCCATTCCTAAATTATTATTGTGCAAGTTCCTAACATTCTTTATAAAGTTGAGCAAGCTTAACCTATCTTGCGTATGTTTGTACAAGCTTATGTAACCTAATTCGTTACATCGAGCGAGTTTTACTTTCCTAATTATTATTCAAAGCATATATTGTTCTAATACATTGATTCAAGGGAGATTGTTTTAACTCTTCTATAGCGCTTTGCATGTATATCATGTTTACTCAATTATATATTATTGTTATTCAATCTTTGACTTTGATAACCTTGTTCAATGCTTTATTGTTGTATTAAACCTTCAAGTAGTAAGCAAACCTTTATTGAGTACTGAGACGAATAGTGTTCTAAAATTCTAGAAACACTGATAAGCTAGTTCCAAACTAAACTTTCTTTAGTGCGGAAATTTTAAATTCAAACTGAGACGAACAACCCTAACATAGGGGATTTTGTACGTGTAACGTTTAGATGTTTGTGCATAATACATGGTACAAAGGGATGATCCCCCTAAGTCCGTTAAAAAGGGTCCGTATAGTATAAATGACTGTTAAGGTTGGGTAATAATACCTAAGTACCAGGGACATAGTTCGTGGTCTTAAGACCCTTAGATTATTAAAGTTCGAACTTGTTTTCTATTTTGATTTGTATAACAAGTTCCTTATTGTTCAGATTTCGTTGTTCACTCTCATGTTACTATCATTGTTACTTTCTATATCAGTGAGCATTTGTTTGCTCACTCTTGCAATTAACATTGCAGCTAAAGTGGAGAAAGTTGATGAGTCGTCTACTAGCAAAAGAAAGGGCAAATTGTCCAAGTGCTGAAGAATTATGAGAAATTTATTTAAATGTTTACTTTATGAGACATGTTTTAATATATGAGGTATTCTGCTAACTGATGTAATAAATTTAAGGTTAGATTACCTGGGATTTATTTTGAGATGATGATGTAACCCTTTAATGGGAAAGATGATTGTTTAAGTTATTTAAATTATGTCTTTATCCTTTGTGATGGGTAGTTAGATATAATAGTTTTGGTAAGTGAGCACCAAATCCTGTGGGAATGAAGTACCTGGATTTGGGGGTGTCACCCTTTTAGGTGATTAGCTTATAGTACTCTATGTTGATCAACACTCATTCGTTAAACGTATTTACGTTTAAGTTTTGGCAAACTCGCGTGCCCATCGAATAATTGATGAAAAATACTTTTGTTTGTTCATAGACAAACCTTACCTTCAAATCCGTACCAATTGCTTGGCATAGGATAGCGTTAACATTTCTATATAGAAAGATATGTATACAAATCAATCTATATCTTACGAGTAGTCTAGCCGAGTTAAAACTGGCATTGACCCTTTCTTTAAAACTAGCCATGTAATTCAGTACAATGAATCACATAAACTTGACAAACTCGAAGGTTAGACAAGCGTTAAGAAAACTTGCCTTTCAGCGTCTTCAAATAACTTAATCTACTGTTCACAGCTTTTATAGAATCTACATGATATATTCACATAGCACACTGTAATTAGCTACCAAACAATTACTTACATTGTTTCTACCAACATTTTTCTCTTCTATGTTTTAGTTAACTTTATTTCATTAATAAAGTCAATTCTACTTATTACCCTTCATTCCGGCTTATAACAAACTTACTGTGATGCCCCCACAACAGGTATACATCACCCATCTTGAGTCGCTAGATACATGGTACATAAATTCAAATACAACTTAATTATACAACAGTCGTGTAAAATACGACAAAACATAGCTGAGAGTTTAAACAAGAATATTGTCATCTAGACAATATCCACACTCAATGGTGTCCTCATTACAATTATTATCATATTATTCGGTAGAATAGTGAGGACTACTAAAGCCATTTATCTTGGACCATCACTCCATTCCCCGACTCGTCCTAGCTATATTCTCATTTCCTGAAGAGAACAATAAAAGAAAGGGTGAGCTCAATCAGTCCAGTAAGAAATATTATGACTAAGATAATGCAGAATAAATTATCCTTAGCCTTCAACAGTATAACAATTGATAGAATATAATAGACAACACGTTTTAGATCAACAATTGCAGCGAAATAAGCAATCCATTAGAAGAGTTAAGTAGAGCATAAAATCTACTATATTCTATGATTTAAAATGTTTTTCATCAACTTTATCGCCGAGACTCAGCTTAATAAACAAAATCAAATCATCCCTGCACCACGACCAAGGATATTCATATAATCATCAATGGTCATGATTATACCGAATAATCCATGGTCATAATCATACCAACAACTATCCATCAATGAACTACAGGCCAATGAAGACTTTTACCACATCATTCGTCACATTACGGTCATGATTATACCGAATAATCCCTGGTCATAATCATACTAGTCCATCTATGCACGTAAGCGAAAGATGACTTTAATCACAATATAAGCATAAGGATGATGACAATGACATAATAATTCAATAAAACAAGTTCAAGAATAAATTTAAAAGATTTATAATTTAATTTATCCTGAAATCAATAACATCCATATTGTCAACATGATACTGCTTTGTGGAGTAAAATTCAAGAATAATATTCATGTAACAAAAATAATTTGGACATAAAAGAAATATATTTTTTGGGTGAATAGTGCCCCGACACGAAAAGTGTCCCGAATACCCGAGTGAATGATACTAGAGTGAATAGTAATCGGGTGAATAGTAACCCATGAATAGTAACTCATGAATAGTACTCTGGCATAAAAAGTACCCCGAATACCTGAGTGAATAATACCAGAGTGAATAGTAACTGGGTGAATAGTAACCTATGAATAGTAACTTGTAAAAAAATACCAAAGAAAATAATATTCCATGACGAGTAGAAAAGAAATGATATCTCAGACGAGTACAATAGAATATACGAAATGACAAATGAATTTTCACCCGCCATGCGGTAATCCACGTAGACAGATCATTTTCATAATTTAATAAGGAATGAATACGAAGGATCATTCACCATGCATGCATGATAATCCATATAAAGGTTATTCCAGCGAATAATAAAGAATGGAATAACAACAGAAATTCACTGTGCATGCGATAGATCAACATACAGACGAGTTATTCCAACAGAATAATAAAGAATGGAATAACAGAAGAATTTTACCATGTATGGGGTACTTCGCATAGACATTTTATTCCAACATAATAATAAAGAATGAAATAACAACCCTTACGAGTATTGAAAGAAAATAACAATCTTCATGAATATGAAAGAATAATACCCCTTACCTTAGAAGAAACTGGATACTGGAATAGTGAGGTAGCAGACTTCTCTTCTTCTTTCTCTCTATAATTTCTCTCTATAATAATTGCTCTATAGCTTTAGTGAATTGGTGAGAAATGAAAGAAGAATGAACTTCAATTTATAGGAAAACATAATTTTGATAATTACACGTTTTGGAGCTCGAAATATTAAAGTATAATACCTTCCTCTTTTTCTTCATTTTTAATTTAGTCCTACAAGTATTATCAAACTTACACCAACTCACCTAATAGTAAATCATGTGAATCAATAGTAAATCGTGTGACTCAATAGTTCTAAACATGTGAAAAATTAATTATAGTATAGTACCTTCATCTATACCTCCATTTTTAATTTAGTCGTGCAAGTATTATCAATCTTGTATCAACTCCCCTAATAGTAAATCATGTGAATCAATAGTACACACATGTGAACACATAGTTATAAGCATGTGAATCAATAGCAATTAATTGCTCATTTATCCCGGTGATAATCACGATTGGTCAATATAACCTCCGGACATCAATTATTATCGAAATAAATGTCAATTTTTACTAACACTAATAATTCCAACACAATGGAACAATCAATTTCATCTTTAATCAACACGAACTTATTCATCATTAATATTATAATTCACTATATTTAACAACCAGGTCATTCCCAGGAAAGAGGGGGGCTTTCCAAAAAGGATTTCTCCCTATTGGCGCGCAATTAGATTATCTAACTTCTCCTTGACAGAACTTCTGGACATTGTCAATATTGCAAATAATAATATGAATAACTTTGTTATCTCAATTATTGATTTAATAATATAACATATTATGCAGATGATACTGTGACAATAATTGAATCAATAATATGAGAGATATGATGCATCAATTACTGTAGCAATAATTGAGTATAACTGAGTGACTTCTTACGTAAGCATCAATAATCAATACCATGTGCTACTATGCAACCACGCATATTACTGTACTTTTACTACCGGGTAGTTCAATAGTTTTAACGGTAACACTTTCATCGTTATTTTTATAAAATGATAATTCTGTCGTTTTCTAACTACGATAATACTTCCGTTGTGGGGTCCACCAATGATTGTGCAGTCATACGGATATTCCCCGACAAAAAGTATATTCCCCAACCAATCGAATATTATATAACAACTTGCTTACTTTGCAAAATTTATAAATATTACCCATAACTATAACATTATATCAAATCCACACCATAATATTCAAAAAAATATTTTGAGAAATTTAAATCTTTACTCATATAATTTGGGATCTCACAATCTCCCCTCCTTATAAAATTTTGCCCTTGAAATTTACGTACGTACCTGGTATGCCGAAGAGGTGAGGATACCTTGACTTAATTTCAGATTCTAACTCTTGAGGTATAACCTTTGAGTGTCGAATAGGATCCTTCTTATCCAAGATTTTAACATGTATCTACTCATACATTAAATCTTCTGCTATCTCGTCTAGTTCCAATTCAATAATGTGGTTTGGGTCATCCACATATTTATGTAACATTGATACATGAAAAACGTTATGAACACACGACATACTTGGCGGTAAAATGAGTCTATAGGCCATAGTTTCTACTCGATTGAGGATTTCAAATGGGCCAATTAAATCGAGGGTTGAGATTTCCTCTGTTCATCGATTCTTGCTTCTAGAATAACGCCCTCTTGAACCTTCTTCTTCACATTCATCAGCTCTGAGTATGTAGCTTGCACGACTTTAACTTTATCAATTAAAGTCGATTCTACACGTATATTCGTTATCTTCACGTGGGTCCTTAGAGTCTTTAACTCTATCTTCATCATTTCTAAGTTATACGAAAAGGGTTTTTTTGTGTGTTAATAACATCGCACTCGTAAACGCATACGATCTTCTTCTCAACACGTCAACTACCACGTTCTCTCTTCCACAATGATATTGAATGGTATGATCATAATCTTCAGCAGCTCGAGCCAACGTCTTTGGCGCATTATAATTTCGTTTTGGTTGAAGAAATATTTAAGGGTTTTAGAAATGGGTTTTGTACTGGGGTCAATACAAAATTTGATTTCACGCTCTAGGGGTAAGCTAAGAAGTCTTCAGAATACGTCAAGAAATTTATTAACAATAGAAATATTATTCAAAACTGTGACCCTCATCTAAAACTTAGATAGTAAGTCACATTGATACCTATTAACTTGTCACCGTCATTCACAGCGTCGCCTACGGAAAGTCCGGCTTCGATACATTCCACACAAGAAAGTCACCAAATAAAGGCTCAAGACTCTTTATTTATGTCTTGATATGACAGTGATTAACTTTAGTGTTTTGGTTGCATGAATTCGCATAACAGGTTGGTTAGGAATATGAAAGCTAACAACCTTATAAAAACAATCGATTTTGGCATGATGAGTAGTTAACCAATCGATTCTTAAAATCACATCAAGGGCAAGTATTTTCAAAGAGATAAGATCTACAGGTAATGTGAAAGTGTCGATTTTAAATCAACAAGATTTATAAATAGTGGAGGTAACGAAGGTTTCTCATAACTGAGTTTCAACCGATAAGTCAAAGTCTAATTTCTCTGGAGTTAAATTTAAACGTTGAGCGCAAACAAGACAGATAAAAGAATGGGTAGAACTGGTATCTAATAAGGTATAGACTTCGCAAGAATTTATAATTAACTAACCCGTGCTAACTTTGTTCGGGTTACTTTCTTTTTGAGAAGTCACGAAAAACGCTCTTCTTTAAACCACGGACTTTGTTTTATCCATATCCGTCTTTAGTGCCACCGTCCCAACTGGACTTGACTTTGGTGCACGACAAAATTGGGCTAGGTGACCTTCTTTTCCGCAATTGTAACATATTTTGGATTGCATCACGCAGTTTGGACTGTTATGTCCCTCCCCTCTGCATTTGAAGCATACAATTGGTGGTCGTTCTCCTTCCTTGAAAACGGGTGTTGGTGCTGCTGTCTTTCCATCATTGTTGAACCTTCTCTTCTTGAATTTTCCACATCTATTATCTTGGCCATGATTACCACCGAAGTGGTTACCATTCTTGGCATGATAATTTCCCCCATAATAGTTATTATTGTTCCAATGGTCGTTGCCACCGGTACGATTATTATCGTGTTATTGTTCGTTGCCTTTTGGTTGTCCTAACTCATTATCGCGCTCCAATAACTGAGCCCTATTCATAACATCTGAATATAAACAAAGTTTGTGAGAAATGAGGTATTGACGAATATCGGGTTTCAAACCTCTTAGAAACATTCGTGTCATTCTCTCCTCATAATCAACCAAATGGGACGCAAACCGAGATAACTCGACAAACTTAGCTTCGTACTGCACCACGGTCATATTGTTTTGCTCAAGCTTGATGAACTCTACCTCCTTCATGTGACGAATACTTTCAGGAAAGTACTTGTCGTTGAACAGTTCTTGGAACTTCTCCCAAGACATCTTCAGTGCGACAAGTTGAGTACGCTTTACAGATTCCCACCAGTAATCTGCCTCTTCACACAACATAAAGGTGGCAAAGGGAACCTTTTGCTCCTCGGAGCATCCCAAGACATCAAATATCTTGGTGATCTGCTTTAACCACGTCTCGGCCTTAAGTGGTTCTCGGCTTTCCCAAAAACTCTGGTGGTCCCAGCTCCTTGAACTGCTTAGCGGTGACCGACCGTGGGTTGCCATTATTTCCACCTATATTTTGAACAGGAGTCTCTCTTACCTGATGTTTCATGAATTGCATAAAGCCTCTGAACATCCCATCATTCATCATTTTTTCAGTGTTGTTATTTACTTAAGGATTATTGTCTTCCTGTTGCACATTATCTTGGGTATTGATCGTTGGTGGCTCAACGGTCTCATGTACTTCATGGCTGATCTCAACATTTTAAGATGCCATTTTCAAACACTGTCACAAAACAAGGGCTAATTGACATATCACATATTATCCCTATACTCTGACCGACCAATTAAATACCAAATAAACTTAGGTAGGTCATACTAGCGAAGGAATTCCCTGTCTCTCCCCTCCTAGTTCTTGTCTCACGTCTTAGCCAGGGATCATATACCTAAGCTCTGATACCAACAATGATTCCCCCAAAACAGGTATACATCACCCATCTTGAGTCGCCAGATACATGGTACATAATTTCAAATAAAACTTAATTATACAACAGTCGTGTAAAATACGACAAAACATAGCTAAGAGTTTAAACAAGAATATTGCCATCTAGACAATATCCACACTCAATGGTGTCCTCATTACAATTATTATCACCTTATTCCATAAAATAGTGAGGACTACTAAAGCTATTTATCCTGGACCATCACTCCATTCCCCGACTAGTCCCAGCTATATTCTCATTTCCTGAAGAGAACAATGAAAGAAAGGGTGAGCTCAACCAGTCCAGTAAGAAATATTATGACTAAGATAATGAAGAATAAATTATCCTTAGCCTTCAACAGTATAACAACTGATAGAATATAATAGACAACAAGTTTTAGATCAACAACTGCAGCGGAATAAGCAATCCATTAGAATAGTTAAGTAGAGCATTAAAATCTACTATCTTCTATGATTTAAAAAGTTTTTCATCAACTTTATCGTTGAGACTCAGCTTAATAAATAAAATCGAATCATCCCTGCACCACGGCCAATGATATTCATGTAATCATTAATGGTCATGATTATACCGAATAATCCATGGTCATAATCATACCAACAACTATCCATCAAAGAAATACAAGCCAATGGAGACTTTTACCACATCATTCGTCACATTACGGTCATGATTATACCGAATAATCCCTGGTCATAATCATACCAAGTCCATCTATGCATGTAAGATAAAGATGACTTTAATAACAATATAAGCATGAGGATGATGACAATGACATAATAATTCAATAAAACAAGTTCAAGAATAAATTTAAAAGATTTATAATTTAATTTATCCTGAAATCAATAACGTCCATATTGTCAACATGATACTGCTTTGTGGAGTAAAATTCAAGAATAATATTCATGTACAAAAAATAATTTGGACAGAAAAGAAATATATTTCTCGGGTGAATAGTACTTCGGGAATAGTACCCTGTGAATAGTACCCCGACACGAAAAGTGTCCCGAATACCCGAGTGAATGATACTAGAGTGAATAGTAACTGGGTGAATAGTAACCCGTGAATAGTAACTCGTGAATAGTACTTCGGCACGAAAAGTACCCTGAATAGTCGAGTGAATAATACCAGAGTGAATAGTAATTGGGTAAATAGTAACTCGTGAATAGTAACTCATAAAAATACCAAAGAAAATGATATTCCATGATGAGTACAAAAGAAATGATATCTCTGACGAGTATAATAGAATATACGAAACTGCAAATGGATTTTCACCTGCCATGCGGTAATCCACGTAGACAGATCATTTCCACAATTTAATAAAGAATGACTATGAAGGATCATTCACCATGAATGCGGTAATCCACATAGACGGGTTATTCCAACAAAATAATAAAGAATGGAATAACAGCAGAATTCACGAGGCATGCGATAGACCGCACAGACAAGTCATTCCAACAGAATAATAAAGAATGGATTACCAGAAGAATTTCACTATGTATGTGGTACTTCGCATAGACAGATTATTCCAACATAATAATAAAGAATGGAATAACAACCCTTACGAGTATTGAAAGAAAATAACTCCCTTCATGAATACGAAAGAATAATACCCCTTACCTTAAAAACTGGATCTTTGGAATAGTGAGGTAGCAGACTTCTCTTCTTCTTTCTCTCTATAATTTCTCTCTATAATAATTGCTCTATAGCTTTAGTGAATTGGTGAGAAATGAAAGAAGAATGAACTTCTATTTATAGGAAAACATAATTTTGATAATTACACGTTTTGGGGCTCAAAATATTAAAGTATAATACCTTCCTCTTTTTCTTCATTTTTAATTTAGTCCTGCAAGTATTATCAAACTTACACCAACTCACCTAATAGTAAATCATGTGAATCAATAGTAAATCATGTGACTCAATAGTTCTAAACATGTGAAAAATTAATTATAGTATATTACCTTCATCTATACCTATATTTTTAATTTAGTCATGCAAGTATTATCAATCTTGCACCAACTCCCCTAATAGTAAATCATGTGAATCAATAGTACACACATGTGAACACATAGTTATAAGCATTTGAATCAATAGCAATTAATTGCTCATTTATCCGGTTAATTACCTGATTGGTTAATATAACCTCCAGACATCAATTATTATCAAAATAAATGTCGATTTTCACTAACACTAATAATTTCAACACAATGGAACTATCAATTTCATCTTTAATCAACATGAACTTATTCATCATTAATATTATAATTCATCATATTTAACAACAAGGTCGTTCCTAGGAAAGAGGGGGGCTTTCCAATAAGGATTTCTCCCTATTGGCGCGTAATTAGATTATCTAACCTCTCCTTGACAGAACTTCTAGACATTGTCAATATTGCAAATAATAATATGAATAACTTTGTCGTCTCAATTATTGATTTAATAATATAACATATTATGTAGATGATACTGTGACAATAATTGAACCAATAATATGAGAGATATGATGCCACAATTACTGTAGCAATAAATGAGTATAACTGAGTGACTTTTTACGTAAGCATCAATAATCAATATCGTGTGCTACTATGCAAGTACGCGTATTACTGTACTTTTACTACCGGGTAGTTCAACAGTTTTAACGGTAACACTTTCGCCGTTATTTTTATAAAATGATAATTCTGTCGTTTTCTAACTACGACAATACTTCCGTTGTGGGGTCCACCAATGATTGTGCCGTCGTACGGATATTCCCGATAAAAAGAATATTCCCCGACCAATCGAATATTATATAACAACTTGCTTACTTTGCAAAATTTATAAATATTACCCACAACTATAACATTATATCAAATCCACACCATAATTTTCAAAAAAATATTTCGTGAAATTTAAATCTTTATTCATAAAATTTGGGGTCTCACACTTACGTTATTAACCGGACTCTATCATCATTGGCCAAATACCAATGTTGATTACCAATTATGGTTCATTGACAACACGTTGTGTCCCTTGTTCATAAGTTAATAACATACATTCAATTCCTAAGTTTCAATACCATATACCTTAGTATATATAACATAGGAATAGTTTTAGTACACTTATTAAGTGTGTAAACTTAACTCATATAGGTCTCTGAACATTTGCAGTTCAAACCTAAGTTGTCTAACAAAGACCTTGCCTCGGCGTGGCCTTCCTATACAATCGGTGGTCTTTGCTTGGCGCCGGTTTGCAGATACCAGCTTTGGTCTCAGGTTGTTACATGAGACTCCTTTATACCAGTGGGAGTCATGCGCCACTTTCCAAAGAGGGCAACGACACTATATCGGTACGTGTGGTATGGTATCAGTAAAGCTTTATCTCAGCCGCATGGCCAAGACCTCAAAGACTGTAAGTCTTTGAAAAATGAAATTTTTGGTGAGTTTCTCGGATTCATAATTTCTTCGTTATAAGTTCGATTTGGTCCGTTAAAAAGCCTACACATCATAAATGACATACTCTATGCGTTCATATAAGAATTCTACACTTTCGAATTCCTTAACTCAAAATTCACTATTAAGTTCATTTTTAAGTGTTCGTAAACGTTAATGAGCATTCAATACTCGTTTTCTTTGTTTTAAGTTGGAATCCGACGATTCTTGAGTCCACGACTCTTAAATACCCTATCTCACGTGTTGACATTGAAAAACAACATTTTCAAGTCTCACGACAACTTTCGACTACCAATCCGGAATTTCTATGTTTTTGACGTTTAACGTATATTTCCGTAAAATTTGCCATAACTTCGTTACTAGTGTTCTATAAGCCAAATCACATGGAACACTCCATGGATTTCATATCTACATCCTAACCAAGCAAGATGCACATATTTATGAATTGATGGAGTTTAATTGTTCATCAACAATCAACATTTTCATGATTTAAACCTATATCAACTCTTATGATTTCTATGTCTTCATGACTTATAAAGATATTATATATTACAAGTCATCCTTATTCCACCATATTAGACATACACCACCCATTTATGATTCTTCATACTTAAAGAAATCAAAAGAGATGGAACTACTATTAAGGAGTATTACCTTACCAAATTCTTGGTGTTCTTGAAAAAAACTCTAAAGCCAAACTTCAAAGTAGATTGTTTGATTGAGTCTAGCTCTTTCTCTCTCTTTAAATATATGTTAGGCAACTTGAAAAACCCTCAAATGATCAACTCTTGCTTTCTATTTATAAGCAATTGAAATGGAGGACAAAAAGGTCATTATCCCCCCACCTCCTTACTATTCCTCACTTTGTCACCAAGTAAAATACTTGGTGACCAAGTAGATTTCCTAGCTTGCAACCCAAGTGGTGGCCCACCATGCCCATGGGTCATCCCCATGGGTTGCCCCATAGTTTTACCCATTCGGTGACCCACCGGGTCTATCCACGGTCAATTTTCTTGGATGGGGCTTAATCATTCTAACATTGGGCTATAGTTTGGGCTTAACCAATTAATTCATTGGGCTTACCTATACAATTGTTTGGACTTGGCATAATCCAAATCAAATGAGTTCACATTAAGTCTTAACTTAATTCCATAATACCACTCGTATTTTATACGTATAATTCACGTATTCTCTCTGTATAATACTCGTACGATAATCGTATTTTACTTTGTATTAACTCTTCATATTATACATAGATACTAAATAGTATCATACTTATATAACATGCTTTAACAATATCGCAATTCCTTCTACACATCTCATTTCCTTCTTTGAAATCATTTTACTCAACCCTTAGGTTTTTAAGTCCGCAGGCGAAAACTTCATTTGCCATAAATGAAATATTATTAGATATTTCATCTTATCTTAATATTCGATCATTACGTATTTTTCAGAATTTCAAAATAAATTCCCGAGCAGAAATGGATGAATAGTGTTTTTACGGGAATTTCTCAAAAAATATTTATTTTTGTCTTGGAAAGTCTAAACAATTAATTCTAGCACGCAGCCAGATTACTAACCATATAAGCACATTCTTGATATAGAACGACCTTCACATAGCTTACTTACAAAATAAATCAATTAAATTCATTTAATTCACATAATCAAATAAAAATTTAATTATCATAAAAATTCAATTTTCTCGGGCATTACATAGGTTATCTGTGTCATTTTGTTGATACCTAGAGAGTGGTAGCAACCATGGAATAAATACCTATAGTGAGAGAATTCGCTGATGTATTTCCGAGTGAATTATCGGGTCTTCCGCCGGATAGGGAGACAAAGTTTGTAATAGACATCGTGCCAGGAGCGGCAACATTTTCCAGGGAACTGTATCGTATGGCGTCGGTAGAGATGAAGGAGTTGATGGTGCAGTTACAAGAACTGTTGGACAGGAAATATATTCAACCGAGTGTTTCACCGTGGGGAGCACCGGTACTATTTGTCAAGAAGAAGGACGGATCATTAAGACTTTGTATCGACTACCGAGAGTTGAACAAGTTTACGATAAAGAATAAATACACATTGCCCAGGATCGATGATCTTTTTGATCAGTTGAAAGGGGTTAAATATTTTTCTAAAATAGTCTTAAGAACGGGGTATCACTAGTTGAAGGTTAGGAAGGAGGATGTACCAAAGACAGCATTCAAGACTCGTTATGGTCATTACGAGTTTCTGGTGATGTCATTTGGGTTGACAAATGCACCAGCTGCATTTATAGATATGATGAACAGAGTGTTCAAACAATATTTGGACAAGTTCGTCATGGTGTTTATCAATGATATTCTAGTCTATTCTAAGATGCCAGAAGATCATGATGAACACCTAAGATTAGTGTTGGAGACACTAAGGAAGGAGAAGTTATATGCGAAATTCACTAAGTGTGAATTTTGGTTAGAGAAGGTACAATTTTTAGGTTATGTCATTAACCATGAGGGGATTTCAATAGATCCAGCGAAGGTGGAAGCCGTGATGAATTGGGAACAACCGAAAATGCCGACTGAGGTGTGGAGTTTCCTAGGGTTAGCGGGTTACTATCAGAGATTTATCCATGATTTTTCGAAGATAGCAACTCCGTTGACTAATTTGACAAGGAAAACGGTGAAATACGCATGGACAGATAAATGCGAGGACAGTTTTCAAGAATTAAAGAAGAGGTTGAGTGAAGCGCATGTTTTGTCATTGCCCGATGACATAGGAAATTTCATAGTTTATAGCGATGCTTCGCATAGGGGACTTGGTTGTGTGCTCATGCAGCATAGCAAGGTCATTGCGTATGCATCTAGGCAGTTGAAGGATTATGAGAAAATTTACCCTACTCATGATGCGAGGCGGCGCAGAGTTTTTGCTCTAAAGATATGGAGACATTATCTTTATGGAGAAAAATGTGAGATATACACGGACCACAAGAGTCTAAAATATATCTTCACACAGAAGGAGTTGAATATGAGGCAGAGGAGATGGCTGGAGTTGATAAAGGATTACGACTGTGAAATCCTGTATCACAATGTAAAAGCTAATGTAGTTGCCGACGCCTTAAGTAGGAAGGGTCGGGAGAAGTTGTCTTTGTTAATTGCCCAAACTGAGTTAATAATAGAGATGGCTAGGATGAAATTGGAAGTGAAGCTGCCGAGTGAAATAGGACCAATAATGTTTGCGACAGAGATGCAATCTACCATCGTAGAGAGAGTTAAGGAGGTGCAACTTAAAACTGATGAGTGTGAGCGGGTAAAGGAGCGGCTACCCAATGAAAAAGATATTAAGTACAGTCTTGATAATGAGGGATTATTAAGATTTGAAGGAAGAATTGGGGTTCCAAATGAGACAGAATTAAAGGAGTATGTATTAGAAGAGGCTCATAGTTCGAGGTTTTCTATTCTTCCTGGTAGTACTAAGATGTATCAAGACCTCCGACAGAGTTTTTGGTGGCCGAACATGAAGAGAGAGATAGCAGAATACGTGAGTAGGTGCTTGACTTGCCATAAAGCTAAGGCCGAACATCAACGACCAAGTGGCTTGTTACAGTCATTAGAAATTCTAGAGTGGAAGTGGGAGAATATCACGATGGATTTCATGATGGGACTTCCAACTACAACGAAAGCGTATGATGCGATTTGGGTAATAGTGGATCGATTGACCAAGTCGGCTCACTTTTTGCCAATTAGGGTTAAGCATAACTTAGATCAGTTAGCTAAACTCTATCTTAAGGAAATAATTTCCAGACATGGAGCCCCAGTATCGATTGTGTCAGATCGTGATCCACGATTCACATCGAACTTTTGGAGAAGTCTACAAGAGCAGTTGGGAATGCAGTTGAAGCTGAGTACGACATTTCATCCACAAACTGATAGACAGAGCGAGAGAATAATTCAGACGTTAGAAGATATACTAAGATATTGCATCATGGATTTCAAGGGTAGTTGGGATGATCATCTACCATTAGTGGAGTTTGCGTATAACAATAGTTATCATGCGAGTATAGGTATGCTGCCTTACGAAGCTTTGTATGGGAGGAAACGTAGAACACAATTGTATTGGGATGAAGTAGGAGAACGCCGGATGCTAGGACCAGAATTGGTGCAGCAAACAGCAAATATTGTCAAGATGATACAAATGCATCTTTTAGCAGCTCAAGGCAGACAGAAGAAGTTTACAGATTCACATAGAGAGAATAGAGAATTTGAAGTAGGTTCGTACGTATTTCTAAAGGTATCTCCCTGGAAAGGAAAGATACGTTTTGGAAAGAAGGGAAAGTTAAGTCCAAGGTTCATAGAACCTTTTGAGGTATTAAAATGGGTGGGTGAGGTAGCTTACATGATAGCATTACCTCCAGAACTAGAACGAATACATAATGTGTTTCACGTATTCGTGTTACGTCCTTATAAGCCAGATTATAAACACGTGATAGAATATGAGCCTATTCATATCAAGAAGGACTTAACGTACGAAGAAACGCCGATTCAAATTGTCGATGGGAAAGAACAAGTTCGGCGAAATAAAGTCATACCTTCCGTGAAGATGATATGGAAGAACCACGATGCAGAAGAAATAACGTGGGAATTGGAAGAAAAGATAAAAAAGAATTACCCTCATTTGTTTGTGTAATTTTTTTTATATAGCGAGATTCTGGGGACAGAATCCTTATAAGGGGGAGAGAGTGTAACGCCCCAGAAAATCGAACCTTTTATAAATACTTTTAATAATGAATAAAATAATATTATTTATTATTATTACGTGTTGTTGAGATGAATGTCGTTCTATAACCTAGAAACATCAGAACGTCGTAGTATTTTGACTACGTGAGAGAATTAAAGTGTTTGAATTTCTAAGATGAAAATAAAAGCTTTTTGAGAAATTTTACGAAAAATACTATTCATTGATTTTCGCTTGGAAATTATTTTTGAACTTCCGAGAAATACGTAACGTTATAATATCAAGTTGAGATGGATTATGTAATAATAATCTAAGTATGGAAAACACAATATTTCGCGCGCGGACTTAATTAGAGAATGTTAGGAATATGAAGCGTTAAGAAGATAATGTATTAATCGTATGATATGTATGCATTGTGCGAGGTATTGAATAATAGTATAATACAAGTATGTATGGAGAGTGGAATAATGTATATTACGAATTTATATACAAACTATCATACGAGAATTATACGTATAGTGTAAGACCCCAACTTATTATGAATAAAATTAAATTTTCTCTATTTATTATCTTGAAATAATAAGGAGTTAATTTGATATAATACTTTGGCTATGGGTAAAAAATGTGCAAATTTTACAATATAAACAAGTGGTTATAAAATATTTATTTTTGTCAGGGAATATTCGTTTAGTCGTAGAATATTCTTGTTGTCGGGGAATATTCGTACGACGGCGCAACAATTCGTGGGCCTCATAACAGAATAACTGTCGGATGAAGAAAATGACAAGTTTGAATTTTTATAAATAATGGCGTAGTTGTTACCGTTAACACTGTTGAAATACCTGGTGGTTAAAATATGTTGATACGCTGCGTGGTCGCATAAAGAGCATACCAGTATTGCATAGTATTTTTGAATTATTGATTCTTACGTAAGAAGGCACTACTCAATAATTGTTACAGTAATTACTGTTCAATATTTTATTTTATTGATTCAATAATTGCTGCATTGATATTTTATATTATTGTTGTTTCAATAATTGTCACTGCACCGTATTTCCCATTATCAGATCAATAATTCATATTATTTGAATAATATTATTAGATAGTATTATTGGCAATGTCTAGAAATTTCTATCTAAGGAGAGGTTTGGTCACCTAATTGCGCGCCAGTAAGGAGAAATCCTTATTGGAAAACCCCCTCTTTCCTGGAAATGGCCTGGTTGTCATTATTATGATTCTGTAATATTATTTATGAAGAATTATTTATTGATTTATATGATAGGGAAATATTTATTTTATATGGATATAAATGATGGATTTATTTATGTGGTTATAAATGATGGAATTAATGTTGAGGTATTTTTGTCGGAATGGAGGTATTAAAAATCAAATCACTATTCTTGAGATATATTGCGTGTTATAATTTTTAATCCGACCGTTGGATCATTGTGATTTTTGGATATGTTATACATATATAAGTTTAGTATATGTCCACAAATTTTGAAGCTGTTAAAATGAACGTATGATTTGTTATGAATTTTAAGAGGTGATTGATTTAAATTAGGTTTATAAATGATTTTGGTGGAAAATTCTAGAATTGAGTGGGCCCCACTTGTGGTTGGTGAAGAAATGTCTTTGAATTTTATTTCAAATGTGGTGGGTGGCAATAGTAGCGAGGTAAAGCCATCGTGTAGGTGTCAAGTTTGCTTGACGTCTTAAAGCATTTTCCTATAAATAGGTGCTTAGGTTAGAATTGAAAATCACACCAGAAACATAAGATTTCTCTCTTTCTCTCTCAATATTATCGAGTGTATTTTGTGAGTATTTAGATACTTTGAGAGTTGCTATTTAGTATAAGTTTCATTCAGCATCACATCCGACCTTTCATTCCGAAGTATTATTTCTTTGAGGTAAGGGAAGTTATTTTCTTCTTAAATGATATTATCTTCTTCAATATCATTCTGCTGAGATATTGTTGTGAAATTTATTGTGGAATTTCTACCTTTTTGTGTCGGGGTTACTATTCATGTATATGGCACTATTCACATATACAACACTATTCACGAATACGACACTATTCGTCGAAAAATGAAATTTTCTCTTTTTCGTCCCAGATGTCTTTTATGGTTACTATCTTTGATTGTATCCATGTTTTGATCTTTATTTTTGAATTCTACTTCACACTTGGTTATTATAGAGTATTATTGAATTTGGATAAACCGAAATACGAATCTCTAATATTTGTCCTTCTGTCTCACTGGATTCGTTCTCTAAAATATTTTTCATCATCCTCAGTCCTTAATGGTGATACTTGATGAATATCTTTGGCCTGTAGTGCAAAGATGAATGATTACCTGATGAATATCTTTGGCCTGTAGTGCAAAGATGAATGATTACCTGATGAATATCTTTGGCCCGTAGTGCAAAGATGAACAGGTGTTGAGATGAAAATGACCAACTGGTGATATAAATGAATATCTTTGGCCCATAGTGCAAAGATGTACATTGATTGATGTTACAGGGATAAAATATTGATGATGGACTCTTAAATTCATAGATGATAGTAGATTTCATTCTCTACTTAACTCTTCTAATGAATTGTTGTTTCCACTGCAGTTGTTGATCTAAAAGTTGTTGTCTTTTATATTCTATCAGATTTTTCCCTGTTGAAGACTAAGGATAATTGTTGTATATTATCTTAGTCATAATATTCTTTACTTGGCTAGTTGAGCTCACCCTTTTCCTTTTTGTTCCATTTTTCTTCTCAGGAAGCGAGAACATAGCAGGAACTAGTCGGGGTATAGAGTGATGGTCCTAGACAGTTGTTTTAGCAGTCCTCACTATTTTTGTAAAATAGTGCATCAATAATTGTAAAGAGGACTTTATTTGAGTGTTGATATTGTCTAGAAGACAATATTTGTATTTAAACTCACAGTATGTGTTGTCGTATTTTGCACGACAATTATAATAATAAAGTTGTAGTTATTTTCTGTACCATGTATTTGGCGACTCAGAATGGGTGATGTATAACTATTTTGGGGGCGTCACATATAGTATAAATGATAAGGCTTTTAATTAAATGGAATGGACTTGTAGGATTATTGTCAAATTGGGAGAGTCCGATGAGAATTAAGATGCAAGCCCAAACTAATGTAATGCAAGCCCAACAAGGAATAAGCTAGGTTAATTATGCAAGCCAATGCAATGACCCAATGGGTTAGCCATGATCCATGGAGCAAACCAAGATGAATGTGGGTTAGACTTGGTAAGCAAGAACTTTAAGTGGTGACCAAGTATAAGATAAGTCTTGTGGTGGTCAAGTAAAAGAAGTGATAAGCAAGTTTACTTAGGGCTAAAGCAATGAATAGTAAGGAGGTTAGTTGAGGAGGTGGGAGGTTATAATGACCATACTACCCTAACTTTGCCAAGCCTATAAATAGAAAGCTCATAATTCATTTGTTGCTTGATTAATTTTCATCCAACATTAAACAACTTAAGTGTTAGAGATAATAAGCCCTTTTAAGTCACAACTTTCCTTGTGAGATTTCCAAGAAGGAGAAATGCTAGTCATCAAAGGTAATGATCTTATGATCTATTAGTCTTCTATCTCTACCATAATAAGTTGATAGAGAAGTGTTGCCTAATAAACTTGTATGCTAAAAAACATGTAAGAAGTGATTAATGAATGGACTTAAGTTGAATAAGTTATGAATAAGCAACTTGAATCTAAATAATTTGATAACTTATGATGAACTTGTCATATGATTTTCATATGATGTTAGTAGGTTTGTTATGATGTGAGAACATTGAGTAAAGGACTTAAGTCAATAATAAGTCATAAGAAATGGAAATTTTAGTTTATAAGTTGAATAAGTCATGAACTTATGAAGAATAAGTTAAAAATTACTTTGAAAATAAGTTGTTGTAATAAGTGGTTTAAACTGTTCATATGATGGTTAAAATCCATTTAGAATGATAATCAAATCGTTATTAATGAGATTTCGCCAGAATTCACACGATTGGACGATAATCGTCGAATTTGTGAAATTCTCGGAATGGAAGTCATATTTTGTGTTTGAACTCAGAAACGTTGGTTTTCGATAGAGGCAAGTCATATTTGGCATTATAGAGTTGGAGACTTGAAAATGATCGGATTCCAACTTAGAACGAAGAAACGAGCGTTGAACGTTCATGAACGTTTATCGTTTTCGTTAAAATGAACTAATAGGTGAAATTTTAGCAAACAAAGTTAAATAGATATAATTCTTGCATGATTTTGTAGAGTATGTAATTTGTGAACCGTAGGCTCTTGAACGAGCCAATTCGGACTTATAACGAAGAAGTTATGCGTTCGGGAGTTTCGCAAAATTAAAAGACTGTCAATTTTTCTGAGGCACATAGTTGGCGCCGCGGCGCCAAACCAAGGCCAAAAAGGTGGAGCTGCAGCGCCGACACAGTGTCTCAACCTACTGAAGTTTTGCACCGTAGCGCGACATGAAGCACAAAGACTCGCGTCGCAGCGCCGAGTTCGGTCTTTACCCACTGCAGAGTAGCGCCGCAGCGCCAACCCCATGGTTTGGACAGAAAAGATGGATTGTAAGTAGTATAACATGGATTGTAACTCTTTAATAACGAACTAAAGTTTGATGAACATTGTTTAAGGTATTATTAACCTTAATTATGATAAAGATAAGTAATCAAATATGAACGTAATGCCAATGTAAGAACAACATAACAAGAAGCCAGAACAAGTAATAATAAATCTAATTCATAATTAGATTGAGAAGAAGGGTAAGATACATTAGGAACAAAGCATGTTCATTCATGACCTAATGTGTTATGTGATGTTATCAATTAAAGTAGAGACTTAAAGACTTAAACCGAGAATGTGTTATAACTGTAGCAGACGCTAAAGGCAAGTATTATAACCCTTGTTCCAGTTCAATATGGACAAGCTTTGTAATTCATGTATCCTTACGAATGAAGTCTTGTATGATGAAGTAAAAGCAAATTCTTTCGGCTAGAATTATATTATGTTCTATCAAGCATGGTTAATGTTTACCAAGTTATATTGGTGTGGTTTTCAAACGAAGACTGAGTATGCTAAAATGTTTTGTCGTTTAACGACAGGAACGTGAGGTTGTCACAACTTAAACGTATACATGTTTAAGGAATGTAGTGTTGATCAACATAGAGTACTATAGGCTGATCACCTAGATGTGCTCGTAAGTAATGTCGGACTTACGGACTTAGTGTCGGGATGTCCTTTTTAAAAGAACTTATGAAATGCTCAAGGTCTTGGACCGAAACTAATGTTTTACTGAATATTGTTGTTGTAAAACGTTTTTAATGAAAAGAAGTGCTATTTTGAATTATCAATAGTACTTCGTAACTATTGTTCAGTTATTGAAGATATACGAGTTCAATGTTTCCAGCATGTTATTTATTAGAATTGTTGTACTTGCTGAGCTAGTCATGCTCACTCTTGTTTGAACCTTATGAACACAACTAAGATCGAACGGACCGAAGGCTCCGGCAAGGATAAGGGCAAGGCGAAGACGAACCCTTAGATTTCTTATATAATAGTATAGATGAATATTTGTAATATATTGACTATTATGACAAGAACGAATGCATTGGTTATAAAGAACCTGGGGAAATGTAATATTATTTGGAATATATAGAAGACATATTCGTTCTTTTGAGACCTTTCAATTGAATGTGTGTGTGAATGGTAGTACCATATAGTACCATCTGTCGGGTTAGAAGATACCCGGATTTGGGGGCGTCATAAGAAAACCCCCTCTTTCCTGGGAATGATCTTGTTGTTAATATTGTGAGTTATAAATGATGAATAGATGTTACTAAAAATATATTTTGTGAAGCTAAGTGAATTGAGATAAATAGAGGAGATTTTTATGAAGTATTTGTTGTAAATTTGACTTATTACATGTACCTCCACTTACTCATTTTTCAAAATTGTCGGTAAAAAATTTATATATATATATATATATATATATATATATAAATGTATGGGGTGTGTGTATGTGTTACGTAGGTGTAAAGGTGTGTGTGGGGTGTTTATATATATATTTTGTTTTTTATATAAAATAGAATATATTATATTTTATTATACATAGTACTACATAGTACTGCATTGTGTGTGTGCTTAGTGCTGCATAGTAAAATTAATTTTTTTTTTAAGTTTCAGCCGAAGAAGTGCCCGCTAAAATTTTCCTATACGTTTGTGATTTTCATATTCAAATAGTGCCCAGCCATTCTCCTATAAATAGGATGTTTAATTTAGAAATTAAAATCACACCAGAATTAGAGAATTCTTCTTCTATAATATTGAGCGTATTTCTTTAGAGTTTAAGGAAACTTTGAGTGTAGAAAATAGTGCAACTTTTTCAAGAATATCTCCGCTATACTAGTCGGAATACTCTCTTTTTAAGGTAAGGAATATTATTTATTTCATATTCGCTTACGATATTATTTTTCGTATTCATATGGAAATTTATTTTAGTTCAATATTTATAAGGAATATTATTTTCGTTAAATATTCGTAAGGAATATTATTTTCGTTCAACAGTTGTAAGGGATATTATTTTTGTTCAATATTCGTATTAAATAATATTTTCTTCCATACTCTGTAGTATGTAAGTAATATAATTTCGTTTCAGATTCTGAATTCTACACTCATTTTGTTAAGTATTTCTTTTATACTCCTTGAAATTAGTAGAATATCCTTGAAATTTGCGCTTCATCTAATATCGTTTTACAAGAATATTTTTTTGAACATGCTTATTAATTTTTTATATATATAAAATTTTCAAAATACGCAAGTGGTTATAAAATACTCATTTCTATTGGGGAATATTCGTTTGGTCGTGGAATATTCTTGTTGTCGGGGAATATCCGTACGACGATGCAGCCATTTATGGGCCCCATAACAGAATAACTGTCAGATGAAGAAAATGACAAGTTTGAGTTTTTATAAATAACGGCGTAATTGTTACCATTAACACTGTTGGATTACCTGGTGGTTAAAATACGATGAATACGTGTGGTCGCATAAAGAGTACACAGTGATTGCACAATATTTTTGAATTATTAATTCTTACATAAGAAGGCTCTATTCAATAATTGTTACAGTAATTACTGTTCAATATTTTATTTTATTGATTCTATAATTGCTGTGTTGATATTTTATATTATTGTTGCTTCAATAATTGTCACTGCACAATATTTCCCATTATCAGATCAATAATTCATATTATTTGAATAATATTATTAGATAGAATTATTGGCAATGTCTAGAAAGTTCTGTCAAGGAGAGGTTTGGTCGCTTAATTGCGCGCCAGTGAGGAGAAATCCTTATTGGAAAGCCCCCTCTTTCCTGGGAACTACCTGGTTGTCCTTATTGTGATTATGTAATATTATTTGTTAATAATTAATTATTGATTTATATGGCAAGGAAATATTTATTTTATGTGGACATAAATGATGGATAGGAAAATATTTATTTTATGTGGTTATAAATGAAGGAATTAATGTTGAGGTGTTTTATCAGTATTTTTGTCGGAAAGGAGGTATTAAAAATCAAATCAGTGTTCTTAAAGCTCTATTGTGTGAGTTATAATTTTAATCCGACCGTTGGATCGTTGTGATTTTTGGATATGTTATACATATATAAGTTGAGTATATGTCCACAAATATTGAACCGTTAAAAATTAACGTACGATTTGTTATGAATTTTAAAAGGTGTTGAAAATCGTCCGTTTGTGGATTTCAGATATTTTCTGTCTAGGATTTGAAAAAACTTAAAGCTACAAAGTTGTAGAGAATTCGATTTTGCGTGGAATGGACATAAAATTTATAATTTTTTGATAAAGGGCTATTTATTATGAATTATTGAAGTTTTAGAAAATAAATGTTTTTATTAATTAAGGCTGGGACCCACTTTTATTTTTTTTGAAAACATGTGCTCAATTAATTGTTCAAGTGTGGTGGCTGAAGTTGTTCAAGGATGGCATGCGTAGAAGGATGATAAATAAATAATATTATTTTATTAATTTAGTCTCCTTTGGTGTTCTAACATTTTCCTATAAATAGGCGCTTAAGTTAGATTTGAAAATCACACTAGAAACAAGTTTTCTTTTTCTCTATATTGTCGAGCGTATTTTTGTGAGCATTTAGATACTTTGAGAGTTGTTATTCAGTGCAAGTTTCCTTCGGCTTTTTCTCCGATATTCCAGTTAGAAATACTGCTCTTTTGAGGTAAGGGATTTTAAGGGTTATTATGTTTTCATGTTTCGTAATTTTTCTGACCTTCTAAAATTCTGGAAAAATTTGAAATGATAATTTGATGAGTTTTCTTGATTGTGTCCAAAAATGGTAATTTTTGGATGTATAGATTAGGAGTTATGAATTTTATGGGAAAAGACTATTTTAAAAGTAAACCCTTATAACTCCTTGTGGTTAACTCCAAAATTGTTGAAATTTTTATTGGGAGTACATGTATATAATAGCAGTATACTCTATAAATTTTGGAATTTTTGGACAAAAGTACAATTTATGATAAATGTCTAAATATTCGGCAGTTTTGGCCATATGAAAAATAGTAAATGATTTTTAAATATTCTGGGAAAAATATATGTTCAATATGGGGCTATATTCTGCTAAATCCCAGAAAAGAAAATTTGTTAGTACTGATTTGGTATTTTTTATGAAAATGGACTAGTTATGAGTAAATGAATTAAATATGTTATGTGAAGTAAGAAAATTGGAAATTTGGATTTTATAGCTTATGAATCTTATATAAGGTATATGCAGATTTTTGATAATGGTTTTGGTTATTGGTAATGAAATTTTATGAGTTTGGCATTTTTGGATGATTAAATGCATTAATTAGTAAAATGTAAACAATTAAAACAAATTGTTTATATGTTTAAGAAATGATTAAGATATTGTGGTAATATTAATAATATTAGATTATGAGAGTATTATGTGATTTATAACATTTGGATTAAGGTGTTATGAAATCATTGATTTATGAATCTTACTTTTGAAATTAAATGCAGTTGCTGATCATATTGTTTTGATTATATTGTTCTTATAACCTTTTTATAATCCTGGTGATGAAATTTCTCTTTGACTTGAGTGTAAATATGGGTAGATTATTGGTATGATCGTGACTATGGATTCTCTTTGGCCAGTAGTGTAAAGATGAATTGTTGATTGGTATGGTCATGACCATTGAATTTATAATTGAATATCTTTAGCTTAAGTGCAAAGGTGAATTGATCAACATGGTTATAATTATTATTTATATAAATTCTGAAATGATTAAATATTTCTTTGAGATATTAATATCTTTGGCCCGTAGTTCAAAGATGACATGTTGTTGAATATCTTTGGCCTGTAATGCAAAGATGAATTGTTGATGAATATCTTTGTCCCGTAGTGCAAAGATGACATGTTGTTGAATATCTTTGGCCCGTAGTGCAAAGATGACCTGTTGCTGAATATCTTTGCCATGTAGTGCAAAGATGAACTATTAATGAATATCTTTGGCCCGTAGTGCAAGGATGAACTTATTAGTATGATTATGAACAGGAACTGTGATTTGGTATAACAATGATCTTTGATGTTTCAGGTAAAGACATGTGATGAATATTATCTTCGTCTTGGATGAGAAGAGGAAATTAGAACTACAATTATGATTATGAGTTATTCACATGACTGTGAACAGGATCTGTTGATTAATGTTACAGGGTTAAAATATTATTGGTGGACTTTTAACATGGAAAAGATAATAGACTTTATGGTCTATTTGACTCTTCCAATGGATTGCTCGTTCCGCTGCAACTATGGTTAAGAAGCTTTATCATCTACCATATGTTCTAAATCTCTGATTCATTACTGATGAAGGCTATTGATAAATTATTTATCTTAGTCGTGATATTCTTTACTGAGCTAGTTGTACTCACCCTTTTGCTTTACAATTCCTTTCAGGTAATAAGAGTGTTGCCGAGTCGAGCGGGGATAACAGTGGAATAGAACGGTGGTCTATAGCTGTTGGGTTCTCCCTAAATAGTATGGAAATAATTTTATCAAGAACTTTAGATAAGTGTGTCGTATTGTATACGTCATTTGATATTTAATTTTGGTGAACCGAATAGGGTGAGGCGAACCCAACTTTGGAAGAGTGTTTTGTCCCTATCATACAAGATGTCTAATGACATATAACCTCGTGTTATCATAAGACAGGGTTGTGCACATCCACTTGCTAAATATATCTACGAGCACTGCCTATATGATCTTGGAGTTTGGTTGAAACATAATGTTCAATTGCAGACGGTGGAGATAGTTATATGTCAAGAGAAGACTCACTATTGGAAGGAACATTATAGTAACCTTCTCATTTTTCTTTGGGGTCTATTGGATCAACCAAGGATAATTCTCTGGACATATGATATCTATCATAACTTAGATTCATGGCCTCCTATATACGAAGGTTTCCTTGAGCATTTCCCAAAGATTTTAATTTTTAAAACAGTTATTGACTATACCTTTATGTAAGGTATCACTATGAGGTGCTTTTCACGGTTGGGACATGAGTCACAGTTAGTATATATTTGTATCAAAACTCACAGCATATGTGTTGTTGTAGTAATAAAGTTGTAGTTATTTTCTGTACCATATATTTGGCGACTCAGAATAGGTTGGATGGATTGGACCTATTTTGGGGGTGTCACATTTGTGTTGTAACTGCACAGGCAGGTGACATGCTTTCCCATAGACCAATTGATATGGTGATATACCAATTAGTGTTTTGTACGCAGTTCGGTAGGCCCATAGTGCATCATCTAATCTGAGAGACCAATCCTTATAATTGCTCTTAGCATGCCAAATCTTGTAAAGATATTCTTTTGCAAGAATTTGAGGACCACCTTGGCATCGTTAGTTGGGATTGCAACGGCTTCAACCCATTTTGATATATAATCAACCGCATGCAATATGTACTGATTGTTGAACGAGGAAGGGAATGGTTCCATGAAATTCATGCCCCATACATCAAAAATCTCATCTTCTAAGATTGTTTGTAGTGGCATCTCATTCCTTTTTGATATATTACCCACCCTTTGGCATCTATCATAGCTTTTTACGAACTGGTGGGCATCTTGGAATAATATAGGCCAATAAAACCCAGCTTAAAGAACTTTCTCCGTTGTTCTCTCATTACCGTAATGTCCCCAATATGCATACGAATGACATTCATGCAAAATGTTATTTACCTCGCTATAGGGCACACACCTTCTAGACATCTTGTCGGCGCACTGTTTAAATAGGCATGGCTCATCCCAGATATACCACTTGACGTCATGTAGGAATTTCTTTTTCTGCTAACGTGTAAGATCAAGGGGGAAGTATATTGCTCACTAGATAATTAGCAAAATCCGCATAGCATGGAAATTTTGCATTGACTCCAAACAGTTGCTCATCCACAAATGACTCATTTATTACACACTTGTCATCTTCATTTTGACCCTGATTTTCTAGCCTCGATAAATGATCTGTAAATTGATTCTCCGTCCCCTTTCTATCTTTTATCTCCAAGTCAAATTCTCGTAGAAGGAGAATCCATCTGATAAGGCGTGGCTTAGCATCTTTCTTTGAGATTAGGTATCGAATGGCTGAGTGATCTGTATAAACTATAACCTTTGTTCCGATCAAATATACTCAGAATCTATCGAAAGCATATACTACTGCAAGCAATTCCTTTTCCGTAGTTGTGTAATTCATTTGGGTCTCCGTGAGTGTCTTACTTGCATAGTATATGGCATGAAATACCTTCTCTCGGTGTTGGCCTAAGACAGACCCAACCACAAAGTTACTTGCATCACACATTAACTTAAACGACATTGTCCAATCCTGTGCGACGATAACTGGGGTTGTAGTCAATTTCTTCTTCAATAGCTCGAATGCTAACTTACAACCCTGATCAAAATTAAAAACTCAATCCTTCTCTAAAAGACTACACAGTGGTTTTGCAATCTTAGAAAAGTCTTTTATAAATCTCCTGTAGAACCCAACATGTCCCAAAAAACTGCGTATTCCCTTAACTGAAGTTGGTGGTGGAAGCTTTTCAATCGTCTCTAGCTTTGCTTTATCAACCTCTAATCCTTTAGTTGAAACCTTGTGACCCAAAATTATGCCTTCCTCAACCATGAAGTGACACTTTTCCCAGTTAAGTATCAGATTTATTTCTGTGCATCTCTTTAACACCATCACCAAGTTCTCCAAACATGCATCAAAATTGTCTCCATAGACAGAAAAGTCGTCCATGAAGACTTCCACATTTTCCTCCACCATGTCCGAGAAGATGGCCATCATACACCATTGGAAGGTAACGAGTGCATTACACAAGCCGAAGGACATTCTCCTGAATGCGAATGTGTCGTATGGGCACGTGAAAGTTGTCTTCTCTTGATTTTCAGGAGCAATGACTATCTGATTATACCCTGAATACCCATCCAGTAAGTAGTAAAATTCATTATCTGATCGATAAAAGGCAAAGGGAAATGGTTTTTTCAGGTTGCCTTATTCAATTTTCTATAATCTATGCAAACCCTCCAACTAGTCACTGTCCTCATCGGAATTAGCTCGTTGTCATCTTTTTGTACCACGGTCATTCCTCCCTTTTTTGGCATATACTGAATCGGACTGACCCACTTACTGTCAGAAATTGGGTAAATGATATCGGCGTCTAACCATTTTAGTATTTCTTTCTTCATAACTTCATTAATAATTGGGTTGAGCCGTCTCTTTTGTTCCACCGTTGGCTTTGCATCTTCTTCCATTAGAATTTTGTGCATGCAAAAGGATGGGCTGATTCCCTTGATATCCGTGATTGTCCATCCTATTGCAGATTTATGTTCTCTAAGCACCCTCAACAACTTACTTTCCTGCAATTCGTTAAGCGCAGCAGAAATAATAACAGGTAAAGTATTAGAATTGCCTAAATACGCATACCTGAGGTGTTTAGGTAGTGACTTTAGCTCAAGCGCAGGTGGCTCCTCCAATGATGGTTTCATTCTTTTTGTGGCTCTTTCCTCCGCGTGCAATGGTTCAAATGGTGCTTTAAATCTGCTAACTCGTGGCAGGGAGTCTAACATCTGCAAGTAATCCATAAATTTTGGATCATCCAAATCTTCATCTCCCAATAATGTCGTTTCTAATGGATCATTAGCCAAACTTTTACCCATGTCTTTGCTGATTATCTGCTCAATGATATCCATCCTAAAACACTCTTCTTCGTCCGTAGGTAACTTTATGGCCTTGAAAACATTAAACTTTACTTCTTGATCTTGGACCCTCATAGTTAGATCACCATTTTGTACATCGATGAGTGTCCTACCCGTAGCCAAAAATGGTCTCCCTAGGATAATTGGGATATTCTTATCTTCCTCAAAATCTAGAATTATGAAATCAGCAGGGAATATAAATTTTTCAACCTTGACCAAGATGTCCTCCACAATGCCTCGAGTACGTGACTGACCTATCCGCTAACTGCAATGAGATTTTTGTAGGCTTTCGAGAAGGTATACCTAATTCTGTATACACTGATAATGGCATAAGGTTTACACTTGCTCCCAAATCACATAAACACTTGTTGAACATCGTGTTCCCAATTGTGCATGTAAGGGTAAAACTCCCTGGATCATTCAACTTTGGTAGTAATTTTCTCTACAACACTGCACTACACTCCTATGTTAATGCCACTATTTAGAAATCTTCAAACTTCTTTTTCCTAGACAGAATACCTTTCATAAATTTCGCATAACTTGGCATCTGCTCTAGGGCTTCTGCGAAAGGGATGTTAATCTGAAGTTTCTTAAACACTTCCAAAAATTTTGCGAATTGCTTATCTAATTTCTGCTTTTGGACTCTCTGCTGAAACGGTGGTGGATGATACACAACTGACTTGTCATCTAACTTTGTTTGCTCGATTTACTTTTCCTCACCTTGTTTTTCCTTAACCACGTTGTCATCTAGTTTAACTGAATTTTCTGCACTTTTCCCATCTACATGTTTTCCACTTCTCAACGTGATTGCCTGATACTGTTCGTGATTTCCCTTCGGATTTCTTTCGGTGTCACTCGGTATAGTCCCTTGTGGTCTATTGTTTAATGCTAAGGCAATTTGTCCCATCTGATTTCTAGATTCTTGATGGCTATCTCTTGCGATTTTGTGGCCATTGCTTGGTTTTTCATAGCTTCCTCATTGCTTGTTATATACTTAGACAATAACTCCTCTAAATTTGATTTCCTTTCTTGATGTTGAGCTGGTTGATGTTGATTCTGAAATTCTGGGGGATAAGATGGTCGTGGAGCTTTCTGATGCTGATTATTACTCCACAAAAAAATTGGGTGATTCCTATTCCCTAGATTGTATGTATTTTGGTACATGTTCTGTGGAATCCTGTTGTAGCTACCCACAAATTGCACCGACGATGGGTTGATTGCACATTGATCTCTCAGATGTTCACCCGCACATAATTCATAAATAACTGCAACTTGATGTGTCTGAACCCCTGACAAAGCATTCAACTTCTTAGAGAGTGCAAAATCTGTGTTGCTATTGTCGTCACTCCATCTAATTCTAACACTCCAGCTGCCTTTGCCTATGTCAACCTTGACGTGTGAAACTTTTATGGTTCTTCCAACCATAGCACCTTACAAGGGTACCTATCAGCTTGCCACCGATTAAATCGGCGTCCCCTACGGAGAGTCTGGCTTTGGTGCATTTCACACAAGGGAGTCACCAGCGAGAGGCTCGGGGCTCTTTGCAAATTCATGCATATAGCTCTGATACCATATTATAACGCCCCTAAATTCAGGTACTTGAAACCCGAACTCGGTGCTTTACGATACCATTTCTATGAGCGGAAAAATATTAATAATAATAACAATAATATGAATTTCAAACTTAACTTACATTTATCAGAGTCTAATCCCAAGTACGCAACCTTTATTACATTTTTTACATGATATATAATACATATCACAGTTCTAATACAGTCCAACTATTATAAAAGATATCATTAAACATATTCTGTTTGCTTTCCTTTTCACTTGATCTTGTCTGAACCTTCAAGTTGGTCACGCTTAGCTAAAAACATTTAAATTTAAAGCAAGAATGAGCATTTGGGTGCCCAGCAAGTAATAACAATTATAAATATAATTAGCTGAAAGAATTAAATGTTTTCTTTGTACATCACCTCTACAATGAATTAATAGTTGTGAAGTAAACAGAACCAAAAATACTAACATAACAATTCTATCTCAAATTTTTTGAAACTATGTATTGACAATATATATATATATATATATATATATATATATATATAGGGTTAGTTGACATACTATGAACATTGTTTTCAATTTTCGAATAGGTTTAGCAGAACTTCATCCGCAAACCGTCATAACTTACGGGCGCGAGCTAGGGTGATCATCCCAGTGTGCCCTGTATTGATCAATACTACATACAAGAATGATATTATTGTTCATTTTGTCCACCTTGGGTGCATAAAAGTTTTCCCTTGATCGGGATGTTATACTTAGTTTGGAATTCGAACCAAAACAATTTGATTGGATACAAAAATGTTTTATCATATTCAACGATATTTTTAAATCTGTGTCTAGCTGATCAAATAGCTTAGAGGTGTGTATATATATATATATATATATATATATATATATATATGGTAAGGATCAAGAGCATAATCCTTAAATAGCATAACGCCTTAAATAACATAATTTTATCAAAACAACGTAGTTTTGGAGGGACGTGGTGGCATTTTTGTAAATATGCGGTGGCATGGTATTTACAAAAATGCCACCGCATCTTATCAAAACTACGTCGTTTTGATAAAATTATGCTATTTAAGGTGTTATGCTATTTAAGGATTATGCTCTTGATATATATATATATATATATATATATATATATATATATATATATATATATATCAACATGTAATTAAATATAATGATTATCCAAGTGGGGACACTTGTATAACCATATTTAGAAATTAATCTAATGTAATATATATCTGAATTACCATATACGAACATGTTGATAAACAATAATCGATATAGAATATATCATAATAGGGTTAATAATATAGCATAATAATAATATAATTCTGAAACTTTCTTACTCATATCCATTGCATAAAGGAAATGCAAAGGTAGGATACTTGCCTGGTCTGCTGCTTACAATATGCAACTTAGTTTTATCTTTTATACCAAAACCTATCATTAATAAGATCATTTAATCAATTAGAATAACATACTATAACACATATCACTGATTATTGTAGTCAGCACATAACCTAATCACCTTGTCACACATATTCAACAGTCATTGAATCATAAACAAACATGAATACATTCAAAATATCAAAATCTAGATCAATTTCTGAAACCTGTCGGCATATCGACGGGTTTATCGGGTAATTATCCAGTCTAAGGCTCAATTCTATAGCTCAATATCTGCATGTATCAGTCATATTATTTTTAAATGACTTATAATAATTTTTAAATATTTATTATAATTTATTATAAATTTTCAAACACCGGAATCATTATAAAATAATTTAAATATCAAATAATTCTATTATCATTAATATTTAATTAATATTAAACAATTAATGAAACCATTGCCAAAATATTAACGTTATTTATAATAACTTAAAATACTTTTAAAGTATTACCATTACCCTTAAATAATTTTTAAAACATTTAAAATCATTTTTAAATAATTACCATTAATATTTAAATATTAATATACTATTTATCAAAATATTAAAAGTTATTAATTATAACTTAAAATATTTTTAATTCATTTATGTCCTTTTAAATGATTTTTAAATAAATAAAACCATTTTTAAACTATTTATTTAATTTAATTATTAAATAAATCCAATATCATTTAATATTAAATTAATATCATTAATAAAATTATCCTTTAAATATTAAAAGTTATATTTTATAACTTAAAATATCTTTAAACACTTTATTTTCATTAAAAATGATTTGTATAATATTAAAATCATTTTTAATTAATTTATTTAATATAATTATTAAATAAATCTAATATCATTAATATTAAATAATTAGTGAAATTTGCTTTAAAATATTAAAAGTTATATTTTATAACTTCAAATATTTTAAATACCTTATTATCATTTAAAATGATTTTTAATATAATAAAATCATTTTTAATTAATTTATTTAATGTATTTATTAAATAAATTAAATATCAATAATATTCAAATAAATACTAATATTTATGAAAAATATGTCAAGTTATTAAAAGTTAATTTTAATAACTTAA
The DNA here is from genome assembly GCA_020205615.1 of Panax quinquefolius. NCBI lineage: Eukaryota > Viridiplantae > Streptophyta > Magnoliopsida > Apiales > Araliaceae > Panax > Panax quinquefolius. The sequence goes on from CM035153.1 coordinate 104,672,144, forward strand.
AATAATTTTTAAAATAATTTTTGTAATTTTCAGAAATTAATTTCTATTTTTAAATGATTTTTGTAAATTAATTAATTAAAATTAACCATGTTTGTCGCTAAAGCCTTTGGCGACAGAAAGCGTCACCTTAGATGTTCTTGAGACTCAAGAACATTCAATGTCAGTGATCGACTATCCATGTTTGACCAAACATAGTTGTCAGGTTATGAAGTTTCTGGGCATGATATAACTTTGATCATACACTAATAATGTAATACTACATGATCCAACAATTAAGAGGTTCATTTCATAACACAGATACGAGATATAGGGCTTTGAAATCATTGTTAGATCGTTTTCTTCGTGTTTCGGGTCGCCAAGAACAATACTACGCGGTAAATCAACCAGTATTATTAATTTTATAACTTATAATCTGTTGGTTTTAAAGGTATTCTATGTGTCAGGCTTTGCAGAATAACTAACATAGTACATGAATAAATCACTTATAATAACCAAACATCATCAAACTGCAAGATCTAAGGCATTCAAAAGGTTGCCAGAGCTGTTCTAGGTTTTTTGGGTAACCCAGAAACCCAGACAGTTTCATAGTGCTATATTGATGGTTGATTTCCTTTAGGTTCTGATCATTAAGATATTGTTATTAAGGTTCAAGGATGTAGTCCTTATGTCAGGTAACACATATGTAACATTATTTCAGTCCGAGTACACAACAATCACCAGATTTAATCTAGTCAAACCTTGTTAGAAGGTTTATGCTAACAACTTCTGGAAATTCAAGAAAATGGTTTTCGTGATAATTTCAATCACTTTGACCATCCACAAAATCCATCCTATTTAGTGTTTAGGTGTTCTATTAGAATGAATATACAGTCCATATATCAGAATACAACCTAGATGCAACAGTCATAATAAAACAACAACCATATGTAAGATCTATGGACTGCAAAATGATTGTCAGATGTTTCTAGGCAATCTGGGTTACCCAGATTCAGTAAGGTCATGGTCGGTCAACGACCTTTGACCATCAATAAAATGAAATTTGTACATGGTACGACCCTAATTCCAGTTCCACTTCATAGACCACATAGCATACTACGCGATCAAACACTTAAACAAAAAAAAAAAATAACATACAAAGTTCTATGATGACTGACATTTGACTGTCAGACTCAAAATCAAAAATTTCCATATTCTTGAAATCTTCAAATATGAGCCACTAGATGTTATGGATCTAACATCTAGCAACCCAGATCATCTATATACACTACAAACTACATATTACAACACTTAAACACAACTTCTAACACATCATTCAAGATCAGATTGCAAGATTAGCTTTATACCTTTCTATGAACAAATCTTGAATTCTGGGCTGCTGATTTGTTTAAAGAATTCGTGGGGCTTGAATATGGGACTGGTCTACTACAACATTTCCTGGGTTTGAGCTTGAGAAAGATAGGTTGGTTGTTTGTACAAAAATGAGCATGAATGATCAATTTTTCTCTCTCCAATCCTATTTATAGCATGATGTTACAATGAATTTGGCTGATAAGGGTTGATGTGCTGGCCATTTAGTACAAGAGTAAGTCATGGGTTGGTTACCAAATAAAGTTTTGGTTAGACTTGCGAGCAACTTACTAAATAATATAAAAAGGGTAGTTTGGTCAATTTAATCTTAATTTTAATGGCATTCTTAACAATCTAATCCAACCCTTAGGGTTTAACCCTAAGGTTTTAACCCTTAAGTTTTATAACATTAAATTTCTAGGTTTTCATTTAGGGTTTAAAATAAAATAAAATTAGTTTTAAAAAATAGAAAATTAGGGTTTGTTAATTAGATTAGGGTTTCTAATTACATAAAACATGATAATTAGGTTTAGGTTTTACTAATTATCATTAAGCATGCCAAATTAGAAATAAGGGTTTCCCCCACTTGATAATTAGGGTTCTAAATATAGAAATTAGGGTTTATAAATATTAATTAGGGTTTTGAAAATTAGGTTCCTCCCTAGTTAGGGTTAATATCTCTAATACCAGTCATTATGTAAAATTCCAAATTTTACAAATAAAGATTTAAATTTCTCAATTTTTTTTTGAATATTATGGTGTGGGTTTAATATAATGTTATAGTTGTGGGTAATATTTATAAATTTTGCAAAGTATGCAAGCTGTTATATTATATTCGATTTGTCGGGGAATATTCTTATGACGACACAATCATTGGTGGACCCCACAACGGAATTATTGTCGGATTGAGAAAACGACAAAAATATTTTTATGAAAATAACGGCGGAAGTTTTAACGTTAATACTGTTGAACTACTCAATTAGTAAAGTAATAAGAATACGCTGTGGTTGCGTAGCAAAGCACGGTATTGATTATTGATGCTTACGTGAGAAGTCAATCAGTTATACTCAATTATTGCTATAGTAATTATTGCTTTATATCTCTCATATTATTGATTCGATTATTGTCACAGTATCCTCTGCATTATATGATATATTATTAAATCAATAATTGAGACGACAAAGTTATTCATATTATTAAATTGCAATATTTACAATGTCTAGAAGTTCTGCCAAGGAGAGGTTTGGTCACCTAATTGCGCCGCCAATAGAGAGAAATCCTTATTGGAAAGCCCCTCTTTCCTGGGAACGACCTGGTTGTTAAATATTGTGAGTTATGATATTAATGATGAATAAGTTCGTATTGATTAAAGATGAATTTGATAGTTTCATTGTGTTGGGATTATTGGTGTTAGTTGAAATCGACATCTATTCCGATGATAATTGATGTCTACGGGTTATATTGATAAATCGGGTAATTTATCGGATAAATGAGCAATTAATTGCTACTTATTCACATGCTTATGTAACTATTTGTTCACATATGTGTACTATTGAGTCACATTCATTTACTATTAGGGGAGTTGGTGCAAGATTGATAATACTTTAATGACTAAGTTAAAGATGGAGGTACTATATTGTAATTAATTTTTTCACATGTTTAGAACTATTGAGTCACATGATTTTACAATTGATTCACATGATTTACTATTAGGGGAGTTGGTGCAAAATTGATAATACTTGCAGGACTAAATTAAAAATGAAAGAAAAGTTGGAGGTATTGTACTGTAATTTTTTGACCCTCAAAACGTGCAATTATCGAAACTATATTTTTCTATAAATAGAAGCTCATTCTTCCTTCATTTCTCACCAATTCACTAAAGCTTTAGAGCCATTATTAGTTGGTCAGTATATAGGGATATTATGTGATATATTGATTTTCTTAATTAACCCTTATTTTATGGCGATGATTTGAGAATGTCGATCGAGAATATTAATGAGTGGAGTAAATGAGACCGTGGAGATGCCTGTGATTTACCAACGAGGAGAACGTGCAACAAAGTTGGCAATGTACCTCCTGTGAACAACACACCTGAAGCGAGAGATGATGAAGCGAGGGGATGTTTAGAAGCTTTTTGCAGTTCATGCAAAAAATCGCACGAGGAGACTCGTGTTCAAAATACTGAGGAGGAAATGATAGCAATTCACGGGTTGTCACAAACCAAGCGGTTCAAAGAGTTGGGACCACGAATTTAAGGGAAAGCCGGATCCTATCATGGCGTAAAACATGGGTCAGCAAATTACCAAGATATTCGATATCTTGGGATGCACGGAGGAATGAAGGTTCCATTCACCACCTTTATGTTTCCGTGCGAGGCGAGACATGGTGGGAATCGTGAAGCGTATCCCATCCACCGCACTCTTTCGGCGTATCATGGGAGACATTTCAAAAAAGCAGTTCAATGACAAGTACTTACGAAAGTATTCGTCATATGAAGGAAGTGGAGTTTATTAGGTGGAGCGAGAATAATACGGCGGTGTCCCAAAGACGAGGCAAAGTTCGCGGAGTTATCCGGTTTGCACCTCATTTGGTGGAGAATGAGGAACGATGACGCAGATGTTTCGAGAGGTTTGAAACCGATACGCCGATTATCTCATTTCTCATAAATTTTATCTCTATTAGGATGTTGTCAATGAGGGCTCGGTTGTTAGAGCGAGATAACGAGTACGTTCAACCGAGGGACCATAACCGAGGATCATATCAAGATAGCAGTCATCAGAATAACGATAACCAGCGGAGAAAGAAGAATACGGACAAAGGCGGTAACCACTCTAGTGGTAATCATGGCCATGAAAATAGAAGAAACGAGTCGGGAGGAGATTTTAAAAAGAGGAGATTTAACAACGACCATGTGAAGGCAGCGGTCTTGCGAAGAATCGGGTTCTAAGGGAGGAGAACGACCACCGGTTGTATGTTACAAATGCGGAAAGAGGGACATATCAGCCCAAACCGCCACAACATTTCGGTATGCTATAATTATGGAAAAGAAGGACATATCGCCGAGATTATGCAGTATCGAAACCAGATCAAGCGGGAATGGTGACTCAAAAGGATGTCCCAGAAAGGTCAAAGTCAAGCGGTTCTGGAAGAGCGTTTGTCGTGACCGGTCAAAAAATGCGAGGAACCCGAACGAAGTTATCAGGTTAGTTAATTATAAATTCTTCTAAGTACATACCTTACTAGATACCTGGGTTCTACCCATTCTTTTATCTCTCTTGCTTGTGCTCAACGTTTGAACTTGACTACGCAGAAATTAGACTTTGACCTATTTATGGAGACTCAAGTTAGAGAAACTTTCATTACATCCGTTGTTTAGAAATCTTGCTTGATTCAAAGTTGGCACTATCACATTACTGTTAACCTTATTTCTATAGAGATATTTGCTTTTGATGTGATTTTAAGGTTAACTACTCATCATGCCAAATTGATTACTTTCGTAAGGTTGTTAGTTTTCATATTCTTAAGCAACTCGTTATTCAAATTCAAGCAATCAAACCATTGTAGTCAAACATTTTCATATCAAGCCATGAAGTCATTCGTTTATTACGGATGTCAAGTTTTCTTAGTCCATGTTATGGATTTGAATAAAGACACGTCGATTTGAATAATATTCTGTTGTTATTGATTTTTCCGACGTATTTCTGAAGAATTTCTTGGCTTACTCCCAAAGTTCGATATTAAATTTTGTATCGACTTTGAACCCCAGTACAAAACTCATTTCTAAATTCTCATATCGAATGGCTCTATTGAACTTCGTGAGTTAAAATTCAACTATAGAATTTGGTACCGAGCCTTTATCTGGTGACTTCCTTTGTGGAATGCACCGGAAGCAGACTCTCGTAGGGGACACCATATTCGCATGCGATAGTAAACCGATAGGTGTCATTGTAACGTGCTATCCAAGGTTGGGATATGAGTCACGATTGAGAACAACCTAAGTCTCAGAATCGAAATACGTAGCTTTTCAGGCTTAGTTGGTTATCATCGGAGATTCGTTGAAGGATATTCTCGAATCGCTATTCCATTAGCGCAGCTGACTCGTAGAAATATAAAATTCGAATGGAGCAAGGAATGTGGGAAGAGCTTCGAAGAACTCAAGAGGAGACCCATTTCAGCACATGTTTTGACCATGTCATCCTGGAAAAGCGAACGTGGTAGCTGACGTGTTGAGTAGAAGATCGTATACAAGTACGAGTACGATATTGTCAAAGACTCATTTCGTATAATTTACAAATAATAGAGATGGAGATGAAAACTCTAGGTACCCACGTGATGATATACGAGTATAATCGACTTTAATCGATAAAATTAAAGCTGTTCAAGCTACACACCGGAGCTGATGAATTTGAAGAAGGAGGTGCAAGAAGTTGCTGTTTCAAAAGCGAGAATCGGTGAGGTGAGGAAAGCTCAAACCTTTGATTTATTAATCCATTTGAAATTCCCGGTCGAATAGGAACTGTGGCCTATAGACTCGTTTTACCGCCCAAGTATGACGCGTGTTCATAACGTTTTTCACGTATCGATGTTACGTAAATATATGGACGACCCGAACCACGTCATTGATTTAGAACCGGACGAGATAGCCGAAGACTTAACGTACGAGGAGGTACCTATGAAGATCTTGGATAGGAAAGAACATGTCCTATGTACCGAGGTTATACCACAAGTTAAGGTTTTGTGGAGAAACCATGCTATTGAGGAAATGACCTGGGAGTTGGAAATGGAAATGAAAGCGAGGTATTCTCATCTTTTCGAAACACCAGGTACGTACATCAATTTCGAGGATGAAATTTCATAAGGAGGGGAGGTTGTAAGACCCCAAATTATTAATAAATGAAATTTATTTTCCTATATTTATTATTTTGAAATAGTAAGGGTTGATTTGATTAATGTGGATAGTTATGGGTAAAATACGCAAATATTTCGAATAAGCAAGTGGTTATAAAATATTCATTATTGTGGGGAATATTCGTTTGGTCGTGGAATATTCAGATTGTTGGGAATATTCAGACGACGGCCGTTAGCATGATCTTCCGTGGGCCCCATAACTGAAAGCGATTGGATGAAGAAAACGACAAATATAAGTTGTTTATAAATAACGGCGTAGTTGTTACCAATTATCTTGTTGGAATACCCTTGGTTAAAACACACTAATACGGCGTTGTTGAACAAGAAGACACGGTAATGCACCAATTATTGATTCTTACGTGAAGGAACTACTCAATAATTGTTACGATGAATTACTATTCAAAGATTTTATTTTATTGATTCAATAATCGTTGCATTGATATTTTATATTACTGTTGTTTCAATAAATTGTCATTACATAGTATTTTCCATTATCGGAGCAATAATTCATATTATCTGAATAATATTATTGAATAATATTATTGGCAATGTCTAGAAAGTTCTGTCTAAGGAGAGGTTTGGTCACCTAATTCATGGCTACCATGAGGAGAGATCCTTATTGGAAAGCCCCCTCTTTCCTGGGACCAGCCTGGTTGCCAGTATTGTGATTCTGTAATATTATTTGTGAATAATTAATTATTGATATATATGATGAGGAAAATATTGATTTTATGTGGATATAGATGGAGAAAATTTTTAAAATGACAATTGTTGAAAATTAATATTTTATCTTTTCTCGATAAAATAATTCATTTAAATATATTATTTTAATAATATATTAACGGTGATATTTTTATAATGAATGTGGGATATATGAGTATATGAGGAGGAAGAGTATTTTTGTGGCATTAAATGTTTAATACATATTTTGTGTGTTGGTGGACACAATTATCGAATCAAATTTGATTATAGCCGTAAAATCGCCTTGCTTATGGATTTCATGGTCGATTTACATTTGGAATTTGGAAAAACATTCTTCTGCAAAGTTGTAGAGAATTGAATTTCCTATAAAAAGCGCAAAATTCGAGTTTTCTAATAAAAGAGCTATTTATTATGAATTAATGAAGTTCCAAAGCTCCGAAATAATTGATTTTTGGAAGTTTAAAATAATTTAAATAAGAAAAACATTTTTTGTGTTTGGTGAGAATCTTTAACACATGCTAAGTTGCTGAATTCAGATGATTCTAAGTGGGCGTAGACAAATTAATATATATATTATTATTATATTAAATTTTCTACTTTGGTGTTCTAAGCATTTTCCTATAAATAGGGTGCTTAGGTTAGAATTGAAAATCATACCAGAAACTGAAGTTTTCTCTCTATATTATCGGCGTATTCTTGTGAGTATTTTGAGTATACTTTGAGTATTGCTATACTGGTGCAAGTTCAAGTCATAGCCTATATCAGGTGTTTCAACTAAATCTTGTCTTTCGAGATAAGTGATGTTATTTTATTCGAAAATGATATTATTTCTTCAATATCATTATGCCGAAATATTTGTTGGAAATTTTTATCAAATTTGGAACTTTTTCATGTCGAGGTTACTATTCACGAGTTACTATTCACGAGTACTATTCACGAAGCGTGAAGATGTTTTTTTGTGAAATTTCTATCTTTTGGTGTCGGAGTAACTATTCACGATATCACATACACTATTCACGTATACGACATTATTCAATTCAAAAATGAAATTTCTTCTTTTTGTCCAAAATATCTATTATGGATACTAGCTTTGATTGTATCCATGTTTTGATCATTCTTGAATTTTACACCACTCTGATTACTTATGAAGTATTTTTGAACATGGATTGTTTAAAATAAGAATCCTTAATATTTGTTCTTTTGTTTCACTGGATTCGTTTCCTTTAAAATATTTTTCATCATCCTCAGTCCTAAATGATGATATTACTGAATATCTTTGGCTTGTAGTGCAAAGATGAATGATTTCTTGATGAATATCTTTGGCCCGTAGTGCAAAGATGAACAGGTGTTGAGATGAACATGACCTCATGGATTAATATCTTTGGCCCGTAGTACAAAGATGAACAGTGTTTAGATGAACATGACCAACTGATGAATATCTTTGGTTCTGTAGTGCAAAAAATGAATATTTGATTCAGATAAATATTGATTGATGTTACTGAGGATAAAATATCGACGATGAACTTTTAAATTCATATATAGAAGATAGTAGTTTGCATTCTCTACTTAACTCTTCTAATGAATTATTGTTTCATTGCATTGTTGATTTAAAACCTGGTTGTCTATTGTATTCTATTAGATTTTTCCCTGTTGGAGACTAACGATAATTTGTTGTATATTATCTTAGTCATAATATTCTTTACTGGGCTAGTTGAGCTCACCCTTTTCCTTTTTGTTCCATTTTTCTTCTTAGGAGGCAAGAATGTAGCGAGTACGAGTCGGGGTATGGAATGATGGTTATAGAGAGAGTTGTTTAGTAGTCCTCACTATTTTTGTAAAATAATGTATAAATAATTATGATGAGGATTTATTTGGGTATGTATATTGTCTAGAAGACAATAATTGTATTTAAACTCACAGTATATATGTTGTCGTATTTTGCACGACAAATGTATTAATAAAGTTATAGTTATTTCTGTATCATGTATTTGGCGACTCAGAATGGGTTGGATGGAATGGACCTATTTTAAGGGCGTCACAATTCACCAAGTTACTATTCACTCTAGTATTATTCATTTAAGTATTCAGGGCACTTTTCATGACGGAATACTATTCACGAGTTACTATTCATGGGTTACTATTCACCGAAATTACTATTTACCTGAATATTATTCACTCGGGTATTTAGAGTACTTTTCTTGTCGGGGTACTATTCATAAGGTACTATTCTCAAGTACTATTCACTTAAAAAAAATTGATTTTTTTCTCATTCAAATTATTTTTGGTGCATGAATATTATTCGAATTTTACTCTACAAAGAAGTATCATGTTGACAATTTGACGTTATTAGTTCTGGATAATTTAATTCTTGAACTTGTTTTATTGAATTCTTATATCATTGTCATCATCCTCATGTTTATATTTTGTTGAAAGTCATCGTGGTATTTTGTAGTGCATAGATGGACTTGGTATGATTATGACTGAGGATTATTCTAAGTATAATCATGACCGTAATGCTACAAATGATGTGGAAAAAGTCCTCATTGGCCCGTAGTGCATTGATGGACAGTTTTTGGTATGATTATGGCTATAGATTTTCTTCGGCCAACGGAGCAAAGATGAATTGTTTTATGGCATGATCAGGACCGTTAATGAAAACATAATTATCTTTGGCCCGTAGTGCATGGATAATTCATGGTCGTGATACTAAATAATATCCTTGGCCTGTAGTGCAGGGATGATTTGATGATGTGGATTATTTATTAAGCTGAGTCTCGGCGATAAAAGTGATGAAAAACTTTTTAAATCATAAAAGATGGTAGATTTTATTCTCTACTTGACTCTTTTAATGGATTGTTTGTTCCACTGCAGTTAAACTTTATGTCTATTGTATTTTATCAGTTTAACATTGTTGAAGACTAATTATAATTTATTCTGCATTATCTTAGTCATAATATTTCTTACTGGTCTAGTTGAGGTCACCCTTTCCTTTACTGTTCTCTTCAGGAAATAAGAATATAGCTGGGACAAGTCGGGGAACGGAGTGACGGTCCAGATGATAGCATTAGTAGTCCTCACTATTCTGTTAAATAGTGTGATAATAAATGTAATGAAGATTGAATTTGAGTTTGTATACTGTCTATGAGGACTCCATTGAGAGTGGATATTGTCTAGAAAGCAATATTATTGTTTAAACTCTCAGCTTATATTTTGTCGTATGTTACACGACAGTTGTGTATTATTAAGTTGTATTTTATATTTTTGTACCATGTATTTGACAACTTAAGATGGGTGATGTATACCTGTTTTGGGGGTGTCATAGTTGGTATCAAATCTTAGGGATATGATCCATGGCTGAGATGTGAGACAAGAACTAGGAGGGGAGAGACGGGGGAATTCTTCGCTAGTATGACCTACCTAAGTTTATTTAGTATTTAATTGGTCGGTCAGAGTATAGGGATAATTAGTGATATGTTAATTAACCCTTGTTTTGTGATAGTGTTTGAAAATGGCATCTGAAAATGTTGAGATAAGAAATGGAGAAAAATATTATGACCGTATCACAGTACGAGGCTAAGTTTGCGGAGTTATCCCGGTTTGCATCTCATTTGGTCGATAATGAGGAGCGAATAACGCGAATGTTTCTAAGAGGTTTGAAACCTGATATATGTCAATACCTCATTTCTCATAAACTTTGTTTATATTCAGATGTTGTGAATAGGGCTCAATTATTGGAGCGCGATAATGAGATAGCACAACCAAAAGGCAACGACCAACAACAAGATAATAATCGTACCAGTGGGAACGACCATCGGAACAATGATAACCATCGTGGGGAAAATTATCATGCCAAGAATGGTAACCACTTTTGTGGTAATCATGTCCAAGATAATAGAAGTGAAAATTTCAAGAAGAGAAGGTCATTTAGCTCAATTTTGTCGTATAGTGAAGTCAAGTCCAGCTGGGATGGTGGCACCAAAGGCGGATACGAACAAAACAAAGTCGATGGTTTCAGGAAGAGCATTTTTTGTGACTTCTCAAAAAGCGAGTAACTTCGAACGAAGTTAGCACGGGTTAGTTAATTATAAATTTTGTGAAGTCTATACATTATTTGATACCGATTCTACCCATTCTTTTATCTCTCTTGCTTGCGTTCAACGTTTAAATTTGACTCCGGAGAAGTTAGACTTTGACTTATTGGGTGAAACTCCGTTAGGAGAAACCTTCATTACATGTTCTATCCAAGTCTTGGATGAGAGTCACAGTTTTGAATGATATTTCTATTGTTAATAAATTTCCTGACGTATTCTTGAAGACTTCTTAGCCTACCCCTAGAGCATGAAATCGAATTTTGTATTGACCCTAGTATAAAACCCATTTCTAAAACCATCAAGTATTTCTTCACCTAAAACGAACGTATTATGCGCCAAAGACGTTGGCTCAAGCTTTTGAAGATTACGATCGTACCATTCAATACCATCGTGGGAATGCGAACGTGGTAGCTGACGTGTTGAGTAGAAGATCGTATGCGTTTACGAGTGCGAATATACAAACCCACGTGAAGATAACGAATATACGAGTAGAATTGACTTTAATCGATAAAGTTAAAGCCGCCCAAGCTAAATACTCAGAGCTGATGAATGTGAAGAAGAAGGTTCAAGAGGGCGTTATTCTAGAAGCAAGAATCGATGAAGAGAGGAAATCTAAACCCTCAATTTAATTGGCCCATTTGAAATCCTCGATTGAGTAGGAACTGTGGCCTATAGACTCGTTTTACCGCCAAGTATGTCGCGTGTTCATAACGTTTTTCACATATCGATGTTACGTAAATATGTGGATGACCCAAACCACGTTATTGATTTAGAACTAGACGAGATAGCGAATAATTAACGTATGAAGATGTACCTGTTAAAAATCCTGAAATATATTCTACGCTTAAAGGTTATACCTCAAGAGTTAGAATCGGACGAAGTGTCCTCATCTGTTCGGTATACCAGGTACATACGTAAATTTCGAGGGCGAAATTTCATAAGGATGGGAGATTGTAAAATCCCAAATTTTACGAATAAAGATTTAAATTTCTCGAATTTTTTTTTTGAATATTATGGTATGGATTTAATATAATGTTACAAAGTATGCAAGTTGTTATACTATATTCGATTGGTCGGGGAATATTCTTTGTGTCAGGGAATATTCGTACGATGGCACAATCATTGGTGGACCCCACAACGGAATTATTGTCGGATTGAGAAAATGACAAAAATATTTTTATGAAAATAACAGCAGAAGTTTTACTGTTAATATTGTTGAACTACTCAGTAGTAAAAGTACAGTAATACCCGTGGTTGCATAGTAGCACACGGTATTGATTATTGATACTTACGTGAGAAGTCAATCAGTTATACTCAATTATTGCTATAGTAATTGTTGCATCATATCTCTCATATTATTGATTCGATTATTGTCACAGTATCCTCTGCATTATATGATATATTATTAAATCAATAATTGAGACGACAAAGTTATTCATATTATTAAATTACAATATTTATAATGTCTAGAAGTTCTGTCAAGGAGAGGTTTGGTCACTTAATTGCGCGCCAATAGGGAGAAATCCTTATTGGAAAGCCCCCTCTTTCCTGGGAACGACCTAGTTGTTAAATATTGTGATTATGATATTAATGATGAATAAGTTCGTATTGATTAAAGATGAATTTGATAGTTCGATTGTGTTGGGATTATTGGTGTTAGTTAAAATCGACATCTATTCCGATGATAATTGATGTCTGGGGGTTATATTGATAAATCGGGTAATTTATCGGATAAATGAGCAATTAATTACTACTTATTAATAACTATTTGTTCAAATGTGTGTACTATTGAGTCACATTCATTTACTATTAGGGGAGTTGGTGCAAGATTGATAATACTTGCATGACTAAGTTAAAGATGGAGATATACATGGAGGTACTATATTGTAATTAATTTTTCACGTGTTTAGAACTACTGAGTCACATGATTTACTATTGAGTCACATGATTTTACTATTAATTCACATGATTTACTATTAGGGGAGTTGGTGCAAGATTGATAATACTTGCAGGACTAAATTAAAAATTAAAGAAAAGTTGGAGGTATTGTACTGTAATTTTTTGAGCCCCAAAACGTGCAATTATCGAAACTATATTTTTCTATAAATAGAAGCTCATTCTTCCTTCATTTCTCACCAATTCACTAAAGCTTTAGAGCCATTATTATAGAGAGAAATTATAGAGAGAAAGAAGAAGAGAAGTCTACTCCCTCACTATTCCAGTATCCAGTCTTTTTTTGAGGTAAGGGGTATTTTTTTTTTCATATTCATGAAGAGAACTTCTGTTATTCCATTCTTTATAATCCTGTTGGAATAACCTGTATACGCGGGCTACCCTATACTTGGTGAATTTTTTTTGTTATTTCATTATTTATTATTCTGCTGGAATAACCTGTCTATGCGAAGTACCGCATACATGGTGAAATTCTATTGTTATTCCATTCTTTATTATTCTATTGGAATATCCTGTCTGTTCATTTTACGCCAGACCTAGTTCCGTCTTTATTATTCTGTTGAAATATCCTGTCTGTGCATTTTATGCCGGACTTCGGTTCTCGCTCTTTTATTATTATTCATTGGAATATCCATGCTCAGGCGCTTTTATTTCGGACTGGTTCCGTTATTTATTATTTCGTTGGAATAACCTGCCTCATGCAAAGTACCGCATGCATGGTGATTTCGTTGTTATTCTATTCATTCTTTATTATTCTCGTTGAATATCCCATTTGGCGGTCGTATTACGCCTGACTTGGTTCCGTTAATTATTATTCTGTTAGGATAACGTGTCTATGCGAAGTACCGCATGCTTGGTGATTTATTTTGTTATTCCATTCTTTATTATACTCAGTTGATTAAAGTTTTGACTTCTATACTCCTCATGAAATATCATTTTATTTGGTATTTTCTGTTACGAGTTACAATTCACGGGCTACTATTCACCCAATTACTATTCACTCTAGTATTATTCACTCGGGTATTCGGGGCACTTTTCATGTCGGAATACTATACACGAGTTACTATTCATGGGTTACTATTCGCCGAAATTACTATTTACCTGAATATTATTCACTCGGTTATTTGGAGTACTTTTCATGTCGAGGTACTATTCACAATGTACTATTCCTGAAGTACTATTCACGGGATACTATTCACGACGAAAAATTGATTCTTTTCTGTCCAAATTATTTTTGGTGCATGAATATTATTCTTGAATTTTACTCTACAAAGAAGTATCATGTTGACAATTTAGAAGTTATTAATTCCTGGATAATTTAATTCTTGAACTTGTTTTATTGAATTCTTATATCATTGTCATCATCCTCATGTTTATATTTTGTTGAAAGTCATATGTGGCCTGTAGTGCATAGATGGACTTGGTATGATTATGACTAGGGATTATTCGGTATAATCATGACCATAATGTTACAAATGATGTGGAAAAAGTCCTCATTGGCCCGTAGTGCATTGATGGACAGTTTTTGGTATGATTATGTCTATGGATTCTCTTCAGCCAACAGAGCAAAGATGAATTGTTTTATGGCATGATCAGGACCGTTGATGAAAACACAATTATCTTTAGCCCGTAGTGCATGGATAATTCATGGTCGTGATACTAAATAATATCCTTGGCCTGTAGTGCAGGGATGATTTGATGATGTGGATTATTTATTAAGCTGAGTCTCGGCGATAAAAGTGATGAAAAACTTTTTAAATCATAAAAGATAGTAGATTTTATTCTCTATTTGACTCTTTTAATGGATTGTATGTTCCGCTGCAGTTAAACTTGATATCTATTGTATTTTATCAGTTTAACATTGTTGAAGACTAATGATAATATATTCTGCATTATCTTAGTCATAATATTTCTTACTGGTCTAGTTGAGCTCACCCTTTCCTTCACTGTTCTCTTCAGGAAATAAGAATATAGCTGGGACGAGTCGGGGAACGGAGTGACGGTCCAGATGATAACATTAGTAGTCCTCACTATTCTGTTAAATAGTGTGATAATAAATGTAATGAATACTGAATTTGAGTTTGTATACTGTCTATGAGGACTCCATTGAGAGTATATATTGTATAGAAGGCAATATTCTTGTTTAAACTCTCAGCTTATGTTTTGTCGTATGTTACATGATAGTTGTATTATTAAGTTGTATTTTATATTTTTGCAACATGTATTTGGCGACTCAAGATGGGTGATGTATACCTGTTTTGAGGGCGTCACACATTACACACGTTAATATGATTACATAACAGCCTTAAGCTTACATTTGACTTTTAAATTAGGGTTTAAGAGCTTAAAACTATGGTTTTGTCATTATACACATAATTTGACCAACATTATCAGTCCATACATATACAGTACATATTTACAGCACTGAAATAAAATAATATTATAATAAATGCCATTAATCGCATAACAAAATTACTAGACAGATTTTAAAGTCTCATTTGACTTCAAAACTAGGGTTTATCAGTAATATTAGAGTTTATAAAAATATTATTAGGGTTTGGTCATAATACATTAAAACTGTTCCACACATTAATATTACACACATAACATACATATCTATAACACTGACCAATAAGAATATAATATTATTATTCTCACTCCTTGATCAAAATCCAGAATTAGGGTTTGGATTCCATAACTGTTTTATCTTACATATACATACCATTATTAATTAAGTTATAATAATTAACTTAATTAATATGAAATAAATTCATATAATAAAATAAAATAATTATTATAATAATTTTATAATCATTTCATATATTATTTAAATAACATATAAACATATTTTTATGGGAAATTAATTAATAAAAACATTTTTACTATAAAATTAATTATTAAAAGAATATTTTTTATAAAGATCAATAATTCTAAAATAAAATTATTCATAATCATTCATGTAATAAATATATTTTATATTCATGACATAAATATATACACATTATCTGGCACATATTCTTACCTTTAAAATAAATAAAAAATATACACAAAATTTCTGATTTAATTATATAGAAAATATCGGGTTATTACATTCACCCTCCCTTAAAAAGATTCCGTCCCCGAAATCACGTACCATTTTAAAACCTATACATACCAGGTCATATATAAGAAAATAAAATTGATTAGAATAATACCTGGAGTTGCATCCCCGACTGCTACAGTTTCTTGAACGGTCATGTTGAAGACTCCTTCGGTTGATTCTGTTGGTTCGTTTGTTGAAGTTGGTCCTGTTATTGCCAATGTCCTGCTGCCTTTTCCCATATTCGCATTCCTTGCCTCCTTTCTCCTTCTTGAACAGTCTTCCACCTTATACTCCATTGATTCACAAATAAAACACCCACTATACATTCTTGGATTGTGGCAGTTAGGAGAGGCACGTCCCTTCTGCCCACACTTATAACACATAAACTATCCCTTTATCTTCTTTCCTTTTTCCAGTCCTACTACCACTAAACCCTTTTCCAGCTTTAGCTTGATTTGCCATCCACCAAAAAATTGCTTTCCCCCTTTCATCGTATAGGTGACAAAAGCTGTCTTTTGCCCCTTCGTTATCCTAGCTATCACAAATGCTTCTACCGGGTCAGTTGATCCTCTAAATTCTGGCGGTCCGATTGCCTTGAAGTCTTTGACGTTTGCCTTTCAATTATCTGGCTAATTTTCCGTGGCTGGTATTTCGTTCTGCATAACTTGAGCGTCCATATTCGCAAGACTTTGTATCGGGTCTGGTTGTCCTCCAGCTTTGTTGACAGATTCTTCTGCCCTTTGATTTCGTTTTCATCTTGGCGACATTATCGTAAATTATCCCTTATTATCTAATATTTTAAACCTTATCGTATACATTTAACATATCACGCGAAATTTTTTCTACTTAAATAATCATGTACTCAAAATATTAGATTTTGAAAACTTGGTTAATTGTATTAACTAGTATTCAGATAAATAATTACTATCTTTATACCAACTTATTTAATTAATCCAGCATAGATCCATATTCATAGCACTTGAAATACCATATCACATACTACTTTAAACATTCTCTATCCCTTTGTGACTCAAGAGTCGGGAATCGCTGCCATAGCTTATTCAAAAGTTGAAAATATTACCTTATACAGACATACCTATCACATACACAACATAGAATTATACATATTTAACTAATACTAATACTACCTATTTCTTATGCCTTCACTAAAAATCAATTGCTTAGTATTCTATATATTCCAATTATCCTCAATATCCATTCACACATAACTATATCAAGTTCGTCAAATTTACCACATATCATGAGTTTAAGAACTCACCACAAACATATGAGTTTAAGAACTCGACATTGACCACTTATTCTTTAATTATACTTTACCTATCGGTTATACTTATCATTTCTAGGTCCGGTACTACACTTTTCCACAATAATTACCTCATTGAGGTAGCTTTCAATGTGAGCCTCTATTTCAGCTATTGGCTTTGATATTGGCTCGGTTATGGAGGTTGACTCCTTATTTACTATCAAAGGGTTTCCTAATCCTTCCTATCTGATATCTATACACATATATTATCCTGATTAGCAAATAATATACACACACAACTAATGATAGTTTTATATAAGATATCTTTTATTTTGTTTGACGATGAATTTATTCGATTCATCTCATTTTAAACTCTATATGAGTTATTTGTATTTTCAACGTTTCCCTCTGTCCTAAGGTTATAGTCTAAGGTCTAACCCACCTAAGGTTTCTAACCCTAAAGCTCTGATACCATATTGTAACTTTCATGGTCCTTCTAACCATAGCACCTTACGAGGGTACCTATCAGCTTGCGACCGACTGAATTGGCGTCCCCTATGGAGAGTCTGGCTTCGGTGCATTCCACACAAGGAAGTCACCAGCGAGAGGCTCGGGGCTCTTTGCAAATTCATGCTTATAGCTCTGATACCATATTGTAACTCTCCCAAATTCAGGTACTTGAATCCCGAACTCAGTGCTTTACGATACCATTTCTATGAGCGGTAAAATACTAATAATAATAACAATAATATGAATTTCAAACTTAACTTACATTTATCAGAGTCTCATCTCTAGTACACAACCTTTATTGCATTCTTTACATGATATATAATACATATCACAGTTCTAATACAGTCTAACTATTACAAAAGATACCATTAAACACATTTTGTTTGCTTTCCTTTTCACTTGATCTTGTCTGAACCTTCAAGTTGGTCACGCTTAGCTGAAAACATTTAAATTGAAAGCAAGAATGAGCATTTGGATGCCCGACAAGTAATAACAATTATAAATATAATTAGCTGAAAGAATTAAATGTTTTCTTTGTACATCACTTCTACAACGAATTAATAGTTGTGAAGTAAACTGAACCAATAATACTAACATAACAATTCTATCTCAAATTTCTTGAAACTACGTATTGACTATATATATATAGGTTTAGTTGACATACTATGACCATTGTTTTCAATTTTTGAATAGGTTTAACAAAACTTCATCCGTAAACCGTCATAACTTACGGGCGCGAGGGTGATTGTGACACCCCCAAACCCAGGTACTTCATTCCCACAGGATTTGGTGTGCACATAATCAAACATTCATATCTAACTACCCAATCATAATAAAATTGAATAATAAAACCTTCCCCATTAAAGGGTTACATAATAAAAATCTCCTAGTTTGTCTAACCTTTAAATACAATCATTCAAATGCGGAAAATAAATAAACTTCATTACAACCATTCAATTAAAATCTGATAATAAAATATAAACATATTACAAATCATTAATACTTGTTCATCTTTCTTTTTCCCTTACTGGTACTAGGTACATCAACCTTCTCATCCTTAACTGTAATAGTTATATAAACAAGAGTGAGCAAACAAAGCTCACTTGAAACAACAATGAACGAAAATCTTTACAACAACTGTCAAATAAGAGGCTCGATAGAATTAAATAATATGATTTATCAACATTCTGAAGTATATAACTGAGGGTCCTAAGACCACGAACTATGTCCATAGTTATAAGTAATTTTTTAACTTAAACTTTAACAGTCATAAGACTATAGGGACTCCTCGTACTTAGGGGATCAGCCCTTCGCATAAATGTATTGTGCACAAACATTTCAACGCTAAGCGTAAATTACCCCTAATAATAGGGTTGTTCATCTCAGTACTTAGAGTACAAGTCCGCACCAAAGTGAGTTTGGTTTGGATACATTTCAGGGTAATTTGGAATTCAACGAACATCAACTACTGATTAGTTGAATAAAATTAATAACGTTATACTATGGAATAATCATAACTGAATCGACATGTTAAATTAAAATCATGCTTTAGGAATAATCTAATAGCATACATATTGAATAACTATAACACTCCTTGCTTGAACAATATTAAGCCAAGGTTATTTAGAATTGAATACTAAGCATGCATAGCAATTTGAATGATAAAACTGTTCAACATTAGTATATATAAATTTACATGCTAAATAACAAGTTAAATACAAGAATAACTTGCTCAATATCAAAATAAAGTTTAGAAATCTTGCATCATTATATTGTAATCGAATTGAAAACAATAATTGGTTCAACAAGATAATAGATTTAGAGAACTTGCCTTGCTTCGTAGGCTAAACAAGAACAATTCAAATCACAATACCTATATATATATATATATATATATATATATATATATATATATATATATATATATATATATATACGGTCAGGATCGAGTATACTTATATCTTACTCACCGTGCTACCCACCTTTTAGGCGACGGATTATTCATTCAACCGTCGCTCATACTTTTAGTGACGCTTATATGTTGTCCGTCGCTTAAAAAAGTATAGACGGCCATTGTATTAATCAGCAAATCGCCTAAAGGGGGGTGAGCACAGTAGTAAGATAAGGGTACGACTGATCCTTCTCTCTCCTCTATATATATATATATATATATATATATATATATATATATATATATATATATATATATATATATATATATGTCATCATGACATAGTTAGTCACTACCACTTTACAAACATAACTAAGTACATTCATCATGTAAGATTTGATTTTAATCACATAATCAAGTTACAAAACAAGTTAATTGTTAATAACATGCTCATTCATGGTATAGAAATATCAAATCATAATTTAACAAATTCCTACTATTAACACATAACAATTCCTTTGGACTTTGAGTACAAAATATTAATCGTTCGACCATTCTCGCTAACTTCAAGATCTTGGTATACGATTTATCTTTGGGCGTTGGTCATTGATTCTTATGATCTGTGGTGACTATGACGGCCTTGATTTACGGCCACGTACAACAATGACCATTGACATGACACGGCATAACTCAGAAGACCCCAAAATTATTAATAAATGAAATTTATTTTCCTCTATTTATTATTTTGAAATAGTAAGGGTTGATTTGATTAATGTGGATAGTTATGGGTAAAATACATAAATATTTTGAATAAGCAAGTGGTTATAAAATATTCTTTATTATTGGGAATATTCGTTTTGGTCGTGGAATATTAAATCTTTGTCTTGGGAATATTAAATGCGACGACCACGCTTGATCTTTTGTGGGCCCCATAACGGAAAAGCGATTGGATGAAGAAAATGACAAATATAGGTTGTTTATAAATAACAGGCGTAGTAGTTATTTACAGATTATTACATTGTTGGAATACCCGGTGGTTAAAACACACTAATACGCGTTGTTGAAAGTAGCATTGCGGTATTGCACCAATTATTGATTCTTACGTAAGAAGGCACTACTCAATAATTATTACGATGAATTCTTGCTCAAATTATTTTATTTTATTGATTCAATAATTCTTTGCATTGATATTTTATATTCTTTGTTGTTTCAATAAATTGTCATTACATAGTATTTTCCATTATCAGAGCAATAATTCATATTATCTCGAATAATATTATTGGATAACATTATTGGCAATGTCTAGAAAGTTACATCTAAGGAGAGGTTTGGTCACTTAATTGCAATTGCGCCAAGTAAGGAGAGATCCTTATTGGAAATCCCCTCTTTCTCAGAGCGGCACTGGTTGCCCGATTGTGATCCCGTAATATTATTTGTGAATAATTAATTATTGATTTATATGATGAGGAAAATATTGATTTTATGTGGATATAGATGGAGAAAATTTTTAAAATGACAATTGTTCAAAATTAATATTTTATCTTTTTACGATAAAATAATTCATTTAAATATATTATTTTAATAATATACTAACTAGTGATATTTTTATAATGAATGTGGGATATATGAGTATATGAGGAGGAAGAGTATTTTGTGGCATTAAATATTTAACACATATTTTGTGTGTTGGTGGACACAATTATTGACCGAAATTTGATTATAGCCTGTAAAATCGCTCGTTTATGGATTTCGGTCAATTTCTGTTTGGAATTTGGAAAAAACTTTCTTCTGCAAAGTTGCAGAGAATTGAATTTCCTATCAAAATTTTGAGATTCGAATTTTTTGATAAAAGAGCTATTTATTATGAATTATTGAAGTTCCGAAGCTCCGAAATAATTGATTTTTGGAAGTTTAAAATAATTTAAATAAGAATTTTTTTTTTTACATTGTTGGGACTCATTTAACATGTGTTAGGATTGCTGATTTCAGATGCTAAGTGTGCGTAGAGAATTTGTAATATATATAATATTATTATATTAAATTTTCTACTTTTGGTGTTCTAAGCATTTTCCTATAAATAGGGTGCTTAGGTTAGAATTGAAAATCACACTTTAAGCTGAAGTTTTTCTCTCTATATTATCGGCGTATTCTTGTGAGTGTTTTGAGTATACTTTGAGTATTGCTATATCTGATGCAAGTTCAAGTCATAGCTTATATCCAGGTGTTTCAACTAGAAATACTGTCTTTCGAGGTAAGGGATGTTATTTTATTCGAAAATGATATTATTTCTTCAATATCATTATGCCGAAATATTGGTTGGAAATTTTTATCAAATTTGAAACTTTTTCATGTCGGGGTTACTATTCATGAGTTACTATTCACGAGTTACTATTCATGAGTTACTATTCATGAGTTACTATTCACGAGTACTATTCACGAAGCGTGAAGATGTTTTTTGTGAAATTTCTATCTTTTGGTGTCGGAGTTACTATTCACGTATACGGCACTATTCACGTATATGGCACTATTCACGAATACAACATTATTCATCGAAAAATGAAAATTTTCCTTTTCGTCTAAAATATCTATTGTGGATACTAGCTTTGATTGTATCCATGTTTTGATCATTCTTGAATTTTACACCACTATGATTATTTTTGAGGTATTGTTGGACATGGATATAAAAGTACGAATCCTTAATCCTTGTCATTTTGTTTCACTGGATTCGTTTCTTTAAAAATATTTTTCATCATCCTCAGTCCTAAATGATGATATTATTGAATATCTTTGGCTGTAGTGCAAAAAGATGAATGATTTCGATGAATATCTTTGGCCCGTAGTGCAAAGATGAGCAGGTGTTGAGATGAACATGACTCATCGATTAATATCTTTGGCCCGTAGTACAAAGATGATGAGCAGAGTTTAGATGAACATGACTAATCTGTTGAATATCTTTTTGGCTGTAGTGCAAAGATGAATATTTGATTCGGATATATATTGATTGATGTTACAAGGATAAAATATTGACGATGAACTTTTAAATTCATATATAGAAGATAGTAGTTTGCATTCTCTACTTAACTCTTCTAATGAATTGTTGTTTCCGCTGCAGTTGTTGATTTAAAACTGGTTGTCTATTGTATTCTATTAGATTTTTCCCTGTTGGAGACTAACGATAATTTGTTGTATATTATCTTAGTCATAATATTCTTTACTGGGCTAGTTGAGCTCACCCTTTTCCTTTTTGTTCCATTTTTCTTCTCAGGGGGCGAGAATGTAGTGAGTACTAGTCGGGGTATGGAATGAAGGTTCTAGAGAGAGTTGTTTAGTAGTCCTCACCATTTTTGTAAAATAATGTATCAACAATTATGATGGGAATTTATTTGTGTGTGGATATTGTCTAGATGGCAATATCTGTATTTAAACTCACAGTATATATGTTGTTGTATTTTGCACGACAAATGTATTAATAAAGTTGTAGTTATTTCTGTACCATGTATTTGGCGACTCAGAATGGGTTGGATGGAATGGACCTATTTTGGGGGCGTCACAGTTGGTATCAGAGCTTAGGGATATGATCTTTGGCAGAGATCGGGGAATAGAACTAGGAGGGGAGAGATGAGTAAATCTTTCGCTAGTGTGTCCTACCTAAGCTTATTTGTTAGTTGGTTAGTATATAGGGATATTATGTGATATATTGATTTCCTTAATTAACCCTTGTTTTATGATAGTATTTGAGAATGTCAATGAGAATATTAATAGTGGAGTAAATGAGACCATGGAGATGCCTGTACTTACCAACGAGGAGAACATGCAACAGGCTGGCAATGTACCTCCTGTGAACAACACCATTTGGCGAGATGATGAGCGAGGGATGTTTAGAAGCTTTTGCAGTTCATGCAAAATCGACGAGGAGACTCGTGTTCAAAATCTGAGGATGAAATGATAACAATTCATGGGTGGTCACAACCAAAGCGATTCAAAGAGTTGGGACCACGAGTGCAGGGAAAGCGGATCCGATTAAAGGCGAGGCGTGGGTTAAACAAATTACCAAGATATTCGATGTCTTGGGATGCACGGAGGAACGAAAGTTCCATTCGCTACTTTTATGTTCAGAACGAGGCGCTTTATTGGTGGGAATCGTGAAGCGTACCCATCCCGGTGCGCACTCGGCATGTCGTGGGAGACGTTTGAAGCAGTTCAATGACAAGTACTTCCCGAAAGTATTCATCATATAAAGGAAGTGGAGTTTATTAGACTAGAAGCGAGAATAACATGCGGTGTCCCGATGACGAGGCAAAGTTAGCGGAGTTATCCGAGTTTGTACCTCATTTGATGGAGAATGAGGAGCGTATGACGCGGATGTTTCGAGAGGTTTGAAACCCGGATACGTCCAATATCTCATTTCTCATAAATTTTTTCTCTATTAGGATGTTGTCAAGCGGGGCTCGGTTGTTAGAGCGAGATAACGATACGTTCAACCGGGGACCATAGCCGAGGATCATCTAGAAGATAGCGATCATCGGGATAACGATAACCGGGCGGAGAAAGAAGAATACGGACAAAGGCGGTAACCACTCTGGTGGAAATCGTGGCCATGAAAATAGAAGAAGCGAGTCGGGAGGAGATTTTAAAAAGTAGAGATTCAACAACGACCATGTGAAGGCGTCGGCGCCCGATAAGAGCAACCTGGTTCCAAGGAGGAGAAAGACCATCGGTCGTATGTTACAATCTTGGGAAAGAGGGACATATATCACCAAAGCGCCCAGCAGTTTAAGGTATGCTATAATTGTGGAAAAGAAGGACATATCGCTCGAGATTGTACGGTATCGAAACCCAGTCAAGCGGGAATGGTGACTCAAAAGGATGTCCCAGAAAGGTCAAAGTCAACGGTTCCTGGAAGAGCGTTTGTCGTGACCGGTCAAAATGCGAGGAACCCGAACGAAGTTAGCACGGGTTAGTTAATTATAAATTCTTGCGAAGTTTATACCTTACTAGATACCGGTTCTACCCATTCTTTTATCTCTCTTGCTTGCGCTCAACGTTTGAACTTGACTACGGAGAAATTAGACTTTGACCTATTTATGGAGACTCCGTTTAGGAGAAACTTTCATTACATCCGTTGTTTAGAAATCTTGCTTGATTCAGGTTGGCACTATCACATTACCTGTTAACCTTATTTCTATAGAGATATTTACTTTTGATGTGATTTTAAGGTTAACTACTCATCATGCCGAAATTGATTACTTTCGTAAGGTTGTTAGTTTTCATATTCTTAAGCAACCTGTTATTTGAATTCAAGCAATCAAACCATTGTAGTCAAACATTTTCATATTAAGCCATGAAGTCATTCGTTTATTACGGATGTCAAGTTTTCTTAGTCCATGTTATGGATTTGAATAAAGACACGTCGATTTGAATAATAATATTCTGTTGTTATTGATTTTTCCTGACGTATTTCCTGAAGAATTTCTTGGCTTACTCCCAAAGCCTGATATTAAATTTTGTATCGACTTTGAACCCGATACAAAAATCATTTCTAAAATCTCATATCGAATGGCTCTATTGAACTTCGAGGAGTTAAAAATTCAACTATAAATTTGGTACTGAGCCTTTATCTGGTGACTTCCTTTGTGGAATGCACCAAGCCGGACTCTCCGTAGGGGACACCATATTCGTGCGATAATAAACCGATAGGTGTCATTGTAACGCTTTATCCAAGGTTGGGATATGAGTCACAGTTGAGAACAACCCAAGTCGGTAATCGAAATACGTAGCTTTCTAGTCTTAGTTAGTTATTATCGGAGATTCGTTGAAGGATATTCTCGAATCGCTATTCCATTAACGCAGCAGACTCGTAGAGATACAAAATTCGAATGGAGCAAGGAATGTGGGAAGAGCTTCGAAGAACTCAAGAGGAGACTCATTTCAGCACATGTTCTGACCATGCCATCTTGGAAAAGCGAACGTGGTAGGCGACGTGTTGAGTAGAAGATCGTATACAAATGCGCGTAACGATATTGTCAAAGACTCATTTCAGTATAATTTACAAATAATAGAGATGGAGATGAAAACTCTAGGTACCCACGTGATGATATACGAGTATAATCGACTTTAATTGATAAAGTTAAAGGTGTTCAAGCTACAAACCGGAGCTGATGAATTTGAAGAAGGAGGTGCAAGAAGTTGTTATTTCAAAAGCGAGAATCGGTGAGGTGAGGAAAGCTCAAACCTTCGATTTATTAATCCATTTGAAATTCTCGATCGAATAAGAACTGTGGCCTATAGACTCGTTTTACCGCCAAGTATGACGCGTGTTCATAACGTTTTTCACGTATTGATGTTACGTGAATATGTGGATGACCCGAACCATGTCATTGAGTTAGAACCGGACGAGATAGCCGAAGACTTAACGTACGAGGAGGTACCTGTCAAGATCTTGGATAGGAAAGAACATGTCCTATGTACTGAGGTTATACCACAAGTTAAAGTTTTGTGGAGAAACCATGCTATTGAGGAAATCACCTGGGAGTTGGAAACGGAAATGAAAGCGAGGTATTCTCATCTTTTCGAAACACTAGGTACGTACGTCAATTTCGAGGACGAAATTTCATAAGGAGGGGAGGTTGTAAGACCCCAAAATTATTAATAAATGAAATTTATTTTCCTCTATTTATTATTTTGATATAGTAAGGGTTGATTTGATTAATGTGGATAGTTATGGGTAAAATACGCAAATATTTCGAATAAGCAAGTGGGTATAAAATATTCATTATTGTCGGGGAATATTCGTTTGGTCGTGGAATATTCGTACTGTGGGGAATATTCGTATGATTTGCCAAGCGATCTTTTGTGGGCCCCATAACAGAAAGCGATTGGATGAATAAAAACGACAAATATAAGTTGTTTATAAATAACGGCGTAGTTATTACCGTTAATACTATTGGAATACCCGGTGTTTAAAACACACTAATACGCGTTGTTGAACAGTAGCACACGGTATTGCACCAATTATTGATTCTTACGTAAGAAGGCACTACTCAATAATTATTCTGATGGTAATTCTTTATTCATTATTTTATTTTATTGATTCAATAATTGTTGCATTGATATTTTATATTACCGTTGTTTCAATAAATTGTCATTACATAGTATTTTCCATTATCGGAGCAATAATTCATATTATCTGAATAATATTATTGGATAACATTATTGACAATGTCTAGAAAGTTCCGTCTAATAAGAGGTTTGGTCACCTAATTACGCGCCAGTAAGGAGAGATCCTTATTGGAAAGCCCCCTCTTTCCTGGGAACGGCCTGGTTGCCAGTATTGTGATTCTGTAATATTATTTGTGAATAATTAATTATTGATTTATATGATGAGGAAAATATTGATTTTATGTGGATATAGATGCAGAAAATTTTTAAAATGACAATTGTTGAAAATTAATATTTTATCTTTTTCTGATAAAATAATTCATTTAAATATATTATTTTAATAATATATTAACGGTGATATTTTTATAATGAATGTGGGATATATGAGTATATGAGGAGGAAGAGTATTTTTGTGGAATTAAATGTTTAACACATATTTTGTGTGTTGGTGGACACAATTATTGACCGAAATTTGATTATAGCTTGTAAAATTGTCCGTTTATGGATTTCGGTTAATTTCTGTTTGGAATTTGGAAAAACTTTCTTCTGTAAAGTTGTGGAGAATTTAATTTCCTATAAAAATGCGCGAGATTCAAATTTTTTGATATAAAGGCTATTTATTATGAATTATTGAAGTTCCAAAGCTCCGAAATAATTAATTTTTGGAAGTTTAAAATATTTTTAATTACAAAAATGTTTTTTACATTGTTGGGACTCATTTAACATGTGTTAGGATTGCTGATTTCAGATGCTAAGTGTGCATAGAGAATTTGTAATATATATAATATTATTATATTAAATTTTCTACTTTGGTGTTCTAAGCATTTTCCTATAAATAGGGTGCTTAGGTTAGAATTGAAAATTATACGTAAGCTCAAGTTTTCTCTCTATATTATCGGCGTATTCTTGTGAGTGTTTTGAGTATACTTTGAGTATTGCTATACGGTGCAAGTTCAAGTCATAGCCTATATCCGGTGTTTCAACTAAAAGTACTGTCTTTCGAGGTAAGGGATGTTATTTTATTCGAAAATGATATTATTTCTTCAATATCATTATGTCGAAATATTGGTTGGAAATTTTTATCAAATTTGGAATTTTTCATGTCGGGGTTACTATTCATGAGTTAGTATTCACGAGTTACTATTCATGAGTTACTATTCACAAGTTACTATTCACGAAGCGTGAAGATGTTTTTTGTGAAATTTCTATCTTTTGGTGTCGGAGTTACTATTCACGTATACGACATTATTCACGTATACGGTACTATTCACGAATACGACACTATTCATCGAAAAATGAAAATTTTCCTTTTCATCTAAAATATCTATTGTGGATACTAGCTTTGATTATATCCATGTTTTGATCATTCTTGAATTTTACACCACTATTATTATTTTTGAGGTATTGTTGGACATGGATAAAACAAAGTACGAATCCTTAATCCTTAATCCTTAATCCTTGTCATTTTGTTTCACTGGATTCGTTTCTTTAAAAATATTTTTCATCATCCTCAGTCTTAAATGATGATATTATTGAATATCTTTGGCACGTAGTGCAAAGATGAATGATTTCGATGAATATCTTTGGCGTAGTGCAAAGATGAGAAGTGTTGAGATGAACATGACCCATCGATTAATATCTTTGGCTTGTAGTACACAAAGATGAGCAGTGTTTAGATTAACATGACGGTGATGAATATCTTTGGCTCAGTAGTGCAAAGATGAATATTTGATTCAGATATATATTGATTGATGTTACGAGGATAAAATATTGACGATGAACTTTTAAATTCATATATAGAAGATAGTAGTTTGCATTCTCTACTTAACTCTTCTAATGAATTGTTGTTTCATTGCAGATTGTTGATTTAAAGCTGGTTGTCTATTGTATTCTATTAGATTTTTCCTGTTGAAGACTAACGATAATTTGTTGTATATTATCTTAGTCATAATATTCTTTCTTGGGCTAGTTGAGCTCACCCTTTTCCTTTTGTTCCTTTTTTTTTTCTTCTCAGGAGGCGAGAATGTAGCGAGTACTAGTCGGGGTATGGAATGAAGGTTCTAAAGAGAGTTGTTTAGTAGTCCTCACCATTTTTGTAAAATAATGTATCAATAATTATGATGGGGATTTATTTGCGTGTGGATATTGTCTAGATGGCAATATCTGTATTTAAACTCACAATATATATGTTGTCGTATTTTGCACGACAAATGTATTAATAAAGTTGTAGTTATTTCTGTACCATGTATTTGGCGACTCAGAATGGGTTGGATGGAATGGACCTATTTTGGGGGCATCATAGGCAATGGTAGCGAGAACTATACTACATTAAGTCAAGATTCGCATAATACCGAATTGCGTAAGTCGTAATTCGGTCTTCGCAAAATCACATGAACAAAGCCAATTTTGGCCTACAAGCTACTTTCAAACAGCCTAATTAGCATGTAATTCATATAGAGACTTGATATAAACATATTTCAAAGACTCTTATCATGGTTATACTCATAAAACAACACAAACATCGAATTTAAAACATCCAATTTCACTATTTTTGATAAAAACTCACTTTTTGATGTTTTCAATAAAAAGCAACACTGTGATTTTGTTTTTCAACCAAAACAGTTAATTCAAAGTACCTTATTTATGTTTATACAACCTCTTTCAAATACAATAGTCCATTTGTCAACTAAACAACTAATTAAACCTTAATTTCACCTTAAACTAAACCATAATCATATATATATTCATATAAACTCACTGTAATGTAGTTTTATTTACAAATTACATACATAACATCAATTCATTGACTATACTCATATATAACTTATGAAAATAGTTTCACAACAACCAATTTATCATATAAAACTATCTATAACAAATAATTCAATTTCTACAAAGATTTTATAGAGAAAATTGGGAGAGAATATAACTATAACTTTTGAAAAGAAAAACATATAAGGGAGTTTAGATGATACCTTAGAGTTAGAAGATAGTGGCTATCCTTTGATGATCAAACTTCTTTTCCCCAATTCCTGTCTCAAATTCTCTAGCCTTCTCCCAATTCTCTCTTATTTTCTCTCTGTAAGCTTTCTTCTTCCCTTCTACTTAGTCTTTCTTCTCTATTCCAATCTTACGTATTAGAGTTATAACATATAAGATATAATATATATTAATTATATAATATAAATATAAGTATAACTGATATCAGTTTTTTTTAAACTCAAAAGTTATAAGGCTTGTTTGGCTAACTAACTAAAAATAACCCATTAATTCTTACACCTTGTTTGGTAAAACACATTTAAAATAAAGACTTAATATGCATTAAGCCTTGTTTGGCAAAAATGAATTAAACTCCTTTAATTTATTTTAATAACTCCTTTATAAAAGGTTATTTGCCTCACTTTTATTTAATTAAATTTTCAATAATCAATTAAATTAATTCTAAAAACAATTTATTAAATTACTTTAACAAATAAATCAATACCACAAAATTATAATTTTCTATATAATTATAACTTTATTTAATCAATTAACACATCCTTTTAATTATAAATTGATTAAAATATAATAATTCATTTAATCATCACAAACTCTCTAACTTAATAATTAAATTAAATTAGAATATAATAATTAATTTCCTTAATTATTTATTTAACACATAATTAACCAAATCGAATCAAATTTGAACAATTTTTTTATTCAACAATAAACACATCTATTAAATACTTAAATAATTCAATAAATATTTAATATAGCAATTAAAAAAAATTCTAGAATGTTACATCATTTCCTCTTAACAAGGATTCTATCCCCAGAATCACAATTCAAATAACTCATTCGTCACATTCTCCCCTACTTACAAAGATTATGTCCCCAGAATCGAAGACACAAATTAAACAAATAACTAAGGGTAATTCTTCATCATTTCAGCTTCGAGTTCCCACGTAGCCTCTTCGACATTGTGGTTCCTCCATATTACCTTCACAGAAGGTATCACTTTATTTCTGAGCACTTGTTCTTTCCTGTCGACTATCTCGATAGGAACCTCTTCATAGGACAAGTCTTTCTCAAACTGCAATGGTTCGTACTCGATCACGTGTTTGTAATCAGATTTATATGGTCGTAACACCGAAACGTGAAAAACATTATGAATGTTTTGCAATTCTGGAGGTAGAGCTACCTCATAAGCCACCTCTCCAACTTTTCGCAGCACTTTGAACGGTCCAATAAATCTAGGGCTTAGTTTTTCCTTTTTACCAAACCAAATTTTTCCCTTCCAAAGAGAAACTTTTAGGAAAACGTAATTTCCAATGTCGAATGCACGATCTTGTCTGTGTTGATCAACATATTTCTTTTGTCTGTCTTGAGCAGCTATCAATCTTGTTCTGATTAGTTTGACAACCTCAGTAGTTTGTTGTACCAGTTTTGGTCCTAACAGTTGACGTTCACCGATTTCATCCCAGCACAGTGGAGTTCTGCACCTCCTGCCATATAATGTTTCGTAAGGTGGCATGCCGATGCTTGCGTGGTAATTGTTATTGTAGGCAAATTCCACCAACGGTAATTGTTCATCCCAGCTTCCTTTGAAATCCATGACGCATACTCCTAGCATATCTTCCAATGTCTGAATCGTTTATTTGCTTTGGCCATCTATTTGCGGATGATATGTCGTACTCAATCGCAACTGTGTTCCCATACATTCTTGTAGTCTCTTCCAGAAGTTTGATGTGAACCTCTGATCTCTATCTGACACAATTGATACTGGAACTCAATGTCTCGTCATGATCTCTTTAACATACAACTTTGTCAGCTGATCAAGATTGAATTTAATCTTTATTGGCAAAAAGTGGGCAGATTTTGTCAATCTGTCCACCATCACCCAAATCGCATCGTATCCTTTCTGAGACCGACCATAAAATCTATTGTGATATGTTCCCATTTCCATTCTGGTATCTCTAATGGATGAAGTAATCCGCTTGGCCTTTGATGCTCGGCCTTTACTCTCTGACATGTTAAGCATTTTGCAACGCATTCTGCAACGTCTCTTTTCATATTTGGCCACTAAAAATGTCACTGCAAATCTTTATACATCTTCGTACTTCCTGGATGAATCGAATATCTCGAGCTTTGAGCTTCTGTCAAGATGGCTTCTTTAATATCCTTGTTGGAATCCAGATTTGTCCTTCGAATCTAAGCATTCCCTCGGTATCAACCTTGTATTTCACGTGACGCCCCCAAAATAGGTATACATCACCTATTTCGAGTCGCCAAATACATGGTACATAATTCAAATATAAACTTAATTATACAACATGAGCTGTGAGTTTTAATACAAATATTGTCTTTTAGACAATATTCAAACTCAAAATACGACAAAACATAATATGAGAGTTTTAACATGAATATTGTCATCTAGACAATATCCACACTCAAATTCAATCTTATTACATTTATTATCACACTATTTCATAGAATAGTGAGGACTACTAATGCTATCATCTGGACCATCACTCCGTTCCCCGACTAGTCCCTGCTACATTCTCATTTCCTGAAGAGAACAATGAAAGCAGAAAGGGTGAGCTCAACTAGCCCAGTAAGAAATATTATGACTAAGATAATACAGAATAAATTATCGTTAGCCTTTAACAGTGTTAAACTGATACAATATAACAAACATCAATTTTAATGGCAGCGGAACAAGCAATCCATTAGAAGAGTCAAGTAGAGAATAAAATCTACTATCTTTTATGATTTAAAAGGTTTTTCATCACTTTTATTGCTGAAACTCAGCTTAATAAATAATCCACATCATCAAATCATCCCTTCACTATGGGCCAACGATATTCTTTAGTATCATGACCACGAATTATCCATGCACTACGGGCTAAAGATAATCATATTTTCATCAATGGTCCTGATCATGCCATAAAACAATTCATCGTTGCACCCTTGGCAGAAGAGAATCCGTAGCCATAATCATACCAAAAAAACTGTCCATCAATGCACTACGGGCCTATAAGGACTTTTTCCACATCATTTATAACATTACGGTCATGATTATAGCAAATAATCCCTGGTCATAATCATACCAAGTCCATCTATGTACTACAGGCCACAGATGACTTTGAACATAATATAAACATGAGGATGATGATAATGACATAATAATTCAATAAAACAAGTTCAAGAATTAATTTATCTAGGAACTAATAACATCCAAATTGTCAACATGATACTTCTTTGTAGAGTAAAATTTAAGAATGCTCAGAAGAATATTTCCATGAAAAGATACTAGATGAAGCGCAAATATCAAGGATATTCTACTAATTTCACGGAGTATAGAAGTCAAAACTTTAACCAACTGAGTATAATCACGAATGGAATAACAAAAGAAATCACCAGGCATGCGATAGACCGCACAGACAGGGTATTCCAACAGAATAATAAACAACGGAACTAGGTCATGCATAAACACACGCATGAGGATATTCCAATGTAATAATAAATAACGGAACCAAGTCAAAGTAAATTGCACCGCAAGCGGGATGTTCCAATGTAATAATAAATAACGGAACCAGGTCATTCATAAACGTACAGACAAGATATTCCAACACAATAATAAATAACGGAACTAGGTCAGGCGAAATTCGCACCGACAGGATGTTCCAACAGAATAATAAAGAATAGAATAGCAAAAGAATTTTGGGTATGCGGTACTTCGCATAGACAGAAATAATACCCCTTACGAGTACAACAAATAATATCCCTTACCTTATAAAGAAGAGTACTCCGACGGATAGGGCGGGGATATACTTGAAGAAACTTGCACTACGCTCAAAGCTTTCTTAAACAGAAAATACGTTCAAGATTATAGAAGAAGAATTCTCTACAGTTTCTCTCTCTAAAGTTTCAGTGAATTAATAAGAAATAATGAAGGAATGAGCTTCTATTTATAGAAGAAAGGATTGAATAGTAACTAATTCATGAACGGTCTAGATTGATTCACTTTTAAACGGACGGTCCAGATTGATTCAAAAAATATTCTAATAAAACAAAATCTTTTTAAATAAA
Organism: Panax quinquefolius; assembly: GCA_020205615.1. Lineage (NCBI taxonomy): Eukaryota > Viridiplantae > Streptophyta > Magnoliopsida > Apiales > Araliaceae > Panax > Panax quinquefolius. The sequence continues at coordinate 104,706,121 of CM035153.1, forward strand.
ATATAATATATTCTATTTATAATCTAATAAAACGAATAACTTTATAAAAGTATTCTGTTTTATATGAAAAGATTTTACTATGCAAACAGTATGGAGGCACTAAAAAGCTTTTCTGTTTTATTACATTAATAATACAAATAAAACAAATTTCATCATCATTATTATAATTCACACTATTAATCGACCAGGTCGTTCCTAGGAAAGAGGGGGCTTTCCAATAAGGATTTCTCCAAACCTCTCCTTAGTAGAACTTCTAGACATCGTTAATATTGCAAATAATAATATTAATAACTCTATCATCTCAATTATTGATTTAATAATATATAAAATATCGACAATAATTGAATCAAATAACGTGAGATAATATGCAACAATTACTGAAGCAATAATTGAACAAAACTGAGTAACTTCTCACGTAAGCATCAATAATCAATACCGTGTGCTCTTATATGCAACCACGCCAGACATCGTGTACTTTTACTACCGAGTAGTTCAACAAAGTATTAACGGTAAAACTTCTGCCGTTATTTTCATAAAAATATTTTTAGCGTTTTCTCAATCCGACAATAATTCCGTTGTGGGGTCCACCAATGATTGTGCCGTCGTACGAATATTCCCCGACACAAAGAATATTTCCCAACCAATCGAATATAATATAACAACTTGCATACTTGCAAAATTTATAAATATTACCCACAACTATAACATTATATTAAATCTACACCATAATATTCAAAAAATAAAAAATTTGAGAAATTTAAATCTTTAGTCGTAAAATTTGGGATTTTACAATCTCCCCTCCTTATGAAATTTCGCCCTCAAAATTTATGTATGTACCTGGTATGCCGAACAGATGAGGACACTTCGTCTGATTCTAACTCTTGTGGTATAACGTTTGAGTGTTGAATACATTCTAGGATTTTAATAGGTACATCTTCATACGTTAAATTATCCGCTATCTCGTCCGGTTCTAAATCAATAATGTGGTTCGGGTCCTCCACATATTTACGTAACATCGATATGTGAAAAACGTTATGAACACGCGACATACTTGGCGGTAAAACGAGTTTATAAGCCACAGTTCCTACTCGATCGAGGATTTCAAATGGGCAAATTAAATCGAGGGTTGAGATTTCCTCTCTTCGTCGATTCTTGCTTCTAGAATAACGCCTCTTGAACCTTCTTCTTCACATTCATCAGTGCGAGTATGTAGCTTGAAGCGACTTTAACTTTATCGATTAAAGTCGATTCTAATCGTGATATTCGTTATCTTCACGTGGTCCCACAAGTCTTTAACTCTATCTTCATCATTTATACTGAAATGGGTCTTTGTGTTAACAACATCGCACTTGTAAACACATATGATCTTCTACTCAATGCGTCAGCTACCACGTTCGCTCTTCTACAATGATATTGAATGGTACGATCGTAATATTCAACAGCTCGAACCAACATCTTTGGCGCATGTTACGTTCGTTTTGGGTGAATAAAATATTTGAGGGTTTAAGAAATGGGTTTTGTACTGGGGTCAATACAAAATTCGATTTCACGCTCTAGGGGTAGGCTAAGAAGTCTTCAAGAATACGCTAGGAAATTTATTAATAATAGAAATATCATTCACAACTGTGACTCTCATCCAAGACTTGGATAACACGTCACATTGATACCTATCAACTTGCCATCGTCATTCACAACGTCCCCTACGAAAAGTCTGGCTTCGGTGCATTCCATAGAAAGAAGTCAACAACGAAAGGACTGGGGCTCTTTACTAATGGCTTGATATGACAATGATTGACTTTAGTGGTTTGGTTGCTTGAATTCGTATAACAGGTTGGTTAGGAATATGAAAGCTAACAACCTTACAAAAATCTTGATGAGTAGTTAACCAATCGATTCCTAAAATCACATCAAAGGCAAGTATTTTCAAAGAGATAAGATCGACATGTAACGTGAAAGTGTCGATTTTAATCAACAAGATTTATAAATAGTGGAGCTAACGAATGTTTCTCCCAACAGAGTTTCAACAGATAAGTCAAAGTCTAATTTCTCAAGAGTCAAGTTCAAACATTGAACACCACTAGGTGAAATAAAAGAGTGGGTAAAACCGGTATCGAATAAGGTATAGACTTCGCAAGAGTTTATGATTAACTTACCCGTGATGACTTCATTCGAGTTCCTCGACAAATGCTTTCACTTAAACTACCGGCTTTGTTTTATCCGTATCCGCCTTTGGTGCCACCATCCCAGCTGGACTTGACTTCACCATACGACAAAATCGAGCTAGGTGACCTTCTCTTCCGTAATTAAAACACGCTTTGGATTGCTGCGTACAGTTTGGACGGATGTGTCCCTCTTGTCCGCATTTGAAACATACGACCGGTGGTCGTTCTTCTTCCTTTGAAATGGGTGTTGGTGCTGCTGTCTTTCCATCATTATTGAACCTTCGTTCTTGAAATTTCCACTTTATTATCTTGGCCATGATTACCAATCAAGTGGTTACCATTCATGGCATGATAATTTCCCCACGATGGTTATCATTGTTCGATGATCGTTGCCACCGCATGACGATTATTATCGTGTTGTTGGTCGTTGCCTTTTGGTTGTCTTTGACTCATTATCGCGCTCCAATAAGCGAGCCCTATTCACAACATCGAATATAAACAAAGTTTGTGAGAAATGAGATATTGACGTATATTGGGTTTCAAACCTCTTAGAAACATTCGCGTCATTCGCTCCTCATTATCGACCAAATGGGATGCAACAGAGAGACAACTCGGCAAACTTAGCCTCAGATCGCGACACGGCCATATTGTTTTGCTCGACTTGATGAACTCCACCTCCTTCATGTGACGTAATACTTTCGGAAAGTACTTGTCGTTGAAGCGACTCTTGGAACTTCTCCCAAGACATCTTGAGTCGCGGCCATGCAGGTACGCTTTTCTGATTTCCACCGATGTCCGCCTCTTCACGCAACATAAAGGTGGCAAATGGAACCTTTTGCTCCTCTGAGCATCCCAATACATCAAATATCTTGGTGATCTACTTTAACCATGTCTCCGCCTTAAGTGGTTCTGGCTTTTCCAAAAACTCCGGTGGTCCTAGCTCCTTGAACTACATTGACCACTTATTCTTTAATTATACTTTACCTATCGGTTATACTTATCATTTCTGGCTACACTTTTCCACAATAATTACCTCATTGAGGTAGCTTTCAATGTGAGCCTCTATTTCAGCTATTGGCTTTGATATTGGCTCGGTTATGGAGGTTGACTCCTTATTTACTATCTAAGGGTATCCTAATCCTTCCTATCTGACATCTACACACATAGATTATCCTGATTAGCAAATAATATATACACACAACCAATAATAGTTTTATATAAGTTATCTTTTATTTTGTTTGATGAAGAATTTATTCGATTCATCTCATTTTAAACTCTATATGAGTTATTTATATTTTCAATGTTTCCCTCTGTCCTAAGGTTATAGCCTAAGTTCTAACCCACCTAAGGTTTCTAACCCTAAAGCTCTGATACCATATTGTAACTTTTATGGTACTTCCAACCATAGCACCTTACAAGGGTACCTATCAGCTTGCCACCGACTGAATCGGCGTACCCTATGGAGAGTCTGGCTTCGGTGCATTCCACACAAGGAAGTCACCAGCGAGAGGTTCGGGGCGCTTTGTAAATTCATGCTTATAGCTCTGATACCATATTCTAACTCCCCCAAATTCAGGTACTTGAAACCTGAACTCGATGCTTTACGATACCATTTCTATGAGCGGTAAAATACTAATAATAATAACAATAATATGAATTTCAAACTTAACTTACATTTATCAGAGTCTAATCCCAAGTATGCAACCTTTACTACATTATTTACATGATATATAATACATATCACAATTCTAATACAGTCTAACTATTACAAAAGATACCATTAAACACATTTTGTTTGCTTTCCTTTTCACTTGATCTTGTTTGAACCTTCAAGTTGGTCACGCTTAGCTGAAAACATTTAAATTTAAAGCAAGAATGAGCATTTAGGTGCCCACCAAGTAATAACAATTATAAATATAATTAGCTGAAAGAATTTAATATTTTCTTTGTACCTCACTTCTACAACGAATTAATAGTTGTGAAGTAAACTGAACCAATAATACTAACATAACAATTCTATCTCAAATTTTTTGAAACTACGTATTGACTATATATATATATATATAGGGTTAGTTGACATACTATGAACATTGTTTTCAATTTTCGAATAGGTTTAGCAGAACTTCATCTACAAACCGTCATAACTTACAGGCGCAAGGGTGATTGTGACACCCCCAAACCCAGGTAATTCATTCCCACAGGATTTGGTGTTCACTTAATCAAACATTCATATCTAACTACCCAATCATAATAAAATTGAATAATAAAACCTTCCCCATTAAAGGGTTACATAATAAAAATCTCCCAGGTTGTCTAACCTTTAAATGCAATCATTCAAATGCGGAAAATAAATAAACTTCATTACAACCATTCAATTAAAATCTGATAATAAAATATCAACATATTACAAATCTTCAATACTTGTTCATCTTTCCTTTTCCCTTACTGGTGCTAGGTACATCAACCTCCTCATCCTTAACTGTAATAGTTATATAAGTAAGAGTGAGCAAACAAAGCTCACTTGAAACAACAATGAACGAAAATCTTTACAACAACTGTCAAATAAGAGGCTCGATAGAATTAAACAATATGATTTATCAACATTCTGAAGTATATAACTAAGGGTCCTAAGACCACGAACTATGTCCGTAGTTATCAGTAATTTTTCAACTTAAACTTTAATAGTCATAAGACTATAGGGACTCCTCGTACTTAAGGGGATCAGCCCTTCGTACAATGTATTGTGCACAAACATTTCAACGCTAAGCGTATATTACCCCTAATCATAAGGTTGTTCATCTCAGTATTTAGATTACAAGTCCGCACCAAAGTGTGTTTGGTTTGGATACATTTCAGGGTAATTTGGAATTCAACGAACATCAACTAAGGATTAATTGAATAAAATTAATAACGTTATACTATGAAATAATCATAACTGAATCGACATGGTAAATTAAAATCATGCTTTAGGAATAATCTAATAGCATACATATTGAATAACTATAACACTCCTTGCTTGAACAATATTAAGCCAATGTTATTTAGAATTGAATACTAAGCATGCATAGCAATTTGAACGATAAAACTATTCAACATTAGTATATAAAAATTTGCATGCTAAATAACAAGTTAAATACAAGAATAACTTGCTCAATATCAAAATAAAGTTTAGAAATCTTGCATCATTATATTGTAATCGAATTGGAAACAATAATTGGTTCAACAATATAATAGATTTAGAGAACTTGCCATGCTCGTAGGCTAAACCGAACAATTCGAATCATAATACCCTATATATATATATGTCATCATAACATAGTTAGTCACTACCACTTTACAAACATAACTAAGTACATTCATCATGTAAGATTTGATTTTTAATCACATAATCAAGTTACAAAACAAGTTAATTGTTAATAACATGCTCATTCATGGTATATAAATACTGCAATCATAATTTAGCAGTCCTACTATTAACACATAACAATACCTTCAGACTTTCGAAGACAAAAATTACATCGTCGATCATTTCTCGCTAACTCATGCTTATTTCATAGTTTATACTATACTATGGGGTAGTCATTGCCATGAGAATTATACTACGAGGCTGCTACCGCAAATAGCCTTAGTCTTCTTATTTATGCAGTAATGAGAACTATACTCATAAAGCCATGCATGCTTAATTGCGAATTGAGACTAAGAACTGACCATGTAAATCACATGAACAAAGCCAATTTTGGCCTACAAGCTACTTTCTAACAGCCTAATTAGCATGTAATTCATACAGAGACATTATATAAACATATTTCAAAGACTCTTAACATGATTATACTCATAAAACAACACAAACATCGAATTTAAAACATCCAATTTCACTATTTTTGATAAAAACTCAATTTTTAATGTTTTCAATGAAAATCAACACTGTGGTTTTGTTTTTCAACCAAAACAGTTAATTCAAAGTACCTTATTTATGTTTATACAACCTCTTTCAAATACAATATTCATAGAAACTCACTGTAATGTAGTTTTCTTTATACATACATAACATCAATTCATTGACTATACTCATATATAACTTATGAAAATAGTTTCACAACAACCAATTTATCATATAAAACTATCTATAACAAATAATTCAATTTCTACAAAGATTTTATAGAGAAAATTGGGAGAGAATACAACTACAACTTTTGAAAAGAAAAACAAATAACAGAGTTTAGATGATACCTTAGAGTTAGAAGATAGTGGCTATCCTTTGATTATCAAACTTCTTTTCTCCAATTCCTTTCTCAAATTCTCTAGCCTTCTCCCAATTCTCTCTAATTTTCACTCTGTAAGCTTTATTCTTCCCTTCTACTGAGTTAAACTTTATTATATATATATATTTATTATAATTATTATAATCATTTCATATATTATTTAAATAATATATAAACATATTTTCATGGTAAAATAATTAATAAAAACATTTTTACTATAAAATTAATTATTAAAAGAATATACTTTATAATGATCAAAAATTCTAAAATAAAATTATTAATAATCATTCATGTAATAAATATATTTTATATTCATCACATAAATACATACACATTATCTAGCACATATTCTCACCTTTAAAATAAAAAAAAAATTTATACGCAAAATTTATGATTTAATTATATAGAAAATATCGGGTTATTACAACGTGGGCCACTAGTAGTTGTTAGTCGCCATTATTTCTTTCAATTCATATGCCTCTTCAAAACTTTTTACCATAAAAGATCCACTCGAAGCTGCATCTATACTAGTTCTGAGATTTTCGTTCAACCAGTTATAGAATGTGTTCATCTGCAGTCATTTGGGTAATTCGTGATGTGGGAACTTTCTAAGAAATTCCTTGTATCTTTCCCATGCCTCATACAGTGATTCCCCATGTTGTTGTTCAAACATAGTTATCTCATTCCTCATTTTTGCAGTTTTCACTGGTGGGAAAAATTTTGCAAGAAATTTCTGAGCGAGGTCTTCCCATGTAGTTATTGATCCCGGTAGTAGAGAATGTAACCAACTCTTTGCCTTTTCCCGTAAAGTGAATGGGAACAAGAGAAGCCTAACTGCGTCATTCGACACCCCATTATACCTGAAAGTGACACAAATCTCTAGAAAGCTGACTAAGTGTTCGTTCGGATCATCATTTGCCAAACCCCCAAACTGAACTAAATTTTGAATCATCTGAATAGTCCTAGGCTTGATTTCAAATGTATTCCCAGCTATAGCAGGCGTGGTGATACTCAACTACAACTTAGTCACCTTATGTGTAGCAAAGTCCTTCAATGCTTTCTGATCTTCGGCATCCATTGCTTCTTCTTTTACAGAGTTTTTGAAGTCTTCTCTTGTTTCCTTGATCCACTTACTTAGCCTTTGAAACCGTTTCTCAATATCGTCCTCAAGAGGAATCAAGTCTAGATTTTTAGACCGCGTTTGCATAAAAAAACTTTAAAAACTTGAAATAAAACAAACAAAACAAAAATAAAAATGTTTAAGTAAAACTGGTCTAATTAAACTTATATTGAAAAATTATTAAAATCTATACTAATTGTCCCCGGTAACGGCGCCAAAAACTTGTTAGGTAAAATCTAATTACGCACAACACGCAAGTATACGTGGTCAACAAGAAATATAATAGTAAGTAGAGTATCGTTCCCATAGAGAAATCAATAAGAATTTAACCTTCATAATTACCAGTTTCCTATTAATCCCAATTTTATTAAACTATCCAAATTAATGATTAAAATTATAAATTCTCAATTATTAAAAACATTAAAATTGCAAAACAATCACAAATCGCAAAAACTGAATTTCTAAACAAGTATCGGAGAATTAGGCTTACAACTTCACCCTAATCTTCACTCTAGTTATTATTCTTTGTTCCAGTTTAACTTATTATCCCAGTTTATTAATCAAGAACACTAAAGTAGAATTAGCCACCTGTCGATGCACTAACACCATATTAACTTAAATCCACAATTAAGATAGAATTAAGTTAAACAACTTAATTAACTAACTCACTATATCTCTATGTGAATTACAATTAAAGAAGGTTTAAGTTCAAGTTCTCTACCTGATTATATGCGATGTTAAGTATATATCTACCCTAACATTCATCAAGATTCTATTCATTCACAGAATTCAAGAACACATGCTATATTAACTAAGTCTAGACTCGTACTTCCTCTCTCGAATCCATACAAGTCCACACAAAATTGTTGATCAGCCAATTCATAAATTCAAACACGAATTAATATAGATAAACTTGATAATAGATTATTAAACTGAATATCAAAGTTACATAACCATCGTTTCACTTAAAGATCCATCATAAGCCTAAAAAGTAATTTAGCTCATCATAAATGAAATAAACACTGAATAAATTAAAGATATCATCCTTTCAATTATAAATCAACTAAAAGAAAAGAATAAATCCAGAACCACCCTTTTCTTCAGCTTAGTTAGAATTGATATGAAAAATCCTTCAAAATCTTCTCGCCAATGCTTGATCTGAAAAATTTGTATTCTTGTTCTCTGTTGATTGTCTCTAATGGCTATCTCTCAATCTTGTTATTCTTCATTGGATATAACACTAAGACTTGTATTCTGATTGGAAATCCTTGCTAATACACGTCCCAAACCATCACAAATACTAACAAAGCAGTCTTTGAAAGCCAATCGAATGATTGCTAATCTGGACCCGCTCACGGGGTGTTTATTCCTAATTAGCCGCCGGTGGCATAGCTCTATCTTCAAAGTATTGGACCCCGCCTTACGTGGGGTGTAAGGTTTAAAAATGTTCTTTAAGCGGGCTAGTTTTCTTCTTGATGGTTTATTTTGCTCCTTTGCTTGCCAAATTATTGCTACAAATACACCACTTCTATGATCAAATGCCACACCACCAAACCTACACACAAAATAACAATAAACAAGTAAAATAAGACATAAATACAAGGAATTAACACTGATCAAGCTTGAATTAGGAATCGATTCGCGGGTATAAAACCCACTTATCAGGTGGCTATAGAGCCCGCACTATTCTGTGAAATAATGTGATAATAATTATAATGAGTAATCGATTTAAGTTTGGATATTATCTGTGAGACAATATTCGTGTTAAAGCTCTCAGCTACGTTTTGTCGTATTGTATAAATGAAGTTGTATTTAAGTTTTGTACCATATATTTGGCGACTCAGAATGGGTGATGTATACCTATTTTGGTGGCATCACAGCTTGAACTATCCGGATAAAGCTATTCATGTTGTTTAATATATAAAAAGTTAGTCCATGTTTATGTATTGCAAGGTTATGCTATCATTTGTTAAATATGTTGCTAGTCCATGCTTCCTTTTAAAACTGAAAGCCTATATGGGGCTGTTTTGATCAAAAGCATGAGACTAGAAGATATGAGTTGTAAGCTATGTATATAGTATATATAGCAAGTACATGAAGTAAAAATGCACATACTTGAAGGCTTATGACTGTTATGTTAGATTTGTGCCAATACATACTTAAAATGCCTAATATGAACTGTTATGATGTTAGAAACTGAACTTACCTATGCAAACATGCTAATAATTATGATGATGAGTTTATAATGATAATGTGAAGTTTATATGAATGCATAGATAACTATTGAATCATAGGTTGGGACTGTTTGAGTTTATAAGCCAAAATTATGCTTAAACTCTAGATTTAAGGACTGTTATAGCCAAAGTCAGTACATGGACTTGTTAGTCATTAAGGAGACCATAATATGTCCATAAGAGACATTTAAAAGGTGATCCCTAACTTAGTTGAGGTCTATGTTGAGGTCTACTCAGTTTCATGTTTGAAAGCTATGAAAAGTGAGCTTTTAGTATCAACCGACACCTAACTGTAGAATTACAGTACCTGAACCATGTAAGAAATATTCATTAGCTATATCATGACACAAATGAGCTACAATAGATAACTAAATCTAGTCTAGACTGTTTTGGATGTTAGCCTTGTTGAAATCATGTTTTAAAGCCAAAATGTGTAATTTTTTGGGTGAGTTTTAGTACCTGGCCATTATAGACTGTAATGAGCTCATATAAAGTCACAAATGTATGCTAGAAATGAATCCCAAGCATAGCTAAGACTGAATTTAAAAAAAAAAGACTAAATTTTTGTATTTAGTAAGCTTAAAGTGAGTTATAGGAGGTCAAACTTGGCTTGGCCACTACAAAAAGTGAGGTTATGATAAAAGTAACCTTAGGAAACTAAAATACACATGCCTAGATTGTTCAAGTAGCCAAAACTGAGAAAAATTTTAAAGTGTCAAAAATAATTTTGTGAAGAAAATGAAAAACAAGCCAGTTTGAGCCTCAAATAAAGAAGGCCTAACTGAAATGAATAAGAAACCTAAACCTTGATTAAAATACCTTGATGTATATTCTAGGAGTAGGTTTAAATGTTAAAGCCAAGAACTAGTCCCAAAAATTCAAACAAATCACCAAACTTCCATGAAAAATTAGTAAAATTACAATTTCTGCAGTTTTCTATGTGTGAAATTTGAGATTTTGTTATTTTGCTTCAAGATCAGTGTTAATATCTTAAATAAGTGAGTTAGAAGTATACTAGACTATTTCAAGTTATGGAATGCTAATATATACAAAAAATGAGAAATTAGTATGTAAAAACTTGAAAATACTAGGTTTAGAAGGTCAAAACCATGTTTGTGCATAGCAAAGTCAGGGGAATGCTAAAACTAGTCTTAACTAGTCATAACTCAAGTGTTAGAATGAGCTCAAGTGGTCGGAAATGAATTTGGCAAGAAATGACCAAAGTTAGGAAAACTAAAAACTATGGCGAACAACCTAGTTTGAACGCCAGTTTCAAGAAGTTTAGATGGTTTGCTTTAGAGCCTAAACCAGTAGAAAAATACTTTGATATATGGTCTATAAGTATGCCCAAAGATAAGGACTAAAAGCATAACAAAAAAAATCATAAAAATCTCCAAAGTAGCTTAAAAAATAACCAAAACAACAGTTTTGCAATGGACTGTTGAAATAGCCCTGTTGAATCCTATTTTTGTAATTCTTAACATGTTAGTTTTAAAGACCTAATCTAGGAATAAAATAATTGGATATGGGTTCTATAAGATTGCACAAGTGGGAGATTAAAAATGCTACAACAAAATTTAATAAAAATCTTCAAAAGTACCTTAAAAATCATATTTTGTGCTATGTTGTAAAAGTGAAGTTTAAGGCTTATAAATATTTTATCATGACTAAATGTGGTAATAAAAGTATTCAGTGATCAAAGATCTATCTCATATCATTTATTGACTATAATGAGTATACAATGGGATGTATGTACTAAATAGTGAAAATGTGTGATGATAAGATATGTGCCTATGTACTTAACTTTGTTAGCAAATAAATGCTATTTATATAAGTGCATAATGTTAGTAATTGAAATACATGTTATTTATTGTATATGACCTCAATAACCATAGTTTAAACTATATGGTCCTTATTAAGCATACACTACTAAAAAAATGGTCATTTGTTAAGGTCAAAATCCATCACAAAAAGTAGAAAACCCATCACGAAAGGTTTACGTGATGGCTTTAAGCATCACAATGGCCGTCTTGTATACGCTTATCATGAAAGGTTTTACGTGATGGTTTTGGCAATCACGCAAACGCTTAGTGTTTTTGTGATGATTAATACAATCACATTAACACGTAATCTATTGTGATTGTCAAAGTCATCACAAAAAAAAAACAAGACTATAGGAATCGAATATAAGAACATGAATATCTATTTACGTATAATTTATTTCACTATATTAATTGTATTTATATTAATTATATCAAATGATACTTATAGGATTCGAACCCTCTCCCATTTGAAAACTAAATAACAAGTATTAACACTACACCAAAGTCCAGATCATGATTCTAATTTTAAAACAAAATATAAAAGAAAACATATGTGAGTTGACTTACTAAACAAAATTATTTCCACATAAAATTTGGTGATTGCAATGGCAGTCACAAATACTCTATAATGATGGTAAAATTAGTCATCACTAAGAGCCATCATATATTTTATTATTTTGTGATGGTTTGAAAATTCCATCACAGAATACCTTCTTTTTGTAATTGCAAGTAAAAGTTGTCACAAAAATCTATCTTTTTTAATGATTGTCACGACTGTCATAAAATATTGTTTTGATTATTTCTTACATTAAAATATTAGTGATAGCTTAAATACAATCACAAAAAGGGTATATCTATAAGTGATGACTTAGTGCGTCACAAAAAGAAAATTTATTTTGCATGAAAAAATTAGTGTGATTGACATGACCATCACAATTATAATACTTTGATGGAAAGATTAGTCATCACTAAGAGCCATCATATATACTATTATTTTGTGATTGTTTAAAAAGTCCATCACAAATTACTATCTTTTGTGATTGTTTTTAAAAACTGTCACAAAATTCTGTCACGTATTCTTATTTTTCTAGTAGTGATATCAGTGGCTATTTGATATACTATGGTATTAGACTGTCATGTAGCTATGTATATCAAAATAATATAGACTTTATGTGACGCTCCAAAAATAGGTATACATCACCCATCTTGAGTCGCCAAATACATGGTACAAAATACAAATAAAAACTTAATTATACAATATGAGCTGTGAGTTTTAATACAAACATTGTCTTTTAGACAGTATTCAAACTCAAAATAAGTCCTCATTTATTATCACACTATTTCATAGAATAGTGAGGACTATTATAGCCACCATCACGGACCGTCACTCTATTCCCCGACTAGTCCCAGCTATATTCTCATTTCCTGAAGAGAACAATTAAAGCATAAGAGTGAGCTCAACTTGTGAGACCCCAAATTTTATGAATAAAGAATTAAATTTCTCAAAATATTTTTTTTGAATATTATGGTGTGGATTTGATATAATGTTATAGTTGTGGGTAATATTTATAAATTTTGCAAAGTAAGCAAGTGGTTATATAATATTCTATTGGTTGGGGAATATTCATTTTAACAGGGAATATTCGTACGATGGCACAATCATTGGTGGACCCCACAACGGAAGTGTTGTCGTAGTTAGAAAATGACAGAATTATCTTTTATTAAAATAACTACGAAAGTTTTACTGAATTAAATCATTGAACTACCCTAAGTAGTAAGAGTACAAGATGTCTGGCGTGGTTGCATAGTATGTGACACCCCCAAATCCGGTACTTCCATTTCCACAGGTTTTGGTGTTCACTGTACAAATATCATCTATCTATCTACCCATAAATAAATGCAAACTATGAAATAGATAGAAATAATAAATAAATCTCCCCTTATGGGGTTACATCAACTGCATAGAAATACAATCCCAGGTCACTCTAACCTTAAACATCTATGCAGAATCATAAACAAAAACAAGTCTTAATAACATCAAGTCTGAAAATAAATACATAAGAACAACAAATCTTCCTCATTTGTTAAACTTGCCCTTGCCTTTACTAGTGGAAGGTTCATCTGATCTTTCGTTCTTAACTGCAATGTTATTATTACGCAAGAGTGAGCACGATTGCCCACAAGTATAACAATGTAACAAATGAATAATAACATACGAATAAATTAAAGGCTTCTGAAATAGGAAAACTCAGCTTTTGAATCAAGAATGAATAACAAGAAATAATAGAACTTCTGAGGGTCATAAGACCTTGAACTATGTCCTAGGTTGTCAAGTGTTTATACTTGAAACCTTTAACAGTCATAAGACTATGAACTCTTCTTCTCGTACTTAGGGGGATCAGCCCTTAGTACCATACTGTGCACAATATCTTAACGCTAAAGCATAAGTAATTCCCTATACAGGGTTGTTCATCTCAGTTTGATTTTAGAGTCCGCACAAAGGAAGTTTGGTTTGGATAATTCATCAAGGGTTCTAAAATTTAGAATGCTCATCAACTATGGACTAGTCGAATCATTAAGGGCTCGCTAGTCTAAAAAAGTTTAACAGTATCTGATAATTTAAAATTGAATAGCAATCTCAAAAGGTATACAATAGAATAATTATTGTATAACAGAATCATACTTTGAAAGATTAATACACTTTAATATAATAAAATGGGCTTGATCAATAATAATGAGAATTTGCTAGAAGTAAAGAGACAACTTATAAGTTCATATTAAGATAACGAGTAGGGTTAGAAAACTTGCCTCGTGCGTAGATTACACGTTAATTATATTCGTTCCTTGCTTTAAATCCTACATATCATTTACGTTCACAATACTAGTCAATTATAACGTACTAATCATCACACGTTCGTTCTTTTTGTCTAACTTGAGTTCATGACTATACTTAGTCAAATTACTACACTCATTGTCACAATTAACACATCATGAACAATAAGCTAACTATGCATTTAATCATTCAATTCATACATAAATGTGTTATTGACATGTTAAGAATTTATTTTAACACCTCATTATATGTCTAACATGTTTTTATGATCATTAGATTAAGTTACTAACACATTGCTAGACTTGAGCATTTAAAAAGTCATTTTAGGACCATTCTGCTAAGTGGCGTTGCGGCGCCACTTCTAGGCTTATTCTTGGCGCTGCGGCGTGGTCTTTGGAACTGCGGTGCGAGTCTTAAAGCATGGAGTTGGTGCCATACGCGAGACTCAGATTCGGATTCTCGCAATTCGCAAAAAAAATTGCGAACTTGGCCAAAAAACTCCAATCAACTTATTTTTACACGAATTTAGACATACCCAAACATTGTAATACACAATTAACTAATATTGAACCCTTCTAGCATGATTTTAACAAGTTAAAACACATAATTACAGAATTAAAACATGCAAATTTCACTGTTCTTTATGTTCTTGAAGGTTTTGAACATAAAACATGAAAATTAACACCATAGATTCATTATAACACCAAATCCATCCATTTAAGTTTTGTTTTCTTCGTCTTAGCATGCATAATCATATACAAGTGTGAATTTTACAAAATAATTTATGTTTGACATATTAATTTTACGTATAAGGGTCATATGGCCATATTTTATACTCTGCAATTTTTGAAACAACAACATACGTTATAATATTATGAAATTGATGATATGGAATCATCTAATACATAGGAAAACACATTAAAAAAACATCTTAACACATATGTGCACATAATCTTTATTCTTTCCAATTTACAAAGACTTTATAGAAAACTTGAAAGCCATATTTATAAAAAAAACATTAATAACGTAAATCAACCGGGTTGAAGAAATTACCCAAAGCGTAGATGAGTAGAATTGAAACCCTTCTCAATTAATTCTTCAATCACACAACTCACAATCTCCCTCAACAATTTCTCAAACTCTCTCCGTTATGCTTTTCCAGACATATAAAATAAAAGAAATAAGACGTATATAATGAAAGTGGACTGACGCGTTATGGAGGTCAGTTACCCATCATTGGTTAACTGCCCTCAACCTCCACTAATGCCATGTTTGGCTAGCCTTAAAAGGCTATACCCATTTAATTTAATTAACTTTTATAATATATTTTAAATCATGTCACATCCAATTAGATAATAAATCAAACATCTAGTTTAAATAAAATAATTCCTCATTAATTCACAGTCACATAATTAAATTTCTCATTTATTAATAATGTCAAATTATTAAATCTCTAATTAATTATTAAATTAATTAAAATACTATTAGGCTTATTAAATTTTTCTTTTACTACAATAAGCTCACATAATTACATAAAAATTCTCCACATTAATTTAATAAATATAACACATAATTAAATTAATCTACAACAATTTCATCAATTAATTATTTAATCTAATAATTAATTCATCAAAAAATATTTATTTAATCCAATAAATATTAAAATTAAATTACAAAATCTCGGTTGTCACATCTTTCCCCTCTTAAAAGGATTCTGTCCTCAGAATCACAACTCAAAAAATTCGTCCCGTTATATTCTCCCCCCATTACAAAGATTCTGTCCCCAGAATCGCTTATAATAATCTTAATAATCTAAGTAAATAAATGAGGATAATTCTTCATCATATTCTCTTCGAGTTCCCACGTAGCTTTTTCAGCGTTGTGGTTCCTCCAAATTACCTTAACAGAAGGTATTACTTTATTCCTTAGAACTTTCTCTTTTCAGTCGACAATCTGAACAGGAATTTCTTAGTAAGATAAGCCTTTGTCAAAATGTAGGGGTTCATATTCAATCACGTGTTTGTAATCGGGTTTGTAGGGTCATAGGACTGAGACATGGAAAACGTTGTGGACATTCTCTAGAGCTGGAGATAAGGCTACCTCATAAGCAACTTCTCCGACCCTTCGCAGAACTTCAAAGGGTCCAATGAATCTTGGACTCAATTTCCCATTCTTTTTGAACCTGATCTTTCCCTTCCAGGGAGAGACCTTTAAAAACACATAACTACCCGAGTCGAATTTAACATTTTTATGGTGTGGATCGACGTATTTCTTTTGTCTATCTTGAGCTACTATCAATCTTGTTCGGATCACTTTGACTATTTCTGCTGTTTGTTGTACCAATTCTAGGCCTAGTAATTGTCTCTCACTAACTTCATCCCAGTATAGCAGAGTTCTGCACTTTCTGCTATATAACACTTCATAGGGTGGCATGCCAATACTAGCGTGGTAACTGTTGTTGTAGTCGAACTCTATGAGCGGTAGATGATCATCCCAATTTCCTTTAAAGTCCATTATAAAAGCTCTTAACATGTCTTCTAATGTCTGAATTGTTCTTTCACTTTGTCCATCTGTCTGAGGGTGATATGACGTGCTCATTCGCAACTGTGTACCCATGCATTCTTGTAGACGTTTCCAGAAGTTTGACGTAAAGCGCGGATCTCTATCAGAAACAATTGACACCGGACTCCGTGCCTTAAAACAATCTCTTTCACATATAACCTTGCCAACTGATCTAAGTTGAATCTAATTTTGATCGGAACGAAGTGTGCGGATTTCGTCAATCGGTCAACAATAACACATACTGTGTCGTAGCTTTTCTAAGTTGTCGGTAGGCCAACCACAAAATCCATCGTAATATGTTCCCATTTCCATTCTGGAATCTCTAAAGGTTGTAGTAACCCACTCGGCCTCTGATATTCTGCTTTCACTTTCTGACATGTCAGACACTTGGCAACACATTCTGCAACCTCTCGTTTCAATTTTGGCCACCAGAAATGTTGTCGAAGATCTTGGTACATCTTGGTACTACCAGGGTGAATCGAATATCTAGTGTTATGAGCCTCGTTCAAAATTTCTTCCTTAATCTCTGGTACTGGCGGTACCCAAATTCTACTCTCAAATCTCAGTATTCCTTCCAAATCCATCTTGAATCTTGATTCGGTTCCTTCGGATATCTTCTTTTTCATCATTTTACATTCATCATTGTGAAGTTGAGCCTCCTTAACCTTGTCTAATAGAGTTGTACCAGATTGCATCTGAAAACAACTCCTCATCAATCTCCATAGGACACTTCACTTCCAATTTTAGCTTTTTCATTGCTGAAATTAACTCCTCCTGTTTTGTCAACATCATCAATTTCTCCTTACCCTTTCTACTTAAGGCTTCAGCAACCACATTTTCCTTACCCGGATGGTATAGAATCTCACAATCGTAGTCTTTAATTAACTCCAACCACCTTCTTTGGCACATATTGAAGTCTTTCTGTGTAAAAATATATTTCAGACTTTTGTGGTCTGTATATACTTCACACTTCTCCCCATAGAGATAGTGCCTCCAGATTTTCAAAACAAAAACCACAGCAGCTAACTCCATGTTATGGGTCGGATACCCTTCTCATAATCTTTCAGTTGTTGTGACGCGTACGCAATGACTCTGCCATTTTGCATAAGCACACATCCAAGTCCTTTGTGCGACGCGTCACTATATACCACAAAATTTCCTGTATCACCTGGAAGAGATAACACATGTGCTGTACTCAACCTCTTCTTTAAGTCTTAAAAGTTTTCCTCACACTTCTCCATCCCAACAAATTTCACCGATATTTTAGTCAAATTTGTCAACGGAGTTGCGATTTTGGCAAAATCCTGAATGAATCTTCTATAATAACCTGCCAATCCAAGAAAACTTTTTACTTCTGACAGCGTCTTCGGCTGATCCCAGTTAATCACAGCTTCGACTTTGGAGGGATCCACCGAAATTCCGTCCCTATCGATCACATGTCCTAGAAATTGTATTCTTTCAATCCAAAATTCACATTTCAAAAATTTGGCATACAACTTCTCCCTTCTCAATGTCTCTAATGTCGCCCTTAAATGCTCTTCGTGTTCTTCCTTGGTTTTTGAATATACCAAAATATCATCTATAAATACCGCTATGAATTTGTCCAAAAACGGCTTGAACACTCCATTCATTAAGCCCATAAATGCTGCACGAGCATTTGTTAGACCAAATGACATTACTAAAAATTTGTAGTGACCATATCATGTTCTGAACGCTATCTTCGGTACATCCTCTGGCCTCACCTTCAGTTGATGATAACCACTCCTCAAGTCTATCTTTGAAAAGTATCTTGCTCCCTTTAACTGATCGAACAGGCCGTTGATTCGCGGTAATGGATACCTATTCTTTATCGTGACCTTATTAAGTTCTCTATAGTCGATGCAGAGCCACATTGTCCAATCCTTCTTTTTCACAAATAAAATTGGCGCTCCCCACGGTGATACGCTTGGTTGGATATACCTCTTGTCCAATAATTCTTGTAGTTGGACCATCAGTTCTTTCATCTCTACTGGTGCCATTCGGTGCGGTGCCTTCGATATTGGAGCCGTTCTTAGAGCCAAATTAATCATGAATTCAACTGCTCTATCTGGAGGAAGTCCTGGCAAATCATCCAGAAATACGTCTACGAAATCTCTCACTACTAGTATCTCATCTATTTTTGGATTCTCTTTACGACTATCGACTATGTAGGCTAGATATTCTACATAGCCTTGCCTTAACAACCTTCTGGCCTGCATCATCGTCAGACAATTCGCTTGTCTAGGCGACTTGCTACCATAAAACGCAACCTTTGACGGAGTCATAAGGTTAATGTGCTTCTTCTGGCAGTCAATTACCGCCCCATAAATGGATAACCAGTCCATACCTAAAATAACATCGAATTCTCCAAATCGAATAGGAATAAGATCTACGTTCATGATATTACCCTTAATATCCACTCTATAGTTCTTATGCACGTACTTAACAGGGATTATTTCTCTATTTGCAATTTCTATGTTCATGGGGTATTCTAACTCGTCCTTAAGCAATTCTAAGTTCTTAGCAAAGTCATCGGATATAAATGAGCAAGTAGCACCCGAATCAAATAATACATAAGCATTAATTTTATTGATCGGAATGATACCTGACACCACATCGCGAGACGCATCTTGCATCTGTCTCTTATCATGTTGAATGTTACGGCGCATCGATCGGTTGGTTCTGATTGGTCTGCGATAGTCAGAGTGCTTCCACCGCTGTTTCCTCTATTCCCTCTTGATCCCGTCCCTCCTGATCCCTTCTTAGGACAATCCCTTGGAAGATGATCCCTTAAGCCATAAGTGAACCAGGCACCCTTCTTTGTATTAGGACAGTTAGGTGCTATGTGGCCTTCCTGACCACAATTGTAGCACACTCGTTTTCCCTTCATGCAAACTCCTAGATGAGTTTTCCCGCAGGTCGGGCACACTTCGATCTTCTTCTTTTTCACTCCTTGTTGACTTCCGACTGAAGAGTTATCAGACCACTTTCTCTTCTGATTATGGCTACCCCTCGTTCTACTCCCACCATTCTTACTAATTCCTTTATTCTCACTCTTTTTCTTCTTCTGATCCTGATTATATTTAGTTACCACATCGCTTCCACCCTCAACCAGTATGTCCTTCTCTAACACTCTAGCAAAAGTGTTCAATTGGAACATTGACACCTTACTATACAACCAGGGCTTCAATCCCTTCTCAAAACGTCTTGCCTTTCTCTCATCAGTATGCACTTGGTATGTGGCGAACCCAACTCGTTGAACCTTGCCGCATATCTGCTACGGACATACTCCCCTATTTCAACTCCAGAAACTGAACCTCCATTTGATTTTGCGAACTGGTCGGAAAATACATCTCAAAAAACATTTCCTTGAATCTCTCCCAAGTTATTACGCCTTCTCTTCCTCATACTTTGTTTACCTGCCACCAATAACTAGCTTCAAACTTCAGCATGAATGTTGCATACACGGTCTTCTGGTCTTCCCTTAGTCTAGCGACATCAAACACCTTCTCCATCTCCATAACAAAGGTTTGAGCCTCAATTGGGTTTATGGAACCTTTAAACTCTGGCGGTCCCACCGCCTTGAAATCCTTAAACGAGGTGTTTGGTGGAGCTTGTGGTTGATTGTTAATTACTCCGGCTAATAGGTTCACCAATTGCTGAACAGGGTTAGCATTGGCGTCGTTGTTATTCATTGGTTCTTCTTGAGTTTGCTAACGGTTTTGTCTCCTTCTAGGCGACATATTTCTGTTAAGAAAATATGCTTATTAGGTCTTTATTAAATCCCTTAAACATTTAAGGCTTAACTAAAATACTTAATCATAATTCACTTAACACGTCAATTCAAATAAACTCTGACATTTTCATTAAATTTAAAAAATTTAACATCATACGATAGTATCACTTCTATTTACATCAACTATCCTGAGATAAAGAATCTACAGGATTTAAAACATTAAATATTCCTTTGATTATAAACACATCGGAATTTACTTCTTTAACTACCAGATAGTTTTCACATAATTAAACTAATTCTATCACTTCCTGTTAAGGCGCTGCATAGCCTTGCCACGTTCCTCTTCCATGATGCGGGACATCGTTCTGCGATCTAGCATATAAGATGGTAATCCTTCAAAATGGATTGGGTATCTCATAACTCAATCCTGGGCCTCATCCATTGCATTTTGAAGTGTAGAGTACGTTTCCCCAAGCTTAGCCTTCTTTGCACAACAATCCTCTTCTGCAAGATCGGCACGACGTGACTCTCTTACCCAGTCCTCCTCTGCTATGGCCAGCCTTTCTGAGCTCTCTTTCAGATCCTTTCTTCAACTTTTCTATTTCTTCGGTCTTCTCCTCAGTTTGACCCTTCTCGTGAACCAAATCCCACTCCACGTTTCCTAAACGTGTGTGAAGAGTCACAATTTCCCCATCCTTCTACTCGATGGTAATCTTTGAATAATGACCCTCTCCTTGACTCTCCCGAATGTGTCTTGCAACTCTATGTTACGATCATAAAGCGCATCATACATCTCAGCATCAATGGAGTTCGGTGGGAACTCCTCTTCCTCCTCTTCTTCATCAGAATCCTCCTCTGGATCAGTCTCAGGCTCATGCTCCTGACCAACAACATTGATCAAAGGAGATGACTCTCTCTGTACCAACTGTTCCCTGACGACATGAATGTCTTGGGGCTCCTCCTCTGTAAGTACTCGGGGGTTCCTCCTCCCCAGCTCGACTAGCTCCTCTAACATCCGACATCCTGACAACAAAATTTTAAGTTTTAGTTACTAATCCGTGCTAGCGAACACATAATTTAACACATAAGCACATAAAGTCTTTTATTATCTTCAATGAATTAAGAAATTCATTTCTTAGAACTCGATAAGAGTTTACCACCACTATGTTCTCGATCTCCTACAAGGCTACTACCTAAGGTTGTTCCCCCACCTAAGGTTCATAACCTCTGACTTTGATACCAACACGTGACACCCCAAATCCGGTACTTCCATTTCCCACGAGGTTTTGGTGTTCATCATACAAATATCATCTATCTATCTACCCATAAATAAATGCAAACCATGCAATAGATAGAAATAATAAATAAATCTTCCCTTATACAGTTACATCAACTGCATAAAAATACAATCCCAGGTCACTCTAACCTTAAACATTTGTGAACAATCATAAACAATAACAAGTCTAAATAACATCAAGTCTGAAAATAAATACTTAAGAACAACAAATCTTCCCCATTTGTTAACCTTGCCCTTGCCTTTACTAGGAGAAGGCTCGTCTGATCTTTCGTTCTTAACTGCAGTGTTATTATTATGCAAGAGTGAGCACGATTGCCCACAAGTATAACAATGTAACAAATGAATAATAACATGCGAATAAATTAAAGGCTTCTAAAATAGGAAAACTCGGTTTTTGAATCAAGAATGAATAACAACAAACAAAAGAACTTCTGAGGGTCATAAGACCTTGAACTATGTCCTAGGTTGTCAAGTGTTTATACTTGAAACCTTTAACAGTCATAAGACTATGGACTCTTCTTCTCGTACTTAGGGGGATCAGCCCTTAGTACCATACTGTGCACAATATCTTAACGCTAAAGCATAAGTAATTCCCTATACAGGGTTGTTCATCTCAGTTTGATTTTAGAGTCCGCACCAAAGGAAGTTTGGTTTGGATAATTCATCAAGGGTTCTGAAATTTAGAACGCTCATCAACTATGGACTAATCGAATCATTAAGGGTTCGCTAGTCTAACAAAGTTCAACAGTATCTGATAATTTAAAATTGAATAGGAATCTCAAAAGGTATACAATAGAATAATTATTGTATAACAGAATCATACTTTGAAAGATTAATACACTTTAATATAATAAAATGGGCTTGATCAATAATAATGAGAATTTTCTCGATGTAAAAGACAACTTATAAGTTCATATTAAGATAACGAGTAGGGTTAGGAAACTTGCCTCGTGCGTAGATTACACGTTAATTATACTCATTCCTTGATTTAAATCCTACATATCATTTACATTCATAATACTAGTCAATTATAACTTACTAATCATCACACGTTCGTTCTTTTTGTCTAACTCGAGTTCATGACTATACTTAGTCAAATTACTACACTCATTGTCACAATTAACACGTCATGAACAATAAGCTAACTATGCATTTAATCATTCAATTCATACATAAATTTGTTATTGACATGTTAAGAATTTATTTTAACACCTCATTATATGTCTAGAATGTTTTTATGATCATTAGATTAAGTTACTAATACATTGCTAGACTTGAGCATTTAAAAAGTCATTTCTGGACCATTCGCGCTAAGTGGTATGGCGCCACTTCTTCTAGCTTATTCTTGGCTGCTATGGCCTTGTATGGTGGTGTGTGGCGTGGCGGTCTTTGGCGCCACTATGATGCGAGTCTTAAAGCATGGAGTTGGTGCCGCGGCGCGAGACTCCAGATTCAGTTCTGCAATTCGCGAAAATTGCAGAACATGGCCAAAAAACTCCAATCAACTTATTTTTACACGAATTTAGACATACCCAAATATTGTAATATACAATTAACTAATATTGAACCCTTCTAGCATGATTTTAACAAGTTAAAACACATAATTACAGAATTAAAACACATAAATTTCACTGTTCTTGAAGGTGTTGAACATAAAACATAAAAAATTAACACTACGGATTCATTATAACACCAAATCCATTCATTCAAGTTTTGTTTTCTTCGTCTTAGCATGCATAATCATATACAAGTGTGAATTTTACAAAAAAATTTATGCTTGACATATTAATTTTACGTGTAAGGGCCATATTATATTCTATACTCTGCAATTTTTGAAACAACAACATACGTTATAATATTATGAAATTGATGATATGGAACCATCTAATACATAGGAAAACACATTAAAACAACATCTTAACACATATGTGCACATAATCTTTACTCTTTCCAATTTACAAAGACTTTATAGAAAACTTGAAAGCTATATTTATAAAAAAAAACTTTAATAACGTAAATAAACTGGGTTGAAGAAATTACCCAAAGCGTAGATGAGTAGAATTAAAACCCTTCTCAATTAATTCTTCAATCACACAACTCACAATCTCCCTCAACAATTTCTCAAACTCACTATGTGATGCTTTGTCAGACTTAGAAAATAAAAGACATGAGACGTATATAATGAAAGTGGACTGACGCGTTGTGGAGGTCAGTTACCCATCATGGGTTAACTGCCCTCAATCTCCACTAATGCCATGTTTGGCTAGCCTTAAAAGGCTATACCCATTTAATTTAATTAACTTTTATAATATAGTTTAAATCATGTCACATCCAATTAGATAATAAATCAAACATCTAGTTTAAATAAAATAATTCCTCATTAATTCACATAGTCACATAATTAAATTTCTCATTTATTAATAATGACAAATTATTAAATCTCTAATTAATTATTAAATTAATTAAAATACTATTAAGCTTATTAAATATTTCTTTTACTACAATAAGCTCACATAATTACATACTTGAATAATAAAATTCTCCACATTAATTTAATAAATATAACACATATAATTAAATTAATATAGCATAATTTCATCAATTAATTATTTAATCTAATAATTAATTCATCAAAAAATATTTATTTAATCCAATAAATATTAAAATTAAATTACAAAATCTCGGTTGTCACATATTAGCACACGATATTGATTATTGATGCTTACGTAAGAAGTCACTCAGTTATACTCAATTATTGCTACAGTAATTGATGCATCATATCTTTCATATTATTGATTTAATTATTGTCACAATATCATCTGCATAATATGTTATATTATTAAATCAATAATTGAGACATCAAAGTTATTCATATTATTATTTGCAATATTGACAATGTCTAGAAGTTCTGTCAATGAGTGGTTTGGTCACCTAATTGCGCGCCAATAAGGAGAAATCCTTATCGGAAAGGCCCCTCTTTCCTAGGAACGACCTGGTTGTTAAATATTGTGAGTTATAATATTAATGATGAATAAGTTCATGTTGATTAAAGATGAAATTGATAGTTCCATTGTGTTGGAATTATTAGTGTTAGTGAAAATCGACATTTATTTCGATAATAATTGATGTCTGGAGGTTATATTGACCAATCGGGTAATTAACTGGATAAATGAGCAATTAATTGCTATTAATTCACATGATTATAACTATTTGTTTAAATGCGTGTACTATTGAATCACATTCATTTACTATTAGGGGAGTTGGTGCAAGTTTGATAATACTTGCATGACTAAGTTAAAAATGGAGGTATAGATGAAGGTACTATACAATAAATAATTTTTTCACATATTTAGAACTATTGAGTCACATGATTTACTATTGATTCACATGATTTACTATTAGAGGAGGTGGTGAAAGTTTGATAATTCTTGCATGACTAAATTAAAAATGAAGAAAAGATGAAGGTATTATACTGTAATATTTTGAGCCGCAAAATGTGCAATTATGGAAACTATATTTTCCTATAAATAGAAGCTCATTCCTTCATTATTTTTCACCAATTCAGTAAAGCTATAGAGCAATTATTATAGAGAGAAATTATAGAGAGAAAGAAGAAGAGAAGTCTAATACCTCACTATTCCAGTATCCTGTTTCTTCTAAGGTAAGGGGTATTATTCTTTCGTATTCATGAAGAGAGTTATTTTCTTTCAATACCCGTAAGGGTTGTTATTCTATTCTTTATTATTATGTTGGAATAACCTGTCTATGCGAAGTACCACATACATGGTGAAATTCTTCTATTATTCCATTCTTTATTATTCTGTTGGAATAACCTGTCTATGCGGTCTATCGCATGCCTGGTGAATTATGTTGTTATTCCATTCTTTATTATTCTATTGGAATAACTTATCTGTGCGGATTACGCATGACCTGGTTCCATTCTTTATTATTCTGTTGGAATATCCTGTCTGTGCAGATTACGCATGACCTGGTTTCATTCTTTATTATTCTATTGGGAATAACCTGTCTGTGCGGTCTATTGCATGCCTGGTGAATTCTATTGTTATTCCATTCTTTATTATTTTGTTGGAATATCACATGCATGCATGGATTACGCATTTGACACGGTTCCATTCTTTATTATTCTGTTGGAATATCCTGTCTGTACGAATTACGCATGACCTAGTTCCATTTCTTATTATTATGTTGGGAATAACCTGTCTGTGTGGTCTATCGCAAGCATGGTGAAAGATCCTGCGTATTCATTCTTTATTAAATTATGGAAATGATCTGTCTACGTGGATTACCGCATGGCGGGTAAAAATCCATTTGCAGTTTCATACATTATATTATACTCGTCTGAGATATCATTTCTTTTGTACTCTTCATGAAATATCATTTTCTTTGGTATTTTTCTTTTACGAGTTACTATTCACGGGTTACTATTCACCCAGTTACTATTCTCTCTAGTATTATTCACTCGAGTATTCGGGGAACTTTTCATGCCGGAGTACTATTCACGAGTTACTATTCACGGGTTACTATTCACCCAATTACTATTCACCCGAATATTATTCACTTAGGTATTTGGAGTACTTTTCATGTCGGGTTACTATTCACGAGGTACTATTCTCAAGTACTATTCGCGGGGTACTATTTACCCGAAAAATATATTTCTTTTCTGTCCAAATTATTTTTGTACATGAATATTATTCTTAAAATTTACTCTACAAAGCAGTATCATGTTGACATTTTGGACGTTATTGATTTCTGGATAAATTAAATTATAAATCTTTAAAATTTATCCTTGAACTTGTTTTATTGAATTATTATGTCATTATCATCATCCTCATGCTTATATTGTGATTAAAGTCATCTTTGGCTTACGTGCATAGATGGACTTGGTATAATTATGACCAGGGATTATTTGGTATAATCATGACCATAATGTGACGAATGATGTGGTAAAAGTCCTCAATGGCCTGTAGTTCATTGATGGACAGTTGTTGGTATGATTATGACCAGGGATTATTCAGTATAATCATGACCATTGATGATTACATGAATATCCTTGGTCGTGGTGCATGGATGATTCGATTTTATTTATTAAGCTGAGTCTCAGCGATAAAGTTGATGAAAAACTTTTTAAATCATAGAAGATAGTAGATTTTATACTCTACTTGACTCTTCTAATGGATTGCTTATTTCCGCTGCAGTTGTTGATCTAAAACTTGTTGTCTATTGTATTCTATCAGTTGTTATACTGTTGAAGGCTAAGGATAATTTATTCTGCATCATCTTAGTCATAATATTTCTTACTGGGCTAGTTGAGCTCACCCTTTTCTTTTATTGTTCTCTTCAGGAAATGAGAACATAACTGGTACGAGTCGGGAAATGGAGTGATGGTCCAGGATAAGTGGCTTTAGTAGTCCTCATTATTCTGTGAAATAGTGTGATAATAATTGTAATGAGGACTCCATTGAGATTGGATATTGTCTAGAAGGCAATATTCTTGTTTAAACTCTCAGCTATGTTTTGTCGTATTGTACACGACAGTTGTATAATTAAGTTGTATTTGGATTTCTGTACCATATATATATCTGGCGACCCAAGATGGGTGATGTATAACTGTTTTGGGGGCGTCACAGTTGGTATCAAAGCTTAGGGATATGATCCTTGTCTCACATCACTAGGAGGGGAGAGACGGGGAATTCCTTCGCTAGTATGACCTACCTAAGTTTATTTGGTATTTAATTGGTCGGTCAGAGTATAGGGATAATATGTGATATATCAATTAACCCTTGTTTTGTGACAGTGTTTAAAAATGGCATCTGAAAATGTTGAGATCGGCAATGAAACACATGAGACCGTTGAGTCACCAACGATCAATACCCAGGATAATGTGAAACAGGAAGACAATAATCCTCAAGTAAATAACAACACTGATCAAATGATGAACGATGGGATGTTCAGAGGCTTTATGCAATTCATGCAACATCATGTAAGAGAGACTCCTGTTCAAAATATAGGTGGAAATAATTGCAACCCACGGTCGGTCACCGCTAAGCAGTTCAAGGAGCTGGGACCGCTGGAGTTTTTGGGAAAGCCAGAACCACTTAAGGCGGAGACGTGGATAAAGCAGATCACCAAGATATTTGATGTCTTGGAATGCTCCGAGGAGCAAAAGGTTCCCTTCGCCACATTTATGTTGCGTGAAGAGGACGATTACTGGTGGGAATCTGTAAAACGTACCCAGCCTGACGCACTCAAGATGTCTTGGGAGAAGTTCCAAGAGTTGTTCAATGACAAGTACTTTCCTGAAAGTATTCGTCACATGAAGGAGGTGGAGTTTATCAAGTTGGAGCAAAACAATATGACCGTGTCGCAATACGAGGCTAAGTTTGCGGAGTTATCCCGGTTTGCATCCCATTTGATCGATAATGAGGAGCGAATGACGCGAATGTTTCTAAGAGGTTTGAAACCCGATATACATCAATACCTCATTTCTCACAAACTTTGTTTATATTCAGATGTTGTGAATAGGGCTCAGTTATTGGAGCGCGATAATGAGTCAGCACAACCAAAAGGTAACAACCAACAACACGATAATAATCGTACCGGTGGCAACGGCCATCGGAACAATGATAACCATCGTGGGAGAAAATATCATGCCAAGAATGGTAACTGTTAACGCCAAGATCTTTCGTCACGTCCCAATCACCTAAAACGTCCTGATCCTGCAACGTAAACACAATAAACACCACAAGCTTGACGGCGGGCCGGCTTCGGGGATAGCTCAAAGCGTGAGAATCGATGTGAATTCACAAGGTTTATCGAAAACGGAGGCTATATCGCCTAGTGTATTGATATCAAGAGATAATAATAATTCTCTGTGAATCATCTGATTATAATTGAAGAAGTGTATGAGTACATACCTCTTGGTGGAGACTTCCTCGCCAAGTTATACCCTCCTTGCCTGAATTACCGTGACACCCACTACTACCTGACACATTCCCTTTACCCGATGGGTTCTGCGCCGTACCGCATGTAGTTTGTTCACCGCTTTTGATCCTTCGTTTTACCACCAATCGATTACAATCCCATCCACATTAATGCATGGCAGGTTCTTTAGTCAACCGACATGCTTTTTCATCATTACAGGTCAAAGATTGTAGATATTTAAAATGTCTAAATGATTGATCCATTGACCCGACCCGGTCTCATAAGTTTTGAAATGAAAATGATATGATGATTGGGCTTAATGATTTTAATAATTCAATAATAGAGGCCCAATAGAATAAAAAGAATAAGCCCAATACACTCGGCCCAAATAGATAAAATATCACGACCCAACATTGCCCCCTAGTTTTTTGTTGAACAGAATGTTTAATAGAAAACTATAAATAATCCATGATATTTTACTGAGAATCAATAAATGACAGGGTATAATTAAAAACGTACCCATTTATTGTCCATGAAATGAAATGAAAGGAAGTTAAGGGCCCAATTCAAAAAGACTCTATCCATTAAGTATCGTGATCCAAACCGGACGCTTCCCATTCAAATTCCAAATTATTACTAGCATTTAATGCACCCGCTTGAACACGTGGTAAAATCACAAGATAAAAGGATAACTTTACTAAATTTGGCAGCTTTTACTGTTTCATTTGAAATTGAGCGCCTTTCTAAAATTTCTGATCTCTTTCTCTCTGCAAATCGTCACAAATGGCTTCTCAAAACCCTGAACAGAGTTCTCCCATACTTGTAACACCCATCACTGTGGTTCCCCCAAACCCTAATCTTCATGAAGGGACTTCAGGTACGAATCCCAAACAGAGAACCCAGAAAACCCCCTCTGACTATTATAGGAGTACGGAGCGATTCTCGCATGCTAACACTCCTTCTATCATAACTGAAGCTGAACTGAAGAGGGTTCGAACTCGGTTCCATATTCCAGATACCCATGTCTTTGTGGTACCCAGATCCGGTGAGAAAATGTACCAACTACTCAAGGATGGACTACCGCATCGGTGACTTTATGGAGAAGGGGTTCGCTTTCCTCCACGCTTTTCATAGTGACCCTACTGGGGTTTTTGGGTGTAGGATTTTCACAACTGGTGCCGAACTCCTACATCCATATTCTGGCCTTCGTGGCCTTCTGTCATGAACTGGGCGTCGAGCCCTCACTGGACTTCTTCTTCACTGTCTACAAGATAGTGCAATCCAGGGAGAAGGGGTTCAAGGCCCTCAGCAAACATTCTCCGAAGTCTGGAGAGAAATTTGACAGACGTTCACTGGTGAATACCCCTTCAAGTAATAGGGGATGGCATGAAAAATGGTTCTTCGTCAAAGGCCCTGAAATCTCTTCTCTTCCGAACTGGGCAACTGATGAAAAAATATCTGCTGACTTCGGAGATGTTTCTGAAGAACGAGAAGTGGAGATGATGGAGCTATTTGACAACTTCCCGAAGGAGGAGTGGAAATACGGACTCCTCTCGAAGCAAGCATGGTTGTATGACCATAAACGTAAGTACCAGCTTATTTCAAATATATATATTTTTTGAAAATATTCCATAAAATATAATTATAACATGGAATTGTTTGATTTGTGCAGTGTCTTTGATCAGACCGAGCTCTGTAGAAATAAAGGAACTCGAAGATTTTTTATCTGGTAAGTCTTCGGAAGCAATTGAGGCTACACCAACTGAAGCTACCCCCGAAGTAGATCCAACGCCAGAAATTCACACGGATGAATTTCAACCAGAAGAAACAGAGGCCGAAGAGATTTTCATACCAGAAGAGAATCTTCACCCTCGACAAAAGAGGAGGGCTACCAGAAAACCAAGGTCAGTCCCTCTAGTAAATCCTCCCGAACCTATACCAGAAACAGAACCAACCCCCAAAACCATTCCTCGATCAGGCGGCTTACTTGATCGTCCTGATCGAAGGAGTATACTTAGGACTAAAAAACTAAAAACAAAAATAACCCCATTAATCGCCAAGAACTCGGGGTTTCTCGTCTTTTCATCATTCCTCCTTCGTGCCCCCCCCAGAGAAATACAGATCAAGAGGACGGTGATCAGACGAAGGGATTCCAACGTTATCCGTAAAAAGGAAACGCACTCGAGAGCCATCCAAGTTTCGTGATCCGCTTCAACACCCAAAGAACCCAATTCAAACAAATCTCCCATAATCGAAAACCGTTCATGTTGACCCTACACCCCCGAGCGACCTACTCTTTTCTCCCCGAAAAGCCGAGACCTTCTCCCGAACGGCCTTTGGTCCTTCGTGTCAAGGTTATCATGCCAAAGCCGTGGGATCTCTCCACCGTGGCTCAGGTTCAATGCCAACTTTCCTTTCGACCTCTTTGGAGCTTTCGTTCGACACAATCGACGATCACCGGCTCAAATGATCACACTGACGGAAATCTTCTCGACGAGGGTATGAGTTATTTGGCCAAGGTAAACAATAATGACTTCTTCCTCTACATCTTTATTTTCCTTCGAGCATTTTAGAATTTGACTTGAGTACTTTGAAAATGTGCGAAGTTAATCGTCGCTTTTTGGACGATCGCGTCCGAGACACATAAATGGAGAGGCCGAGGAAGATTTCATGCGCCAAGAAATAAACATGTTGAAATCGACCTTGGACCGAGAAAATTTGGTCGTGAAGATGCTTTTCATACCATCAACGGTCTTCGATAGAATCGGATCGGGCCAAGATGGATTTGAAGACATCCGATGACGAATCGAGGGCCATATGAGGATGAGTTGGTCGCGATCCAAGCCGACCAACAAACCCTAACCAATCTCGAATCTTTGGTTTGGTTGAAGAGAACCTACTTCTGAAGGCGAAAAATGAGGAGTTCTCTTCAGCCAACCGAAGCCTAGTCCTACAACTTGGTGAAGCTGAGACGAAAATTCAGGATGAAGCTCGAAGGCATAAGGCCAAGCGTCGCCACAAGCTTCGCCATAAGATAAAAAAGACTTGAGGGACGAGGCCCCCTGCTCGATCAAGAGCTTCAAAAATGATTCAGTGCAGTATAGGGACTCGGATGAAATTAATGTCGAGATCATGAAGGTCTATTCGGAGGATATGAGGAGGGCTTCGGGAACGAGGAAAGAGAAGCTATCACCGCTTCGATTAGACCCAAGACCGCTTCAATTCGATGATGAAGGCGGTGCCTGAATATATATCATGTTTTTGATTCTATGTAAATATTTAACTTTTATGTTCATGTAATTAATCGACTTAAATGAAATGAACATTTTATGCTTATTGATAAATCTTTAATCGTCTTGATTATAACTTCGTCCGATCGGTTTCTTGTCAATAATTTAGTATCGATAAGATGAACTATTGAATTAGATATGGCATATAACAGCTTAACTCATGCAATGAAGTGAGTTGAATTTTACAGATGTGATTCAAGTTAATCGAACTAATGAACCGAACTCAACACTTAAACAAAATAAATAACTTATACTCATCGGTACCGAAGAGTAAGATCAGTCATATGTGAAGTAAATTTAGACAACAAACAGATAAGAACCAAGACATAAGGATTAATAATGACCATTGACTTACCACCCTGATAAGATCAATATAGGACCAAAAGGACTTGGGGCTACCATCGAATGGCCAGCGAGTCCTACCATACCTCCTTACACCATCGGACCAATAGTGACCATTGACTTACCACCCTGATAAGATCAATATAGGACCAAAAGGACCTGGGGCTACCATCGGATGGCCACGAGTCCTACCATACCTCCTTACAGTCCTACCATACCTCCTTACCACCAAGATCAATAGTGACATCGAATTGACTACCATACCTCCCACCATCGATAAGATCAATATAGGACAATAAAGGACCAAAAGGGCTACCATCGAATGGCCAGCCGAGTCCTACCATACCTCCTTACACCATCGGACCAATAAGACCCGGTGATAATTTGTAGAAAAGTGATCTTTTATTGATATTAAACCACTAAAGGATAATTTGTAGAAAAGGATCTGTTATTGATATTCGATAAACCCGACTTGAACTTTATTGAAAATACTTCCGAAGTCTGCCAGCATGCCATGTATTCTTGATCTCGGAACCATCAAGTGCCTTTAATCGATAAGTACCGGGCTTTGGTACTTCGATCACTTCATATGGCCCTTCCCAATTCGGCATTAGCTTTCCCGTATTCTGAGGTGTAGAAGCTTCGGCTTCTCTGAGAACGAAGTCTCCTACTTCGAATCTACGAAGTTTGACACCCTTGTTATAATGTTTGGCCACCCTTCGTTGATAAGCAGCCAATTTGATTAAAGCTTCCTCTCTGACTTCGTCTAGTAGGTCCAAGTTAGTCTTCAGTCCTTTATCGTTGTAGATTTCTTTGAATTGACTCACCCGAAGACTTGGAGATCCGATCTCGATCGACTAAGGCATCGCACTATAGCCAATCGGAAGGGTGAATCCTCAGTAGTAGTCCTCACAGTAGTTTCAGATGCCCACAAAGACGCCAAGAATTCTTTCCGCCATCTTCCTTAGCTTCATCCAATCTACGCTTTATTCCATTCAACAAGCGCTCGTTGGTCACCTCAACTTGCCCATTCGACCGTGGATGAGCCACGTAAGTCTTCTTGTCTTGAATCCCAAATCGCTCAAAAATTCTTCAAATTTTGAACCCACGAATCAAGCGCCCATTGTCCGATATCAATACTTTAGGGATCCCGGTTAAACACCACCGACTCCTTTACAAACTTTAAGCACTCTGCTCACATTATCGATCAAGTGGTTTCGCTCTACCCATTTAGTCATATAATCAATAAGAATTCATGATTTAAGCTAACCCGACCTTTTTAGTTTTAGGTAACGGTCCCAATATATCCACCCCCGCATAAATGAAGGGTATAGGAGATAGAATCGAATATAACTCTTTCCGGTGGTCGATGGGACCGGACTATTGAGTTGGCATTTTTCACATTTCTTGACGTACTCTGTAGCTTCTTTGAAAATTGTCGGCCAATAGTAACCTTGTCGAAGTACTTTATGTGCCAAAGACTTGGCAGCCATATGATCACCGCAAATCCCTTCATGAACTTCCCGAAGAGCATACTCGGCTTCGGACGGAACCAAACATTTTAATAATGGTGAGGAAAATGCCAATCGATAAAGATCCCCATCGATAAGACTGAAATTAGTACTCTTGTACTTGATCTTTCTTTCACAAAGATCTCGATCCGGGGAGGACGCCATCTGCCAGATACTCGATGTAGGGGGTCATCCAACAGTTTGTTCGTTCGATGCACATCACTGTTTCATGTTGAACACTCGGCTGCTGCAAAATTTCCAAATACACCGATCCATGAAAGACATCTGCATCCGTAGTGGCCAATTTCGACAAAGCATCAGCAGTAGAATTATCGTTGCGCTCTATACCCTGAAACTCGTACGAAGCAAAAAATTGAAGTTGGTTTCTTAACTCCGCCAGATATTTGATCATTCGTGTTCCCCGAGCTTCATAATCTCCCGACAGCTGTTTAACGACCAACTGAGAATCACTATAAATGATCAACTGTTGGACTTCGAGACTCTTCGCTAATCGGACACCTGCTAACATCGCTTCAGACTTTCAAATTTCATTATTCGTTGTTTTAAACCCGAACTCGATAGCTCTTGAACCTTAAATCCTCCCGGACTTATTAGAATAATTCTCGCCCACTAATACCATCGTAGAGGATCCATCTCGCATACAACGCCCACGCTTCGACTCTGCCGAGTAACGACCATCGCTTCGATCGTAAGATTCAAACTTCCAAGAATTTCAGATTCGCCCGGTGAATGAACATTCTACCATAAAGTCAGCCAAGGCTTGGCCTTTGATGGCAATTCGGGGATGATACTCGATAAAAAAAATCGACAATTCCATAGTCCATGCCGCTAATCTACCCGAGACCTCCGGCTTGCTCATCACCTTCTTCAATGGTCGATCCGTAGACGCGATCAGAGTCGACTTTTGAAAATATCGCCAAGCTTTCTACCGCAATTATTAAAGCAAAGGCAAATTTCTCAATGTTAGGATACCGGTTTCAAAGATCTCGTAGGACGGGTCGATGTAATAAACCGGATGTCGCTTCCCACCGATCTCCCGAATCAAAATCGCTCCAATCGCTAAAGAAATGGCCGCAAGGTACAAATATAAAGTCTCATTGGGGACAAAGCTTGACCAATAAAGGAGCCAAGATGATACGCTTTTATACTTTGGAAAGCATCTTCACACTTGAAGTCCACCGGAATGTCTTCGCATTCTTCTGGCCCCTTCAATGTATCAAAGAAAGGAAGACATCTTTTTCGCAGATTTGGCGACGAACCTCCTTAAAGCCGTTAATCTACTACCGAATGACGTCGAACGCCTTTGAATGACCGAGGAGTCTTCATGTCGAGGATGGCCTGGATCTTCTCTGGATTGGCTTCGATGCCCCTTTGACTGACCAGATAACCCAGGAATTTTCCAGCACCAAGGCCGAAAGTACATTTGGTCGGGTTGAGTCGCAGTTGTTGATGACGAATAGTTTGAAAACATTCCTCTAGATCGTCCAAATGTTTTTGAATTTGCATACTCTTCACAATCATATCATCTACATAAACCTCCATGTTCCTTCCCAAATTGCCTATGAATATAAAGTTCATCATCCTCCGATAGGTAGCTCCAAAGATTAATGAGGCCAAAAGTCATTTTTTTTGTACGATACACCGAATCTGTGTAATGAATGTCGCTTTTTGGAATGTCTTCTTTGCACATGGATATTTGATGATAACCTGAAAAAGCATCCATAAAGCTCAATAATGCATACCCCGAAGTGGCATCGATGAGCTGATCGATATGGGGCAGAGGATAAAAGTCCTTCGGACAGGCTTTGTTAAGGTCGGTGTAGTCGATGCAAACCCGCCACTTTCCATTATGCTTCTGCACCAATACTACATTTGCTATCCACTCCGGGTAATCAATCTCGTAGATGAAGTCAGCAGCCAGCAATTTTGCAACCTCTTCATCGATGATTTTTGACGCTCGAGCAAATATCCGCCTCTTCCGACGAATCGCTTCTTCAAGGATCTATCTCCGCTTTATGCTCAAAGAACCTTCCGCTAACTCTGTGCATGTCTTGTGGTTCCCATGCAAAAATATCGACATAGCATCGTAAGAGTTCCATAAGATTCGTTCAAGAGGTTACGTAAGCCCGAACCAATCTTCACCGTCTTGTCCGGCTTCGACGACCAACTCAATTTCTCCGCTCTCCCCAATGGGGATTACCAATGATTCGAATCGCTTCTCGGTGAAGGGTTCGATTTCAATTGCCATCGTCTTTCTTTGTTTACTAACCCCATTCCGATGAAATGACGTAATTCGATAACATCTCCTGCCAGATCCAAGTCACCCATCACCTCTCCTACTCCGCAGGTGTCTTTGGGGAACTTGATTTTGAAATGTGGGATGGAAGTTACAACTCAAGAGTCGCCAACGAGGTCTTCCCAAAATGGCGCCAGAAAGTAGAATCCACATGCACAACATAAAATTTACAAGTTATCTCCACTTGTCGTGGGCCGCGT
Source organism: Panax quinquefolius (assembly GCA_020205615.1). Classification (NCBI taxonomy): domain Eukaryota; kingdom Viridiplantae; phylum Streptophyta; class Magnoliopsida; order Apiales; family Araliaceae; genus Panax; species Panax quinquefolius. The sequence goes on from CM035153.1 coordinate 104,742,770, forward strand.
CAAGATGACAGGAGTTCAATAGGTTTAGCCACTTTGACAGGATCGCTTCAAACCATATAGAGGAGCCTCCCGTCCGACCTCCATTTTTTGTGCTCATCGAGATGCATTCTTTGATAAGCATGGGCATAAAGAATGTCCACCAAGATCCGTTGTCTATCATCATGCGTTTCACATCCATCGAGCCCACTTCAGGCTTTGTGATCACCAATGCTCCTTCATGCGGTTCAATGGGCTCAAGGATAATCCGTGATCCGTAAATGAAATAACAGTTCTCGAAAAGGCCTCGTCAACCTTGAGAGTAAAGCATTTGCTATCGACATAATCGAATCAAGATAAGACCTCCTCTTCTTCCCTACTAATTTCCCAACAGATCCACCGGTTATTACATCAACGACTTGCCTTGGCGGTGGTGGAACATTTTGAACAGTGGTACTTGAACCTGTTTGAATTGTAAGACGATTGATAAACTCGTTGATTTTGACGGTCTTTTTCTCACCACATATTGAATCAAGAAGCCACTTTTAATCTTGTTTTCCACAAAATCCTTTAAATTACAACATTCATTAGTGTCATGACCAGCAGCTTGATGATAACCACAATATTTGCGAGGGTTGCCATGTCCCGTTTTGTAATTATCACGAGGTGGTTCAAAGAAAGGCTGGTTTCGGATCTGATCCAAAATTATCGACCTCTCTGTATTCAACTGGGTATAAACCTTATTAACCTTCGGGGTGGGAACAGTGCACGATCGCCGCCTCTTGTCGCCCACGAAGTTATCAGATTTCTTCGAACTACCTTCTGCCCTTTGGTTATATCCTCCCCCTTTTCTCTGATCAACATCGGTCTTGGGAACCTCTACCTCCTTTGATTGGCTCAAAGAAGGATTCTTCAGACTATTCATAGCCTCTTCCACAACAATATAGCCTTCTGCCTTGTCAAAGGCTTCTGCTAGGCTCTTCGGATGGTGAAACATCAATTTCTTTACCAATTTCTCCGATTTAACCAGATCCAGCCCATTCTGGAATAATCCAACAGCTTGGAGATCATTAAGATCGGACACCTGTCCGACCGCTTCCCTAAACCTCTTTACATATTGGCCTAAAGATTCATTGGTGAATCCCGGACTTGTGCTAAAGAACCTGTAGGCTTCCCCCTTCTTCGGTTGCTTCCAAAACGAGCATGGAACTTATCACAAAGTTCAGTCCACGAGGAGATAGAATCCGATGGTAAAGTCCCCATCCACTGTCTAGCGTCTTTTCTCAAAGTAGTGACAAAAGTGTGACATTTAAAAAGATCAAGAAAGTCATAGTAATCCATTAGTCGGTCAAACGCCTGACTATGGTCATAAGGATCTCCTGACCCATCATAGCTCTCCATGCGAGGTAACTTTTTGGTAGCATCTGCTTTCTCCTTGAGAATATCAGAGGTAAAAGGGGATGCCTTCTTACCAGAAATATCTTTCACCTGTTGGACCTCAGACAATTGTTTTCAAGTTCTTTCAACTCTCTAACTGTAAAATCAACACCTTTCTGTTGTGATGAGATCTCCTTTTCATGGGCTTACACTAGGTTTTGGAATGGATCGACCCTTCCCCGCCGATCTTATCGCTTTTACGGGACTTCTTGATTTACTAGGTCGTAAAATTTCATCCTCATAATGAGAACGATTGTGACGGTATTCTCTTCTTGGGTTTCGGCATAATTTCTCTCGACCGCTTCTTCGCGTCTTTCATCGTCACGATGAATTGATCTAACAACTGTCCAATGCTTCTTCGAGGTCAAGCGTGCTCGCTTCCTCGATCTCCTCCTATCGTGAGAATGATCCCGGACACATGCATAGAATGTCCGGCTCCTTACCCTTCCGACGGGGTACCTCCTTATGCCTACTTCGTCCTTCGGAGTGAAAATGGCTAGATGCTTCGTCTCTCAACTCATTCACCCGAAGCATCTGTTCGGCTATATCTTCCCTTTGTCTTAACAGAACCTCCAAAGCCTTATCCGCTTCGTCCGCCATCCTTGCCAACTTGGTAGCTCGGTCCTCTTGACCACTTCGGCGATGAGTCCGGGCTGGTGAACCGCCTACCCGTTCCGGATTGGGATCACGCCCCTTATCAGCGTTGAAGACTAACTTTCGTCTGGCTCCACTATGGATCTTCGGACGAAGTTCTTCTGAATTGTTCTTAGAAGCCGTGCTCTCATGAGCACTTTTAGAAGGACCCAACCGATCCTTTACTGAGATACGAGGCAGTGATGAACTAAATGTACCATCCGCTGCCTTCCTTAAGTGTTCCATCTCTATTCCTCATCATCTTTTGAAGCAAATTTAAACAATTGTGATTGAAAAGAGCCCTCCTTCTAGCGCCAATGTTAACGCCAAGATCTTTCGTCACGTCCCAATCACCTAAAACGTCCTGATCCTGCAACGTAAACACAATAAACACCACAAGCTTCGACGGCGGTTCCGTCGGGGATAGCTCAGCGTGAGAATCAAGATGTGAATTCACAAGGTTTATCGAAAACGGAGGCTATATCGCCTTTAGTGTATTGATATCAAGAGATAATAATAATTCTCGTGAATCATCCGATTATAATTGAAGAAGTGTATGAGTACATACCTCTTGGTGGAGACTTCCTCGCCAAGTTATACCCTCCTTGCCTGAATTACCGTGACACCCACTACTACCTGACACATTCCCCTTTACCCGATGGGTTCTCGCCATTTGCATGTAGTTTGTTCACCGCTTTTGATCACTTTTTACCACCGTAATCGATTACAATCCCATCCACATTAATGCATGGGGTGTTCTTTAGTCAACCGACATGCTTTTTCATCATTACAGGTCAAAGATTGTAGATATTTAAAATGTCTAAATGATTGATCCATTGACCCGACCCGGTCTCATAAGTTTTGAAATGAAAATGATATGATGATTGGGCTTAATGATTTTAATAATTCAATAATAGAGGCCCAATAGAATAAAAAGAATAAGCCCAATACACTCGGCCCAAATAGATAAAATATCACGACCCAACAGTAACCATTTCGGTGGTAATCATGGCCAAGATAATAGGAGTGGAAATTTCAAGAAGAGAAGGTTCAATAATGATGGAAAGACAACAACACCAACACCCATTTTCAAGGAAGGAGAACGACCACCAAATATATGCTTCAAATGCGGATGGGAGGGACATATCAGTCCAAACTGCGTGATGCAGTCCAAAGCATGTTACAATTCTGGAAAAGAAGATCACCTAGCCCAATTTTGTCGTGCACCAAAGTCAAGTCCAGCTGGGACGGTGGCACCAAAGGCGGATACAGACAAAACAAAGTCGGTGGTTTTAGGACGAGCGTTTTTTGTGACTTCTCAAAAAGCGAGTGACCCGAACAAAGTTAGCACAGGTTAGTTAATTATAAATTATTGTAAAGTTTATACCTTATTAGATACCAGTTCTACCCATTCTTTTATCTCTCTTGCTTGCGCTCAACGTTTAAATTTAACTCCGGAGAAATTAGACTTTGACTTATTGGTTGAAACTTCGTTAGTAGAAACCTTCGTTACCTCCACTGTTTATAAATCTTGTTGATTCAAATCGACACTTTCACGTTACCTGTCGATCTTATAACTTTGAAAATACTTACCTTTGACGTGATTTTAGGAATCGATTGTTTAACTACTCATCATGCTTTTCATAAGGTTGTTAGCTTTCATATTCCTAACCAACCTATTATGCGAATTCAAGCAATCAAACCACTAAAGTTAATCACTGTTATATCAAGCCATAAGTAAATAGCCTCGATCCTTTCGTTGTTGACTTCCTTGTGTAGAATGCACCCAAGCCAGACTTTCTGTAGGCGACGTCGTGAATGACGATGGCATGTTGATAGGTATCAAAGTGACGTGCTATCCAAGTCTTGGATGAGAGTCACAGTTTTGAATGACATTTCTATTGTCAATAAATTTCCTGACGTATTCTTCGAAGACTTCCTGGCCTACCCCTAGAGCGTGTAATCGAATTTTGTATTGACCCCAGTACAAAACCTGTAATAACCCAATATTTTCAATAAGATTTTTCGCGATTTAATTTTTTTATATATATATAAATGTGAAAATATTTGCAAAGTAAAGTATATGTATCTGTGTAATAAATAAAATTATTTATTAGATGTAAATAATTTCTTTTTAGACTTATTGATTATTATAGATTATATTCTTATAATAAATTAATTTTGTAATATTTATTAGTTATTTTCCATGAAAATATGATTATGGTATATATGATATGATTACTAGGATTCTTATGATATGTATTTTATTATATTGGTTAGGTTAATTATTTTAACTTAATTAATGTTGGTATGTATGAAGGTTATGTATGGATATGAATTCAAAACCCTAAGTCTAGATTTTGAATAAGGAATGAGAATAATAATATAATATTATTTATGTTTCAGTAATATAAACATGTCTTATATGTGTGTAATGTTAATGTGTGGAACAGTTATAGTAAAACAGTACAAACCCTAGCATTACTAATAACTATAGAACAGAAGTCAGTTATGACTGTAAGATTTGTTAAGTTATGTGTTATGACCATTATTATGTTTAATGTTAAATAGTTAAACCCTAATTGACATTTTGAAACCCTAATTACTAGATCAAGACCATAATTGCTAATTTAGCAAGCTTAATGGTAATTAGTATTTTATAAAGCCTATTTTTACAAGCCTAAGGTGATTAGGAAACCTAATTCAATTAGGGAACCCTAATTCACATTTCTAGAAACTAAGATGCCCATTTTACCCTTAATACACAATTCTAGATTTAGAGCTTAGGAAACCTTAGGGTTAAACCCGACTCAAACCCTAGAGGTTAGAAAGGAATTGACAACTTTGCCACTAAAAGTAAAACTAAATGACCAAATTGCCCTTCTTGCATTATTTAATAGATAACTTGTATAGGTTGCCATAACTCTAGTAATAGCCTTTAATCAATAAGCATGATTAACCCTAACCATTTCATCAAATTATATATAGATTATGAGAGAGAGAATGTCACATTCAAGCCATATTTGATCACAACACTCAATCAAAACCCTCTCAACTTCAAACATCCAAAATTTTCTTACAACACCAGTCACTATTCAAGCCCCACTAACACTTGTAGCAGATCAGAAGCATTAGATCAAGATTTGGTTCATAGAAAGGTATAAAAACCCTAAACCTAGAAATCCTTGTGATTCATGTTATTTGTTGTTGTTTATTGTTTAAAGTTATATTAGTAGGTGTCATTTAGTGATCTGAGTTGTTATAACTCAGATCCATAACACCTAGATGCTCGAAATTGATGATTTTAGAAATCTAGAAAAAGTTTAAAACTGTGGTCTGACAATGAATGTCAGAGCCTCTAGATCTTTCTGTGTTAAGTGTTATGTATGTTTTATGTTATGGATATGTTCTTTGTCATGTGGACTATGATCTGGAACTGGAAACATGGCCAGATCATGTCTAGAACTCAAGATATGAGTGGTCAAAGTGAGTTGACCAATCAGGAAAAACTTAATTTCTGGGCAACCCAGAAACCCAGAATTTCTAACAGCCACTTTTGAAGCTCTAGATCTTTCTGTTGTTTGATTGTTTAGCCAAGTTGTTGTTTTCATGTTGTAGTCTGACATGAGGACTACACAATCAAACATTTAGATCACCCAGAAAGTACATAGAATCAGAGATAATTAAGGTCAAACAAGCGTTGACCGATTGCCTTATGAAGAAATCTGGGAATCCCAGATTTTATTATACGAAACTCGGGCTGCTTGCCCTCCTCTAAATTCTGCGTCATACTCCACAACTCCCCATCTTCTTTTTGAGCTTCTTTGACCCGCGTGATAAGAGAGGGCTCCACTCTCATACCCGCCAAATGCCCATCTGAACCTCGTACATACAATTCCAACTCAAGCCGCTCCATATCCGAAATAAGCTGAGGTTGTGTAATAAGGGCTGCTACACTCCCAGAACTCTTTCGACTAAGAGCATCTGCAACCACATTTGCCTTCCCCAGGTGATACTGAATCCTAGCATCATAGTCCTTTACAAGCTCCAACCAACGCCTCTACCTCATATTGAGCTCTTTCTGAGTGAAAATGTATTTAAGACTTTTGTGATCGGTGAAGATATCACAAGTCTCTCCATACAAATAATTCCTCCAAATCTTCTTGGCAAAAATCACTACTGCCAACTCAAAATCATGTGAAGGGTAATTCACCTTGTAAGGTTTAAGCTGCCTAGAAGCGTAAACAATCACCTTATCGTGTTGCATCAAAACACACCCCAAGCAACGGTAACCTCCTATCCCCGATGACAATACAAGTATAGGAGCTGTCACAAGCCGTTTCTTCAACTCCTCAAAACTCTTCTCACGCTCCTCATTCCACACAAACTTTGTCCCCTTTCTCATCAACTGAGTCAATGGCAAGGCAAGCAAGGAAAACCGTTCCAGAAATTGCCTATAATACCCTGCCAAACCCAAGAAACTTCTAATCTTTGTCACTGTAGTAGGTTTTGGCCATTTAGTGATAGCCTCAACCTTCGAAGGGTCCACCATAATGCCTTCAGCAGAAACAATGTGGCCCAAAAATGAAACCTGCTCCAACCAAAACTCACATTTAGAGAATTTAGCATACAACTTCTCTTTCTGCAAAATCCCCAACACTGTGCGAAGATGCTCTTCATGCTCTTCCTTAGACTTGGAGTAAACAAAATGTCATCAATAAAGATAATAACAAATTGGTCCAAGTACTCCCTGAACACCCGATTCATCAAATCCATAAACGCCGCTGGAGCATTAGTCAACTCGAATGGCATCACCAAAAACTCGTAATGCCCATATCGAGTGCGAAAAGCTGTCTTAGGGATATCCTCATCCCTTACCCTCAACTGATGGTAACCCAATCTCAAGTCTATCTTCGAAAAATACGTTGCCCCCTGAAGTTGATCAAACAAGTCATCAATCCTCGGCAATGGATACCGATTCCTGATGGTGATCTTGTTCAACTCTCTATAGTCTATACACAGCCTCATAGACCCATCCTTCTTCTTCACAAACAAAACTGGAGCACCCCACGGTGAAACACTCGGCCGAATCACACCACAATCTAACAATTCCTGCAATTGCTCCTTCAACTCCTGCAACTCCAACGGTGCGATCCGATACGGCACCTTAGAAATAGGCTCCGCACCAGGAACAAACTCAATAGCAAACTCCACTTCCCGTTGCGGTGGCAACCCTGACAACTCCTAAGGAAACACATCAGAAAAATCACAAACAATTGGAACATCCTCAATACGGGACTCACCCATAGAGGTATCCTTCACAAACGCCAAATACCCCTCACAACCCTTTGCTACCAACTTTCTAGTCTTCAAAGCTGAAATCAACTTCAACGCCCTACTCGGCTATGAACCCTGAAACACAAACTCCGGAGACTTCACATCTCCAAATATAACCTTCTTCGCCTGACAATCGATAGTGGCCTGATGCTTATCCAACCAGTCCATCCCAAGAATGACATCGAAATCGCGCATACACATCGGAAGAAGATTAACGCTACGGATCTTATCCCCAAAACTGATCGGACATCCTAGATACACATCAGAAATAAAAACAGAAGTCCCCATTGGGGTAGCAATAGACATTACAGACTCTAAAGACTGAGATAACACACCCAGGTATCGAACAAAAGACTGAGAAACAACGGAATGAGTAGAACCCATATCAAATAAAATAGACGCCTCACGATTGCCAACTAAAAGAGTGCCAAAAATAGTACCTGGTGCACCTGCCGCCTGGTTATACGTTAAGGCAAACACTCGACCACCCTGACGCTGACCACCATTGCCACCATTATCACCACCTCCACCATTACCACGTGGCTCGGTACAATCCCTAGCAATATAACCCATTTGTCCACACAAGAAGCATGCACCTGTGAGTCTGTGGCACTGCCTCCCCGGATGATTAGCCCCACAAGTAGCACAGGGAGCTATCGGAATGAGATTCTAAGTTACCCCACCACCGGTGGTCTTGGATAACGACACGATTTTGCCCCTCATCGACGATTATGCCCTCGCCGACGATTCCGCCCATACCAAGGTAGTCAAGGCGACGATTCTCGCTTTGCCGAGGCATCTATCGAGAACCCTATTCTCGATTCTCGACCACGCCATCGCCGGGCCGCCACCACGGTTCTTGTACCACTAACCTCCCTGATTCTTCCCGTGCTGACCCAAAGTTTGACCATGCTGGTCATCTCTATCCCTCTTTCGACTCCCTTCCGGTTTAGAAGACTGAAAGTCCTATCTCTCCATCTCAATATTCTTGGCAGCATTGGCCACTACTGACACATCTGCAAACTTGGTGTTAATGAGATGCTGTCGATGCCTGTAATGGATCCTCCACTTAAATTTCTCTGCCTGTTCTGCTGCGGTCCCTGCTGAGGTTCCTGTAAATCCTGCCAACCTGGTGAACTTCGTCATGAAATCCGTGATGGACTCATCATCTTTCTGCCGAATAGACAAATAGTCTCTAACATAGGCCTCTTTATCAGCAGCTGGAAAATATTGCTGATAAAAGACCTCACAAAACTCAGCCCAACCACGTGTTTCAACATAACCATCACCCTTTGTTACTTTCACCGCCTTCCACCACCTCTGTACATCCCCTTCCAGCTTGTAAGCAGCAAGTAATACTTTCTGATTATCTGAACACCCCAACACATCAAAAATCTTCTCTAAGTGGGCAATCCAATTCTCTGCATCAATTGGAGTTGGAGCTGAACTGAATGCATGTGGTTTCTGCTATTGGAACCTCTCCAACCATACATACATTGCAACCCCCTGCTGATCATGGCCATCTACATTCTCTTCTCCTTCGTTTGCATATTGACCATTATTTCTCGGGTTCTCCTGCTCAGGAATTTTTGGCGGCGGTTGCTGCATTGCTTGTACAACCTGTTCCACCAACTGAGGTAACGCCTGATTTACAGCCTGATTCACCAAGGTAGCCAATTGAGCATTAAACTGATCATTAGGTTGCTCATTGGGCTGACCATCACCTCTTCCCCTATTGTTACCTCGCCTCCCAGCAACTCTAGCGGATCTACGAGCCGTCTAAGAAAAAGATCATGAACAGATAACAAAGAAGATTAGAGACAAATTTGAATATAGTTGATATGATAGCTGAAAAGAAAATCAAACAGGACAAAACCTAACCCAGAACTCTACCCATAACTCACAGGTCAAACCTAAATAGGTTTTCTACAAGAAAGAACCTAAGCTCTGATACCAACTCTGTAACACTCCCTTTCCAAAATAGAAAGAGAGGTTACTCAAAACATAAAAAAACTGATGAATTTAATAGCAAGGCTCAAACCCACAAAAGAATAGTCTTAATAACTGATAAATACCACAAGTCAACCATAATAAATCTCAAACTGTCTCAAACCACAATCTAAAATAATTATTACAATTCCAAGTAACTGACACCTCAAGTCTAAACAGAATATTTCTAAATCATTGGAATGAATGGAGCTCTCATCACACTTGCCCTTGATTCCCGACACCGGGAAGAAAAACACAGCATGAGCCAAATGCCCAGTACGGATATAGAATACAAATAATGAACCAAAATAACTAACTCAATTAAATGAAATGAAACGAAACGAACAAAACTAACACAACGAAATAATAGGCTAAATCAAATGGTTGGGTGTTATTTCATACCGAGCTCAGAACAAAACAGAAATATACCTTGCCACACACGCAAGTCAAATAATGCCACACAGGCAATCACACATCGGACTGCGCAATCCAGATGCGTGCAAAATCGGAAGGCGTGTTTGGCACAAACATCACCACTCCGCAGAACAAAATAGAAAAAAAACTAGGGTCGATCCATACGCCTCCCACAACAACACACCAAATGGCCAACTCCCACCGGAGCACAAAACGGAGACGTCGTGGACTGATCACACCGCCACGAAAGGTGTCATGCCTCGGTGCCAAGAGGACATGCCTGTGGTACCCCCACAGGTGGTTATAGCTCAGGTATACCCTACGGTATTCTAACAAAAATATAATGTCACAACACATGCGATACAACAAAGGGGTTCTAACATGTACATGTTAAACTGAAACGAGATATCAACACAAAGTCTCCAAAAATATTAATATGCACATAACTACAAGTATCAAAATAAATTTATAGACATGATACACTAGTCTAAAGAGTACAAATAGGAGTTCTAATATAAATGCCAAAACAGGCTATCACAATAAATTGACAAGAAATAATTATGAGAGGCAATACTAAATTTTTGAAACGAATAACGAAACGAATAAATCAAAAATAAAAGAGTCTCGCTGAAAGAGTACGGAATCCGTTCTTGGAATCGATAATGAAATACCCAAATTTATATTCCAAATATACTTCCTAAATTCCGTCCATCCGATCTAATTACACAAATTAATAATACAATTATAAGTAAGTTACTAATTATAAATTATATTAATATAAAATTATTTTCTCCAACTACATCAAGTTACAACACAAACTCAAATTACATTATATTAATCTTTTAATGATAACTTCTCGTTTTATTTATAAAATCAAGTATTATTATTATATATATATATATATATATATATATATATATATATATATATATATATAATCAAAGCCTATAATGTAATCATGTTAATCAAGTTTCATTTTTCTTAGAGGAAGTTTAAAACGTATATATATAGTCCAAATATCCAATGTTATAATATTCATAGTATTGACTTTATTCTTCCAAATCCACTTTTTGAATCTGACAACCATTCTTATATAAAAATATAATGCATGTACTATATTGATCAGGTAGTGCTATCAATTAATTAAATACCTATTAACATGGCAACTTGTTCCATCAATAATTTAATATACAATTCATGCAGAGACTTACATGAATGGCAAATCAATCAACTTGTCAGTTTTCTTCTCTCTATATGTGAATTAATTGCTCCTTTGCTTATTTTTTTTTCTCCTCTAGTTCGGCTACTGGTGCCGCCTCTGTTTCTTTATCAGAAGAAGCAGCGAAAAATTATATAGGGTTTGTGTTAAATATGATGTGTAGTATTGTTAGGTTTTACATATTTATTAATTAATGTATATTACAAACTCTCCTAATTTAATAGGTTTTTTTTTAAAAAAAATACACAATTATAAATTAGACCCGATTACTTTAAGCCCAAATTAATGTCACTTATATATTTTAGTCCACTTAAATTAAATACAATTTGACCCAACTAAAAACAAAGTCCAATAGATATGTTTTAAAACAAAATATTTTCTTTTCTTTTCAATATTTATTTATTTATTTTTACTGGGTATTACATTATGTGTATAGATGATAGATAGAAAAGGATTAGGATACCCTCAGATCGTAAAGAAGGAGTCAACCTCCAAAACCAAGCCAATATCAAAGCTGATAGCTAAAATAGAGGCTTACTTCGAAAGCAACCCTGATGAGGTTATTATACTCGAAAAATGTAGTATCGGACCCAGAAAAGATAGTATAACTAATAGGTAGAGTATAGTTAAGAAATATAAGGTCAATCTCGAGTTCTTAAACTCATATATCTGTGTTGAGTTCTTAAACTCATAATGTGTAGTACAGTTTGACGAACTAGGTATAGTTAAGTGTGAATGGATTATTGAGGATAATGGGAATATATAGAATACTAAGCAATTGATCCTTAGTAAAGGCGTAAAAAATAAGTAGTATTAGTTTTACTTGAATATGTATGATTATATGATGCGTATATGATAGGTATGTGGGTATAATATAATATTCTTAACTTTTGTATAAGTTATGGCAGCGAACCTGACTTTTGAGTCACAAGGGGATATCAGATGTTTAAAGCAGTATGTGCTATGGTATGTCAAGCGCTATGAATATGAATCTATGTTGGATTAATGAAATAAGTTGATAGTAATTATTTATCTGAACACTAGTTAATACAGTAAACCGAGTTTTCTAAATATAATATTTTGAATATATGATTATTTGAGTAGAAAATTTCGCGTTATAGAAGGTAAGTCAATAAAGGATCAACTATGATCAGATAATGCCGCTAAGACGTAAACGAAACCAAAGGGAAGAAGAACCTGTCAACAAAGCTAGAGGACAACCAGACCCGATGCAGAATTTTGCGAATGTGGTCGCTCAAGATATGCAAAATGGAATACCAGCCACGGGAAATCCGCCAGATAATCGATTTGAGAACATTAAAGATTTTAAGGCCATAGGATCGTCAGGATTTAGGGTGTTAACTGACCCTGTAGAAGTAGTTGTGATAGCTACGGTAATGGAGGGGCAAAAGACAGTTGTTGCCACCTATACGATGAAAGGAGGAACAGATTTTTGGTGGGAGTCAAATCAAGCTAGAGCCGGAGAAGGGAGTAGTGGTAGTAGGACTCGAAAAGGGAAAGGAGATAATTCCAGGAATACTGAAATTAGGACAGAAGGGGGAAAGAATAAGGTTGTGCAGTGTAGAAATTGCGGAAGGAATCACTCGGGAGAGTATTTTAAAGGTAAGTTAGTGTGTTATAAGTGTGGGCAGAAGGGACATATCTCTCCCAACTGCCCCAATCCTAGGATGAATAATGAGTGTTTTAGATGTAGATCAACAAAGCATAAGGTGAAGGACTGTCCGAAAAGGAGAAAGGATGCAGGAAGTGTGATTACGGAGAAAAGTAAAGGGACGTTGGTGACAACTGGACCAACTTCAACAAACAACCCAACAGAATCAACCGCAAGAGTCTTCAGCATGACCGTTCAAGATACCGTGGTAGATAGGGATGCGACTCCAGGTATTATTCGAGTCAAGTGTATTTTTCGTATATATGATTTTCGTATATATATATAGTAAATTATTTTATAAGGAAATTTTGAAGGAGGAATTTGAGTTATATTAGAAATCAAATCTCTGTTTAAGCAGATAGACAAACTTTATGTTCAATAGTTAAAGATCGGTTCAATCAATTATGATCGAGATCTACTTGCAATGATTATGTATGATATTTTCCTCAGTGTCTATAGGTTTTAAAGCGGTGATTTCGGGGACGGAATCCTTATAAGGGAGGGTAAATGTAATAACCCAATATTTTTAATAAGAATTTTTGCAATTTAATTTTTTTTTTATATATGAAGGTGAAAATATTTGCAAAGTAAAGTATATGTAACTGTGTAATAAATAAAATTATTTATTAGATGTAAATAATTTCTTTTTAGACTTATTGATTATTATAGATTATATTCTTATAATAAATTAATTTTGTAATATTTATTATTTATTTTCCATGAAAATATGATTAGGTGTATATATGATATGATTACTAGGATTCTTATAATGTGTATTTTATTATATTGGTTAGGTTAATTATTTTAACATAATTAATGTTGGTATATATGAAGGTTATGTCAGATATGAATTCAAAACCCTAAGTCTGGATTTTGAATAAGGAATGAGAATAATAATATAATATTATTTTATGTTTCAGTAATATAAACATGTCTTATATGTGTGTAATGTTAATGTGTGGAACAGTTATATTAAAACAGTACAAACCCTAGCATTACTGATAACTATAGAACATAAGTCAGTTATGACTGTAATATTTGTTAAGTTATGTGTTATGACCATTATTATGTTTAATGTTAAATAGGTAAACCCTAATTGACATTTAGAAACCCTAATTACTAGATCAAGACCCTAATTGCTAATTTAGCAAGCTTAATGGTAATTAGTAATTTACAAAGTCTATTTTTGCAAGCCTAAGGTGATTAGGAAACTAATTCAATTAGGGAACCCTAATTCACATTTCTAGAAACTAAGATGCCCATTTTACCCTTAATACACAATTCTAGATTTAGAGCTTAGGAAACCTTAGGGTTAAACCCGGCTCAAACCCTAGAGGTTAGAAAGGAATTGACAACTTTGCCACTAAAAGTAAAACTAAATGACCAAATTGCCCTTCTTGCATTATTTAATAGATAACTTGTATAGGTTGCCATAACTTTAGTTGGTAAACCAACTCAACATAGCCATGTGGTCTAGTAATAGCCTTTAATCAATAAGCATGATCAACCCTAACCATTTCATCAAATTATATATAGATTATGAGAGAGAGAATGTCACATTCAAGCCACATTTGATCACAACACTCAACTAAAACCCTCTCAACTTCAAACATCCTTGTGATTCATGTTATTTGTTGTTGTTTATTGTTTAAAGTTATATTAGTAGGTGTCATTTAGTGATCTGAGTTGTTATAACTCAGATCCATAACACTTAGATGCTCGAAATTGATGATTTTAGAAATCCGGAAAAAGTTTAAAGCGTGGTCCCGACAATGAATGTCGAGCCTCTAGATCTTTCTGTGTTAAGTGTTATGTATGTTTTATGTTATGGATATGTTCTTTGTCATGTGGACTATGATCTGGAACAGGAAACATGGCCAGATCATGTATAGAACTCAAGATATGAGTGGTCAAAGTGAGTTGACCAATAAGGAAAAACTGAGTTTCTGGGCTACCCAGAAACCCAGAATTTCTGACAGCCACTTTTGAAGCTCTAGATCTTTCTATTGTTTATTTGTTTAGCCAAGTTGTTGTTTTCATGTTGTAGTCTGACATGAGGACTACACAGTCAAACCTTTAGATCACCTAGAAAGTACATAGAATTAGAGATAATTAAGGTCAAACAAGCGTTGACCGATTGCCTTATGATGAAATCTAGGAAACCCAGATTTTATTATATGAAACTTGGGCTGGTTGCCCTCCTCTAAATTATGCGTCATACTCCACAACTCCCCATCTTCTTTTTGAGCTTCTTTGACCCGCGTGATAAGAGAGGGCTCCACTCTCATACCCGCCAAATGCCCATCTGAACCTCGTACATACAATTCCAACTCAAGCCGCTCCATATCTGAAATAAGCTGAGGTTGTGTAATAAGGGCTGCTACACTCCCAGAACTCTTTCGACTAAGAGCATCTACAACCACATTTGCCTTCCCCAGGTGATACTGAATCCTAACATCATAGTCCTTTACAAGCTCCAACCAACGCCTCTGCCTCATATTGAGCTCTTTCTGAGTGAAAATGTATTTAAGACTTTTGTGATCGGTGAAGATATCACAAGTCTCTCCATACAAATAAAGCCTCCAAATCTTCTTGGCAAAAATCACTACTGCCAACTCCAAATCATGTATAGGGTAATTCACCTCGTAAGGTTTAAGCTGCCTAGAAGCATAAATAATCACCTTATCGTGTTGCATCAAAACACACCCCAAGCCCTTTTTAGAAGCATCACTATAAATCTGGTAACCTCCTATCCCCGACGGCAATACAAGTATAGGAGCTGTCACAAGCCATTTCTTCAACTCCTCAAAACTCTTCTCACGCTCCTCATTCCACACAAACTTTGTCCCCTTTCTCATCAACTGAGTCAATGCTAATTTAGCAAGCTTAATGGTAATTAGTATTTTACAGAGCCTATTTTTACAAGCCTAAAGTGATTAGGAAACCTAATTCAATTAGGGAACCCTAATTCACATTTCTAGAAACTAAGATGCCCATTTTACCCTTAATACACAATTCTAGATTTAGAGCTTAGGAAACCTTAGGGTTAAACCCTAAGGGTCAAACCCTAGAGGTTAGAAAGGAATTGACAACTTTGCCACTAAAAGTAAAAGCCAAATGACCAAATTCCCCTTCTTGCATTATTTAATAGATAACTTGTATAGGTTGCCATAACTTTAGTTGGTAAACCAACTCAACATAGCCATGTGGTCTAGTAATAGCCTTTAATCAATAAGCATGATCAACCTTAACCATTTCATCAAATTATATATAGATTATGAGAGAGATAATGTCACATTCAAGCCACATTTGATCACAACACTCAACCAAAACCTTCTCAACTTCAAACATCCGAAATTTTCTTGCTAGACCAGTCACTATTCAAGCCCCACTAACACTTGTAGCAGATCAGAAGCATTAGATCAAGATTTGGTTCATAGAAAGGTATAAAAACCTTAAACCTAGAAATCCTTGTGATTCATGTTATTTGTTGTTGTATATTGTTTAAAGTTATGTTAGTAGGTGTCATTTAGTGATCTGGGTTGATATAACTCAGATCCATAACACTTAGATGCTCGAAATTGATGATTTTAGAAATCTAGAAAAAGTTTAAAATTGTGGTTTGACAATGAATGTCAGAGCCTCTAGATCTTTGTGTGTTAAGTGTTATGTATGTTTTATGTTATGGATATGTTCTTTGTCATGTGGACTATGATCTGGAACTGGAAACAGGGCCAGATCATGTCTAGAACTCAAGATATGAGTGGTCAAAGTGAGTTGACCAATCAGGAAAAACTGAGTTTCTGGGCAACCTAGAAACCCGAAATTTTTGACAGCCACTTTTAAGGCTCGAGATCTTTCTGTTGTTTGTTTGTTTAGCCAAGTTGTTGTTTTCATGTTGTAGTCTGACATAAGGACTACACAGTCAAACCTTTAGATCACCCAGAAAGTACATAGAATCAGAGATAATTAAGGTCAAACAAGCGTTGACCGACTGCCTTATGATGAAATCTGGGAAACCCAGATTTTTCAAGAACAGTTCTTTACCCTTAGTTTGACCGGTTCAGATCTTGCGTACGCGATGTTGTTGTTATGATATGATGATATATAATGGTAGCCGGATATGTATACTACATTTGTGAACTTGTAGATCATATAAATAGAACACAGAACTCAATCTAGAATGACTCAAAGTAGGGACCCTCACACTGCTCGAGTTTCTGGAAAACCCAGAAACTCAAGAACACTGTCTCACAAGATTTTGAGAGCTTAGATCTCTTTGATCTGTTGAAGAATGACTATGAAACTTGATTTCAGTTGTACTATTACATGAATACTACAATCTAGAAGCTTTAGCTAGCCAAGAAACATAGTAGGTTGAGAATTATAGCTGGTCAAACCTAGCATCCGGTAA
Organism: Panax quinquefolius; assembly: GCA_020205615.1. Lineage (NCBI taxonomy): Eukaryota > Viridiplantae > Streptophyta > Magnoliopsida > Apiales > Araliaceae > Panax > Panax quinquefolius. The sequence goes on from CM035153.1 coordinate 104,759,861, forward strand.
ACTGACATGATGTTCTGGGTTTTCTTCAAGAACACCTATAGAGACGGTTTTGTCGTTATAGGGCCCTTTTAGCGACAGTTTATTTATGAAATTATTATTTTTATTTAATAATTAGTATTAAATAGTTTTAAATTATAAAAAATAAAAAATTAATTCCTAAAAATTATTTTAAAGTCTAAAAATGAGTTTTTAATTATTTTGAATATATTTCATTAATATTTATTATTTTTGGAATATTAATGGTATTTAATTTATTTAATTATAATAGTAAATAAATTACTTAAAAATGATTTTAATACTTGAAAGATCATTTAAAATTATATTATGTTATAAGAAAATATTTTAAGTTACTTTTTAATATTTTGTGATGAATTTCATTAATTAAATAATATTAATGATATTTAAGTTATTTAACAAATGTATTAAATAAATTATGAAAAATAGAATTAATGATTTAAAATTATATAAATATGATTTCAAGGTTATAAAAATATTTTAAGTTATAAAATATAACTTTTGATATTTTGTCATCAAAAAAAATATTAATTATTTAATATTATTGATATTAAATTTATTTAATTATTATATTAAATAAATAGTTTAAAAATAGTTTTATTGATTTAAAAGGATATAAATAAATTAAAAATATTTTTAAGTTATACTTAATGACTTTTAATATTTTTAGGGATAATAGATTAACATTTTAATATTAATGGTAATTATTTAAAAATGATTTTAATTATTTTAAAAATCATTTAAGGGTATTATTAGTACTTTAATAATATTTCGAGTTCTTATAACTAATTTTAATATTTTGGCGATGGTTTCATTCATAGTTTAATATTATTTAAATATTAATGATAATAGAATTATTTGATGTTTAAATTATTTTATAATGATTTCGGTGTTTGAAAATTCATGATAAATTATATTAATTATTTAAAAATGGTTATAAGGCTATGAAAAATAATATGACTGATACTTAGGTTGTCCAGAATAATATTAAGGGTATTGAATAGAGTTTTAAACTCAGTAAGTACCCGATACGCCATCGGTACACCAACATGTCTTTGAAAGTGATACAAACTTAGATAGTTTGATTGTATATGTGTTTATTTGTGATTTAATGACTGTGAAACATATGTGATAATGTGATTAGGTTATGTGTTGGCTGCAATAAGCAGTACTATGTGTTATGATATATGATTCTAATCGATAGAATGATCTTATTATTGATAGGTCGTGATATAAAAGATAAAACTAAGTTTTCGTAATAGTAAGCAGCAGACCAGGCAAGTTTCCTATACTTACTTCAATTATTATTGAGCAAGTATCTTTACCTTTGCATTTCCTTTATGCAATGGATATGAGTAAGAAGTTTCATAATTATATTATTATTATGCTAAATTATTAACCCTATTGTAATATATTCTATATCCGATCATTGTTTATCAATATGTTAGTATATGGTAATTAAGATATATATTCTGTTCGTTAATTCCTAAATATGGTTACACAAGTGTCCCCACTTGGATACTCATTATATTTAATCACATGTTTATATATATAATAGTACATTCATGAGAATCAATAGTTCTATACATGTGAAAAAAATAATTACAGTATAGTACCTTCATTTATACCTCTATTTTTAATTTAGTCATGCAAGTATTATCAATCTTGCACCACCTCCCCTAATAGTACATACATGTGAATCAATAGTACACACATGTGAACACATAGTTATAAGCATGTGAATTAATAGCAATTAATTGTTCATTTATTCGATTAATTACCCGATTGGTTAATATAACTTCCAGACATCAATTATTGTCGAAATAAATGTCGATTAAGACTAACACTAATAATCCCAACACAATGGAACTATCAATTTCATCTTTAATCAACACAAACTTATTCATCATTAATGTTATAACTCACAATATTTAACAACCAGGTCGTTCCCAGGAAAGATGGGGCTTTCCGATAAGGATTTCTCCTTATTGGCGCGCAATTAGGTGACCAAACCTCTCCTTGACAGAACTTCTAAACATCGTCAATATTGCAAATAATAATATGAATAACTTTGTCATCTCAATTATTGATTCACTAATATTAAATATTATGACAATAATTGAATAAAACTGAGTGACTTCTCACATAAGCATCAATAATCAAAGATATTGTACAATACCGTGTGCTACTATGCAACCACGCGTATTACTATACTTTTATCACCGATTATTTTATGACAACTTGCTTACTTTAAAAAATTTTCACATATCACCCTTAACTTTAACCTTTTATGAATTTAACCATTTATTAAATAGAATAATTATAAAAATATTAAATACTTTCAGTTCATAAAATTCGGGGTCTCACACTTTATACTATAAGGTAACTAAGTAAGCCAACACTGTATATACCAAATCCGAGTACTTGAACCCCGTATTTGGTGCAACACGATACTATTCATTCAATTTGTTAATACTGATATTTAAACCAAAAATATATCATTATATCAAGTTCAACTTGTCTACCCAGGTTCGCAAACCTTTAAGTACCTCATTACATAATAGATAAAGTATTATCACATTACAAAATTTTAATTATTACAAGCAACGACTTCCGATTACTCATTTAGCTTTTTTTTTGCCGTTATCTTTTCCGGACACTTCTGTATGATCCCGCCTAGCTGAAAACATTTAATTTTAAAGCAAAAATTAACATTCAATTGCTTAGCAAGTAATAACAGATAATAAGCAACATATGAAAAGATTAAATATTTTTTTGAGATATACTTTTACAACGAATCAATAATTATGAAGTAACTGAAACAATTCTGAATAAGCTATCAAATCGTTTTTATTTTTGAAACGACATATTGACTACAGATGTTGAGCGGTCAAAAGACCATGAACTTTATTTTCAAGCTTCGGATAAGGTTTGAACAGAAATTCATCTGCAAACCGTCATGCTTATGGGCATGGTGGGTGATCATGTGACGGCCCCAAATCGGGGTTACCTTTACCTCGGGTTTGGTGCTCACGATACTAACATGTCCATTCATGACAACATATTAGTAATTAAAACCTATCTTAGACTATATATTAATCTTAACTTAAATCCCAGGTTCTATAGACCTTTACATATTACAATACCAAATATCAATACAAGACAATAATAATAAGGTAATTATTACAATTACTTCTTAAGTTCATATAAGCACATGCACTTAATAATAAATTATTCTGTCACTTTGCCTTTTCTCTTATCTTTTCCGGACGTATCAACATTCTCGGTTTTAACTGAAAACATTATATTCAACCCAAGGGTGAGCAAAAGCTTGCTCAACAAGGAAATAAATAGTTGAATATAATGGAACAAAAATACGTATAATAAAGGGAATATAAATCATGAGGCACTGATAAAAAAAGTTCTTTAAAATTTTTGAATTTGAAAATCAAACTTTAGCATACTGTAAGGTCAAATGAAAAATGAACTCTGTACTAGAATTGACAGTACTCAAACTGCAATCCATGGATACAAACAATTATGAAAACATAACTATATCCTAGACTTATACTTTAGGGTATCAGCCTAGGTACACTATATTATGCACAAAATAACATTCTAATGACACATTATATGTCCTTCAGAATCATAATGTTTGGTATCATATGTCCCTATAAAAGGGTTTTTCGTTCACATCATTATATAAGAGTCTGCACGACAACAAAATGGTTTGGAGAATATTAAATGAGATTTTCATGAATGAATAATATCAATATATCTTAACATCTGTCTATCCGAAATAATGGCTTTGACATACTTTCAATATCATAAGAATAACTGAATCTAAAATATTGCAGTTCAATAGTTTGAATAATCTTGAAAGAACAACTTTCGAACTTAGTAGAAGCAATATAAACTTATTTGAGTAAGAAAGGTTGATGTACTTGCCTAGCGCATCGACTAATTTTTTTAAGAAAGTGTTTTCCCACTGAGTAGTCTACATATATTCAGTATTTGTTTACTTAGTTATCTTTTAGCACATAGTCTATATTTATTGATGCACACAGTCTATATTTATTGATACACATAACTCAACTATATTTATTAAAGTCATAACTAATAACTAACATGTATGTTACTTACTAACATCAAACCATCATATAGATAACTTCTATTTACAAATACAGTTAAGCATGCATAGGCATACAGCTTGCCACAACACATTTCTACAACTTTGGATACATATAGCACTTTTCTTATAATTAGCTCATTAAGCACACTACATATTTATAGTTCAAATATATACCAAAACACACTTGATTTCACTCAAAAATTACATGTCATGGAGCTTGGACCATAACAAGCTTTTATTAGTTTATTTAGATATGTTAGGACATTTACTAGCCTTAAACTTACTTTTACAACATGACCCAAAATACGAAATTATGATTTTTGAGGTACCTTTGAAGATTTTTAGTAATTTCTATAATAACCTTTTGAACCTGCCATTTGTGCAATCTTATAAACCTCATATCATAGTATTTTATTTATGGTTTAGGTCTTTAAAACTACCAAGTTAAGCAATTCAAAAATAGGGCACAAATGTGCTATTTTGCACATTTTCTTACTTAGCAAAATTTGCAGTTTTTATGATTTTCAACGCTACTTTGATGATTTTTAGGAATTTTTGTATTAGGCTTTTGGACAAGAAATCTGGACATACTTCTAGCCTACATACCAAAATACTTTTGTGTTGGTTTAGGTTACCAAGTAAGCCTTTTATGCTTCTTAAAACTCATGCCCAAATTAGGTTTTTTCCCATAGTTTTTAGTTTAATAATTTTGGTCAATTCTTGCCATTTTAATTTTTGTTCTCTTGGATTCATTCCAACACTTGAATTATTACTAGTTAAGACTAGTTTTAGGATTTCCTTGACTTTCTAAGCATAGATGTGGTTTTGACTCTCTAAACCTAACTTTTTCAAGCTTTTACATATTAACTTTTCATTTTCTTGTATGTATTAGCATTCCAACACTTGGAATAACCTAGCATAACTCTAACTCACTTGATCGAGGTGTTAAAATTGATCTTTAAGCCCAATGGAAAAATCTCAAATTTAACACTTGGAAAAATTTGCAGAAACTGCAGTTGGAATGATTTTTCTAGCTAATTTGGTGATATGTTTGAATTTTTGGGTTAGAATCTTGGTGCAGCCACTTAGACCTACTTCTAGATAATAAATAAAGGTATTTTAATCAAGGTTTAGGTTTCTTATTCATGCCCATTTAGCTTCCCAAAATAGGGCTCAAACTTGGCAGTTTTCTTACTTTTTTACAAAACTGTTTTTAAACTTTTTTCTAATTTTTCTAGTTTTTGCCACTAGGATAGTTTAGAAATGTGTATTTATTTTACTTAAGGATACTTTTAGCATTACCACACTTTATTTAACCATCTAGCCAATTTTGACCTATCAGAGCTCACTTTAAGCTTGAAAAATGGGTCCTAACTTGGTTTTCTTGCTAGCTTTGGTCATGACCATGATTTGAAACTATTATAAGCATGTATTAGCAACTTTATATGATTTCATTTTAGTCTTATAAGTTCAGGTGTCAAGAATAACACAAAACAATCCACTTTTGGGCTTAAATGAGATTTTTAACAAGTCCAATGCTCATAATGGTTTAGGCTTTGTTTCTTTAGCTCGTATAGCTTACTTATGACATATTATAATTGTTAAAACATGTCTATATGGACTAGGTATGGCAGTGTTTCATTTTGGTGTTCATTGTTATTATAAAGCTTACTTTCTTTAGTTTTTAGATATGAATTTGCACAACACACCTTGTACACCTTAACTAACTTAAGGAACACCTTTTAAATACCCCCTTATGGACATTTCATGGTCTCTTTACTGACTCATAAGTTTAGTTACTGAACTTGACCAAAATAGTCCCCAAATTGGGATTTTAAGCACAGTTTTGGCTTTTACACAAACAGTCCCAAAGCTATGTTTTGAGGGTTGTCTAAGAATTCATATAAACTTCAAATTATCCTTAAAACTCATCATCACATACTTTAATATGTTTGCACAGTTAGTTTAATTTCCAACACCAAAACAACCCTTACTAGGCATTTTAAACATGAGTTTACACTACTTCTAGCATAATAGCTTCAAGTATTCAAGAGCTCAAATTATGTACATTTTCACTTCATAAACATGCTATATAATCTATATACATCGATTAAAACTCATAGGTTATAGATTTCATGCCTTTGATAAAAATAGTTTATTCTTGACTTTAAGTTTTAGAACATGAACTAGTAATACAACCAATCAAGTCATGATTTTGAAACTCATATGAAGCTATGGACTAAATTTGCACCTAGAATACAACATGAATTTCTTTATCCAGAAATCTCAAATAGTCAGTCATCTTAGTCCATAAATCAGTTCTTTAGCTAACATATAAGTTCCCAAAATAGGGCCTTGGTCTTGCCAGTTTTGGTTCCTTATCAATTAAAAATGCTACCTTAGACTCACTATCATTAGCCTTTATGTTTTGGCACATTAAACAACTTATAATACCATAAAAACACACTAAAAGTAAAGCATATCAGTTATAAAGCAAGCTTCTAATCATAGTAAAAAAATGAATTTGTTTTTATCATAACAAAGCTATCATGGTATGTAATTTACTTTAAAACATGATACATTTAATTATAGAATGATACTTGAGGCATTACTCTTACTATGATAGTATACAAATATGATTTTAGACTTAAATTCATAGCTAATATGCCTTGACATCAAAATAGCCCCTACTTGGTCATTTAATCAAACAGTTGGTGAGCAAGTTTTGGTTTACATGAAACATTTATGTTAATATCCATTTACCAGTCTTTTGGCCATTAAAACAACAACAAGGCAACTACCTTACCATACTTATACAGCCATAATAACATTAATAACAACACCATATAACAGCCCCTTTTATGTTACCTTAGGTTTGTTTTATCACAACATAACCTTGAATACTGACCAACTAATCATATGCAACACTTAAGTATATTTAATACATTAACTGATGTATAAGTTATTAGATAAACCCCTTTTTTTTACTCTAAATCATAGTTAATATTCATAGATACTATATTAGTTTTTATCTTTGCAATTAATCAAGCATGTAGGGTGCAGTCTATATATACACATATAGTACATATCTTCTTAATTAGCTCATTAACCCCAGCCTTATGGGTTAAACAATAACCAAAATAGCCACCTTATATTATCAACAAAGCCACAATAATAAACTATAACCAAGCACCATACACCAACTAATTTACTTCTATAACAGTTAATCATAGCAATCTATATAATTCCCAACCTATCCGGCCCATTACCACTCAATTTGTTATTAAAGATGAAGTGGAAAACGATTAGAAAGAGTCTAAAGCCACTTACCTTGCTAGCTTAGTGATTTATTTTTGCTTTGTTGATTGATAATTCCCTTTTTTTCCAGCCTAACTCTCTTTCTCTTCTTCATTATGTATGCTACGGTTTTGGAGACTCAGGAATTGGTGAAACTAACTGACTTCAAGCAATGTGTTTGGACTTATATGGCTGAACATGGAAGCTACTATTGCTTCTACTGATGGCATCCTATTCTTCTTCATTATTGCTCTACCCAGCTATAAATACGGAATTTACAATGGCCCCTAATCAGACTCTCTGTAATAACCCAATATTTTTAATAACAAATTTTGCGAATAAATTTTTTTTATATATAAAGGTGAGAATATGTGCAAAGTAAAATATATGTATATATGTGATAAATAAAATTATTTATTACATGAATAATTGTAAATAAATTCTTTTTAAGAATTATTGATAATTATAGATTATGTTCTTATAATAAATTAATTTTGTAATAAAAATAGTTATTAATTATTGTATATATGATATGATTATTAAGATTATTACGATAAGTAATGAATACACTCTTAGATTTGCAATATCACTCACGTGGACATTAATTCATGTCGTCAAAAAAATGAGTATGGCGATGAAGGTTGATGCTGGCTTGAATCTAAACAAGTCTTGAGCCTTGTAGAGTGCAAGTAATTGCCTACCGTCTCAAAGATTACTAAATCAAGCAATTGCTTAGTAAAGTGGTCAGTTGGAGAAAATTATTTTTCTTCTATAGAAATAAAATGGAACATTTTGTTATATGTGTAACATTGATAAACTATGAAATAAAGTGCATTATGTTTGACGAAGGAAATATTAAGTAAACCATTAATTAATATTAATTAATTGTGGTAGAATATTGATTACTTGGTAATTAATTAATAATATGTGATTACTATTATTTGCAATATATCTATAAATATAATAAGAATTATATAGATAATTAATGATTATGGAGATCCATAAATACAATAATCGATGATGATTGGAGTTATTAATTTTGGTCTTAATTAATCGAGGAAGTGAATAATTTATTGACATAAATAAATAAGTTATTAATATAATAATATTAGATTAACGGTTATGTGCCTGTGAGCAATATTACGATACTATGGGATAAGGTCCAAAAATACCCCTGACATTTTCCCAAATGTCTACCGAGCACCCTATACTTTTTTTTTCCAAAAATACCTTCAACATTACAGATTTTGGGTCAGTCGTGCCCCTGGACCGAACGGCGTTGCCACATAGGCTAATGTTTGTCATACGTGGCTTTATTTTGCTGACTTGGACTCAAACAAAGTTTAAAGAAACTCTTTCTCAGTCCAGATCCTTCCTAATAGGCATCTGTTTATATTTCAAAATGGGCAACGGTCCGTAATCGTGAGAAAGCCCTAGTCGACATCTCTTGCCGTAGAGAAGAGGGAGAAAAAGGAGAGAAGGTGGGGCAAAACCGAAGGAAAACCCTTACTGAATTGATCGGCAAAATTGAAAAAGCCCTAAATTTGCAACTTTAGTCAGTTCGTGGTATGAACGTGCGTCTAATCGAAGGTATAAAGTCCAAGTTGGTCGTTTCAGAAGAAGAAAAGGAATCTCTTAGATTTTCACAGGTACTTTCATATCTGCTTTTGATTGATAAAATGCATTTTATATGGGTGGATAGGTAAAATATGGTCATCAGATGTGGTCTATGTTTTAGTTGGGTGTTGACAGGTAGGAGACATGTGGTCCCCTATATTATTCTTTATTACATATAAAGTACTTTCATGTCCTGTAATTTGCTGATATCTGATATTTGAAGCCCAAAATCTGGGTTGTTTTTTTTTGAATGGTAGAATGGTTGGGCGTGTAGATGTATATTTACATCGTGGGGGGCAGATGGCTGGAGGATCCTATGTGGAGATATGTGGGAGGTGATGTCTATATATATAAGAACTTTGATGTAGATTACCTTTCTCTTATTTGCATTAAGAATACATATATAGAGGAATTGAAATATCCCAATGTGAAAGAAGTCTATTATTTGGAACCTGGACTGAGTATTGACGAAGGACTCTTTGTACTTGAGGATGACCATGGGATTAGGAGAATTCTTAGTAAAATAAATGATGACACAACTGTCCTAGAGTTCTTTGCAAAGCATGAGATAGATCAACCAGTCTTAAATGATGAATCACCTCCAGTTGTTCCACCTGACCCCGTAATAAATTATCTTCCTTTTTTTCCACCTAAGCCCATAATAAATGAACCTGAAGAGGAAGGTGAGGATACTGATGACTATTTCATGGAAAGTGCTAAAGTACTTAATGCTTTTGATAGCATTAATAGAGCACATGAAAGCAGGGATGATCCTACTGTGGTATTAAACACACAAGGTAGCAGGGTAGGTGAGGAAAGGGAGAGTGAGGACAGTGAGGATGCTACATATGAAGAGGAGAGTGAGGACAGTGAGGATGCTGCATATGAAGAGGAGTAAGGAGAGTGAGGACAGTGATAATAGAGAAGAAGGATGATAATGATGATAGTGAGAGAATGACTGATGAGGGTCAAGTGCCATGTGAGAGAAGACATCCAATCCATTTTAATGTAAATGATCAGAGACCCTATTTCAGCTTGGGAATGACATTTGCTAGTGCAGCTGAAGTTAGGGAATCTATATCAAAGTATGCATTATCTAGGGGAGTGGCATTGAAATATGTGAGAAGTGAACCATATAGAATAAGGGTAAAGTGTGAGGATGGGTGCCCTTTTCTCTTGTATGTGTCAAAGGACGGTTGTAACCCTGGGTTGGCAGTCAAGACATTAAATGAAGACCACAATTGTTATAGGATTTTCAGCAACCCTAGGGTTTCAGCAAAGTTCTTGGCTAAGCTTTACAAACAAAAAATACTTGAGCAGCATGACTACAAGATCAAAGACCTCAAAAAATATGTGGAGAAAGATTGGAAAATGAATGTTTGCTTTTCCAAATGCATGAGGGCCAAGAGGATGGTGATGGATGAATTCTTAGGATGCCTTACTACTGAGTTTTCTGAGTTAGAGGCTTATGCAGCAGAACTATTGAGGAGTAATCTAGGGTCCAAAGTTCAAGTGGAGTTATCTACAGATGAATTAAGGGAAGGTTGAAGAGTGTTTAAAAGAATGTTTGTTTGTATAGATGCTTGCAAGAGAGGTTGGAAGGAAGGATGTAGGCCTACTATTGGACTTGATGGGTGTTTTTTGAAGACACGGTATAAAGGGGAATTACTTGTAGCTCTAGGAAGAGATGGGGATGAGCATAATTTCTCCATAGCTTGGGCATGTGTGAAGAGTGAAACTAAGGTCAATTGGACTTTGTTTCTGACTTTGTTGCAAGAACAACTTGATTTGGCAGATGGCAGTCAGTACACATTTATATCTGATATGCAAAAGGTATAAAGGTTTTAATATTTATAATTTTAATGTTTATTTTTGTCATCCAGATTTATAACTTTGGGTAACTTTTAATGTTTTAATGTAGGGTTTAATTCAAGCTGTTATTGATGTATTACCTGGGGCTGAACATAGATGGTGTGCTCGTCATATATATGCAAATTGGTGTAAGAACCACAGGGGTGGAGAGTTGAAGAAGAAATTTTGGCAAGCATCATGGTCTACATTTGAGGAAGAACATAAAGACAATATGAAGACCCTTGGTGAGATGAGTTCAAAAGCAGCTGAGGATCTCATGAATTATTCACCTCATACATGGTGCAGAGCCTACTTTAGTAGCAGAAGCAAGTCATGGGCAGTAGATAATAACATGGTGGAAAGTTTCAATTCTTGGATTCTTGAAGCTAGGCACAAGCCCATTAGGACTATGTTGGAATACATTAGGGTAAAATCCATGGAGAGGTTGGGAACTCTTGGTGGAGAATGTGAAAAGTGGATCAATTCTTTTAGTCCTTATAGTAATGAGATATTTCAGTCAAATAGAAGCATTGCAGTTGGATGTACTGTGGTCTATAATGGAGACACAGATTATGAAATTAGGGAGGGTGAGGACACCCACACTGTGTGTTTGGACAAAAACTCTTGCACATGTAGGGCATGGGATAACACTGGAATCCCTGACCAACATACTATATGTGCTCTAGTTCGCAACAAGCAGGACCAAATGAACCATATTTCATAGTGGTATCACAAAGATGTATACCAAGCTGCTTACAAGTTCAAGATTATGCCAGTGAGAGGGAAGAGATTTTATGACATGGACAAATATAAACTTATTGAGCCACCAAAGGTTGAAAAGAATAGGGGAAGACCTAAGATTAAGTGAAGAAGAGAGGAAACTGAGGTCAGGCCTACAAATAAAGTGACAAAACTGTCTAGGAAAGGTAAGTCAGTTACATGCAGTATGTGTAAGCAACAAGGACACAACAAAGCAAGCTGTTCGAAGGTATCCACATTAATATTGTCATATATTAATTATGTATCTTCATATATAATGTCATATATACTAATTATGTATCTAATTTGATATATAGCAGACTCAAAGCCATTCAGCAGGAGGAAGTTCAGTTCCTTCTCAGTCTCCAATTGACACAACAATGCATACACCTCCTACTCAAGCTGGCCCAGGTATGTTGAATTATGTAGTCATGCTAAATTATAATTTTGAAATATAATTGTCTAAAATATTTAATTGTGTTGATGTCAGTCCCTTCTCTGTCCCAAATTAGATCTACAGTGCACACACCTCAAGGACAGTTAGACAATAGTGCTAGTCAAGGACCTCCTACTTCAAGACCAAAGACTTCATAATTACAAGTTCGAGCTGCTGCAAAAGCTCATTCAAGGAAGCAGTCCAGTCAAGGTGAAGGATTTGGATTGTTATATGATGACAACACTGGTGGGGTAACATACAAGGTAATGAATTACAACTCAGTTTGATGTTATATGATCAATTCAAGGATTGTTATATGATGTTGTTTAAAATCCATGCAAAATGGCACATCTTCAACAATTATCAATGAAGGAAGTCAGACACAGCCACCTATTGTTGACCCTAACACAAGATTTTCAATCCCCAACGAAGCTCAACTAAGAGCAGTTAAAGCTACAAAGAAAGCATCTTCTTCAGGGGGAAGTAGAAAAATATCACACAAAGGTGATGATGGCCCTGTAAACATGTCCAACATGTCTTTCAAACCTCCAGGACTGCAATGGAGAGGTAGAAGTTGCATTACTACCACACAACTTATAACAGATAGGGATCAGAGGATTGGTAGGAGCATCAATGCAAGTAAGGACCAAGGAGTTCATCCTAATAGTAGTGGAAATAACTAAAGTGGGAATGATGGATTTTTATTTTTTTTGGGGAATTTGTCTATTAGACTTATTTTGTAATTATGCTTTTGGAACTGAGCAGTTATATTATGTAAGTGTTTATGCTCAGTGTCAAGTGACTGAAACTTTACATGCTTTTAGAACTGAGCAGTTATATTATGTAAGTTTTTATGCTCAGTGTCAAGTGAACGTATTGGACATGCTTTTGGAACTGAGCAGTTATATTTGTAAGTTTTTATGCTCAGTGTCAAGTGACTGTAATGTGCATGCTTTTGAAGACATGCTTTTTGGAAATATAATTTGGTATTATCTTTTGATAAACTCCATTGTGTTGAACTCCATTGTACCTCACTGTGATTTTATCATGCATCACTTATATCAACCAAGTTGATTCAACCTATAATTTGACATTGATGTAAAAGAAACATTACAAGTCATTCATCTAAACTACCAATTAATAAAGTAGTACTCAAACAAGGAATTCCATTAACAAACAAAATATACACACAAATGATACCAATGAGTTGATGGGAAACTATTGACTTCCATTAACCAAATTCACCAATTACATTAAGTTAACTTCACATTTCAAACAGAATTACATTACAATTCTCCACACTACCCATTCATCTAACACCATTTTTCTACCTAATTAAGTAACATAAAAGAAATGCAGATAATTGTAACTACAAATAACATAGCAATGCACTTAGCTTTCAAATAATCTACTAAGCCACCAATTTGATTCACAACAGTTTCATGTCCATTTGACTTCAAATTCTTTAGATCTTAAACCAATTCTTTCAATTCCGATGCCCCTTTTACGTTAGGAAATTTATTTAGTTCCTTATTCAGTAAAACCTTGTTCTCTCTCTTCAAATCACTTATGACAACCTTTGCCCTATCACACATCTGTGGATCATGCTATACAAAGAACCCACACCCCCTTTCCTGAAACCAAAAAATTAAAATTTTAAGAACTTGTTGTAGGTAAATTTATAGGATTACAGAATTAAATTAAACTAAAACACAGAACTTACACTGAATTTCGAGCATGAGAAAAACCTCCTTCCAGGATTTGTTTCGCTCTATGAGGTCCACATAGGAGCTCTTATCCCACAATAACACAACGGAATAGCTTCATAATCAACATCAATGGTGCGTCTTCGAGCAGAGGATGAAGATGATGACGAATAGTGTGCCATGACAATGACGATTAGGACTGTGATTTCTTCTTCTCTCTACGACTCAAGAATAAAATGGCAAGATTAGGGTTTTGCCTCACCTTTTCTCCTATTTCTCCTTCTTCTCTACGCCAAGAGATGTCGACTAGGGCTTTCTCACGATTAGGGACCTTCGCCCCTTTTGAAATATGAACAGATGCGTATTAGGAAGGATCTGGACTGAGAAAGAATTTCTTTAAACTTTGTTTGAGTCCAAGTCAACAAAATAAGGCCATGTATGACAAACGTTAGCTTATGTGGCAACGCCGTTCGGTCCAGGGGCACGGCTGACCCAAAATCTGTAACGTTGAAGGTATTTTTGGAAAAAAAAAGTATAGGGTGCTCGGTAGACATTTAGGAAAATGTCAGGGGCATTTTTGGACCTTATCCCACGATATTATATAACGTAGTGTGACTTTTATGTGACTATATATTAAGTTCTATGAAACTATATTGTATGGAGCAATGTGATTATGCATATTAAAACTATATGGTATGAATACATCATGAAGGTGCATATGACAAAATGTATGTGGGTATATATTAAAATAATATACTGTAAGACCAAATTTTTTTTTAATAAAGATGATTTTTCTATAAATATCATTTTTAAATATTATGGAATGAATTTGATATAATGTTAAAGTTGTGGGAAATATTTATAAATTTTGCAAAGTACGCAAGTTGTTATATAATATTCGATTAGTCAGGGAATATTCGTTTTAATAGAGAATATTCGTACTACGGCGCAATCATTGGTGGACCCCACAATAGAATTATTGTCGGATTGAGAAAACGACAAAAATATTTTATGAAAATAACGGCGGAAGTTTTACCGTTAATTGTTGAAATGTGACACCCCCAAATCTAGGTACTTCATTCCCACAAGATTTGGTGCTCACTAAACAAGCATTCATAATATCTACCCAAATAAAATAATATTTGAATCATAAAATCCTCCCTTTAAATAGGGTTACATCATTAAGTTCAAAAACATCCCAGGTTATCTAACCTTTAAACATCATTCAAAAGCAGAATTAAATTATTACATAACATCATTAAGATAAAGTCTAAGATCATCATAACAAATAAAAGTCTAATATCATAATCATAATCAAAATTATAAGTCCTCATCACTTGTACATTTTTCCCTTTCCTTTACTAGACGAAGGTTCATCTACCTTCTCCACTTTAGCTGCAATGAGTTTATAAATATGCAAGAGTGAGCATAACAATTGCTCACTGAATATAACAATGAATCAACGGGAGTATACTAATAACTGCCAACTAATAGGCTCATCAAAACTGGATGGTACTCTAACAATGATAATTAGGAACTGACATCCAAAATATGGAATAAACATAACTGAGGGTCATAAGACCATGAACTATGTCCACAGTTGTGAGCAATCTTTCAACTCCAACTTTAACAGACATAAGACTATAAGGACTCCTCGTACTTAGGGGGATCGGCCCTTCGTACCATGTATTGTGCACAAACATTTAACGCTTCGCGAAAGTTATCCCCTAATAATAATAGGTTGTTCATCTCAGTATTTAGAGTACAAGTTCGCACCAAAGAAAGTTTGGTTTGGATAAGCTTTCAAGGGTAATTTGAAGTTTAACGAACATCAACTAGAGGACTAGTTGAATCAATAGTGTTTGATAATACAACAGTTGATCAATAATAATATGAAACAATGAATAAGTGTAAGCGAACTGTCTATACTTGATCTCATGCTTAGAAACAACTACAAAGCATAAGTATTGAATGACAATAATAAACCTTGCTTGAATAAAATTAAGCTAGGACTATGAATTATTGAATAATCATTAAGTAATAGTAAGTTGAAAATAAAGCTCACTTATCATGAGAATGACTTGTGTCAAGTAAATGAACTATAATGATTCAACATTTGAAATTAGAATTCAAGAAAACTGCATTCATAATATCCGAACAACAATAATGAAACTTGTCTAATAATAAACAAGTTAGAATGCATCAATAGGTATTGGACTTCAAACTTGGTTGAATACAATAATGTCATAGCTTGATTGTTCAAATCATGATTAAGAATACAATAGTTCGTTTAACGAAACTTTAAAGTAAGAACTAGCTCAACAGAAATGTAAGGATAAAAGGCTTGCTTAATGTAAAAAGAGAAGTTTAGAAACTTGCTCAATGTTAATATATAGTTAGAAAACTTGCCTCGAGCGTAAGCTATAAAATTAAACTCACGATCACCTACACATAATTTTAGAACCATAACACCTATAAGATATGCTAACATACCATTTACGTATACAAAAACTCAAAGCATTTTACTTCGCAACATTTATCTAACGTTCAGTATATATACTAAACTACCACATAACGCGTTCTCAATTTACTAACCATTTTTGCAACTTTGAACTTACTAATCACAATTCACTATGTTATATTAACCTTAACATGCTAACATTAATATCAGACCATGTTATGACACTAACCAAAGACTGTAGCAGCAGCAGAAAATTAGAATCTCATATCAATTGTGTATGCAGCAATTGCCATACATACAAAACTTAGGATCAAAGACAATGCTGCTGCTTTTTTTGCCTTAACTTACCGGCAGATATTGCTACCGATGTTCAGATAGACGCAGAGAGGCTAATAAACCGTAGCCGACTTTAGCCCAACAAGCACAAATTTCACCCACCAAACAGTGAAATTAACACATAAAATAAATAAACCACAATCATAAACATGATTGCTCACATTTACAACCAATTGGAACAATTTAACATCAACTAAAGCTATTTTAATTTCTCAAAACTCATGTTTTTCATATAAAACTCCATTTTTGATATTCATCCCAAAAATCCTCACTGTGAATTCATTATTTGACCAAATCAATTCATTCAAACTATGTTATGCTCATATCTCATTGAACTAACATATACAAACTTCAATTTATAATTTCACATACAAATTGGCTACTAAAATTGATACTTACATGATTACATATGAAAACATATATATATATATATATATATATATATATATATATATATCTTGACAAAATTTCTCTGAGATATCCGAAATTAGCATGAATTTCTCGTTTAAGACACAATCTCCAGTTATCATATACTCATATAATCACAAGTAATCCCATAATATAGCAACAATTTAAAATTTTGAAATTCAAAGAGTATGAAAATTGTTGTCGTAATATTCATATATATACTTATAATATTAAAGTTGTAAAACATACCTTCAACTACAAATGCAAACACTGCTAATCACTTGAACTTGCTGTGAAAATTCGTAACTCTCTCTCTCTCTCAATTTTCTCTGCTAGCCTCTCAAGTTCTCAATTTTCTCAGAAATCAGTACTCTCACACTTGAAAGAAATAGAATGCGTAATACAAATAACCAACTGATATTCAAGCGCTAGAATAAAACTGATACCCCTTAATAACCCTACTAATTGCAAAATCAGTTACTAACGTATATAATATAAATATATTATATTTATTATTTTAATTTATTTTGTTTATTTTATTTAAATTAGAAATTCAAAAGCCATAGCCATGAGGCTTTGTTTGGCAAATCCTTTAAAATTAAAGAGTTAAAATACTTAAGCCTTATTTGACAAAAACTAATTTATATCCTTTTTAATTTATTTTAATAAACACTTTCGTTTATAACTATAATCACATATTATATTTTAATTAAATATAGCATTTTAGCAAATACTACAAAATTATAACACCTCGTGTTATAATACAAATCTCTAAATTATAATTTAATTAAACTTAGAAAATAATAAATTTAGTTTCATCAATTCCACAATAGACACATCAAATAAATATTTATATTATTCAATAAATATTTAATATTACACTTTAAAAATTTCGGATCGTTACATCCTTCCCTCCTTACAAGGATTCTGTCCCCGGAATCACAATTCAAACAATCAAATCGTCACATTCTCCCCTACTTACAAAGATTTTGTCCCTAGAATCAAAGACATAGACTAAATAAATAACTCATGATAATTCTTCATCATATCAGCTTCGAGTTCCCACGTAGCCTCTTCGACGTTGTGGTTCCTCTATATCACCTTCACAGAAGGTATCACTTTATTCCTGAGCACTTGTTCTTTCCTGTCGAGTATCTGGATAGGAATCTCTTCATAAGACAAATCTTTACTGAACTGCAACGGTTTATATTCGATCACTTGCTTATAATCGGGTTTATACGGTCGCAACACCGACACATGAAAAACATATGTGCACATGCTATAATTCTGGAGGTAAAGCTACCTCATAAGCCACCTCTCCCACTCTGCGTAGAATTTCAAAAGGTCCAATAAACCTCGGGCTGAGCTTTCCTTTCTTGCCGAAATGAATCTTCCCCTTCCAAGGAGAAACTTTCAGAAATACAAAATTTCCTTCTTCAAATTCAAGACTTTGTCTGTGTTGATCAGCATACTTTTTTTGTCGATCTTGAGCAGCTATCAATCTTGCTCTGATGAGTTTGACAACTTTAGCGGTCTGCTGAACCAGTTCTGGGCCTAATAGTTGACGTTCTCCAACTTCATCCCAATATAGTGGAGTTTTGTACTTTCTGCCGTATAACGCCTCGTATGACGACATACCAATGCTTGCGTGGTAACTGTTGTTATATGCAAATTCCACCAACGGTAGATGATCATCCCAGCTTCCTTTGAAATCCATGATGCACGCTTTGAGCATATCTTCAAGCGTCTTGGATCGTTCTTTCACTTTTCACATCGGTTTGCGGATGATATGTTGTACTCATCTTCAATTGCATTCCCATGAATTCTTGTAGTCTCTTCCAGAAATTTGATGTGAACCTCGGATCTCTGTCTGATACAATTGATACTGGAACTCCATGTCTTAAAACGATCTCCTTAACGTATAATTTCGCCAGCTGATCAAGATTAAATCTAATCTTTATTGGCAAAAAGTGTGCAGATTTTGTTAATCTGTCCACTATCACCCATATCGCGTCGTATCCTTTCTGAGTCGTTGGAAGACCTACCACAAAATCTATTGTGATATGCTCCCACTTCCATTCCTGTATTTCCAATGGTTGAAGCAATCCGCTTGGTCGTTGATGCTCGGACTTCACTTTCTAACATGTCAAGAACTTTGCAACGCATTCTGCAACATCTCTTTTCATGTTCGGCCACCAAAAATGACGCCTCAAATCTTGATACATTTTCGCACTTCCTGGATGAACTGAATATCTTGAGCTATGTGCTTCCGTCAAGATTTCTTCTTTGATATCCTGTACTGCTGGAACCCAAATCCATCCCTCAAATCGCAGCATTCCCTCAGTATCAACCTTATACTTCGCTTCTTTACCCTTGACTACACTTTACCTTATTTTCTTGCATTCTTCATCCTATAGTTGAGCGTTCTTCACTTTGTCCACCAAAGTTGGACTAGCTTCTATCAAGAATAAACATGTGAATGATATTCCTATTTATATATGATTTGATTATGATATATATATATATTAATGAATATGCAAGTACGCTTGTATTAAGAAAAGCTGTAAAGTCCTTTTATAGATAATAGAAACATATGTACAAGGACTTAGAATGAATTGATCAAATGTGTTAGGTTGATCCTACATAAGCAAAACAGCTTTGTAAAGTCTATAAAAAGAAATGATATACAAGGATTATAAATATAGAAAGATCAAGCATGTTAGGTTGATCTTATGATGTAATAGATAAGCTTGTCTGATCGTCGAGCACTGCATCAAAAATCGTAGTCTGCCAGGAGAGTCAAAGAAAACTCGAGAGCTATCGAGGCAGAATCGTAGTCTGCTAGATAGTAGATCTCGGAGTTCGTAGACTTCTAGGAGAGACGAGGATGGATCGTAGTGTATCGAGGAGAACTTCCTCAGGGCCGTAGTCTACTGAGGAAGTCATGTTTAGAATCGTAGAGACAGCCTGCCTACGAGCCGACCGAGTATCTGCCAAAGCTAAGTCAAGAATCGTAGACTACATTCAGAGTCGTAGAGTCTACTAATCATACCAGAGACAGAGATCATAGTCGAGCAAGATCAGATGAAGACAACAAGCACAACAACAGAGATCGTAGAGTTTCAAGATCTGATCTCGGAGTCGTAGTGTCTGCATAGCCAAAGCTGAATCGTAGTGCAGAACTGAGACCTCAACAGATGTACTCACAATGCCAAGGCAGAATCGTAGAGTAAATACGATTCTCAACGAATGAGCACTCCTAGAATATCCAAAGGAATGAAGCCTCTGGTTGGCACTACATAGATACGTCCCACCAGAAGGAAACCAGAGAACGTTCAATGAATATCATGCAAGCTAACAGAAGATCTAAGCACCAATCCAATCAGCATCAAGATTGAGTTTTGAAGCCATTCGAGATGAAGTCTTCCACAAGGAGATCAGAAGAAGACTTCATGAATCGACTAAGAAAAGTTAGCAAGTGCGATGGTCATCAAGAAGAGGAGAAGACAACGATCTTGGAAGTTACCAGGATCGTAGTGTTTGCCAAACAAAGAAAGAAGCGATGGAGTGCATACAAGGCTAAAGAGATCTTTGGGCGACTTTCAAGTGAATGGGAGATCACAAGGAGAAAGCGAGATGGACACGCCACAAATCTGAAGTGTCTTGTTATTCAGAAGGGGCCAGAGCAAGAAGTCAAGCCATCAGTATCTGAGAGCTGCTGAGGCAAACAGAAGTGTTGAAGCACTGCACAAGAGAAGGAAGAAGTGTTTTACATTGAAGATCAAATCAACACTCTTCAAGATCGTAGTGTTGTCTCTACTAGTCAACAAGACACTATGATCAGGTCCATGAAGACATGCATCAGAATCGTAGAGTTTGAATAGCTAAAAACTGAAGCATTGGCAACAATTCAATCTGAAGGGTAATATTCGAACAAGAGCTCATTGAGAGCATCGATGCAAGGACAACCTCTGACCGAGAAATCAGAAGGGTAAAATAAATTCGTCGACCTGCCTAAGATATCAAAGTGTCATATCTGACAGGGTTGGTGACAGGAAGTCAGTAAAAGATGTCATGTCGCATCTGCAGTCTGCACCAAATAACTCTAGATTTGTGAAGAAATTTGAATAGCTTTCAACGACTACTTTCCAACGGGAAGATTGGGAAGCAGTATAAATCAACAGAGCTTCAAAGATCAAGAGTTGCTGATGATTGTGTAATTGCAGAATCGTTGAGTTGGTGAATGCTATTGTTGACTCTACGAGTTCCACTAAAGATAAATAGAACAAGTCTCAGTGAAAGTGAGACTACCAAGGTGGAAGTGAAGCAGCTTTGAAGAAGGAATCAAACAGATCGAAGCTTCACTCAACAAAGATGAGAATGCCACTTAAGATGGCAGCCAAGCTGAGAACTGAGAAGGCCAAGAAGATAGCATTCAGGAAAGTGGCCAAGTACAAAGAAGATCAAGAGAGCCACTCTACGAATCACCATGAACCGAAAGTTGAAACTGAACAAGTGCAGAACCATGTCTGCAAAGTATTCAAGAAGGGTTCAGGGATTGCTAAGTGCCGGACAAAGTCTACTAAAAACACAGAGACTTAGCAAACCCAGATGGTGATGTTGCACAGCTGATACCAGATGAAGATGAGCAGAAAAGAGTGAAAATCAGCTGCACCAAAGAAGTTATGGTTCAGACCCGAAGCATAATGCAAAGAGGACCACAACAAGATGCTAAGTACAAAGATGTTCAGAGCCTAATGACATCTTAGCAGCTCAGCACCAACAACATCAATAACTACAACAAGAAGTAGCCAGGGCATGAGGGGTCCTTGTCCGACAGGACTAAATGAAGTTCCAAACCTACTGGGCTTGAAGAGTTCCTAGGGAACTAGAGAAGTTCCAAGGCTGCTGTCCTTGAAGAGTTATTAGTGAACTGAAGTCCCAAGGCTACTGGCCTTGAAGGAATCGTAGTGATTCAGGGTGCTGCCCTTCCTTAGTGGAAATCCTGCTAGTTGAAAGCAGAAGAGTGGATTAGGAGCTTGAGTCTCTGAACCACTTAAAACCCCCTGTGTCTTTTACTTTATGTCATTTACATTATGTACATTAACTGCTTACTACTGAACTAACTCTACAAACAATGTATGTATGATTATGAATATATCAATGAAGGGCATCTTTTACTTATTCCGCTGTGCTTGGAAAGATTTTTATGTTTGTCATATGCTAAATTATTAGCAATACAAAATAAACCGAAAAAGTATTTTTAAATACTAAGGATCTATTCAACCCCCCTTCTAGATCTATTGTGCCTACTGGAAACTAACAATTGGTATTAGAGCAGGTTCTCATGCTATATTCAAAAGCTAATCTCTTTGAGTCTGATCCTAGGCACAAACATTGTTCTAAACTTAGTTTAGTAGAAAGTCACTTGTTGTATGCAGATGAGCTCACACGTTGGAAATATTATGTACAGGTAAATGTGCATATACACCTGAAGGCTGAAGCTACTCAGATAGGTCCATGTCTTTGATTATCATATGAACAAGACTAATCCCTGCTCGATGTCAATCTTGTTGTCTGAAGACCAGGATAGAAAGCTCAAGAGATATCAACAAAAAAGATTCAAACATCCACCAGCCTGAAAAGATGAAAAGGCCATACATGCTAAGTAATACTTATCCAGAGAAGAAAGAAGAACTTATCAATCTTATGTTTGGTTAAACTTCAGCTGGATATAAATCATGTGAACTCAAGGATGTCAAAGAATTAGAGATGCTGACACTCTCTTAGCTTGTATCTTCAAGACCACGACTGGTTAACTGAAGATTAACTGGAGCAACTGGCTGTCAGAAGAAAATGAGAAAACATGCACATCAATGCCTAAACTCAGTATATCTAAGATAAATGACTGTTAAGAAACTAACAACAAAAAGGTACGATTCCTCATTAATATAGATATGAGCATCATATTTGCACCTTACTTATGAACTATAACAGTTTCCCTCAAGTATTCATAATCTATCTAAAAAGGTGAAGAGTGAAAGTACACTGATAATGGAAACTCAAAATGTCTATAAACTTTCTCTCCATCCAAGTTTTAGGTTGAAGATGATAACTTGAAAGAGACCTGAAATGGTTTTAAGAGCCTCACAGGTCGATTGAATGTGAAGTAATCTTTGCTGATGGGTTAATGTGCTTCGTACATCCCATGGTCTAAGTGTTTAATGACACACATAGTATGATCAGATCTACAAGAAAATCTTAAAGATTCATAGAAACTGATCACCTCCATGAATCAACCAGATGCTAATAAAATCGTAGAGTTGATTCTCACTCTGTGAACATTTAAACCCTGTGAACATAACCTGACAAATGATGAAATCATCAAAGAAAAAGAGTGTTTTATTAAAATAGCAAATCTTACACACACTCACCTTCATGCATATCTAAATGAGTTACATGCATGAATATGACTATTGGTGATCAATATGATGACTATCTAAATATATGAGGAACAGGGGTTTAGAAAACTAACCTAGCAGGACCCACTTAACCATGGGTACCAAAAATAGAAATTTATAACCTGCAGGTACTTGGTCTATCTGACCACACTAAGGAATACTGAAGCAGAAGACTTTAGTCAAGAAAGATTCAACCAGCAGAAAGCTTAAGACTGTTCAGAAATGATTCTGATAAAATTCCTATATGTCTAAGCCTGTTCTTGAAGGCCTGCTGAGCTAATTTGAATAAAGCTCACATGGCTGCTGATCTTTGTATGGAAGCAGGCCATTCAACAAAAGAAGAAAAGGACCTTACATACTCAATCATGTAAAGCATGTCATAAGAGAAGAATTCCCAAGGAAGCTGACTACAGAGGATCATCGAGCATCAATCACGAGGAACTCATTATGGGAGCAGAACTCAGCAAGCACAAACTGACAAGGAATACTACGTTTGTAGTGATGTCAAAGGATCGCAGAATGATCAACCTTGAAAATGCCCATTTCTACGATACAAGAAGATTTAATGATTTCAGCCAGGATGAGATATGCATGGTTGCCTTCTGCTACACATGAAGAAGAAAAACTTATATCTTTCTGAGAAGACAGTATTAACTATGGGGGAGCAGTAATCTGCTAACAGTACATAAGCTATAAACCATCAGAGATATACTATGAAGCTGTGTACCAGCTATAGAGTCCCAAAACCTTGTGGCTGATGAACCAAATGAAGATCCATAACAAGAGGAAGCGTCTCAAAACGTCATTCATCGATAACCTTTAGCCACCCAACTCAAAATCGTGGAGTGCCTACAATCAAACATATGATCCTAGTGTAAAAGCATGACGACATCACGATCATAGCAAATGCAATTGACTAAAGTTGACAAAGGATCTCCTCACCAGAAAAGGTCGAAAGTGATATTAGTACAAATTACTCCTAAAACCAAATTTATTTGGAAAGCGCCTCAAGGACAAACCTGACCCTTAGCTCACTCTAAGAGGTTGGCCCTTCCTGAGCTACCTTATCCCAGAAGTATTGCTTAATCAAGTTCATCTCAAACACCAAGTCAGTCAACGATCATAGAGTAGAGGTTGAAGAGAACTCCACGATCGTAGTACAATCTTAGCAACCGTAGAAGCAAACTCGACAATCGTAGTCCTATAAAAAGGCTACTCCTAACTTACAAGGAGTTAGAAAAATAGGAAAATTACTCAACCATTCAAATTATGAGGACGTAAGTTTGAAGGCTGGTTGGAAAGAAGTACTACTGAAGGAAAATGCCCAAGGCTTCATAAAGCACAACAGTGGATGAGCCATGGAGGTTCCATCCACTATAACATCCTTCAGAGAATTGATCGTTGAGCCAACAAGGAAAACGTAGAGTCAATAGTTGTCCTATTATGCTACTCTACGAACTAAAGAGGTCAAAGGTCAATCCACGTCAATCAAACGTCCACTCTTTCCGAAAAAGAGACAACTAAGCGACAAGTTCTTTCGGGGAGTTCTGACTTATTATTGGGCATCGTGCAACCAATGACTAGTTAACACGTCATAGCATATGCAGTGTAAGAAGAAACTGTCATAAAGACAAATTCAAATCTGCAAATAGTTATCAGAACCTCTTGAACCTCTCTCCCTCCCATTTTTAAACCCTAGAACCCTTTCAAAGCTTAAATTGTATTAAATCTCCAGAACCCAAATAACAATCAGCTGTCTCTCATAAATCTCTCTAAATCAACACCCGTACTCCTTGAATCCTCTAATGGCAGACTAGCAAGTAATCACTGGCATTCAGCTAGGAACCAAGTTGTTCAAAAAATCCAAGAAAAAGTTCAGGGATATTCTCAAACTTGTGAAGGAGGCAGGGTTCTCAGAATGTCTTGAGGTAAACACACGAATATATGGTGACCTTGTCAAAGAGTTTCATTCAAACGCAACAATAAATTCTGGGATTCTCTCCACCAAGTTTAAGGGTCAGACACTGAAACTAAGTTCATCTGACATCAATCAATGCTTAGACCTTCCTGACCAAGATCTGAAAAGCCTAGAAGAGATCGACACTGAAAAAGCTAAGATGATTATGCAGTACAAAAGAAACCCTAGTCTAAAGGACATGAAGAAAAAGGAGTTTCTTGAAGAATATGAGTTCCTTGCTGAAATAGTGGGTAAATATATCTTATGCAAAGACACTGCACATGATACTGTGATTGATCAACAGCTAAAGATCATGTCTGCTATAGTCCTGAAGGAACAAATCAACTATGGAGCTATCCTGCTTGACCAGATGTCTAAGTGGATGGATAAGGAAGAAAAGAAAAGGTCAACTGAAAAACCACTCACAAAAGTTTTTCATGGGAGATTCTTAAGTATCATCCTGAAGAAAAAGTTGAAGAATAAAATCATGGATGATGAGGGCGAGATTCTTAATGTTCACAAAATTATGTCTCCTCAGCTGTTCATAAACTGGAAGAAAAACCCAAAGGAAAATAGAAGGTTAACTACAGCAGAAAGCAGCAGAAAGATCTCTGAAAAAGAAGAGAAAAGCAAAGGAGGAAGAAAGCTCTGAGTCTGGTGACTCCACACCAGCAAGCAAAAAGCCTTAGAATATGAACAATGCAAAGGCTTCATCAAGCCATGTCTTCTCTGTTAAGAAGAAAAAGGAACAAAAGAAGAACCAGCTTGAACTACTGTAAACCCAAAAAGGAGAAGAAGTAACAGATTACTTCAGGAACCCTCAAGAAAGAAAGCAAAGGTGGTAAACAAATCAGCCTCAGTTCCCCAAGAAAGTCCATCCAACCAAGAAGAACATGTAGAATCTAAAGATGAGAAAGGAACTAAAAGTTCAAAAAGTGAATCCTTAAAGAACAAGTCCAGAAATAAGGAAGAAGTTGAATCTTTAAAAGAAAAAGCCAAGTCTGATGGTGAAGAAAAAGGATGTGCAAGCTCTACGATTAACTCTCAGAGCATTCACTCTGATGATAAAGAAAGGCAGCAGGCTAACACATCAATATCCTATATAGTAATCGCTCTAACAAATCCAAAAGATGCAGAGTCTGAGGAAAAAAAACATGCCCATACTACTGCTGAACATCAAGCTAGCTTGTCTGGTAATGTAAATGAAGATGATTCTGAAGAAGAAGGACATGCCCCTGTCAACGATGAAAATCAAGAAAGCCTATCTGATAACTCAAAGGCCTCAGAGTCTGAAGAGGAAGAAAAATCTGACTCTCACATTGCTGAACCACCAAGGAGAAGAAAGAGCCACAGTCTACTGGCTAAATTTGCCTCTAACAAGAAAAATGATCACTCTACTGAAGTCATTGAAGTAAGTGATAATGAATCTGATGAAGAAAATGATGAAGATGGAATTAGTGATGAATCCAAGAAAGATACTGCTGAAGAAGGTTCTGAAAATGAAATTTAACAAGAAGACTTCACTGAAGAATCTGATGAAGGAAGTCAGCAAGATTCTAGATCAAAAAGGGAAGAAATAGGGAAAGAGTCTGATTCCGCACTTCAGGAACTAGAATATTATCCTGTCCTCTCTCCAGCCAGAATTACCAGAAGAATTGTAGTGGAAGTCTTTGATGAGCCACCAGCAGAACCACCAGCAAGATGGATAAATCAGGGAAATGAACAACTTCGAGTTGTAAGGATGACTACAGATGAAGTGCTCCATAACTAGAAAAATATGGAGTTAGATTGTACAACTATATTGTACAACTCTGAAGATCTTCTGATGAGGTGGTTCTTCCCATGGATGACATGGTTAAAGGCACACACTGATAGAGATGAAAGTTACCTCAGCTGGTGCTACTCTCAGTTTCCAAATTTAGAACTAGTGTCACAAAATTTCCCCAGGATTAAGAAGTTTAAAACCATGATGATCAAAGACAAGCCCCACTATAAGATCTACCGATATTCTGAAAAACATTATATTCCTTATGATCGTAGAGGACTCTGATGGACAAATGAATATGGCGAAGACATTGACAGTAGAGTCTGTTCCCTCTACCACTAATAATGATCAAGCCCAGATTCAGATGTCTCTACATGACCAAGCACAACTATCTGGCATTCCTACATCAACCAGTGATTGGAACTCAAAAATTCTTCAGATTCTCAACACCTTCAAAGATCTGTCCAAAGAAGCAGATCGTAGTGTCCAATCTGGTGTTCAGCAAGAGACTGCCCAACAAAATGACGAAGTCTCTATGGAGCAAGAGCTAATGAAAAACTCTGATGAACTGATTGAGAAGATATCTCTAATCCATGAAGAATCAAAGAGGGTGACAGCAGCTGGAGATGATTTAGTTCAAGATAGACTCCAAGCAACTATGGCTGATGTATCCCTCAAAATTAGAGAAAGAGATCACATCTATCTCAAGGCTCTACATGCTCAAAAGGCTGAAGCTCTACTAGCACAAAAGCAAAATGAAGAGAAACTCAAAGTCCTCTCTGACAAGATTGACAACATGACTCAGTCTTTCTTAGTGCAACTTGAGCTAGGACAACAAGACCTTAAATTTGAAGTTGTTAACTCCTCCTACCTGATGGAGCAGCTTATGTCCAACAGGGAACAGCTCTCCCAAAAGATTAATGACAAAAATGGGTAGAAAAAGAGGCATAGAAAGGGGAAGAACAAGAGGCACTTAAAGAGCAAGCAAAGGAAAAGGAAAGAAAAGAAGAAGATAACTCCAGTGGGAACTGAATCATCATCTAAGGGGGAGCCAAAGAATGATGATTCAAAAGCTGAGGGGGAGTCAGAGCCAGAACCAGAAGAAGAAGAATTGAATAGCTCCACATCCCAGGGGGAGCAAAGGAATCAAACAGATGAATAACTGATCAAAAGACATCCTGGAAGCATACATAGAACCAAAGAGGTACATCTCTAACTAGTTAGGTATGTTCTGGATCCAAGATGTAAAATGTCAGTGTATTAAATTCCACATCATTATAAATAACATTAATAATTATCTGTTTTAGAAATATAGTTGCTCACTGTATATAAGATTCATTCATAACATGCATATGCACTTATTGTTTTTGTCATAATCAAATAGGGGGAGATTGTCAGGAATAAACATGTGAATGATATTCCTATTTATATATGATTTGATTATGATATATATATGAATGAATATGCAAGTATGCTTGTATTAAGAAAAGATGTAAAGTCCTTTTATAGATAATAGAAACATATATATAAGGACTTAGAATGAATTGATCAAATGTGTTAGGTTGATCCTACATAAGAAAAACAGCTTTGTAAAGTCCTTAAAAAGAAATGATGTACAAGGACTATAAATATAGAAAGATCAAGCATGTTAGGTTGATCTTATGATGTAATAGATAGGCTTGTCTGATCGTCAAGCACTGCACCAAAAATCGTAGTCTGCCAGGATAGTCGAGGAAAACTCGAGAGCTATCAAGGCAGAATCGTAGTCTGCGAGATAGTAGATCTCGGAGTTAGTAGACTTCCAGGAGAGACAAAGAAGGATCGTAGTCTGTCGAGGAGAACTTCCTCGTAGTAGTAGTCTGCCGAGGAAGTCATGTTCGTAATCGTGAGAGACAAATTTTTCTGCCACAAGCCAAAGTAGTATCTGCCAAAGCTAAGTCAAGAATCGTAGACTACACTCAGAGTCGTAGAGTCTACTAATCATACCAAAGGAAGAGATCGTAGTCGAGCAAGATTAGATGAAGACAACAAGCACAACAACAGAGACCGTAGAGTGTCAAGATTTGATCTCGAAGTCGTAGTGTCTGCACATCCAAAGCTAAATCGTAGAGTGCAGAACTAAGACCTCAATAGATGTGCTCACAATGCCAAGGCAGAATAGTAGAGTAAATACAATTCTCAATGAATGAGCACTCTCAGAATATCCAAAGGAATGAAGCCTCTGGTTGGCACTACATAGATACATCCCACCTGAAGGAAACCAGAAAGCACCACTCAACGAATGGCATGCAAGCTAACAGAAGATCTAAGCACCAAACCAATCAGCATCAAGATTGAGTTCTGAAGCCATTCGAGATGAAGTCTTCTACAAGGAGATCAGAGGAAGACTTCTGTAACTAACTAAGAAAAGTCAGCAAGTGCAATAGCTGTCAAGCAGACAGAAGACAACAATCTTGGAAGTTACCAGGATCGTAGTGTTTGCCAAACAAAGAAAGAATTGATGGAATGCATACAGAGATACTGGACAGCTTCTGAAGAACAAGGCTAAAGTTATTAAGCATTGGGTCAGTCCATTGGTGATAAGTGAACGGGAGATCACAAGGAGAAAGCGAGCTGGACACTTCACAAATCTAAAGTGTCTTGTTATTCAGAAGGGGCCAGAGCAAGAAGTCAAGCCATTAGTATCTGAGAGCTGCTGAGGCAAACAGAAGTGTTGAAGCACTGCACAAGAGAAGGAAGAAGTGCTCTACATTGAAGATCAAATCAACACTCTTAAAGATCATTGTATTAGCTCTACCAGTCAACAAGACACTACGATCAGGTCCATGAAGACATGTATCAGAATCGTAGAGTTTGAATAGCTGAAGATTGAAGCATTGGCAATGGTTTAATCTGAAGGGTAATATTCGAACAAGAGCTCATTGAGAGCATCGATGCAAGGACAACCTCTGACCGAGAAATCAGAAGGGTAAAATAAAGTCGTCGACCTGTCCAAGATATCAAAGTGTCATATCTGACAGGGTTGGTGAAACAGTAGACTGCAGTGTCATGAAGTCAGAAAAAGATGTCATGTCACATCTACAGTCTGCACCAAATAACTCGAGATCTGCGAAGAAATTTGAATAGCTTTCATTGGCTAATTTCCAACGGGGAGATTGGGAAGTAGTATAAATTAATAGATCTTCAAAGATCAAGAGTTGCTGATAATTGTGTAGTTGCAGAATCGTTGAGTTGGTGAATGCTATTGTTGACTCTACGAGTTCCACCAAAGATAAATAGAATAAGTCTCAGTGACAGTGAGACTACCAAGGTGGAAGTGAGGCAGCTTTGAAGAAGGAATCAAACAGATAGAAGCTTCACTCAACAAAGAAGAGAATGCCACTGAAGATGGTAGCCAAGCTGAGAGCCGAGAAGGACAAGAAGATAGCATTCAGGAAAGTGGCCAAGTACAAAGAAGATTGAGAGAGTCACTCTACGAATCACCATAACCCAAAAGCTAAAACTGAACAAGTGCAGAACCATGTCTGCAAAGTATTCAAGAAGGGTTCAGGGATTGCTAAGTGCCGGACAAAGTCTACTAAAAACACAGAGACTTAGTAAACCCAGATGGTGATGGTGCACAGCTGATACCAGATGAAGATGAGCAGAAAAGAGTGAAGATCAGCTGCACCAAAGAAGTTGTGGTTCAGACCCGAAGCAGAATGTAAAGAGGACCACACCAAGCTGCTAAAGTACAAAGATGTTCAGAGCCTAATGACATCTTAGCAGCTCAGCACCAACAACATCAACAAGTAGCCAGGGCCTGAGGGGTCCTTGTCCGAAGGGACTAAATGAAGTTCCAAGCTTGCTGGGCTTGAAGAGTTCCTAGGGAACTAGAGAAGTTCTAAGGCTGCTGGCCTTGAAGAGTTCTTAGTGAACTGAAGTCCCAAGGTTGCTGGCCTTAAAGGAATCATAGTGATTC
The DNA here is from genome assembly GCA_020205615.1 of Panax quinquefolius. Classification (NCBI taxonomy): domain Eukaryota; kingdom Viridiplantae; phylum Streptophyta; class Magnoliopsida; order Apiales; family Araliaceae; genus Panax; species Panax quinquefolius. The sequence goes on from CM035153.1 coordinate 104,791,023, forward strand.
AGGGTGCTGCCCTTCCTTAGTGGAAATCCTGCTAGTTGAAAGCAGAAGAGTGGATTAGGAGCTCGAGTCTCTGAACCACTTAAAACCCCCTGTGTCTTTTACTTTATGTCATTTACATTATGTACATTAACTGCTATAACTGCTATGTATGTTTTAACTGCTTACTACTGAACTAACTCTATAAACAATGTATGTATGATTATGAATATATCAATGAAGGGGATCTTTTACTTATTTCGATGTGCTTGAAAAGATTCTTATATTTGTCATATGCTAAATTATTAGCAATACAAAACAAACCGAAAAAGTATTTTTAAATACTAAGGATCTATTCAACCCCCCCCCCCTTCTAGATGTATTGTGCCTACTGGAAACTAACAGCTTTTATCTGGTACAATTTTTCTTTGGACTCTTCTGGAAATTTGATTTCCAACTCTAGCCTTGCCATTGCTGAAATGAGCTCCCCTTTATCAGTTAACATCATAAACTTTTCTCTACCTTTCCTACTCAAGGCATCTACAACCACGTTTGCTTTGCCTGGATGATAAAAGATCTCGCAATCATAATCTTTTATCAGTTCCATCCATCTCCTTTGTCGCATGTTCAGGTCTTTCTGTGTGAAAATATACTTCAGACTTTTATGGTCTGTGTAGATCTCACATTTTTCTCCGTAGAGATAGTGTCTCCATATCTTTAGTGCAAACACAACCACCGCCAACTCCAAATCATGAGTCGGATACCCTTTTTCGTAGTCTTTCAGTTGCCTTGATGCATACGCAATAACCTTGTCGTTCTGCATAAGGACACAACCCAATCCTTTGTGTGAAGCATCACTATACACCACAAAGTTTCCTGTATTATCCAGTAATAACAACACAGTTGCCACACTGAGCTTCTTCTTTAATTCCTGAAAACTTTTCTCACACTTTTCCGTCCAAACAAATTTTACAGACTTCCTTGTCAAATTTGTCAACGGAGTAGCAATCTTGGAAATATCTTGAATAAATCGTCTATAGTATCCTGCTAACCCCAAGAAACTTCTTACTTTTGATGTAGTTCTTGGTTGTTCCCAATTTATCACAACTTCAACTTTTGATGGATCCACGAAAATCCCATCCTTATCTATTATATGTCCAAGAAATTGCACACGTTCCATCCAAAATTCACATCTAGAAAATTTCGCATACAACTTTTCCTTTCTTAACGTCTCCAACGTTAGACGTAAGTGTTTCATGTGTTCCTCTTGAGTTTTAGAGTACACAAATATATCATCGATGAACACCACCACAAATTTGTCTAAAAATGGTTTAAACACCTTGTTCATCAAATCCATGAATGCTGCAGGGGCGTTTGTCAAACAAAATGACATTACTAAAAATTCATAATGTTCATATCGAGTTTGGAACGCCGTCTTTGGTACATCCTCCTTCCTTACTTTCAATTGGTGATATCCACTTCTCAAATCTATTTTCAAGAAATATCTAGCACCCTTCAACGGATCAAACAAGTCATCTATTCTCGGCAACAGATATTTGTTCTTAATAGTGACTTTGTTCAATTCCCTATAGTCAATGCAAAAACGCATCGACCCATCCTTCTTCTTCACAAATAACACCGATGCTCCCCACGGTGACACACTCGATTGAATATACTTCTTGTCTAACAGTTCTTGCAGCTGTACCATTAATTCCTTCATCTCTACCGGAGCCATTCTGTACGGGGCCTTCGATATAGGAGCGATTCTTGGCGCTAAGTCGATCACGAACTTGATTTCTGTGTCAGGTGGAAGTCATGGCAAATCTTTTAGAAACATGTCCACGAACTCCCTAACCACTTGTATTTCCTCCAATTTCATACCCTTCTCTTTTTGAGTATCAACTATGTAGGCTAAGTACCCTACACAGCCTTTACTTAACAACTTCCTGGCCTGCACCATCGTCAGACATTTCATTTGTCTAGGCGATTTGCTACCATGAAAAACTACTTTTGACGTAGTCAAAAAGTTTACACACTTCTTTTGGCAGTCAATTATCGCTCCATAATTGAATAGTCAATCCATTCCCAAAATAACATCGAACTATCTGAGTTTTATCAAAATTAAATCTACTTTCATAACATTCCCCTTAATGTTCACCCTACAGTTCTTGTATACGAACCTAACAGGAATCACTTCCCTATTCATAATTTCTATGTTTAAAGGAAATTTCAACTCTTCACAAGGTATTTCTAACTTCTTAGCAAATTCATCAGATATAAACGAGCAAGTAGCACCCAAATCAAATAATACATATGCATCTATATCATTGATTGGGATAATACCTGACACGACATCTTTTGATTGCACCGCGTCCTGCACCGTCATGTTGAAGGTTCTGGCTATCGGCTTATTTGTTGATGTTGGCCCAACAATAGCCAATGCTCCTCCACTAGCATTTCCTTTGCTTCCATTTGTCTCACCAGATCTCTTCTTAGGGCATTCACGAGCACACGTTCTTCTTAGCTTAAGTGCAATTTGGGGCGATGTGACCCTCCTGGCCACAATTGAAGCATACTCGCTTCCCCATCAAGCACACACCCTTGTGAAACTTTCCACACGTAGCGCATGCTTTGAACTTTTTATTTTGCTGGTTTCTTTGCTGATTTCTAGCTCCCCCATTCCCATTCCACTTCCTCTTCAAATTGTTGCCATTTCCACCATTACCACTACCACCATTCTTAGTTTCACCTTCACTTTTCTTCTTCCTCTGCTCTTGATTATGTTTTGTTACTGCCTCGCCTGCATTTTCAGCGAGAATCGCCTTCTCCATCACTTCCATAAACGTCTTCAACTAGAATAGGGAATCCCTACTGTATAACTAGGGTTTTAGTCCCTGCTCGAACCTCTTCGCCTTGTGCTCGTCAGTGCTGACTTGATATGGCGCAAACCTCACCAAATCGTTGAACCTTGCGGCATACTCAGATACCGACATTGTTCCCTACTTAAATTCCAAAAATTGAACCTCTAGCTGACTCTTCGAACTCTCTGGGAAATATGTCTCGAAAAATAGCTCCTTAAACCTATCCCAGGTCATCACTCCTGGCCCTTCCTGAGTTTTGTTGGCCTGCCACCAATAACTAGCCTCCGTTTTCAACATGAATGTTGGAAAAGTAGTCTTCTGATTATCCTCAACCCTAGCAACATCAAAAACCTTCTAGATTTCCATGATCTAAGTCTGTGCTTCAACTGGATTCATGGACCCATGGAATTCAGGTGGTCCAACCGCCTTGATGTCCTTAAACGTAGTACCTTAATTCTGAGGTTGATTCTGTAAAGCACCCATCAGTAACGTCACTAGCTGTTGAACCGACTTTCCTTCCACATTATTGTTGTTGTTTTCCCCAGTGGTTCTCCGTCGTGGTGGTTGACGTCTTGAAGCCATTTTCTATTAAAATACACCCATTAGCTTTTATTCAACCTTTTTAAGTATTATATACTTAAGTTGCACATCATAAAAGTTTGTCACACCACACTTAACACTTTGAATAAAATAATAACTTTTATTCATTCATCTTCTAAAAACTTCAAAACAATAGCATCACTGCTATTTACATTACCTTCCTGAACTATAACAGTTGCAAGATAACATCATCATCATCTATCCCATTGGTTATCATACCCGGGATTTACATTTCGTTTATTATCAAACCACCTATCAATTACATTTTCTACAATGTTCTACTAAGATACTGTGTAGCCTTACGACGCTCTTCCTCCATAATTCGGAACATTGTTCGGCGATCCAATACGTATGATGGCAACGTCTCGAACTGAATCGGATAACTCATGACTCGATCTCGAGCTCGATTGACCACGGTGTTGAATACGTTGTTCATTTCTTCCATCTTTCTCCTCTTGGCTTGTGCATCCCTCTCTGCTATTCTGGCTCGTTGATAAGCTTCATTGTAAGCATCTTCAGTCCTTGCCCTCATAGTATATTCCTCTTTCAGTTTATTCTCCAAGTCTGCAATCTTCTCCATCATTTTCTCGTTTCCCCTTCTATGTGGATCAGCTTCTCTTCAACGTTGTTCAATCATTCTTCTCGATCCTGGATCTCATCGTCTTTCTATGCCATCGAGGTTTGTTATTCAGCTACTATCTCTTGTAACTCCTCGAATGTATCTTGAAGTTCTACATTGCGGTCATACACCTCAACGTACATATGACCAGCTATTGAATTAAGTGGAATCCTTTCCTCCTCGTCCTCTTCATCCTACTGTGCCAGCTCCACAGGATCCTCCTCATTCGTCTCTATCTCATCATCCTCATCAGGGACTCTCTCCTTCTCAACTACTGTGACCGACGGAACTGTTTCCCGTGGCAGTAGTTGTTCCCAAATCACCTGAATATCTCGAGGCTCCTCCTCCCTAGCCTAATTGGATCCTCCTACATTAGCCATCCTGACAACCAAAGTTTAAGTTTTAATTACTAATCATTACTACTCGACACTCATGAGCACAAAGATTACTATCACATAAGCACATAAGTGTTTTATTACTTTCTTTTTCCTAAAACTCGGTAAGAGTTTATCATCACAATCTTTTCAAAGGTTACTTCCTAAGGCTTTTCCCCCACCTAAGGTTCATAACCTAAGGCTTTGATACCAACCTGTGACACCCACAAATCTAGGTACTTCATTCCCACAAGATTTGGTGCTCACTAATCAAGCATTCATACTATCTACCCAAATAAAATAATTTTTGAATCATAAAATCCTCCCTTTAAATAGGGTTACATCATTAAGTTCAAAAACATCCCAGGTTATCTAACCGTTAAACATCATTTAAAAGTGGAATTAAATTATTACATAACATCATTAAGATAAAGTCTAAGATCATCATAACAAATAAAAGTCTAATATCATAATCATAATCAAAATTACAAGTCTTCATCACTTGTACATTTTTCCCTTTCCTTTGCTAGACGAAGGTTCATCTACCTTCTCAACTTTTGCTGCAATGAGTTTATAAATATGCAAGAGTGAGCAAAATAATTTCTCACTGAATATAACAATGAATCAACAGGAGTATAATAATAAATGCCAACTAATAGACTCATCAAAACTGGATGGTACTCTAACAATGATAATCAGGAACTAAAATCCAAAATATGGAATAAACATAACCGAGGGTCATAAGACCATGAACTATGTCCACAGTTGTGAGTGATCTTTCAACTCCAACTTTAACAGTCAAAAGACTATAAGGACTCCTCGTACTTAGGGGGATCAGCCATTCGTACCATGTATTGTGCACAAACATTTAACGCTTCGCGTAAGTTATCCCATAATAATAATAAGGTTTTTCATCTCAGTATTTAGAGTACAAGTCTGCACCAAAGAAAGTTTGGTTTGGATAAGCTTTCAAGGGTAATTTGAAGTTTAACGAACATCTACTAGAGGACTAGTTGAATCAATAGTGTTTGATAATACAACAGTTGATCAATAATAATATGAAACAATGAATAAGTGTAAGCGAACTGTCTATACTTGATCTCATGCTCAGAAACAACTATAAAGCATAAGTATTGAATGACAATAATAAACCTTGCTTGAATAAAATTAAGCTAGGACTATGAATTATTGAATAATTATTAAGTAATAGCAAGCTGAAAATAAAGCTCACTTATCATGAAAATGACTTGTGTCAAGTAAATGAACTATAATGATTCAACATTTGAAATTAGAATTCAAGAAAACTGCATTCATAATATCCGAATAACAATAATGAAACTTGTCTAACAATAAACAAGTTAGAATGCATCAATAGGTATTGGACTTCAAACTTGGTTGAATACAATAATGTCATAGCTAGATTGTTCAAATCATGATTAAGAATACAATAGTTCGTTTAACGAAACTTTAAAGTAAGAACTAGCTCAACAGAAATGTAAGGATAAAAGGCTTGCTTAATGTAAAAAGAGAAGTTTAGATACTTGCTCAATGTAAATATAGAGTTAGAAACTTGCCTCGAGCGTAAGTTATAAAATTAAACTCACGATCACCTACACATAATTTTAGAACCATAACACCTATAAGATATGCTAACTTACCATAACATGATCATTACCATTTACGTTACAAAAACTCAAAGAGTTTTACTTCGCAACATTTATCTAACATTCAGTATGTATACTAAACTACCACATAACACGTTCTCAATTTACTAACCATTTTTGCAACTTTGAACTTACTAATCACAATTCACTATGTTATATTAACCTTAACATTACACATTTAACATGCTAACATTAATATCAGACCATGTTATGACACTAACCAAAGATCAAAAAGCAGTAATGAGTGAAAATAAGAATCTTTAAATAGATGTAAGCAGTAATTGCGCCAAATGATGACGCAGAGAGAGGCTAATGAACGATTCTTGAGCTTTAGCCCAACAAGGAGAAATTTCACCCACCAAACAGTGAAATTAACACGAAAAATAAATATACCACAATCATAAACATGATTGCTCACATTTACAACCAATTGGAACAATTTAACACCAACTAAAGCTATTTTAATTTCTCAAAATTCATGTTTTTCATATAAAACTCCATTTTTGATATTCATCCCAAAAATCCTCACTATGAATTCATTATTTGACCAAATCACTTCATTCAAACTATGTTATGCTCATATCTCATTGAACTAACATATACAAACTTCAATTTATAATTTCACATAAAAATTGGCTACTAAAACAGAAAAGCTTTTTATATAAAACAGAATACTTTTATAAAGTTATTTATTTTATTAGACTATAAATAGAATATATTACATTATATTATGCATAGTAAAATCTTTTCATATAAAATGCAGACTACTTTTATAAAGTTATTTGTTTTATTAGACTATAAATAGAATATATTATATTTTATTATGCATAGTGTTTGGATAGTGTATGCATAAGTGTTTTGATAGTAAAATCTTTTTTATATAAAACAGCATATTTTTATAAAGTTATTCATTTTATTAGATTATAAATCGAATATATTATATTTTATTTAAAAGATTTTATTTTATTAGAATATTTTATTAAAACTGCATAGTAAATCAATATGGACCGTCCGTTTAAAAGTAAATCAATCTGGACCGTTCATGAATTAGTTACTATTCAGTCCATCCTCCTATAAATAAAAGTTCATTCCTTCATTATTTCTTACTTAATTCATCTTTGAAACTCTAGAGAGAAAAACTATAGTAGAGAAAGAAGAAAAGTATTCGCTACTTCACTACTCCTATATCCAGCTTTCTTCTAAGGTAAGGGTATTATTTCTTTTCGTATTCATGAAGAGAACTTCATTATTCCATTCTTTATTATTCTGTTGGAATAACCTGTATACGCGAACTACCCTATACTTGGTGAAATTCTTCTGTTATTCCATTCTTTATTATTATGTTGGAATAACCTGTCTTTGTGAAGTACCGTATACATGGTGAAATTCTTCTATTATTCCATTCTTTATTATTCTGTTGGAACAACCTGTCTGTGCGTTTTCGCATGACCTGGTTCCGTTATTTATTATTCTGTTGGAACATCATGTCGGTGTGAATTTCGCCTGACCTGGTTCCGTTATTTATTATTCTATTGGAATATCCTGTTTGTGCGTTTATGCATGACCTGGTTCCGTTATTTATTATTCTATTAGAATAACTTGTCTGTGCGTGCGGTCTATCGCATGCTTGGTGATTTCTTTTGTTATTCCGTTCTTTATTATACTCAGTTGGTTAAAGTTTTGACTTCTATAGTCCATGAAATTAGTGGAATATCCTTGATATTTGCACTTCATCCAGTATCTTTTCATTGGAATATTCTTCTAAACATTCTTCAATTTTACTCTTCAAAGAAGTATCATGTTGACAATTTGGACATTATTAGTTCCTGGATAAATTAATTCTTGAACTTATTTTTATTGAATTCATATATCATTGTCATCATCCTTATGTTTATATTATGTTGAAAGTCATATGTGGCCTGTAGTGCATAGATGAACTTGGTATGATTATGACCAGGGATTATTCGGTATAATCATGACCGTAATGTTACAAATGATGTGGTAAAAGTTCTCATTGGCCCGTAGTGTATTGATGGACAGTTATTGGTATGATCATGACTATTGATGAATACACGAATATCCTTGGCCCGTAGTGCATGGATAATTTGTGGTTGTGATATTAATGAATATCCTTGGTCGTAGTACAGGGATGATGTGGATTATTTATTAAGCTGAGTCCCAGCGATTAAAGTGATAAAAAACCTTTTAAATCATAAAAGATAGTAGATTTTATTCTCTACTTTACTCTTTTAATGGATTGCTTATTCCGCTGTAGTTAAACTTGATATTTGTTATATTTTATCAGTTTAACACTATTGAAGACTAACGAAAATTTATTTTGCATTATCTTAGTCATAATATTTCTTACTGGGCTAGTTGAGCTCACCCTTTCTTTCAGTGTTCTCTTCAGGAAATGAGAACGTAGTCGGGACTAGTCGGGGAACGGAGTGACGGTCCATATGATAGTATTAGTAGTCCTCATTATTCTATTAAATAGAGTGACAATAAATGTAATGAGGAATCCTTTGAGTGTGGATATTGTCTAGATGACAATATTCCTATTAAAACTCTCAGTTTATGTATTGTCGTATATTACACGACGATTGTATAATCAAGTTTGTATTTGTATTCTGTACCATGTATTTGGCGACTCAGAATAGGTGATGTATACCTATTTTGGGGGCGTCACATATACCATGAACATATTGTAAGTTATAATTTTTAATAAAGTATACCGGTGTGAAAAAATTATGTTACATTTCCATATTACATCTACTACCTTGAAATATTAAATATGTAAATCATATTGTGGCACTAAGTTATAATGTATAGTTGATATGTGTATATAATATATAACATAAGAGTAGGAGATTGAATTAAAATTGCAAGAATGCTGAGTTAATTTGCTTGTACCAAAAATAGAGTCCCATTTGCTCTTCATTTCTCCTTCATGTGTATCCTATAAAGGCTAAGGCCTATTCTCTCTTCTTTCTTCCAAGATTGTCTAGCTGATGATTATAGGGGAGTGGTGGTTATGATGATTTCAACTACCATTTACCAACTCTCTCTTAAGCTTCATGCAATCCTTCAATCCATGGGTTTGATTCAATGGGAAATTGCATTGTCTGTGTTTTTGTTTCTCCATAAATATGGACTCTCCTTCTCTAATTTTCATTCCTGAGATTTGTTAAGTGTAAGATTGAGAGCATACTAATATTCTAAGTAACTGGATGTTCATTTGGAGCAAGTTCACTTCACATTTGCAGAGGTATAAGCCTCATCCCTTGCTTTTCATTTTCATTCTCTGTCAAAAGAATTCTTGAGTTCTTGAATATAAAATTTTTGATTATGTGGAATTAGATGTTAAAAAGGGTTGGGTAATGTTCATATAGTTGTTATTTAATCATACAAGTATGTTGGAACAGATACATGACTGTTTAGAATCGAAATAGTGAATAATTTTGTTTTTGGGCTAAAGTTCGTCAAACAGATCGCTTCTCGATTTCGGACCGGGTATGGCATATTTGTAGTAATAACATCGAGGGTAGTGCATTTATCTTTAGTCTCTTTTTCGTTTTCGATTTTTGCTTAACATTCTGCTAAGTGTGATCGATTATTATGGCTTAAACTAGCATGCAAATATGTGTAATGTGTATATATAAGTATAATTAACCTAATGAGAGCATGTTTAGATTAGCATACATGATTAACGAAGGAGTAAAGTTTAAAATGGATTTAGAACTTTAGAAAGGAACTTGATATGTATGTATGCTATGTTCACATACTGACTTTGCAAGCATGTTGGTATGATTTAGAAAGACATGAATAACCCGTTAACTTGAGTTTATATGATTCATAGTTCTTTGATCATGACCACTTTACTTAGGATTTGTACTAAAGAAGTTTTTAACTTAGTATAGTGAGCTAACATACATGACTACTACATGCTTTATATCCTGACCTTGCGAGCATGATAACATGACTTGGCTACATATAATTAGAGCCTTAAAGTTGTCTTGTATGTGTTAAATTTCGTTGTTCAAGTTTAAAATAGTTTCGAAAGCAAACTTGAACATATTTTCAAAATATAGTTGCATCGCATGAATATCTAGATTCTAAAGGGTTAAGATGTCATGTTATGTCTATAATATCCCTATACATGATCCCTATGTATTGAACATGTAGAACTTACTAGTAAAGTTACTAATGAAAATATAAACTTTGAACGAGAATGTTATCATATTACCATGAGGGTTAGAATCTGATAATTGTGACCAAGTTTGATGATACTTTTAGACTCGCTCATGTAACTTAAATATATGTATACCATACTTGTGTATCATAATTCAAGTAAAGCCTAAACAAAGCATATTTCCAACCAAAACGATGTTAATTACACATATGTGTTATGAATACTCACAAGCATGCCTAATTTGAGTTTTATAACTACCTTGTATGTTTAGAAGGCAAGCATGTTAGACTGTGTGATTTCATGACCTTGAATGACTTTAAATTGTTAAAATATTTGATTTAGTTTTTTTTTTTATTTTTTGAAAGGAAGGAACCTAGATTGACTTGAGGAACATGAAAAGACCTTTAACATGACAAAATATATTATGTATAAATGTTGTGATCATGCCGAACAGAAACCTTAAGGTGACAGCTAAGTCTTGGCTTGGTTGGGAGGAGGACGCAACATAGGCCCTGGATCCTAAGCTTAGCCATGGTGTAAATTGCCTTGATTTGAAATCTGAGATAGTGTAATCTGATTTTTTGACAGTTAACTTGTATGACGTCTTTACTGCTAGAAATGGTTTAAAACCTACTGATGCATGTGTATATGTGAGGACTAAATAATAAGATAGTGTTTTCTTTAGATAATGAAAGTTCATGGGTGAAAATACCTTAAACTTGAGCATTCTTAATTTGCTTATGAAATAACAAGATAATTGATTACTTGATAAACATATAAGCTAATTTTGTACCATATGTGCATACTTGAATCATGTCGAGCTTGATTAACGAATGTGTTAGCTAATAAGCATCTTATGTTTGAAATACGTTATAAATAGGATTTGAAAGTGTTGATTTAATTGCGTGGATAAACTACGCTTAAGGCAAGTATCTTCACTCTTTATATCTATTTATGAAATAAACCTGCGTAAGTAAGTTATTGAATTATATTCCGATTATATGAGTTTTTTTTAAAACTTTATTGTTATTAATCATAATATTCATGCAAGTATTTGAATTATCTTTTACATTGTGCAAGTATCTTAACCTTTGTCTTTCCTTTATGCAATGGACATGAGTAAGAAAGTTTCAGAATTATATTATCATTATGCCAGATTATTAAACTCTATTGTTATTGATTATGTACCCAATCATTATATTCATACAAGTTCCCAATTTTTATTCGTTCATTGTTTATCAGTACAGTATTACTATAAGATTCAGATATATATATATATATATATATATATATATATTCTGTTCATTAAATTCTAAGTATGGTTATATGTGACACCCCCAAAATTGGTATACATCACCTATTCTGAGTCGCCAAATACATGGTACAGAATACAAATACAATCATAAAAATACAAGAAGAGCTGTGAATTTTAATACAAATATTGTCTTCTAGACAATATCCATTCTCAGAATAAGTCCTCATTACATTTATTAACATACTATTTCATAGAATAGTGAGTACTACTAATGCAATCATCGGGTAGTCACTCCGTTTCCCCGACTAGTACCGCTCACGTTCTCATTTCTGAAGAGAACAATGAAAGCAAAAGGGTGAGCTCAACTAGTCCAAGAAGAAATATTATGACTAAGATAATGCGTAATAAATTATCGTTAGCCTTCAATGTTGTTAAAGCGATACAATATAACAAACATCAAGTTTAACTGCAGTGGAACAAGCAATCCATTAAAAGAGTCAAGTAGAGAATAAAACTTACTATCTTTTATGATTGAAAAGGTTTTTCATCACTTTTATCATTTGAGACTCAAATTTTAATAAATAATCCACATCATCCCCGCACTTTTACTGACCAAGGATATTCATTAGTATCACAACCACAAATTATTCATGCACTACGGGCTAAGGATATTCTTGTATTCATCAATGGTCATGATCATGCCAACAATTGTCCATCAATGCACTACGGGCCAATGAGGACTTTTACCACATCATTTGTAACATTACGGTCATGATTATACCGATTAATCCCTGGTCATAATCATACCAAGTCCATCTATGCACTACAGGCCACAAATGACTTTCAACATAATATAAACATGAGGATGATGACAATGATATAAGAATTCAATAAAACAAGCTCAAGAATTAATTTATCCAGGAACTAATAATGTCCAAATTGTCAACATGATACTTCTTTGTAGAGTAAAATTCAAGAATGCTCAGAATAATATTTCCATGAAAAGATACTGGATGAAGCGCAAAAATCAAGGATATTCCACTAATTTCATGGAGTATAAAAGACAAAACTTTAACCAACTTAGTATAATAAAGAATGGAATAACAAAAGAAATCATCAGGCATGCGATAGACCGTACATACAGGTTATTCCAATAGAATTATAAATAATGGAACCAGGTCATGCATAAACGCACAGACAGGATATTCCGACAGAATAATAAAGAGTAGAACCAGGTCATGCATAAACGCACAGACAGAATATTCCAACAGAATAATAAATAACGGAACCAGGTCATGCGTAAATGCATAGACATGATGTTTCAACAGAATAATAAAGAATGAAATAACAGAAGAATTTCACCATGTATATAAGATTACTTGACAGAGCAAAGTTATTCAAACATAATGATAAAGAATGGAATAATGTAAGAATTTCACCAAGTATAGGGTAGCCAGCAGATCTGAAAAGTTATTCTAATGTAATAATAAAGAATGGAATAATAGAAGTTCTCTTAATGAATACGAAAGAAATAATACCCCTTACGAGTACGACAAATAATACCCCTTACCTTAGAAGAAACTGGATATAGGACTAGTGAAGTAGCAGAATACTTTTCTTCTTTCTCTCTATAATTTATCTCTCTAGAGTTTAAGTGAATTCATAAGAAATAATGAAGGAATGAGCTTTTATTTATAGGAGAATGGACTGAATAGTAACTAATTCATAAACGGTCCAGATTGATTTACTTTTAAACGGACGGTCCATATTGATTTACTATGCAGTATTAATAAAATATTCTAATAAAATCTAATCTTTTAAATAAAATATAATATATTCTATTTATAATCTAATAAAATGAATAACTTTATAAAAATATTCTGTTTTATATAAAAAGATTTTACTATGCAAATACTATGCATAATAAAATATAATATATTCTATTTATAGTCTAATAAAACAAATAACTTTATAAAAGTAGTACATTTTTATATAAAAAGATTTTACTATGCAAAATACTATGCATAATATAATGTAATATATTCTATTTATAGTCTAATAAAATAAATAACTTTATAAAAGTATTCTATTTTATATAAAAAGCTTTTTTGTTTTATTACATTAATAATACTAATAAAATTTAATTATATATATATATATATATATATATATATATATATATAAACTTCCGTGACTTCATAAAAAGACACCTCAATATTGTTAGAGTTTATGCCCTAGAGGCCAATTATTTGATATAATTTCTTAACGTTTTGATATTATATTTGATTAAATAAATGAATGATTTGATTATGGTTTTATTTACTGCGTTATATAAATGTTAAAATAATAAAAAATCCTTAGAATAGTGATACAAATTATATAGTTTCAAGTATGTGACTTGAACATGAGATTATATAATTACAATTAGTATCATTGTTCTTAAATGTCCCTAGTCGAGTATCGTTGTTGATGGGACAACAATGATGCATTAAGACTAGTATGTGGATTGACTGATGACCAAATCTCATTGGTCATAAATATATGAGATATTAAGTCAATGCATAGGTACATGTTAGAGAACGATGTACTGGACAGACCCACCATGAGAATTCTATGTGGAGCATTATGCGAAGTGTCATTAGAAATTCTCATAGTGACAATGATGTAATGGTCCTCCGACTTGAAATCACTATATTACTACACGTGAATTTATGTACTTTGATATCATCAAATGTCACCTTTAATAGGGTGGACTATAAATGTGATTATTGGGTACATCATGAATCGTGTAAGGAATGTGAGTGATCTAGATGGAATTTAACCCTCCTATTTATTAGGGGTGATATCCATAGGCCTCTTGATTGAGTAGGACTATGAAATGCATGGCCATGCTCAAATAGTGATTTGTTTCATATAGTCTACTCATTGATCAAGAAAACTCGGATTAAATTATGAAGAGTATGACACATTCCATGACTCGAGTTTAATCTAGGATATTAAGGTTAAAAGGATTAAATTACATTGGAACATTGGTCACAAAAAGGTTGCATCGAATCATCGATCTTATTATTACTTGGGTAGCAGTGATGCATTACTAGATGCCGCTCACTGTTTATAATTTTATAATATGATTTAAAAATTATTCCCAACGTAATAATAACCTATAGGGTCACACACATAGAACGTTATTAAAAGGGAATTAATTTAAATTATAAGGATTTAAATATATTAATATGATTAATATTATTTAAATCACGAACTTAAATTAAAAGGATAATTTGTATATATATATATATATATATGTATATTAATTAAGACTTAATTAAGATATATATATATATATAATTTGGATTTTATGAAATTAGGTTTTGATTTGATTAATTCCTTTTAACTACTATATATATGATATATAGCAGCTACTTAGGGTAACATCATAATTGAAAACCCTAGCAGCTCTTAGAGAGAGACTAGAGAGAAAACAATTTCATAATAGTTCCTTTGGTGGCTAGTACCGCAAGTCCCTCTTATTGCAGAATCGTTCGACGGTTCGTGCGGCGTTCGTGTGGATACCGTAGAGGCGCGGTTCTAATTGGATTACGTAAAGGATTCGAAGCTATTCTAGAATTTTTTCATAATCGGTATAATATCTAAACCACTGAATTAATTTTAGTTTCGCTTAGATCCTGTTTTGGGTTTTGGAATTGCTTTGATTTATTTTCTATTTTCGCTGCATTTTTGTGCCGAAAACCCTATAAATATATTTAACAACATGTATCATCATTATTATAATTCACAATATTAATCAATCAGGTCGTTCCTAGGAAAGAGGGGGCTTTCCAATAAGGATTTCTCCCTATTGGCGCGTAATTAGGTGACCAAACCTCTCATTGGCAGAACTTCTAGACATCGTTAATATTGCAAATAATAATATTAATAACTCTATCATCTCAATTATTGATTTAATAATATATAAAATATCGACAATAATTGAATCAATTAACGTGAGATACTATGCAACAATTACTGAAGCAATAATTGAACAAAACTGAGTGACTTGTTACGTAAGCATCAATAATCAATACCGTGTGCTACTATGCAACCACATGTATTACTGTACTTTTACTACCGAGTAGTTCAACAGTTTTAACGGTAACACTTTCGCCGTTATTTTTATAAAATAATAATTATGTTGTTTTCTAACTACGAAAATACTTCTGTTGTGGGGTGCACCAATGATTGTAAATATTGCAATTTAATAATATGAATAACTTTGTCGTCTAAATTATTGATTTAATAATATATCATATTATGCAAATGATACTTTGACAATAATTGAATCAATAATATGAGAGATATGATGCAGCAATTATTGTAGCAATAATTGAGTATAACTGAGTGACTTCTTACGTAAGAATCAATAATCAATACCGTGTGCTACTAAGCAACCACGCGTACTACTGTACTTTTACTACCGAGTAGTTCAACAGTTTTAACGGTAAAACTTCCGCCATTATCTTCATAAAAATATTTTGTCATTTTCTCAATCCGACAATAATTCCGTTGTGGGGTCCACCAATGATTGTGCCGTCGTACAAATATTCTCCGACACAAAGAATATTCCCCGACCAATCAAATATAATATAACAACTTGCATTCTTTGTAAACTTTATAAATATTACCTACAACTATAACATTATATCAAATCCACACCATAATATTAAAAAAAATATTTCAAGAAATTTGAATCTTTATTCATAAAATTTGGGCTCTCACAATCTCCCCTCCTTATGAAATTTTGCCCTCAAAATTTACATACGTACCTGGTATGCCGAAGAGGTGAGGATACCTTGACTTCATTTCAGATTCTAACTCTTGAGGTATAACCTTTGAGTGACGAATAGGATCCTTCTTATCCAAGATTTTAACACGTATTTCCTCATACGTTAAATCTTCTGCTATCTCGTCTAGTTCCAATTTAATAATGTGGTTCGGGTCGTCCACATATTTACGTAACATCGGTACTTGATAAACGTTATGAACACGCAAAATATTTGGCGGTAAAACGAGTCTATAGCCACAATTCCTACTCGATCGAGGATTTCAAATAGACCAATAAAATCGAGGGTTGAGATAATGCCTTCTTGAACCTTTTTCTTCACATTCATCAGTTCTGGGTGTGTAGCTTGCACGACTTTAACTTTATCGATTAAAGTCGATTCTACTAGTATATTCGTTATCTTCACGTGGGTCCCCAGAGTCTTTAACTCTATCTCCATCATTTGTAAGTTATACGAAATGGGTCTTTGTGTTAACAACATCACACTCGTAAACGCATACGATCTTCTACTCAACGCGTCAGCTACCACGTTCGCTTTTCCCACGATGATATTGAATGGTACGGTCATAATCTTCAACAGCTCGAGCCAACGTCTTTGGCGCATTATACGTTCATTTTGGTTGAAGAAATATTTAAGGGTTTTAGAAATGGGTTTTGTACTGGGGTCAATACAAAATTTGATTTCACACTCTAGGATAGAAAGTCTTCAGGAATACGTCATGAAATTTATTAACAAAAAAAATGTCATTCAAAACTGTGACTCTCATCTAAGACTTGGATAACACGTCCCATTGATAACTATTAACTTGTCATCGTCATTCACGACGTCGCCTACAGAAGTCTAGCTTCGATGCATTCCACATAAAGAAGTCAACAACGAAAGGATCGGGGCTCTTTACTTATGGCTTGATATGACAGTGATTACCTTTAGTGGTTTGGTTGCTTGAATTTACATAATAGGTTGGTTAGGAATATGAAAGCTAAAAACCTTATGAAAAGCATGATGAGTAGTTAACCAATCGATTCCTAAAATCGCATCAAAGGCAAGTATTTTCAAAGAGATAAGATCGACAAGTACGTGAAAGTGTCGATTTGAATCTGTGACACCCCCAAATCCGGGTACTTCCATTTCCGCAGGATTTGGTGTTAACTGTACAAATATCATCTATCTATCTACCCATAAATAAAGCAAACCATGCAATAGATAGAATTAAATAAATAAATCTCCCTTTATGGGGTTACATCATCTGTATAAAATAAAATCCCAGGTCACTCTAACCTTAAACATTTGTGCGGAAAACATAAACAAATAACAAGTCTTAAACAGCATCAAGTCTAAATATCATTACAAAACCACATAAATAACCAGTCATCATTACTTGCTAATCTTGCCCTTGCCTTTACTAGTGGAAGGCTCATCTGATCTTTCGTTCTTAACTGCAATGTTATTATTACGCAAGAGTGAGCACGATAGCCCACAAGTATAACAATATGACAAATGAATAATAGCATGCGAATAAATTAAAGGCTTTTGAAATAGGAAAACTAGGCTTTTGAATCAAGAATGAATAACAAGAAACAAAAGAACTTCTGAGGGTCATAAGACCATGAACTATGTCCTAGGTTATCAAGTGTTTATACTTGAAACCTTTAACAGTTATAAGACTATGGACTCTTCTTCTCGTACTTAGGGGGATCAGCCCTTAGTACCATACTATGCACAATATCTTAACGCTAACACATAAGTAATCCCCTATATAAGGTTGTTCATCTCAGTTTGACATTAGAGTCCGCACCAAAGGAAGTTTGGTTAGGATAATTCATCAAGGGTTCTGAAATTTAGAATGCTCGTCAACTATGGACTAGTCGAATCATTAAGGGCTCGCTAGTCTAAAAAAGTTTAACAGTATCTGATAATTTAAAATTGAATAGCAATCTCAAAAGGTATACAATAGAATAATTATTGTATAATAGAATCATACTTTGAAAGATTAATACACTTTAATATAATAAAATGGACTTGATCAATAATAACAAGAATTTGCTCAAAGTAAAGAGACAACTTATAAGCTCATATAAAAGATAACGAGTAGGGTTAGGAAACTTGCCTCGTGCGTAGATTACACGTTAATTATACTCGTTCCTTGATTTAAATCCTTTATATAATTTACATTCACAATACCAGTCAATTATAATGTACTAATCATCACAAGTTTATTCTTTTTGTCTAACTCGAATTCATGACTATACTTAGTCAAATTACTACACTCATTGTCACAATTAACACTTCATAAACAATAAGCTAACTATGCATTCAATCATTTAATTCGCACATAAATGTGTTATTGACATGTTAAGAATTTATTTTAACACCTCATTATATGTCTAGCATATTTTTATGTTCATTAGATTAAGTTACTAACACATTGCTAGACTTGAGCATTTAAAAACTCATTTCTGGACCATTCTGCTAAGTGGCCTTTGTGGCACCCTTTGTTATACTAGGTCTTCATGCTGCTTATTTTGCATGGCGTATTATGACTTAAGGGTCTGAGCTGCGGCCCCGTGGCGCGAGTTTTAGGCATGGAGTTGGCGCCGCGGCGTGAAACTCCAGTTTCTGAATTTCTAGTTCGCGAAGAACACATAATCAGGCGAATTTATCACTACATGGTCATTAAATTCATCAAATTAAACATACCCATAAACTAGAATTCGTACATAATCATTACCCAACCTTTATAGAGTAATTTTAACTAATTAAAACACATAATCACAGAATTAAAACATGCAAATTTCACTGTTCTTGATGTTCTTGAAGGTTTTTGAACATAAACATAAAATTTAACACTACGGATTCGTTATAACACCAAATCCATCCATTCAAGTTTTCTTTTCTTCGTTTTAAAATGCATAATTATATACGTGTGTGAATTTTACAAAATAATTTATGTTTGATATATTAAATTCATGTATAAGGGCCATATGGCCATATAATATACACTCTGTAACCATATATTATATAATTTTTATGAAACTAATGATATGGAACCATCTAATACATGGTGAAACATGATATGCTAACATATTATCACATTTACATCCACAAAATCAATAAAATTTCCAATTAAAGAGATTTAACAGAGAAATTGGAAACCATTTTCATGAAAGCTTAATGACGTAAAAATGAGAATTGGGTTGGAGAGAATTACCCAGAGCGTCTGTTTTATAGTAAACCAATCTGGACCGTCCATTTAAAAGTAAATCAATCTGGACCGTTCAGGAATTACTTACTATTCAGTCCATTCTCTTATAAATAGAAGCTCATTCCTTCATTATTTCTTACGAATTCACTGAAACTCTAGAGAGAAAACTATAGAGAGAAAGAAGAAAAATATTCTACTACTTCACTACTCCTATATCCAGTTGTTCTAAGGTAAGGGGTGTTATTTCTTTCGTATTCATGAAGAGAACTTTTGTTATTCCTTTTTTTTTTATTTTGTTGGAATAACCTGTATACGCGGTCTACCCTATATTTGGTGAAATTCTTCTGTTATCCCATTCTTTATCATTATGTTGGAATAACCTGTCTATGCAAAATACCGTATACATGGTGAAATTCTTCTACTATTCCATTCTTTATTATTCTGTTGGAACATCCTGTCTATGCATTTACGCATGACTTGGTTCCGTTATTTATTATTCTGTTGGAACATCCTGTCGGTGCGAATTTTGCTTGACCTGGTTCCATTATTTATTATTCATTGGAATATCACATGCATGCGTTTACGTGATTCGATTTCGTTATTTATTATTACATTTGAATAACTTTGTTTTTGTGCGATCTATCGCGTTCTGTGATTTCTTTTGTTATTCAATTCTTTATTATACTCAGTTGGTTAAAGTTTTGACTTCTATACTCCATGAAATTAGTGGAATATCCTTCATATTTGCGCCTCATCCAGTATCTTTTCATGAAAATATTCTTCTGAGCATTCTTGAATTTTACTCTACAAAGAAGTATCATGTTAACAATTTGGACGTTATTAGTTCCTGGATAAATTAATTCTTGAACTTGTTTTATTGAATTCTTATATCATTGTCATCATCCTCATGTTTATATTATGTTGAAAGTCATCATGGCCTATAGTGCATAGATGGACTTGGTATGATTATGACCGAGTGGATTAATCGGTATAATCATGATCATAATGTTACAAATGATGTGGTAAAAGTGAGATTTTGTAATTTAATTTTTAATATTTATTTGGATTGAATAAATATTTTTCGATGAATTAATTATTAGATTAAATAATTAATTGATGAAGTTTTGGTAGATTAATTTAATTATATGTGTTATATTTATTAAATTAATGTGGAGAATTTTATTATTAAGTAAGTATGTGATTATGTGAGCTTATTGTATTAAAAGAAATATTTAATAAGCTTAATGTTATTTTTAATTAATTTAATTATTAATTAGAGATTTAATAATTTGATATTATTATTAAATGAGAAATTTAATTATGTGACTATGTGCATTATTGAGAAATTATTATATTTTATTTAAATAAATTAAATAAGATATTAATTTATTTTATAAAGGAGTGTGACATTATTTAAACTATATGATAAGGTTTTATTAAATTAAATGATTTTTGAAACTTTTCTTGCTAGCCAACATGGCACTAAAGGAGGTTATGGGCAGTTAACCCATGACTGGGTGGGTGACCACAATCGTCAATCGATCTTCTTATTTAGTATCGTCTTCCTCTTCTTTTCTATTATTATTTATAAGTCTAAGCTAAGCACTCACAGAGAAAGATACAAAGAGAGAGTTGAGAGTTCAGAGCTTTGTTGAGGGAGTTGTGAGAGTCATTTGAGAAGGAATTCACTTCCTAGTATTTTAATCTACGCTTTGGTAATCTCTTCAACCCAATTCTTTTAACGTCATATAGTTTTTATGAAAAATGGTTTTCATACTTTCTGTGAATCTCTTTAAATTGGAAAATTGTGTTAGGGATATATGTAATAATTCGAGTAGTATAGCATGTTTTATATATATTGTATATGATTCCATATCATAAGTTTCATAATATTATGACTTGTTGTTTCAAAAATTTACAGAGTATGTTATTTGGCCATATGGCCCTTATACGTAATTTTAATATGTCAACCATAAATTTTTCTACAAAATTTCCACTTATATGTGATTATGCATGATAAAACGAACAAAACGAAATTTGAATGGTTGGATTTGGTCTTATATCGAATCTATGGCGTTGAATTTTAGAATTTATGTTCAAAACTTCAAGAACATCAAGAACAGTACAATTTGCATAATTTAATTATGTGATTATGTGTTTTAATGGGTTAAAATCACTCCATAAATGTTTGGTATTGATTATATATGAATTCTAGCATGTGGGTATGTCTAAATTCGTGTAAAAATAAGTTGATTGAAATTTTAGCCGTATTACGCAATTTTTGAATTGAAGAAGCTGAATCTCAGAGTCTCGTGTCATGACACCAACTCCCTATTCAAATCCATGCTAGCTGCCAAAGCACTAAGAAGAAGCTATGTGGTGGCCCATGGTGTGCAAAAGCCTTGAAGAATAAAGCTGAAGTGGCCGTATGGCCACCTTAGAGAATGTCGAGAAAAATTTTTTTAGTATTCAAGTATAGAAATGTGATAGTAACTTAGTCTAATGATTATAAAAACTTGTTAGACATATAATGAGGTGTTAGAATAAATTCTTAACATGTCCATAACACAATTACGTGTGAATTGAATGATCAAATGCATAGTTACCTTATTGTTTGTGAAGTCTTAATTTTTGACAATAAGTGTAGTAATTAACTAAATATAGTCATGAATTGAGTTAGACAAAGAATAAACTTGTGAGGTTTGGTACGTTATAATTAATTGGTATTATGAACATGAATGATATGTAGGATTTAAATCAAAGAAGCGAGTTTTATTAACGTGTAATCTACGAGGCAGAGAGGCAAGTTTCTAACCCTACTTGTTATCATTGAGCAAACTCTCATTATTATTGATTAAGTACATTTCAGTATATTAAAGCTTATTAATCCTTCAAGCATGATGTTGTTATACAATAATTATTCTATTGTATACTTTTGAGATTTTATCCAAGTTAAATTATCAGTTATTGTTAAACCTTATTAGACTAGCGAACCCTTATTGATTCGACTAGTCCATAGTTGATGAGCGTTCTAAATTTCAGAACCCTTGATGAATTATCCAAACCAAACTTCCTTTGGTGCGGACTCGAATGTCAAACTGAGATGAACAACCCTGTATAGGGGATTACTTACGCGTTAGCGTTAAGATATTGTGCACAGTATGGTACTAAGGGTTGATCCCCCTAAGTACGAGAAGAAGAGTCCATAGTCTTATGACTGTTAAAGGTTTCAAGTATAAACACTTGACAACCTAGGACATAGTTCAAGGTCTTATGACCCTCAGAAGTTCTTTTGATTCTTGTTATTCATTCTTGATTCAAAAGTTGAGCTTTTATATCAGAAGTTGTTAATTCATTCGCATGTTATTATTAGTCATTTGTTGTTTATATTGTTATACTTGTGGGCAATCGTGCTCACTCTTGCGTAATAATAACATTGCGATTAGAAACGAAAAGCGAGACGAACCTTCCACTAGTAAAGGGCAAGGGCAAGATTAGCAAGTAATGAAGACTGTTTTATTATTGTGGTTATGTAATGATGATTAGAATTGATGTTACTTAATATTTATTTGTTTATGATTTCTGCACAGATGTTTTAAGGTTAGATTAACCTGGGATTTATTTAATATGTTGTTGATGTAACCCCATAAGGGGAGATTTATTATTTAGTCTATCTATTGCATGCTTTGCATTTATTTATGGGTAGATAGATAGATGATGTTTGTACAGTGAACACCAAATCCTGTGGAAATGGAAGTACCGCTTTTGGGGGTGTCACAGGTTGGTATCAAAACTGTAGGTTATGAACCTTAGGTGGGGGAACAACCTTAGGTAGTATCCTTGTAGGAGATTGAGAACATAGTGGTGGTAAACTCTTATCGAGTTCTAAGAAATGAATTTCTAAATTCATTGAAGATAATAAAAGACTTTATGTGCTTATGTGTTAATCTATGTGTTCGCTATACAATTAGTAACTAAAACTTAAAATTTTGTTGTCGGGGATGTCGGATGTTGGAGGAGCTAGTCAGTGGGGAGGAGGAACCCCAGTAGTACCTCTGAGAGGAGGAGCCAGAGACATTCATGTCGTCGAGGAACAATTAGTAGAGAGAGCCATCTCCATTGATCCTTGTTGTTGTTGGTCGGGAGCATGAGCACGAGAGGCTGATCGAGAGGAGGATCACGAGGAAGAAGAGAAGAAGAGGAGTTCCCACAGAACTCCATTGATCTTTGAGATGTATGATGCACTTTATGATCGTAACATAGAGTTGTTGGGATCTTTGTCAGGGGATCTCGAGAGAGAGAAGGTATTGTTATGAGTACTATTGAAAGCGGAAGGATGAGGAGATTGAGACTCTTCACACGTTTAGGAAGCGTGGAGTGGGATCTGGTTCACGAGAAGGGTCAAACCAGAGGATAAGTCGCGAGAAATAGAAAAGTTGAAGAAGGATCGAAAGAGAGCTCGAGAAAGGCTTGCCATAGAGGAGGAAAATTTGGGTAAGAGAATCGCGTCGTCTTGATCTTGCGAAGATGATGATGTGTAAAAAGAAGGCTAAGCTTAGGAGGCGTACTCTACATTTCACAATCTGATGGATACGGCCCGAGGATCGAGTTATGAAATACCCAATCCGGTTTGAAGGTCTACCATCATACATGCTTGATCGTAGGATGATGTCTCGTATTATGGAAGAAGAACGTGGCAAGGCTATCCAACGTCTTAATAGGCAGTGATAGTATTAGTTTACTTATGTGAAAACTATTTGATAGTTAATGATATAAATTCCTGTGTTTATAAACAAAGGAATATTTTGATGTTTTAAATCCTATAGATTCTTTATCTCGGGATAGTGGATGTAAATAGTAGTGATGCTATCTATTGATGTTAAAACTTTTGAATTAAATGAGAATGTCAGAGTTTATTTGAATTGATGTGTTAAGTGAGTTATGATTAAATGTTTTAGTTAAGTCTTAAATGTTTAAGAGATTGAATAACGACCTAATAAGCGTATATTTTTAATAGAAATATGCCGCCTAGAAGAAGACAAAACCGTCAGTGCAAGCACAAGAAGAACCAATGAACAACAACACGGCGCCAATGCTAATCTGTTCAGCGGTTGGTGAACCTTTTGGTAGGGCAATTAATAATCAACCACAAGCTCCACCAAATACCTCGTTTAAGGACTTGGCGGCGGTGGGACCGCCTTGAGTTTAAGGGTTCAATAAACCCAATCGAAGCTCAGACTTGGGTGATGGAGATGGAGAAGGTGTTCGACGTCGCTCGAGTAAGAGAAGATCAGAAGACCGCGTATGCAACGTTTATCTTTGAAGTCCAAAAGCCGAGTTATTGGTGTGGCAAACAAAGTGAGAGGAGGTGAAGGTGTAATATCTGGGAAAGATTCAAAGAAATGTTCTTGAGATGTACTTTCGGCAAGTTCACAAAATCGGATGGAAGTTCGGTTTCTAGAGTTGAAACAAGGGAGTATGTCGATGGCGATTCTGTGGCAAGGTTTAACGAGTTGGCTAGGTTAGCCACATACCAAGTACACACAAGCGAGAGGAAGGCAAGGCGATTGAACAGGATCAAATTTGAAGCCACGGTTGTATATAGCAAAGTGTCGATGTTCCAATTGAACACTTTTTTGGAGTGTTAGAAGGCCATACTCATTTGAAGGTGGAAGCGATCACGGTAACTAAGTACAATCGAGGATCGAAGAAGAAGAAGAAAAGTGAGAATGAAGGTAACAACAAAATTGGTGGGAGTAGTCTTTGGGGGTAATCACAATCGAGAAAGGAAGTGGTGCGATAAATTTATTAATTTGGAAGTCAACGGGGAGGGAGAAGAAGAAGATTGAAGCGTACCCAACTGCGGAAAAACTCATTTGGGAGTTTGTATGAAGGGAAGCGAGTGTGCTACAATTGTGGTCGGGAAGGCCACATAGCACCAAGCTATCGAACCCAAAGAAGGGTGCCTGCTTCACATGTGGCTCAAAGGACCATCTTGCAAGAGATTGTCTAAGAAGGGATCGGGAGGGGCGAGTCGGGAAGAGGAAATAGAGGAAATCTTGGTGGAAGCACTCGACCATTTGCAGGACCAACCACAACCAATCGATAAATGCCGAGCGTTCAACATGAGCGAGTGTGCGAGATGCGGTGCGGTCTCGCGATGTGGTGTCGGTATCATTTCGATCAATAAAGTTAATGCTTATGTATTATTTGATTCAGGTGCTACTTGTTCATTTATATCCGATGACTTTGCTAAGAACTTAGAATTGTTTAAGGATGAGTTAGAATACCCCATGAACATAGAAATTGCGAATAGAGAAATAATCCTTGTTAAGTATGTGCACAAGAACTGTAGAGTAGATATTAAGGGTAATATCATGAGCGTAGATCTTATCCTATTCGACTTCGGAGAATTTGACGTTATTTTGGGTATGGATTGGTTATCCAATTATGGGGCGGTAATTGATTGCCGGAAGAAGCGTATTAACCTTATGACTCCATCAAAGGTTGTGTTTTATGGTAGCAAGTCGCCTAGACAAGCGAGTTGTCGATCGCGATGATGCGAGCCGGGAGGTTGTTAAAGGCAAAGGGTATGTAGGATATCTAGCTTACATAGTCGATAGTCGTAAAGAGAATCGAAAATAGATGAGATACCCGGTAGTGAGAGATTTTGTGAGGCGTATTTTCGGATGATTTGCGGGACTTCCTCCGGATAGAAGCGATTGAGTTTTGTAATCGATTTGGCTCGAGAGCGGCTCCAATATCGAAGGCACGTCACCGAATGGCACCGGTAGAGATGAAAGAACCGATGGTCCAACTACAAAAATTATTGGACAAGAAGTACATTCAACCAAGCGTATAAGTGGGGAGCCGTTGGTTTTATTTGTGAAGAAGAAGGATGGAACAATGCGACTCTGCATAGACTATAGAGAAGGCTGAATAAGGTTACGATCAAGAATAGGTATCCATTCTGGCGAATTGATGACTTATTCGATCGGTTAAAGGGAGCAAGATACTTTTCAAAGATAGATTTGAGAAGTGGTTATCATCAACTGAAGGTGAGACCGGAGGATGTACCGAAAATGACATTTAGAACACGATACGGATCACTCTGAATTTTTGGTAATGTCATTTGGTCTAACAAATGCTCCTGCTGACATTTATGGGCTTAATGAATGGAGTGTTGAAGCCGTTTTTGGACAAATTCGTAGTGGTATTTATAGATGATATTTTGGTATATTCAAAAACCTAGGAAGAACACGAAGAGCATTTGAGGGTGACATTAGAGACATTGAGAAGAGAGAAGTTGTATGCTAAGTTTTTAAAATGTGAATTTTGGATTGAAAGAGTACAATTTCTTGGACATGTGATTGATAGAGATGGAATTTCGGTGGATCCCTCCAAAGTCGAAGTTGTGATTAATTGGGATCGGCCGAAGACGCCGTCAGAAGTAAGAAGTTTTCTTGGATTAGCTGTTTATTACAGAAGATTCATTCAGGATTTTTCCAAGATCGCAACTCCATTGACGAATTTGACTAGGAAATCGGTGAAATTTGTTTGGACGGAGAAGTGTGAGGAAAGTTTTCAAGAATTAAAGAAGAGGTTAAGTTCAGCACCTGTGTTATCTCTTCCGGATGATACAGGAAATTTTGTGGTATATAGTGATGCGTCGCATAAAGGACTTGGATGTGTGTGCTTATGCAAGCAATGAGAGTCATTAATTATCAGCGTCACGACACGACAACTGAAAGATTATGAGAAGGGGTATCCGACCCATGACTTGGAGTTAGTTGCAGTGGTTTTTGCTTTGAAAATCTGGAGGCACTATCTCTATGGGGAGAAGTGTGAAATATATACAGATCACAAGAGTCTGAAATATATTTTTACACAGAAAGACTTGAACATGCGTCAAAGAAGGTGGTTGGAGTTAATTAAGGATTACGATTGTGAGATTCTATACCATCCGGGTAAGGCAAATGTGGTTGCCGACGCCTTAAGTAGAAAGGGTCGGGAGAAATTAATGATGTTAACCGAGCAGAAGGAGTTAATTTTAGCAATGGAAAAGCTGGAATTGGAAGTGAAGTATCCAATGGAAATTGACGAGAAGCTATTCCAGATGCAAGCTGGTACAACTTTCTTGGATAAAGTTAAGGAGGCTCAACCGGGGACGAAGAATGTGAGAAAGTGAAGAAGAAGATATATCAAAGGGTGAACCAAGATTCAAATAGATAGTGAGAGGACTACTAAGATTTTGAGAAGCGAATTTGGGTACTGCCTTGATGCGAGAGATTAAGGAAGAAATTTTGAGCGAGGCTCACAACTCAAGATATTCGATTCACCTGGTAGCACCAAGATGTATCAAGATCTTCGACAACATTTTTGGTTGCCAAATTTGAAACGAGAGGTTACAGAATGTGTTGCCAAGTGCCTGACATGTCAGAAAGTTAAAGCAGAACATCAGAGGCCGAGTGGGTTACTACAACCTTTAGAGATCCCAAATTAAAATGGGAACATATTACAATGGATTTCGTCGTTGGCCTACCGACAACTCAGAAAGGCTACGACGCAGTATGGGTTATTGTTGATCGATTGATGAAATCCGCACACTTCCTTCCGATCATAATCAGATTCAACTTAGATCAGTTGGAGAGGTTATATGTGAAAGAGATCGTTTCAAGACACGGAGTTCCAGTGTTAATTATTTCGGATAGAGATCCGCGTTTTACGTCGAATTTCTAGAAATGTCTAAAGGAATGCATGGGTACACAGTTGCGAATGAGCACAACATATCACCCTCCGACAGATGGACAGAGTGAAAGAATAATTCAGACCTTGGAAGATATGTTAAGAGCTTGTATAATGGATTTTAAAGGAATTTGGGATGATCATCTACTACTCGTAGAGTTCGGCTACAACAACAGTTACCACGCTAGTATTGACATGCCACCCTATGAAGCGCTATACGGCAGAAAGTGCAGAACTCCGCTTTATTGGGATGAAATTGGTGAAAGACAATTACTAGGCCCGGAATTAGTACAACAAAAATGAGAAATAGTCAAAGTGATCAAGCGAGATTGATAATGACTCAAGATAGAAGCGAAGAAATATGCGATCCACATCAGTAAGAATGTTGAGTTCGAGTAGGGTAGTTATGTGTTTTAAAGGTCTCCCTGGAAGGAAAGATCGATTTGGAAAGAAAGGAAATTAAGCCCAAGATTCATTGGACCCTTTGAAGTTCTGCGAAGGGTCGGAGAAGTTGCTTATGAGGTAGCCTTACCTCCAGCTCTAGAGAATGTCCACAACGTTTTCCATGTCTCAGTCCTACGACCCTACAAACCCGATTACAAGCACGTGATTGAATATGAACCCTACATTTCGATAAAGACTTATCTTACGAAGAAATTTCTGTTCAAATTGTCGACAATGAAAGAACAAGTTCTGAGAAATAAAGTAATACCTTCTGTTAAGGTAATTTGGAGGAACCACAACGCTGAAGAAGCTACGTGGGAACTCGAAGAGAATATGATGAAAAATTATCCTCATTTATTTACTTAGATTATTATAAGCGATTCTGGGGACAGAATCTTTGTAAGGGGGGAGAATGTAACGGGACGAATTGTTGAGTTGTGATTCTGAGGACAGAATCCTTTTAAGAGGGGAAAGATGTGACAAACGGAGATTTTGTAATTTAGTTTTAATATTTATTGGATTGAATAAATATTTTTGATGAATTAATTATTAGATTAAATAATTAATTGATGAAGTTGTAGTAGATTAATTTAATTATATGTGTTATATTTATTAAATTAATGTGGAGAATTTTATTATTCGAAGTATGTGATTATGTGAGCTTATTGTATTAAAAGAAATATTTAATAAGCTTAATGTTATTTTTAATTAATTTAATTATTAATTAGAGATTTAATAATTTGATATTATTATTAAATGAGAAATTTAATTATGTGACTATGTGCATTATTGAGAAATTATTATATTTTATTTAAATAAATTAAATAAGATATTGATTTATTTGATAAAGGAGTGTGACATTATTTAAACTATATGATAAGGTTTTATTAAATTAAATGGTTTTTGAAACTTTTCTTGCTAG
Organism: Panax quinquefolius; assembly: GCA_020205615.1. Lineage (NCBI taxonomy): Eukaryota > Viridiplantae > Streptophyta > Magnoliopsida > Apiales > Araliaceae > Panax > Panax quinquefolius. The sequence continues at coordinate 104,820,715 of CM035153.1, forward strand.
CCAACATGGCACTAAGGGAGGTTATGGGTACTTAACCCATAACTGGATAACTGATCACAATGCGTTAGTCTTTTTATTTAGTATACGTCTTCCCTCTTCTTTTTTTCTATTATTTTTTCTAAGTCGGCTAAGCACTCACAGAGAGAGATACAAAGAGAGAGTTGAGAGTTGTTGAGTTTTGTTGAGGGAGTTGTGAGAGTCATTTGAGAAGGAATTCACTTCATCTAGTATTTTATTTTCTACGCTTGGGTAATCTCTTCAACCCAATTCTTTTTTCGTCATATAGTTTTTATGAAAAATGGCTTTCAAACTTTTTACGTGAATCTCTACGTAAATTGGGAAAATGTGTTAGGGATATATGTAATAATTAAGAGTAGTATAGCATGTTTTATATATATTGTATATGATTCCATATCATAAGTTTCATAATATTATGACTTGTTGATTCAAAAATTTATAAAGTATGTTATTTGGCCATATGGCCCTTATACGTAATTTTAATATGTCAACCATAAATTTTTCTACAAAATTTCCACTTATATGTGATTATGCATGATAAAAAGAACAAAACAAATTTTGAATGGTTGGATTTAGTCTTATATCGAATCTATGGCGTTGAATTTTAGAATTTATGTTCAAAACTTCAAGAACATCAAAAAACGAGTACAATTTGCATAATTTAATTTGTGATTATGTGTTTTAATGGGTTAAAATCACTCCATAAATGTTTGGTATTGATTATATATGAATTCTAAGCATGTGGGTATGTCTAAATTGTGTAAAAATAAGTTGATTGAAATTTTTTAGCCATATTGAATTCGCAATTTTAATTGCGAAATCTGAATCTGAGTCTCAGTCTGTGTGGCGCTAACTCCCAACTACAAATTTCTACACACATTCCCCAGCGCTTGCCATGATACAAGAACCTTGAAGCTTAGAAGAATAGCTTAAAAAGTGATGCAATGCCACTTAGCGTAATGTCCAGAAAATGTTTTTTTTAGTATTCAAGTATAGAAATCTGATAGCAACTTAGTCTAATGATTATAAAAACTTGTTAGATATATAATGAAGTGTTAGAATAAATTCTTATCATGTCCATAACACAATTACGTGTAAATTGAATGATCAAATGCATAGTTAGCTTATTGTTCGTGAAGTCTTACTTTTGACAATAAGTGTAGTAATTGACTAAGTGTAGTCATGAATTGAGTTAGACAAGGAATAAACTTGTGAGGTTTGGTACGTTATAATTGCTGGCATTATGAACATGAATGATATGTAGGATTTAAATCAAAGAACGAGTTTTATTACGTGTAATGTAATCTACCTACGAGGCAAGTTTCCTAACCCTACTTGTTATCGTCGAGCAAACTCTAATTATTATTGATTAAGTATGTTTCGTATATTAAAGCTTATTAATCCTTCAAGCATGATGTTGTTATACAATAATTATTCTATTGAATACTTTTGAGATTTTATCCAAGTTAAATTATCAGTTATTGTTAAACCTTATTAGACTAGCGAACCCTTATTGATTCGACTAGTCCATAGTTGATGAGCGTTCTAAATTTCAGAACCCTTGATGAATTATCAAACCAAACTTCCTTTGAGTGCGGACTCGAATGTCAAAATGAGATGAACAACCACATATAAGGGATTACTTACGCGTTAGCGTTAAGATATTGTGCGTTAGGGTACTAAGGGCTGATCCCCCTAAGTACGAGAAGAAGAGTCCATAGTCTTATGACTGTTAAAGGTTTCAAGTATAAACACTTGACAACCTAGGACATAGTTCAAGGTCTTATGACCCTCAGAAGTTCTTTTGATTCTTGTTATTCATTCTTGATTCAAAAGTTGAGCTTTTATATCAGAAGTTGTTAATTCATTCGCATGTTATTATTAGTCATTTGTTATATTGTTATACTTGTGGGCAATCGTGCTCACTCTTGCGTAATAATAACATTGCGATTAAAACGAAAAGCGAGACGAACCTTCCACTAGTAAGTAAAGGCAAGATTAGAAAGTAATGAAGATTTGTTTTATTATTGTGGTTATGTAATGATGATTAGAATTGATGTTTTTATTATTTTGTGGTTATGTAATGATGATTAGAATTGATGTTATTTAAGACTTATTTATTTTTATTATTTATTTATATTGCATGGTTTGATGTTTTAAGGTTAGAGTAACGTTGGATTTATTTATTTTTATTATGCGAGTTGATGTAACCTTTTAAATCATAAAAGGGAGATTTATTTTTTATTATTCTATCTATTGCATGGTTTGCATTTATTTATGGGTAGATAGATAGATGATGTTTGTACGATAATTGATGAACACCAAATCTGTGGAAATGGAAGTTCTCTTTAGGATGACGCATTTGAAGCATACAATTGGTGGTCGTTCTCCTTCCTTGAAAACGGGTGTTGGTGCTATTGTCTTTCCATCGTTGTTGAACCTTCTCTTCTTGAAATTTCAACTCCTATTATCTTGGCCATGATTACCACCGAAGTGGTTACCATTCTTGGCATGATAATTTCCCCCACGATGGTTATCATTGTTCCGATGGCCATTGCCACCGGTATGATTATTATCGTTGTGACGCCCCCAAAATAGGTCCACACGACCCATTCTGAGTCGCCAGATATCATACTATAAAAATCAAATACAAACTTCATTTATACAACTATTGAACTGTCGTGAAGAATACGACCACAGTTAAACTATGAGTTTTAATACAAATGTATGTAACTCTCATGGTGCCTCGACCACAACCTTACAATGGTACTTTACATAACAGTACAGTCAATACCTATTTTAGAAATTAAAATCTTTGGGAAGTGCTCAAGGAAACCTTCGTGCATGGGAGGCCATGCGTCTAGGTTATGATAGATATCATATGTGCACAGAATTATCCTTGGTTGACCTAAAAGACCCCAAAGAAAAACGAGAAGATTACTATCATATTCTCTCCAATGGTGAGTCTTCTCTTGACATATAATTATCTCTGTTGTCTCCAAGTGAAAATTATATTTTAAATAAACACCAAGATTATATAGGTAGTTCTCGTAGATATACTCAACAAGTGGACGTGCATAACCCTGTCTTATGATAACGCGAGGTTGTATGTCATTAGACATCTTGTATGATAGTTGCAAAACACCCTTCCAAAGTTGGATTCACCTCACCCTATTCGGTTTACCAAAATTAAATATCAAATGACGTATACAATACGACACACTTATCTAAAGTTCTCAATAAAATTATTTCCATACTATTTAGGGAGAACCTCAACAGCTATAGACCACCGTTTTAATCCTCTTAATACCCCGCTCAACCCAGTTACACCTTTATTACATGAAAGGAATTGTGAAGCAAAAGTGTGAGCACAACTAGCCCAGTAAAGAATATCATGACTAAAGATAATAAAATTATCAATAGCTTTCATCAATAATAAATCAGAGATTTAGAACATATGGTAGATGATAAAACTTTTCAACCATAGTTACAGCGGAACGAGCAATCCATTAAAAGAGTCAAATAGACCATAAGGTCTATTATCTTCTCCATGTTAAAAGTCCACCAACAATGTTTTATCCCTGTAACAACAATTAATAGTTCCTGTCCACATTCTTACGGATAACTCAAAATCATAATTGTGGTTCTAGATTCCTCTTCGCACCTAGGACGAAGATAATTTTCATCACCTATCTTCACCTGAAACATCAAAAATCATGGTTATACCAAATCACAATTCCTGCTCATAATTATACTAATAAATTCATCTTTGCACTACGGCCAAGATATTCATTAACAATTCATCTTTGCACTACAGGCCAAAGACATACAACTGTATTTTAAAAGAGTTAAGTAGAGCATGATATCTACTATCTTTTACGAATTAAAAGTGTATAATCTATATTTTATCTCTAAGACTCAGCTTAATAAATAATCTACATCATCGAATCATCCCTGCACTACGGCCAAGGATATTCATGTAATCATCAATGGTCATGATTATACCGAATAATCCCTAGTTATAATCATACTAATAACTGTCCATCAATGCACTACGGGTCAATGAGGACTTTTACCACATCATCTATAACATTATGGGTCATGATTATACTGAATGATCCCTGGTCATAATCATACCAATAAACAGTTCATCTATGCACATAAGCCAAAGATACTCATCAATCAATAGTTCATCTTTGCACGTAAGCCAAAGATATACAGCTGTAAAACCAATAATCAACAGTCCATCTTTGCACGTAAGCCAAAGATATACAACTGTAAATCCAATAATCCATAGTCCATCTTTGCACATAAGCCAGAGATATACAACTGTAAAACCAATAATCAATAGTCCATCTATGCACGTAAGCCAAAGATGACTTTCATCACAATATAAGCATGAGGATGATGACAACGATATAAGCATTAATCAAATGAAATCAAGGATAAATATTAAAGACTTTAAATTTATCCAAATATTATCAATCACTTAATAAATTCATAATCTAATATTATTGATATTATAATAATATTTTAATCACTTCTTAAACTTAAAAACAATTTATTTTAATTGTTTACACTTTACCAAATAATGCATTTAATCATTCAAAAATGCCATACTCATAAGATTTCATCACCAATGATCAAATCACTCATCAAAAATCTGCATATACCTTATATAAGATTTCCAAGCCATAAACTCTTATTTACTAATTTTTCAACTTCACATAACATATTTAATTCATATGTTCGTAACTAAACCATTTTCATGAAAAATAACAAATCAGTCCCAAAAATTATTCATTTCTGGGATTTAGCAGAATATAGTCCCATATTGAACATATATTTTTCTCGGAATTTTTAAAATTCATTTACTATTTTTCATATGGCCAAAACTGCCGAATATTTAGACATTTATCATAAATTGTACTTTTTTCCAAAAATTCCGAAATTTACAGGGTATACTCCTGTTATATACATGTACTCCCAATAAACATTTCACCAATTTTGGAGCTAACCACAAGGAGATATAAGGGTTTACTTTTAAAATAGTCTTTTCCTATAAAACTCATAACTCTTAATCTATACATCCAAAAATCGCCATTTTTGGACATAATCTAGAAAACTCATCAAATTATCATTTCAAATTTTTCCAAAAATTTTGAGGGTCAGAAAAATTACGAAACTGAAAATGGATTTTTACCCGCCATGCGGTAATTTACGTAGACAGATCATTTTCACAATTTAATAAAGAATGAATACAAATGATCATTCACCATGCATATGGTAATCCACATAGACAGGTTATTCAAACAGAATAATAAAGAATGGAATAAAGAAGAATTCACCATGCATGCGGTACTCCACATAAACAGGTTATTCCAACAGAATAATAAAGAATGGAATAACAGAAGAATTCACCATGCATGCGATAGACCGCACAGAAAGGTTATTCCAACAGTATAATAAATAATGGAACCAAGTCATGCGTAATCCGAATAGACAGGATATTCTAATAGAATAATAAAGAATGGAACTAGGTCATGCGTAATCTGCACAGACAAGATATTCCAACAAAATAATAAAGAATGGAACCATGTTATGCGTAATCCGCACAGACAGGATATTCCAACAGAATAATAAAGAATGGAATAATAGAAGAATTTCACCATATATGCGGTAATTCGCATAGACAGGTTATTCCAACATAATAATAAAGAATGGAATAATAGAAGAATTTCACCATGTATGCGGTACTTCGCATAAAAGTTATTCAACATAATAATAAAGAATGGAATAATAGAAGAATTTCACCGTGTATACTCACGGAGTTCACAGATATATAGGTTATTCCAACAGAATAATAAGGAATGGAATAACAATAGCTCTCTTCATGAATACGAAAGAAATAATACCCCTTACTATAATAATAATATCCCTTACCTTAGAAAGAAATCGGATACTGGAGTAGAAAGGTAGCAGACTTCTATTCTTCTTTCTCTATATAATTTATCTCCATAATAATTACTCAATAGCTTTAGTGAATTTGTGAGAAATGAAGGAATAATGAGCTTCTATTTATAGAAAAATATAGTTTCAATAATTGCACATTTTGGGGCTCGAAATATTATAGTATAATACCTTCCTCTTTTTCTTCCTTTTTAATTTAGTTCTGCAAGTATCATCAAACTTGCACCACCTCTCCTAATAGTAAATCATGTGAATCAATAGTAAATCATGTGACTCAATAGTTCTAGACATGTGAAAATACAAATTACAGTATAGTACTTCCATCTATACCTCCATTTTTAACTTAGTCATGCAAGTATTATCAATCTTGCACCAACTCCCCTAATAGTAAATGAATGTAAATCAATAGCACGCACATGTGAATAAATAATTATAATCATGTGAATTAATAGCAATCAATTGCTCATTTATCCGGTTAATTGCCCGATTGATCAGTATAACTTCCAGACATCAATTAATATCGAAATAATTGTCGATTTCCACTAACACTAATAATTCCAACACAATGGAACTATCAATTTCATCTTTAATCAACACAAACTTATTCATCATTAATATTATAATTCACAATATTTAACAACCAGGTCGTTCCCAGGAAAGAGGGGGCTTTCCGATAAGGATTTCTCCTTATTGGCGCGCAATTAGGTGACCAAACCTCACCTTGACAGAACTTCTAGACATTTTCAATATTGCAAATAATAATATGAATAACTTTGTCATCTCAATTATTGATTTAATAATATAAAATATTGATATTGGGATAATAATTGAATCAATAATTTGAGAGATATGATGCAGCAATTACTGTAGCAATAATTGAGTATAACTGAGTGACTTCTTACGTAAGCATCAATAATCAATATCGTGTGCTACTATGCAACCACGCGTATTACTTTACTTTTACTAGGGTAGTTCAACAGTTTTAACGGTAACAACCAGGTCGTTCCCAGGAAAGAGGGGGCTTTCCGATAAGAATTTCTCCCTATTGGCGCGCAATTAGGTTACCAAACCTCTCATTGACAGAACTTCTAGACATTGTCAATATTGCAAATAATAATATGAATAACTTTGCCATCTCAATTATTGATTTAATAATATATCATATAATGCAGATGATACTGTGACAATAATTGAATCAATAATATGAGAGATATAATGCAGCAATTACTGTAGCAATAATTGAGTATAACTGAGTGACTTCTTACATAAGCATCAATAATCAATACCATGTGCTATTATGCAACCATGCGTATTACTGTACTTTTACTACTGGGTAGTTCAATAATTTTAACGGTAACACATTCGCTGTTTATAAAATGATAATTCTGTCATTTTCTAACTACGACAATACTTCCGTTGTGGGGTCCACCAATGATTATGCCATCGTACGAATATTCCCTATGAAAACGAATATTCCCCGACCAATCGAATATTCCCTGACGCAACGAATAACAACTTGCTTACTTTGTAAAATTTTCAAATATCACCCTTAACTTTAACCCTTTATCAATTTAACCATTTACTAAATAACATAATAATTATAAGAAAATTGAATACTTTCATTCCATAAAATTCGGGGTCTCACAATCGTGTTGTTGGTCGTTGCATTTTGGTTGTGCTGGCTCATTATCGCGCTCTAATAACTGAGCCCTATTCACAACATCTGAATATAAACAAAGTTTATGAGAAATGAGGTATTGACGTATATCTGGTTTCAAACCTCTTAGAAGCATTCGCGTTATTCGTTCCTCATTATCGACCAAATGGGATGTAAACCAGGATAACTACGCAAGTTTAGCCTCGTATTACGACACGGTCATATTGTTTTGCTCCAACTTGAGAAACTCCACCACCTTCATGTGAAGAATACTTTCGGGAAAGTACTTGTCGTTGAATAGCTCTTGGAACTTCTCCCAAGACATCTTTAGTGCGTCAGGCTGGGTACGTTTTACAGATTCCCACTAGTAATCTACCTCTTCACGCAACATAAAGGTGTCAAAGGGAACCTTTTGCTCCTCGGAGCATCCCAAGATATCAAATATCTTTGTGATCTGCTTTAACCGCGTCTCCGCCTTAAGTGGTTCTGGCTTTCCCAAAAACTCCGGTGTTCCCAGCTCCTTGAACTGCTTAGCGGTGACCGACCGTGGGTTGCCATTATTTCCACCTATATTTTGAATAGGAGTCTCTCTTACCTGATGTTGCATGAATTGCATAAAGCCTCTGAACATCCCATCATTCATCATTTGATCGGTGTTGTTATTTACCTGAGGATTATTGTCTTCCTGTTGCACATTATCCTAGGTATTGATCGTTGGTGACTCAACAGTCTCATGTGCTTCATTGTTGATCTCAACATTTTCAGATGCCATTTTCAAACATCGTCACAAAACAAGGGTTAATTAACATATCACATATTATCCCTATACTCGACCCACCAATTAAATACCAAATAAACTTAGGTAGGTCATACTAGCGAAGAAATTCCCTCTCTCTCCCTCCTAGTTCTTGTCTCACATCTCAACCAGGATCATATCCTAAGCTTTGATACCAATTGTGACGCCCCAAAACAGGTTATACATCACCCATCTTGAGTCGCCAGATACATGGTACATAAATTCAAATACAACTTAATTATACAACAGTCGTGTAAAATATGACAAAACATAGCTGAGAGTTTAAATAAGAATATTATCATCTAGACAATATCCACACTCAATGGTGTCCTCATTACAATTATTATCATATTATTCCACAGAATAGTGAGGACTACTAAAGCCACTTATCCTGGACCATCACTCCATTCCACGACTCGTCCCAGCTATATTCTCATTTTCTGAAGAGAACAATGAAAGAAAGGGTGAGCTCAACTAGCCTAGTAAGAAATATTATCACTAAGATAATGCAGAATAAATTATCATTAGCCTTTAACAGTATAACAACTGATAGAATACAATAGACAACAAGTTTTAGATCAACAACTGTAGCGGAAAAAAGCAATCCATTAGAAGAGTCAAGTAGAGCATAAAATCTACTATCTTCTATGATTTAAAAAGTTTTTCATCAACTTTATCATTTGAGACTCAAATTTTAATAAATAAAATTAAATCATCCCTGCACCACGACCAAGGATATTCATGAAATCATCAATGGTCATGATTATACCGAATAATCCCTGGTCATAATCATACCAACAATTGTCCATCAATGAACTACAGGCCAATGAGGACCTTTACCACATCATTCGTTACATTACGATCATGATCATACCGAATAATCCCTGGTCATAATCATACCAAGTCCATCTATGCACATAAGCCAAAGAAGACTTTAATCACAATATAAACATGAGTATGATGACAATGATATAATAATTCAATAAAACAAGTTCAAGGATAAATTTTAAAGATTTATAATTTAATTTATCTAGAATTCAATAACGTTCAAATTGTCAACATGATAATGCCTTGTAGAGTAAAATTCAAGAATAATTTTCATGTACCAAAAATAATTTGGACATAAAAGAAATATATTTTTCGGATGAATAGTACCCCGTGAATAGTACTTCATGAATAGTACCCCGTGAATAGTACCCCGACACAAAAAGTGTCCCGAATACCCGAGTGAATGATACTAGAGTGAATAGTAATCAGTGAATAGTAACCCATGAATAGTAATTCATGAATAGTACTCTGGCACGAAAAGTGCCCCGAATACCTGAGTGAATAATACTAGAGTAAATAGTAACCGGTTGAATAATAACCTGTGAATAGTAACTCGTAAAAAAAATACCAAAGAAATTGATATTCCATGACGAGTACAAAAGAAATGATATATTAGACAAGTATAATAGAATATACAGAACTACAAATAGATTTTCACCCGCCATGCGGTAATCCACGTAGACAGATCATTTCCACAATTTAATAAAGAATGAATACGAAGGATCATTCACCATGCATATGGTAATCCAAATAGACAGGTTATTCCAACAGAATAATATAGAATTGAATAACAGAAAAATTCACCATGCATGCGATAGACCGCACAGACAGGTTATTCCAACAAAATGATAAAGAATGGAACCAGGTCATGCGTAATTTGCATAGACAGGATATTCCAACAAAATAATAAAGAACGGAACCAGGACATGCGTAATCCACACAGATAGGATATTATAATAAAATAATAAAGAACGGAACCCGGTCATGCGTAATTCGCACAGACAGGATATTCCAACATAATAATAAAGAATGGAATAACAGAAGAATTTTACCATGTATACGGTAGTCCGCATATACAGGTTATTCCAACAGAATAATAAGGAATGGAATAACAATAGCTCTCTTCATGAATACGAAAGAAATAATACCCCTTACCTTAGAAGAAAACTGGATACTGGAATAGTGAGGTAACATACTTCTCTTCTTCTTTCTCTCTATAATTTCTCTCTATAATAATTGCTCTATAGCTTTAGTGAATTGGTGAAAAATAATGAAGGAATGAGCTTCTATTTATAGGAAAATATAGTTTCGATAATTGCACGCGTTTGGGGCTCGAAATATTACAAAGATAATACCTTCCTCTTTTCCTTTATTTTTAATTTAGTCCTACAAGTATTATCAAACTTGCACCACTTCCCCTAATAGTAAATCATGTGAATCAATAGTAAATCATGTGAGTCAATAGTTATAATCACGTGAAAATACGAATTACAGTATAGTACCTCCATCTATACCTCCATTTTTAACTTAGTCATGCAAGTATTATCAATCTTTCATCAACTCTCCTAATAGTACAAGAATGTGAATCAATAGTACACACATGTGAACAAATAGTTATAATTATGTGAATCAATAGCAATTAATTGCTCATTTATCTGGTTAATTACCCGATTGGTCAATATAACCACCATACAACAATTAATATCGAAATAAATGTCGATTTCCACTAACACTAATAATTCCAACACAATGGACCTATCAATTTCATCTTTAATCAACACAAACTTATTCATCATTAATATTATAATTCATAATATTTAACAAATAGGTCGTTCCCAGGAAAGAGGGGGCTTTCCGATAAGAATTTCTCCTTATTGGCACGCAATTAGTTTACCAAACCTCTCCTTGACAGAACTTCTAGACATTATAAATATTACAATTTAATAATATGAAAAACTTTGTCGTCTCAATTATTGATTTAATAATATAACATTTTATGCAGATGATACTGTGACAATAATTGAATCAATAATATGAGAGATATGATAGAATAATTACTATAGCAATAATTGAGTATAACTGAGTGACTTTTTACGTAAGCATCAATAATTAATACCGTGTGCTACTATGCAACCACGCGTATTAATGTACTTTTACTACCGGGTAGTTCAACAGTTTTAACGATAACACTTTCACCGTTATAAAAAGATAATTCTGTCGTTTTCTTACTACGACAATACATCCGTTGTGGGGTTCACCAATGATTGTGTCGTCGTACGAATATTCCATATTAAAATGAATATTCCCCGACCAATCGAATATTATATAATAACTTGCTTACTTTGCAAAATTTATAAATATTACCCACAACTATGACATTATATCAAATCCACGCCATAATATTCAAAAAAACATATTTCGAGAAATTTAAATCTTTATTCATAAAATTTGGGGTCTCACAGAAATATCTTTTTATGAAAATAACGGCGGAAGTGTTACCGTTAAAACTGCCGAACTACCCGGTAGTAAAAGTACAGTAATGCACATGGTTACATAGTAGCACACGGTATATATAATTGATGCTTACGTGAGAAGTCACTCAATTTTGTTCAATTATTGCTATAGTAATTGCTGCATAGTATCTCACGTTATTTGATTCAATTATTGTCAATATTTTATATATTATTAAATCAATAATTGAGACGACAAATTTATTCATATTATTATTTGAAATATTGACAATGTCTAGAAGAAGTTCATCAAGGAGAGATTTGGTCACCTAATCAAGGCTACTAATAAGGAGAAATCCTTATCGGATAGTCCCCTCTTTCTTGAGAACGACCTGGTTGTTAAATATTGCGAATTATAATAATGATGATATATGTTGTTAAAAATATTGGGGGGATTTTTATGAAGTATTTGTCGTAAATATTGCTTATTTTATGGACCTCCATTTACCCCTTTTTCAAAATAATTGGTAGAAAGTTGTTTGGTATAATAAAGGTGGGGGCCCACATGTGGGGCCCACGGAAGAAAAACTAAATGGCTTGGGGGGGAGGGAATTGGATTCACGGGGATGGAGTATATATATATATATATATATATATATAAATTTTGTTTTATTATTATTATAATAAGTAATAAAACAGAATACTTTTTATAAAGTTATTTATTTTATTAGATTATAAATAAAATATATTATATTTTATTTAAAAGTTTTTGTTTTATTAGAATATTTTATTGCATAGTGCTGCAGAGTAAAATCAAATTTTTTAACGAAAATTTTAGCCGGTGCGCGTCCGTGACTCTTCCTCCACTGTGCGCTCAAATAATATCCTTTCCATTCTCTTATAAATAGGATGCTTAATTAGAATTGAAAATCACATCAGAATCAAAGAATTCTTCTTCAATAATATTGAGCGTATTTCTTTCGAGTTTTAGAAAGCTTTGAGTGTAGAAAACAGTGAAAGTTTTCTTCATGAATATATCTGCTATACTAGTAGGAATACACTTCTTTTTAAGGTAAGAGATATTATTTCTTTCGTATTCATGAAGAGAATTATTTTCTTTCAATATTCGTAAGGGTTATTATTTATTTCATATTCACTTACGATATTATATTTCGTATTCGTAAGAAATTTTATTTCGTTCAATATTCGCAAGAAATATTATATTCGTTTAATATTCGTAAGGAATATTATTTTCATTCAATATTCGTAAGAAATATTATATTCGTTTAATATTCATATGAATATTATTTTCGTTTAATATTCGTAAGGAATATTATTTTTTAACTGTCGTAAGGGATGTTATTTTTGTTCAATATTCGCTAGAAATAATATTTCCTTCCATGCTCTGTAGTATATAAGTAATAATACTTTGTTTCAGATTTTGAGTTCTATACTCGTTTTGTTAAAGTTTTGGCTTCTACACTCCATGAAATTAGTAGAATATCCTTCATATTTACGCTTCATCCAGTATCTTTTCATGGAAATATTATTCTGAGCATTCTTGATAAGTTTTAACTTTTTCATGTCGGAGTAATATTCACGGGGTTACTATTCTCGAAGTACTATTCACGGGGTACTATTCATTCGAGTACTATTCACCCGGTGTACTATTCATGATAGAAATTGATTCGTTTTCGGTCCAAATTATTTTTGGTACAATATTATTCTTGAATTTTACTCTACAAAGCAGTATCATGTTGACAATTTGGACGTTATTGATTTCTGGATAAATTAAATTATAAATCTTTAAAAATTTATCCTTGAACTTGTTTTATTGAATTCTTATATCATTGTCATCATCCTCATTTTTATAATATGTTGAAAGTCATTTGTGGCCTGTAGTACATAGATGGACTTGGTATGATTATGACCAGGGATTATTCGGCATAATCATGACCGTAATGTTACAAATGCTGTGGTAAAAATCCTCATTGGCCTGTAGTGCATTGATGAACAGTTTTTGGTATGATTATGGTCACGGATTCTCTTCGGCTAAGGGTGAAAAGATGAATTTTTTATGGCATGATCATGACCGTTGATGAAAACACGATTATCTTTGGCCCGAAGTGCATGGATAATTCGTGGTCATGATACTAAAGAATATCCTTGGCTCGTAGTGCATGGATGATTCTGTGACAACCGTAATTTTGTAATCTAAATTTTCTAAATATTTATTTGATTGAATAAATATTTTTCGATGAATTAATTATTAGATTAATTAATTAATTGATGAAGTGGTGATAGATTAATTTAATTTTCATATGTTACATTTATTAATTTAATGTGGAGAATTTTTATTATTCGAAGTATGTGATTATGTGAGCTTATTGAATTAAAAGAAATTTTTAATGAACCAATGTTATTTTAATTAATTTAATTATCAATTAGAGATTTAATAATTTGACATTATTAATTAAAGGGAATTTGAATTATGTGACTATGTGTATTAATGAGAATTTACTATATTTTAATTAAAATAAATTAAATTAGATAATTGATTTATTTTATATGGATGTGACATTATTTAAACTATATGATAAGGTTTTATTAAATTAAATAGTTTTGAATCCTTTTAATTCTAGCCAAACATGGCCTTGGTGGGAGTTGAGGGATGTTACCCATGATGGGGGGTAACTGACCTCTACTGCGTCAGTTTTTCTCCATTTATCAGACGCTTTCTTTTCTTATTATTTTCTAAGTCTGGCAAAAAAAAACTGAGAGAGTTGAGAAAAGTTTTGAGAGAGATTGTGAGTTGGGTAATTGAAGAACTGTGGAGGAGGAGTTTATCTCTTGCAAATTGTATTCTACGCTTGGGTAATTTCTTCAACCTAATTCTTATTATACGTCTTTTTAGTTTTCATAAAAAAATGGCTTTCATATTTCTGTGAGTCTCTGTATTTGGGAAATTTTGTTGTTATGAGAATATATGTAATAATTCGAGTTGTATGGCATGTTTTAATATATATTATATGGGTTTCCATATCTTCAGTTTCATGAAATTATACAGTAAAAGATTTCAGAGTATGTGATATCGCCATATGGCCTTATACGTGATTTTTATATGTCAAATATAATTTATTTTGCAAAATTCACACATTGATATGATTATGCATGTTAAAATGAACAAAATGAAACTTGAATGATTGGATTTGGCTTAATAACAAATTTGTAGCGTTAAAATCCATGTTTTTGTTCAAAAACAGTCCAATTTTCATATTTTAATTATGTGATTATGTGTTTTAATGGATTAAAATCACTCCATAGATGTTAAGTAATGATTATGTACGAATTATAACATGTGGGTTTGTGTAATTTGGTGTAATTAGTGTTAAAGATGTGTTAATTTCGTTGAATTCTGTGTTCTTCGCGAACTGAAAATTCAGAGTTTGGGGTTTCGCGCCGCGACACCAACCCCCAGTTCATTTCTCGCATATGGCATTACATCGTTAAGCATATAGCCACCGCCACAATAACACAAATATCGGTCAAGAATAGGCACTACTGCATACAAGCAAACACCAAGAGCTAGTACAAAAGTGCAATGCAAATACTTACTTATGATTAATAGAGAAATGTAAATTTTTAATGTTCAAGTATAGAAATGAGTTAGTGACCTAATCTAATGAACATAAAAACTTGTTAGACATATAATGAGATATTAAAATGAGTTTTTACCAAGTCAAGAAGACAATTACATGTTATTTGAATCGTTGATTATATAATTAACTTGTTGTTCGTGTAGTATTATATTATGTGAAAACAAGTATGGTAAATTTACTAAGTATGGTCATAAGTCGAGTTTAGACAAAGAATAACTTATGATGTTTAGTACGTTATTATTGACTGGTATTGTGAACGTAATTGATATGTGGGATTTAATTCAAAGAACGAATTTGTTTAAGTGTAATCTACGCACGAGGCAAGTTTCTAAACCTTATCTTGTTACAATGAGCAAGTTTTCCAACTCTACATTTTCGTTGAGCAAGTTTCCTAATCCTACTTGTTATTGTTATATAAGTTCATTAATTCATCTTTTGATATTGAGCAAGTTCTCATTATTATTGATCAAGCCTGTCTTATATATTAAAGCTTATTAATCTTCAAGCATGATGTTGTTATACAATAATTATTCTATTCTATACCTTTTTAGATGTTATTCAAGTTAAATATTCATTCACTGTTAAACCTTGTTAGACTAGCGAACCCTTATTGATTCGACTAGTCCATAGTTGATGAGCGTTCTAAATTTCAGAACCCCTTGATGAATTATCCAAACCAAACTTCCTTTAGTGCGGACTCGAATGTCAAAGCGAGATGAACAACCTCAGATAGGGGATTATTTATGCTTCAGCATTAAGATATTGTGCACAGTGTGGTACTAAGGGCTGATCCCCCTAAGTACTAGAAGGAGAGTCCATAGTCTTATGACTGTTAAAGGTTTTAAGTAAAAATACTTGACAACCTAAGACATAGTTCAAGGTCTTATGACCCTCAGAAATTCTTTTGATTCTTGTTATTCATTCTTGATTCAAAAGTTGAGCTTTTATATTCGAAGTTATTATTTCTCTCGTATATTATTATTCATTGTTATATTGTTATACTTGTGGGCAATCGTTCTCACTCTTGTATAATAATAACATTGCAGTTAAGAACGAAAGAGCAGACGAACCTTCCACTAGTAAGGGCAAGGGCAAGCTTAGCAAGTAATGAAGACTGTTTTATTAATGTGATTATGTGATGTAATTAGAATTTATGTTACTAAGACTTATTTGTTTATGTTTTCTGCACATATATTTTAAGGTTAGAGTAACCTGGGATTTATTTATTACTCAGTTGATGTAACCCCATAAGGGGAGAGATTTATTACTTATTTTACCTATTGCATGGTTTGAAATTTATTTATGGGTAGATAGATAGATGATGTTTGTACAGTGAACACCAAATCCTGTGGAAACGTAAGTACCGAATTTGGGGGTGTCACATATTCGATGATGTGGATTATTTATTAAGCTGAGTCTCAGCGATAAAATTGATGATAAACTTTTTAAATCATTGAAGATAGTAGATTTTATGTTCTACTTGACTCTTCTAATGGATTGCTTATTCCTCTGCAGTTGTTGATCTAAGACTTGTTGTCTATTACTCCCTCCTATTCAGATTAAATGACATTTTAGGGAGTTTAATTTTATTCTATATAAGTGTCGTTTTAGAATTTTCTATGCAATATTGCACTATTTTTTCCTAATTTACTCCTCAATTTAATATGCTTAGTAAATGCAATTCTATGAACCTTTTTACCTATAACCAAAGTTCCAATAACCCATTAATTGCCTTCATTTTTGACCATTGTGGAGAGAGAAATAATCAACTAGGGATACAAAAGACATTTTGTGTTATTTCTTAATAAGTGTGCTTAACTCTAAAATGTCATTTAATCTAAAAAGGAGGGAGTATATTTTATCAGTTGGTTTACTATTGAAGGCTAAAGATAATTTATTTTGCATTATCTTAGTCATAATATTTCTTACTGGGCTAGTTGAGCTCACCCTTTCTTTTACTGTTCTCTTCAGGAAATGAGAATATAGCTGGGACTAGTCGGGGAATGGATTGACGATCCAGATGGTTGCATTAGTAGTCCTCACTATTCTGTGTAATAGTTTGATATTAAATGTATTGAGGAATTATTTTGAGTTTGAATACTGTCTAGAAGATAATATTTGTATTAAAACTCACAGCTTATGTTGTATATTTAAGTTTGTATTTAAGTTCTGTACCATGTATTTGGCGACTCAGAATGGGTGATGTATATCTATTTTGGGGGCGTCACAGTAGGGATCTTGGACCATGCTATATTGAATAGAGTTGTGCTCGATGAGGCCACAATATATTTGAAAACTGACCTATTCATGATTTGATTTAGTGAACTAGATTTTCAAGGGTGAATAGGTTGCGAGAATCTGAAAGATTCGTATGGTTGATCATGTTTTAGGAGAGAAAGAGAATGGTTGATCATGTTTCTAGTGAGTTCTTATTCTCAATCGAGTTTTTATCTTGGCTCTCCACCTCTAATTTTTGTTGTGCTTATTGATGTTCAGTGTAGAGAATAGAGGTAAGCTCGCTGAAAAATTGAAGTGGGCTTATGCACTTGTGCTATCTTATACGTGTGATAAGCCTGCCACTCTTGATCGCTTGAGTACTTTCTGGCTTCTTGAATTGCGACGATTAGAGGTTTGTATATGAAATCATGTTTGTTAAGCAGATTAGATGTGATTTTGTTCTAGTCAGAGAAGATTTCTCTGATTAAGCCTGTACCATTAGTCCTTCTGTTATATATTTTTATATTGAGTTGTTAATATGTCGGAGCAGGTAAAGGTGCCAGTTATAGTTGTGGGTTGTAAGCTAGATTTGAGGGATGAACAACATTCAGTTAGTCTGGAGTATGTGATGTCACCTATAATACAATAGTTTCGGAGATTGAAACTTGCATTGAATGTTCTAAGATTAAACCATATTCGTGTACAACCGTAATTGCTTTTGTTTCATTGAGATTAATCATCCGATTGGGTTTAACACCTCTTTATTGTATCGCTATCCATTTTTGCACCATCTATGGAATTATTGAAGTACTATGATGTTGTTTTACCGTTGTTGATGAATATATTTGCTTGGTTTCAAGATGGATCACTGTTAAAGAGCAAACTTGTGTCACTATAGGTTCATTTCCTTCTATTAATTTTTTAAATGTCGTGTTCATGTTTAGGAGGTCTTTATCTCAAGCATGCATCTACCGCAGGACTTTTAATGGTATCTTAAAGTAGTCACCTGATGTCCCAACATTAGCAATTGGATTGTATTAGATTATTAAAAATTCTCTATTTTGTAGATCCCCGAGGTTTTCTACTATTCCCAGAAAGTTGTGCTTCATCCCACAGCTCCACTATTTGATCAGGAGGCACAAACTCTAAAGCAACGATACATTAGGGCTTTAAAAAGAATATTCATTGTATGTGATCATGACAAGGATGGGGCCCTTTACGATTCAGAATTAATTGATTTTCAGGTTTTGTTTCTTGTTTTCATGTGCTTTATGCTCACAACTTGTTATTCTAAACTCTATATTATTATTATGCTTCCCGACAAACTTCTAATTTTATAAGTTTTTGTCTAAGTTGTGATCTAGATTCTGTAATAATTTTGTAAGGATTGTAAATAGGTTAAGTGCTTCATTGCTCCATTACAACCTTCTGAAATAGTGGGTGTTAAAAGGGTAGTGCAAGAAAAAATACCAGAAGGTGTCAACGATCGTGGTCTTACTTTAACAAGATTCCTCTTTCTCCAAGCACTATTCATAGAAAAGGGTCGTTTGGAGACAACATGGGTATCTAAGGAAATTTGGCTACAATAATGACATTAGACTTGATGAGGATCAGCTTCCACCTCCTATTAAAAGAACCCCTGATCAGGTAATTCCTATTGATTTTTATAGACTGCTACAAAAAGTATGAAATATTTGTAATGTTCAATCCCCCTATTCCTTGTGTTCTGGTGATTCTTCACTTAGTTCTAGTGTTTTACAACGCTTCATGATTTGTGCCAATAATATGTGGTGTCTTTTCCATTGAACATAGAGTTGAGAGTTTATTTCTTGGTTTCATTTGAGTTGGAAAATGTTGTAGAATGTCAATAATCTCCACCATACCACTGTCACAACCGTTATAGCAGTCAGAGTCTCTCTGATGACGGTGAATTTCTTCTAGGATGTAGAAGAAAACTGGGGGAACCCATGTCCATATATTGTTGATACTCAGTGTTGTCTCATTGTAAGTAAATTTTTGACGATCACTGATCTCTCGTAACAAGTAAATAGATATAATATGATTTTGTTGATAATCACCGTTTTGTCTCGTTATAAGCATGTTGATAATTACTATATTGCTGATAATCACCATTAAAGCATCATAGTCGAGTAGTTGAAAGCTAGAGCTTCAACTGGAGAATTTAAGGCATGCTTGTGACTAGAATTGAATGATATTTGTGATATCTAATTTGAATCTCAAATTACCTAATAATTCCACATGTGGTATTAAAGTGAAAGTTTAACAGGATGAGTCCTCACCATATGCGTACCATGCTTGCAAAGATGAGGATGTTTCACAAAGATGTAAGGTAGCTGTTATTTCCAATATAGTTCAAATAACTTCCCTGTTTGTCCTTAATTTCTGAAAATGGAATTAATTCGCCTTTATTATGTTACCATAAATAATTTGGCTGAAATTTGTTCTTACTTCTTACTGACAGGAACTTGGCATCACTGCTCTTCATATTAAGCTCCGTGCAATAGGTGGGAACAAGACAAAGACTCTTGGCCTTGGTGCTCAATCTGCACTTCGTGCTCTTGCTCATTCAGGAATGAAAATTGATATCATCACATTAGTCAAGTTTGCTCTTCTTCTATTTTTTGATAAGTAGAACATTAGCCAAGCTTGAGATAGACTTTTGCTATTTAGTCTAAACACAGTTGTAGGGAAGTCAGAAGAGAACATTGTAACAAGAGTGACAAAGAATATGACATGAAGATGGTGTCGGGCCAGATAGTAGATGTTAGCTAAATAAATGGAGTCCAACTCTTTGTTTTGCCCTTCATTTATTCATAATGTATATATTTATAAAGTAGATATTGTCCAATGATTGCAAATTTAAAATATTGTGTCATCTTCTTTTCAAATCTTCCATGTTGGCATTTAAGGTGAGTCACTGTCATACTCAAAGCGTAATTAACTTAAGAGTGGAATGTTCTTATGGGGATATGTGCACTTTGGGTTAAATTATTATGCATGTCATATTTCACATTTAGTTTGTGTACTTTAGACTTCTTTTTTAGGACAACATCTTGGCCTATTTATGGACATGCTTTTGAAGATGGAGTATCAAGTCAGATGACCTTGTAATAAAGATGGTCCATGTAATCTGTAGAAAATTAGAACCTGATTTTGGGATAATGATTTCTTGATTCATTGTTCTCAAGTACATTGGCTTATATACACAAGTATCATAATTTACAGTGTACATTAGTACCATGTAGCAACTCTATTGTCTTTTTTTGCTTATGTACAATACGATCTACATTAGTACCACGTAGCAACTCTATTGTCTTTGTGTATTGATTTTGGCACTAAGTGCCTCTGGTGACCTATTTGTTTCATTTTCCTGAATTTGCTATTATTTTTAAATATGTGCAGGAAGACTGCTTCTACGACCTGCCTTACAATACTGGGTATCAAATTTTCGTGCTACTTTTGCGGAAGACAAGGGACGAAATTATGAAGTGTACTCTCTGTATATATGTCGATATATACTTTGATTGAAGAACTGTGGTAGCTTTAGATGGTTAATTTTAAAGATAATGAATGATTATGTAGTGGATGATTTTATTAAGTTAATAATATTTTAGTTTTTTGTATTTTTGCCATTATTTGCTATGGGGACATTGAGCCAACTAGGTACACAAAAAGAATGACAAATTTTGATTTGGCAACAATATAATTCGTTACCATAGCATTGAACAAGTTTTAATATAGCAACAATTTTTTATACATTTAGCAACAAATTTTCGTTGCTAATGTCATTAAAAATATAATATTTTGCAACGAAAAATTAACATAATAACAACGTAGAGGATATTGTTGCTAATACTAACATAAAAGGAAACATTTTTTATCGTTGCAAAACATATCAACTTTCGTTGCACATATAAAGAAACGACAACATATAATGTCGTTGCTAATCGAGGACTTTCGTTGATATTAAAAAATAACCAGCAACAAACATTTTCGTTGTTGATTCAACATAATATCGTTGCCAAATAATATAATCAGCAACGAAAATCGTGCTAAAAAGTATACATTCCGCAACGAAAGTAAGCTTAGGCAACAATTTTAATAATTTACTACAACGAAAAATGTCGTTGGAAAATGGTGTCAATTGCAATGAAAATGCATGGTCTTTTCAAAAAAAAAAAGAGTTCATTTCGTTGCCAATTAGCAGGCTTTTGCAACGAAATGGGGTTTTTAGCAACGAAATTTTAATTATTCTGTAACAATACATTTTGTTGCTAAAGGATCGATGTCTTTGTACGAAAGCCAAATTTCGTTGCGAAATATAGTACTTTTGGCAACAACAAAAAATTATTCGTTGCGGAACAATTAGCAACGCTAATTGCGCAACGAAAGACGCAACGACAGCAAAATCATTCCCAAAATCCTTTTGCAACGAAATTTGGCACCTTTAGCAACGAAAATTGGTTGTTGTTAAAGCCCTATTTTTTTGTAGTGAATGAAATTAAAGTGGACCATTTCTCTCTCTTGAATCACTTATAATAGATGCATTGTATCTAATGTTGTAAGTTAGATAAGATTTGTTGAGATTTAAGGCACAAGAGAAGTCAAAGGTTGGTCACCAAACAAAATCTTGGCAAAATTTACACTCAACATATTAGAAAATGTGATAAAAGGGCATTTTGGACACTTTCCTTATAATTTTAATGGCAAGTTGGTCTTTTGATCCAACCCTTAGGGTTTAACCCTTAGGGTTAAAACCTAAGGTTTCCATAATTCATTTTTCTAGGATTTCCAGATTAGGGTTTTTGAAATATAAAATTAATATTTCAAAAATATAATTAGGATTCTATATTTATATTTAGATTTCCTAATCATAAGTTCAATCTTGCTAATTAGGATTAACATTTCCTAATTAAAGTTGCCAATTTTAGCAGTTAAGTCCATAATTGTACCTTAGGGTTTCAAACGGAACAATTAGGGTTTCTAATAATTAGGTTTTCTAATTATTAGGGTTTCAAGTAAATCATTAGGGTTTTCCCTAATAAGTTATAACTAATGACGTTTAAACCTTATACATAGCATTTAAATTCCCAAATTAGGATTTTAATCTACCGAATTAGGGTTTAAATTCCTGGAATTAAACTTAGTGTTTCTAGAAATGGTTTCTAGGGTTTCTTATCTGACGTTAGGGTTTTCTAAAAGAATGATGACGTTCTTAATATAATACTAGGGTTTGACACTAATAAAATTTATCTTGTCAACCCTTGACCCTTAACCACATTCTGAACTCATATAATACCATATCCACAGGACATATACACATATACACTTAATATTGAATAATTCACCAAAATCATTCATAAAATTTTGAATTCCTCAAAATTCCTTCCCAAAAATATGTGGTGGCAATTTTATGGGAGACCCAATATTTAGCAAGAAGGGCTTCAAAGTACTTGTTATGAAAATGTGAGCCCTCGTCACTAATAATTGCCTGAGGTGTGCGAAATTGAGTAAAAATATTCTTTCTCAATAAACTAAGCACAACCTTGGCATCGTTAGTAAGTAAAGCTACAACTTCCACCCATTTAGATACATAGTCCACAATGACTAGTATATACAAATTGTTGTAAGAGGATAGAAATGGGCGCATGAAGTCTATGGCCCAAACATCAAATAACTTTACCTCAAGAATATTATGCAGAGGCATTTAATGCCTTTTTGAAATGGTTCCTACTCTTTGGCAATTATCACATCCCAATACATATAGATGATCGCCCTTAAATAGAGTTGGACAGTAAAAACATGATTGGAGCACTTTCGCTGCTATTCTTTGCCCACCAAAATGCCCTCCATAGTTAGATGAATGGCAATGATGAAGCACACCCTCAATTTCTCCCACAGGAAAACATCATTGCAAGATTTGGTCTGCACATTGTTTGAATAAGAAAGGCTCATCCCAGAGATAATGCTTCGCATCATTAAGGAATTTCTTCCTCTGTTGATAGTTCATGTTAGGAGGTAGCACATTATAAGTGACATAATTAGCAAAGTCTGCATACCATGGTGCTATACTGTGAACCATATAGAACTGCTCATCTGGGAAGAAGTCATTGATATCTATCTCATTTTCCCTAAGTGAGTTGTGTTCTCCAATCTCGATAGGTGATCTGCAACTTTATTTTTAGTTCCTTTTCTATCGCGAATCTCCAAATTAAATTCTTGGAGGAGAAGGACCCATCTAATCAACCTCTGTTTTGCATCTTTTTTAGAGATTAGGTATTTGTTTGCCGAATGGTCAGTATACACAATGACTTTGATTCCGATAAGATATGAGCAAAACTTATCAAAGGCATATACTACTGCTAGAAGCTCTTTCTCAGTTGTAGTGTAATTAAGCTGAGCTTCTGTCAAGGTTTTACTGGCGTAGTATGTAGTGTGAAACACCTTATCCCTCCATTATCCCAACACTGCCCTAATAGCATACTCATTGGCGTCGCACATTAGTTCAAAAGAAAATGTCCAGTTAGGGGCCACTACAATAGGAGCTGAGACGAGTCTCTCCTTTAATGGTTCAAATACTTCTAAGCAGGCCTCGTCAATCTTGGAAGGCACATCTTTTTCCAATAGGCTACATAGTGGCTTGGTAATTTTAGAGAAGTCTTTGATAAACCACCTGTAAAACCCTGCATGCCCCATAAATATCCTTACTCCTTTCACTGATGATAGTGGTGGAAGATTATCAATAACATCAATATTTACTTTGTCTACTTCAGTCTCACTAGCAGACACTTTATGCCCCAAAATAATCCTCACTCTAACCATGAAGTGGCATTTCTCCCAATTCAAAACCAGCTTAGTCTCTAAACATATTTTCAAAACTATAGTTAAATTTTGTAGACAAACCTTAAAAGAACTCCGGAAAATAGAGAAGTCATCCATAAACACCTCGAGCTTCTGTTCCACCATATCAGAAAAGATGGACAATGTGATATCCCGGATTTTATGAAATAAAAGTATTCAATTTTTCTATTTTGGTAAATAGTTAAATTGATAAAAGTTTAAAGTTAAGGGTGATATTTGAAAATTTTGCAAAGTAAGCAAGTTGTTATAAAATATTTGTTGTGTCGGGGAATATTGGATTGGTTGGGGAATATTCATTTTAATAAGGAATATTTGTACGACGACATAATAATTGGTAGACCCCACAACGGAAGTATTGTCGTAGTTAGAAAATGATAGAATTATCTTTTTATAAAAATAACGACGAAAGTGTTACCGTTAAAACTGTTGAACTACCCTAGTAAAAGTAAAGTAATACGCGTGGTTGCATAGTAGCACACGATATTGATTATTGATGCTTACGTAAGAAGTTACTCAGTTATACTCAATTATTGCTACAGTAATTGCTGCATCATATCTCTCAAATTATTGATTCAATTATTATCCCAATATCAATATTTTATATTATTAAATCAATAATTGAGATGACAAAGTTATTCATATTATTATTTGCAATATTGAAAATGTCTAGAAGTTCTGTCAAGGTGAGGTTTGGTCACCTAATTGCGCGCCAATAAGGAGAAATCCTTATCGGAAAGCCCCCTCTTTCCTGGGAACGACCTGGTTGTTAAATATTGTGAATTATAATATTAATGATGAATAAGTTCGTGTTAATTAAAGATGAAATTGATAGTTCCATTGTGTTGGGATTATTAGTGTTTGTGGAAATTAACATTTATTTCGATAATAATTGATGTTTGGAAGTTACATTGACCAATCGGGTAATTAATCGGATAAATGAGCAATTAATTGCTATTAATTCACATGCTTATAACTATGTGTTTACATGTGTGTACTATTCATTCACATGATTTACTATTAGGGGAGTTAGTGCAAGATTGATAATACTTGCATGATTAAATTAAAAATGGAGGTATGGATGAAGGTATTATACTATAATTAGTTTTTTCACATGCTTATACTATTGAGTCACATGAATGAACTATTAATTCACATGATTTACTATTATTGGAGGTGGTGCAAGTTTGATAATATTTGCAGGACTAAATTAGAAATGAAGGAAAAGATGAAGGTATTATACTGTAATATTTTAAGACCTAAAACGTGCAATTATCGAAACTATATTTTCCTATAAATAGAGGCTCATTCTTCCTTCATTTCTCACCAATTCACTAAGACTCACAAGAGCAATTATAGATAGAGAAGCTATATAGAGAGAAGCTATAGAGAGATAGAAGAAGAGTAGTCTGCTACTTCACTACTCTAGTATCCAGTCTTCTTCCGAGGAAAGGGGTATTATTTATTTCATATTCTGAATAGATATTATTTTTCGTATTGGTATTAATATTATTTTCGTTCAAGAGATGTTGTTTTTGTTTAATATTCGCTTGAAATAATATTTTCTTCCATACTCTGTAGTATGTGAGTAATATTATTTCGTCTCGTATTCCTGATTATACACTCATTCTGTTGAAGTTTTGGCTTCTATACTCCATGAAATTAGTAGAATATCCTTGATATTTGCGCTTCATCCAGTATCTTTTCATGTAAATATTATTCTGAGCTTTCTTGATAATTATTGATCTTTTCATGACGGAATACTACTCATGAGTTACTATTTACGGAATACTATTCACCCAATTACTATTCACCCGAATATTATTCACTCGAATATTATTCACTCGGGTATTTGGGGTACTTTTCATGTCGGGGTACTATTCACGGGGTACTATTCCTGAAGTACTATTCACAGGATATTATTCACAGGGTACTATTCACCAGAAAAATATATTTCTTTTATGTCAAAATTATTTTTGGTGCATGAATATTATTCTTGAATTTTACTCCACAAAGCAGTATCATGTTGACAATTTGGATATTTTTTAACTCTGGATAAATTTAAAGTCTTTAATATTTATCCTTGATTTCGTTTGATTAATGCTTATATCATTGTCATCATCCTCACGCTTATATTGTGATGAAAGTCATCTTTGACTTACGTGCAAAGATGGACTGTTGATTATTGGTTTTGTAGTTGTATATCTTTGGCTTACGTTCAAAGATGGACAAGTGTATGACATGATCATAACCACTAGTGATAATAACGAATATCCTTGGCTCGTAGTGCATAGAAAATTCGATGATGTGATTGGCTGGATAATGACCATTAGTTAATAGTTGAATGTCTTTGGCCGTAGTGCACTGACAGACAATTGTTTGGTATGATCATGACCATTTGTTTTATAGTTGAATATCTTTGGCCCGTAGTGCAGAGGTAGACAACTGATTGGTATGATCATTGTTATTACATTTGAATATCTTTAGCCTTTGGGGTAAGGATATTGAGTAAACGTTCTATTAAGCCTTTGTGGCAAGGAGAAACTGTTGATTTATATGATTATAAATATGAATTGTGGATTTAACTATAATCTTTGGTGGTTCAGGTGAAGACTGGTGATGATAGTTCTTTTTATCTTGGGTATAACAAAGAACTGTTGATGAGTATTACATGAATGAAATATTAACGATGAACTTTTAATCTAGAGGAGATAGTAGACATTATGTTCTACTTGACTCTTCTAATGGATTACTTATTCTGCTACAGTTAAACTTGTTGTTTATTGTATTCTATCAGTTGTTATATTGTTGAAGGCTAAAGATAATTTATTCTGTATTATCTTAGTCATAATATTTCTTACTAGGCTAGTTGAGCTCACCCTTTTCTTTCATTATTCTCTTCAGGAAATGAGTATATAGCTAGGACGAGTCGGGGAATAGAGTGATAGTCCAGGATAAATGGCTTTAGTAGTCCTCACTATTCTATGAAATAGTGTGATAATAATTATAATGAGGACTCCATTGAGTGTGGATATTGTCTAAAAGACAATATTCATGTTTAAACTCTCAGCTATGTTTTGTCGTATTTTGCACGACAATTGTATAAAGTAGTTTGTAGTTGTATTATGTACCATGTATTTGGCCACCCAAGATGGGTGATGTATATCTATTTTTTGGGCCGTCATAGTTGGTATCAAAGCTTAGGGATATGATCCCTGGTTGTGAGATGTGAGACAAGAACTAGGAGGGGAGAGATAGGGAATTCCTTCGCTAGTATGATCTACCTAAGTTTATTTGGTATTTAATTGGTCGGTCAGAGTATAGGGATAATATGTGGTATGTCAATTAACCTTTGTTTTGGAGATATATTCTAGAATGATATCGAAATACATGAGATGGACAATGAGAAAATCATGATACATAGGAAATTATCGGGAAGGTACAATCTGAAAAGAAAGCAAGGTATTCTCATCTCTTCGAACTACCAGGTACGTAAATTTCGAGGGCCAAATTTCATAAGGAGGGAGGATTGTGAGATCCCGAATTTTATAAAATAAAAGTATTCAATTTTTTTATTTTGGTAAATAGTTAAATTTATAAAAGTTTAAAGTTAAGGGTGATATTTGAAAATTTTGCAAAGTAAGCAAGTAGTTATAAAATATTCGTTGTGTCGGGGAATATTCGATTGGTCGGAGAATATTCGTTTTAACAGGGAATATTCGTACGACGGCATAATCATTGGTAGACCCCACAATGGAAGTATTGTCGTAGTTAGAAAATGACAGAATTATCTTTTTGTAAAAATAACGGCGAAAGTGTTACCGTTAAAACTGTTGAACTACCTGGTAGTAAAAAATATAAAGATACGCTGCGTGGTTACATATAGTAGCACGCGATATTGATTATTGATGCTTACGTAAGAAGTCACTCAGTTATACTCAATTATTGCTACAGTAATTGATGTATCATATCTCTCATATTATTGATTCAATTATTGTCACAATATAAATATTTTATATTATTAAATCAATAATTTAGACGACAAAGTTATTCATATTATCATTTGCAATATTGACAATGTCTAGAAGTTCTGTCAAGGTGAGGTTTTGTGACGCCGCCAAATTCGGGTGTCTTCCAACCCGATAAATTGTGCTACACGGTACTACCATTCATTCATTCATTCAATTGAATAGTCTCAAAAGGACTAATATAACTTCTATATATCCAAAACAATATTACATTTCCCAGGTTCTTTATAACCCATTCGTTTGTTCTTGTCATAATATTCAATATATTACAGACATTCAACTATTCTATTACATAAGTAATTTAAGGGTTCGTCTTCGCCTTGCCCTTGTCCTTGCCTGAGCCTTCGGTCCGCTCGATCTTAGCTGTGTTCATATGGTTCAAGCAAGAGTGAGCATGACTATCTCAGCAAGTACTACAATTCAAATAAACAACATGCTTGAAATATAGAACTCATATATCTTCAGTAACTGAACAATAGTTATGAAGTACTATCGATAATTCAAAATATTACTTCTTTTCAGTCAAAATGTTTTCCAACAACAATATTCAGTAGAATATCAACTAAGGCTCAAACTATGAGCAATTCATAATTTCTTTTTAAAAGGACAACCCGACACTAAGTCCGTAAGTCTGGTATAGCTTACGAGCACTTATGGGTGATTAGCCCACAGTACTCTATGTTGATCAACACTATATTCATTAAACGTGTATACGTTGAAGTTGTGGCAACCTCACGTGCCTATCGTTAAACGGCAAAAACATTTTATCATACGTGGTCTTCGATTCAAAACCATACCAATAGAACTCGATAAACATAAATCATGCTTGACAAAATCATAATATAAGTCTAGCCGAAAGAGTTGGCTTTAGACTTCATCATTCAAGACTTCATGTGAAATAATACATGAATTACAAAACTTGTCCAGACTGAACTTGAACAAGTGTTAGAATACTTGCCTTCAGCGTCTACTTATTGATTAACACACGTACACTTTAAGTCTCTACATTTCTACAATGCATGATCATATAACGTACCACATTAGGTCATATATAATCAAGTATGTATACTATTATATCTTACCCTTTATCTCAATGTAAATCCTAACTTAGATCTATTATTATGGGTTTCCGGCTTTCATTACGTCATTCACATTTCATTCATCTTCAATTGATTATTAACTCTTAATCATCATAATTAAGTGTCTTACAATGCCTTAACAATGTTATGCTTATATCTTTGTTCATTACTAACAAGTTTTCTTTCATTGTGTACTTGAAAACATTCTTTACTGACCATTGCCTAGGGTTGGCGCTGCGGTGCCACCCATCGCCTCATCATCTCGTATTTGCATGCGTGAGTTAGCAGTGTGCTCGAGATCGTTATATGGCGTCATAGTGCCAATCATTTGGCCTTGGGTTGGCGCTGCGGCGCCAACTCTGTGCCTCAGATAGTTTGTAATTTTTGAAAATATTACGAAATTCCCGGACTCATAACTTCTTCGTTATAAGTCTAAATTGGCTCGTTCAAAAGCCTACGATTCACAAATTACATACTCCATGCGTTCATGTAAGAATTTTATCTATTTGACTTCGTTTGCTAAAATTTCACCTATGAGTTCTTTTTTAACGAAAACGATAATCGTCCGTGAACGGTCAACGCTCGTTTCTTCGTTCTAAGTCAGAATTCGGTCATTTTTTGATTCCGCAACTCTATAATGCCAAATATGACTTGTCTCCATCGAAAACCAATGTTTTTGACTTCAAACACAAAATACGACTTCAATTCCAAGAATTTCACGAATTCGACGATTATCGTCCAATCGTGTGAATTCCGGCAAAACTAAATTCTTAATGATTCTAAATGGATTTTAACCAACATATGATCATTACAAGTTACTTATTACACCAACTTATAATCAAAGTAGGTTTTGACTTATTCTCATAAGTCAATGACTTATTTAACTTATGAACTACAATTCCTCATGCTTATGACTTACTATGAACTTAAGTCCATAAATCAATGTTCTTATGCTATATTCAATATACTAACATCATATGACAAACATATGATAAGTTCTTCATGATTCTAGCAACTTATTAAAGTTCAAGTTGCTTATTCGACTTATTCGGCTTAAGTTCATTCCTTAATAACTTATTACATGTTCTTAACAAAAAATCTCCCTTCTCTATCAATCCTATCATAGAAGAGATGTAGATAAAAGATATGAGTCTTACCCTTGAAGACTATGACTTCAATTCACTTTGGAAAATTTAGCAAAAGTTGAAGTGGCTTATAAGTCTTAAGTGGCTTATTCTCTCTACCAAATAAGTTGTAATGCCCGAGAAAATCGGATTTTTATGACAATTAAATTTTTATTTGATTATGTGAATTAAATGAATTTAATTGATTATTTTGTGAGTAAGTTGTGTGAAGATCGTTCTATGACCTAGAATGTGCTAACGTGGTTAGTATTCTGGCTACGTGCTAGAAGTAATTGTTTGAAATTTCTAAGAAGAAAATAATTGTTTTCCGAGAAATTTCTGTAACAACACTATTCATCCGTTTCTGTTCGGGGAATTATTTTGAAATTCCGAGAAACACGTAATGATGGAATATCGTGATAAGATGGAATGTCTGATAATATTTCATTTATGACAAACACAGTTTTCGCTTGCGGACTTAAAACCTAAGGGTTGAGTATATTGATTTCCGAGAAGGAAATAATATACGTAGAAGGAATTGCGTTAGGGTTAATACGAGTGTTATGCATTGGTGATACTATTTAGTATCTATGTATAATACGATGAGTAAATACGAAGTACAATACTGTTATTGTACGAGTAATATATGGAAAGAATAAGTGAATTATACATTTAGAATACGATTCGTATTATGGGATTAAGTTATGTCTTAATGACTAAGTCGTTTGAGTTGTATTTTATTAGTCCAATTATTAAATGACCAAGCCCAAGGAGATTAGTGAGTTGAGCCCAAGTCAAGGCCCAATGTTTATTTAGTTAAGCCTAATTCATTAAAATCGAATCGTGGATCGATTCGGTGGGTCACCGAATGGGTAAAACCCATGGGGCAACCCATGGGATATCACTTTGCAAGTGGTGGGCCAGCTACTTGGTGTGGAAGCCAAGTATAAGGCTTGGTCACCAAGTAAAATACTTGGTGACCAAGAGTGAATAGTAAGGAGGTGATGGTTCATTGTCCAAATTACCCTCCATTCTCATTTCCTATAAATAGAAAGCTAGGTTGATTCATTTTGGAGTTTTGAAATTTGCCAACCTAGATTATTTGAGAGAGACAGAGAGCTAGACTTATAAAATATATACTTTAGAAGCATGATCTTCTAGTTTTCCAACAGAGTTTCACAAGGATTCTTAAGATTCTGTAAAGGCAGTGATCAGTCGAGTAAATTATTTGAAGACGCTAAAAGGCAAGTTTTCTTAACGCTTGTCTAACTTCCATGTTAGCCAAATTGAACTGAATTGTAAGACTTGTTTTAAAAGAAAGGGTCGATGCCAGATTTTAACTCGGCTAGACTACTTGTAAGATATAGATTGATTGTGATTCATATCTCTCTATATATAGAAATGTTAACGCCATCCTATGCCAAGAAATTTTTACGGACATGAAGGTAAGGTTTGTCTATGAACAAACAAAAGTATTTTTCATCGATTATTTGATGGGCACGTGAGTTTTCCAAAAATATTAAACGTAATTACGTTTAATAAACGAGTGTTGATCAACATAGAGTACTATAGGTTGATCACCTAGAAGTGCTCGTAAGTTATCGGATGAACGACCTTAGTGCTATGGACTCCTTTTCAAGTATAAAAATTGAAAGTTATTGTTCATGGTCTAACGACCAGTTCAGAATTCCAAATCTATTCTATACTTTGGGAATTGATGTTATGAACTGTTAAAGTATTATTGATTCATATTACTTCATAACTATTGTTCAGTTATGTCGGGATTGTTATATAATTCCCAAATGTGGTATTACCGTTATCCTTGATTAAACTTGTTGAGATGTCATGCTCACTTCTTGCGTGAATTATATAACTACAGCTAAGGATGAACGTACTGTGA
Organism: Panax quinquefolius; assembly: GCA_020205615.1. Lineage (NCBI taxonomy): Eukaryota > Viridiplantae > Streptophyta > Magnoliopsida > Apiales > Araliaceae > Panax > Panax quinquefolius. Next base: position 104,853,320 of record CM035153.1, read on the forward strand.
ATGCCAAACGAGATAAGGGCAAAGCTAAGATGGATGCTTAGCCGTTGTGTAATAGTTTAGAAAGTTTGTATGTATTATACATTATGAACAATGAACGATCTAACCGGTTTATGAACCTCGGACGTATTATACTTTAATTATAATAAGAAGATAGTAATTACATTCATTTTGTTGTATTTCAATGGAATGATTGTATGGATGTTAGTACAGTGGAGCACCATATGTCGGGTTGTAAGATACCCGAATTTGGGGCGTGCCATGAGTTGGTATCAAAGCCTTAGGTTATAAAACTTAAGGGGGGAAAACCTTAGGCTAATAACCTCGTACGGAAGGTAAAGTCCGAGAAATAAAATTCAAGTTCATTGAATTAATAAGGTATTGAGATAACTCAGTATCGAAAGGATTAAAAGATGGAAATTAATCTTAAAGATATTAAATGTGATTTGTGCTTATACTATTGTGTATTCTGTACTAATAAACGTGTTATGTGTTTGTAGATGTCAACTGATAGCTTGATGTTTAGAAATGTGGAAATGATAAGTGAGGACTCGGTTAACTAAGTTGAGATAGTACCAATGCCAGTGGCGGAGGTACTGATAGTTGTACTAGACGACTTAGATATTGAGGAGTACATCTCTGAGGAGGAATACTCTAAAGAGACCATGGGGTTAGCATCATACCTTAACGAGATGCTAGACGTGGAGGAGGAGATGGAGGCAGCATCGGTTAATACGGTGGTGCCTACGTAGGAGCCAACACCTCCGGATGCAATGAGAGCATTGTATCATGCTGTGTTGGATAGAAATATGCAACTGCGCACAGTAGTGGAGAACTAGAATGAAAAGATAACTGCCTTATATGAGGTTAAAGAATCTGCAGAGGCAGACTTTGAGTCAGAGCACGATGAGAAAGTGTCCATGATTGATAAAGCTCATGACTATAAGGATGAGGTCCTTGAGCTACAAAAGAAACTGGTTGAGAAAGACCAGAAAATAGCTAGGATGTCATACATCCATGAATGTGCTCATGAGGATTTCAAGTTGAAAATTTCTTGTTATTCTATTGAGTCCGGGAAGACTCGACATACCATAAGTCAAGATATAATGTCGATTTTGCCAAATCAGAAGTATGAGAATGTTATTCGATAGTGCTAATAGATCGTCAAATCTTTTTGTTTGTAGTAGTGACGTAAAACCCTCTTTTGTATAGTTAAAGGTAGTCTCTTTTTATAAATCCCAATTTTTGAAGAAGGCAAATGCGGGATAGTATGTATTAGCTTTTGGCTAAGAGAACATGTTGTAAATAGTTTTGACTATGCAAGCATATTTATATAAAGAAGTTTTTATTAAATGTGTTTGATGTGGTGTGAATGGTTGTTGTTAATTGAAAATGATAACCTGGTAGTTAAATAGATAATAACGAAGCTTTAATTATTTAATCAGAATTATGCCGCCAAGAAGGAGACAATGTAACCAAGAGGCCGAGTCTCATAATGAGAATCAGGGGGGTCCTAATAACCCTATGCAAGAGTTCATTAATTTATTAACGGCTGCATTTAACCAAGTGGGGGGTGGGATTCCTGTAGCTCATGGGGTAGCAAGAACAACTACCTTTAAGGACTTTAAAAGTGTGGGTCCTCCCGAGTTCCGAGGAATGACGGACCCGTTAGAAGCCCAGACATGGGTTAAAGAGATTGAGAAGGCGTTTGTGATAACAAATGTAAGTGAGGAACAAAAGACTTCTTTTGCAACTTACATGATGAAGGGGGAAGCTAGCTACTGGTGGGAGGCTCACCAGGGTAGGGCTAGGACAGAGGCTGTTACGTGGGAATAGTTTAAGAAGGTTTTCTTCGAAAACTATTTCCCTACAAACATGCAGGGTAGGATGGAGATTAAGTTCTTAGAACTTAAGCAGGGGGATATGACAGTTCCCCAGTATGCCGCCAAGTTTAACGAATTGGCGAGATTTGCTCCACACCAGGTGGATACAGATGAAAGAAAGGCGCATAGGTTTGAGCAGGGCTTAAAACACTGGCTCTACAGTAGGATATCGGTTTTCCAGAGTGCTTCCTACGGGACCGTTCTGGAGAATGCAATAATAGCTGAAGGTGGTGGTGAGGCTTTGTCTCTGTACCACAAAGAGCGGATGATTAAGAGCAAGTTAGAGGGAGGTAATAAAGCTGAAGTTGCCAGCGGAAGTGGCAACTTGCCAAAGAGAAAGAGTTTTAACCTTGGGAATACTAGGGTAAAGCAGGGAGATCCTAAACGGAGGACGGAAACATGTAAGACATACGAAAAGCCTCACACGGGAGTTTGTTTAAAGGGGAAAGCAGTATGCTACAACTGTGGGCAGGAAGGGCATTTATCACCCAACTGTCCTAACCCTAAGAAGAATCGAGGTGTTTTATGCGTGGGTGATGGACCACATGGCAAGAAACTGCCCGAAGAAGGTATTAGAGGGGAATAAGAGTTCTGGTAGTGGTATATTAGCCATTACTGGATCAACACCATCGGTGGGTAGACCCTCAGCTCGTACGTTTAATATGATTGTCCAAGATGCGGTTGCATCAATGGATGTGGTAGCAGGTATCATTTCGGTCAATAAGATAAATGCTTATGTGCTATTTAACTCGGGTGCTACTTGTTCTTTTATAGCATGTGAATTTTCTAAGCGATTAGGTTTAATCCCTGAGAAGTTACCTATACCTTTAGATGTTAAGGTAGCAAACGAAGAGATAATCCCCATTGAACATATTCATAAGGATTGTTACGTAGAAATTAGAGGGAATAAGTTATCGGTAGATTTGGTACCGATAAGGTTAAAAGAATTCGATATAATTCTTGGTATGGATTGGTTGGTTAACCATAAGGCAATTATAGATTGCCATAAGAAAAGTGTAAACCTTCGGCTTTCTAAGAAAACCAAGGTGGTGTTCTTCGGTAGTAATTCACCGAGAGGCTCTTGTTGTCTGTCTATGACACAAGCTAGGAAGATGTTGAAAAAAGGGTGCGTAGGTTATCTGTGCCATGTTGTGGATACCCAAAAGTGGGAACATCCTTGGACCAGATACTTATGGTACAAGAGTTTGCGGATGTATTTCTGGAGGAGTTACCAGGTATTCCACCGGATAGGGAGGTTGAGTTTGTAATTAATCTGTTACCGGGAACGACATCAGTTTCAAGGGCACCATATCGTATGGCGCCGGTTGAAGGAGTTAATGGTTCAATTACAAGAACTATTAGATAGAAAGTATATTCAACCAAGTGTGTCTCCTTGGGGAGCACCAGTGTTGTTTGTAAAGAAGAAGGATGGGTCGTTAAGACTTTGTATCGACTATCGAGAGTTGAACAAGTTAACAATTAAGAATAAATACCCATTGCCCAGGATCGATGATTTATTTGATCAATTGAAAGGGGCAAAGTATTTTTCTAAAATAGAATTGTACGCGGGGTATCATCAGTTAAAGTTGAGGAAGGAGGATGTACCTAAGACGGCATTCAGAACTCGTTATGGTCATTACGAGTTTCTGGTAATGTCGTTTGGGTTGACTAATGCGCCAGCCGCATTTATGGATATGATGAACAGAGTGTTCAAACAATATTTGGACAAGTTCGTCATAGATTGATGATATTCTAGTCTATTCTAAGACGCCAGAAGATCATACAGAACATTTAAGAATAGTGTTGGAAACACTAAGGAAGGAGAAGTTGTATGCGAAATTCACGAAGTGTGAATTTTGGCTTGAGCGAGTGCAGTTTCTAGGGCATGTTATCGATAAGGATGGCATTTTCGTAGATCCAAAAAAGGTAGAAGCAGTTAATGAATGGGAGCAACCGAAAATGCCAACCGAGGTTCGGAATTTTCTTGGGTTAGCGAGATACTATAGAAGGTTCATTCTGGACTTCTCTAAAATGGCTACTCCGTTGACAAATCTGACTAGAAATTTGGTGAAGTATATGTGGACTAAAAAATGTGAGAACAGTTTTCAGGAGTTGAAGAAGATGTTAAGTGAGGTACATGTATTGTCTTTACCCGACGATATAGGGAACTTTGTAGTGTATAGCGATGCTTCGCATAAAGGACTAGGTTGCGTGCTCATGCAGCATGGGAAAGTCATTGTGTATGCGTCACGTCAATTGAAGGATTATGAGAAGGTCTATCCTACTCACGATCTGGAATTGGCAGCTGTAGTTTTTGCCTTAAAGATATGGAGGCATTATCTTTATGGTGAGAAGTGTGAGATATACACGGACCACAAAAGTCTGATATATATCTTCACACAGAAGGATTTGAACACGAGGCAGAGAAGGTGGTTAGAATTAATCAAAGATTACGATTGTGATATTTTATATCATCCGGGGAAAGCGAATGTAGTAGCCGATGCGTTAAGTAGGAAGGGTAAAGAGAAATTGTCAATGTTAACAACTCAGAATAAGTTGATAACAACGATGGCAAGCATGGAGTTAGAAGTTAAGTTACCAGAGGAAGGGGTGGAAATGTTATTTTCCATGGAAACCCAACAAACCATAGCGGAACGGGTTAAGGGAGTACAATTGAGTAATGAGGAATGCCAACAGATTCAGAAGAGGGTCGAAGAGGAAGGGAAAACTAAGTATAACCTCGATAAGGACGGATTACTTCGTTTTGAAGGAAGAATTTGGGTTCCGAATGATCTCGAATTAAAGGAGGAAATAATGATGGAAGTTCATAGTTCGAGGTACTCGATACATCCCGGTAGTACGAAGATGTATCAAGACCTTCGTCAAAACTTTTGGTGGCCGAACATGAAGAGGGAGATAGCAGAATACATTTGTAGGTGCTTAACTTGTCAAAAAGTTAAGGTTGAACACCAATGACCTAGCGGGTTGTTGCAACCGTTAGAAATTCCAGAGTGGAAGTGGGAACACATCACAATGGACTTTGTGGTGGGACTTCCGACAACTAGAAAAGGATATGATGCTATTTGGGTGATAGTGGATCGATTGACAAAATCGGCTCATTTTCTACCAGTAGGAGTCAATTATAACTTGGATCAGCTAGCTAAGTTGTATGTCAAGGAAATTATTTCCAGACATGGAGTACCTGTTTCGATTGTGTCAGATCATGACCCACGATTCACATCAAACTTTTGGAGGAGTTTGCAAGAGCAAATGGGAACACAGTTTAAGATTGAGTACGGCATATCATCCTCAAACGGATGGTCAGAGTGAGAGGACAATTCAAACGCTAGAAGATATGTAAAGATCTTGCATTATGGATTTCAAGGGGAGTTGGGACGAATATCTACCGTTGGTGGAATTTTTGTATAACAATAGTTTTGACGCTAGTATAGGCGTGCCGCCTTACGAATCGTTGTATGGAAGGAAGTGCCGAACTCTATTGTGCTGGGATGAGGTGGGTGAACGTTAGATGTTGGGACCTGAGATGGGGCAGCAAACAACAAACATGGTGAAGTTAATACGTACTCGATTAGTTGCTGCTCAAGATAGGCAGAAGAAGTATGCAGATCCTCACAGAGAAAATAGAGAATTCGATGTAGGATCTTTTGTTTTTCTAAAAGTATCGCCTTGGAAGGGAAAGATACGTTTTGGGAAGAAAGGGAAGTTAAGTCCAAGGTTTGTAGGACCTTTTGAGATTTTAAGAAGGGTAGGAGAGGTAGCTTATGAAGTAGCTTTACCTCCTGAAATGGAACGTATTCATAATGCGTTTCATGTGTCAGTGTTACGTCCTTATAAACCAGACTATAAACACGTGATAGAATATGAATCTGTTCAGATAAAGAAAAACTTGTCATATGAGGAACTTTCAGTTCAAATTATTGATAGGAAGGAACAAGTTTTAAGAAATAAGGTCATACCTTCAAAGAAGGTATTATGGAGAAACCACAATGCTGAAGAAGCAACGTGGGAGCTCGAAAGTAAAATAATGAAAGATTTTCCTCATTTGTTTATGTAATTATAAGCTAAGATTCGGGGACGTAATCCTTATAAGGGGAGAGAATGTAGCTTTGAGAAAATCGGTTTTTTATGACAATTAAATTTTTATTTGATTATGTGAATTAAATGAATTTAATTGATTATTTTATGAGTAAGCTATGTGAAGGTCGTTCTATGACCTAAAATGTGCTAACGTGGTTAGTATTCTGGCTACGTGTTAGAAATAATTGTTTGGAATTTCCAAGACAAAAATAATTGTTTTACGAGAAATTTTATTAAAAATACTATTCATCCGTTTCTGTTCGGGGAATTATTTTGAAATTCCGAGAAATGCATAATGATGGAATATCATGATAAGATGGAATGTTTGATCATATTTCATTTATGACAAACGCAGTTTTCACCTGCGAACTTAAAACCTAAGGGTTGAGTATATTGATTTCGGAGAAGGAAATAATATGCGTAGAAGGAATTGTGTTAGGGTTAATACGAGTGTTATGCATTGGTGATACTATTTAGTATCTATGTATAATACGATGAGTAAATACGAAGTACAATACGATTATTGTACGAGTAGTATATGGAAAGAATAAGTGAATTGTACGTTTAGAATACGATTCGTATTATGGGATTAAGTTATGTCTTAATGACTAAGTCGTTTGAGTTGTATTTTATTATTCCAATTATTAAATGACCAAGCCCAAGGAGATTAGTGAGTTGACCCCAAGTCAAGGCCTAATGTTTATTTAGTTAAGCCTAATTCATTAAAACCGAACCGTGGATTGATCCGGTGGGTCACCGAATGGGTAAAACCCATGGGGCAACCCATGGGATTTCACTTTGCAAGTGGTGGGCTGGCTACTTGGTGTGGAAGCCAAGCATAAGGCTTGGTCACCAAGTAAAAATACTTGGTGACCAAGAGTGAATAGTAAGGAGGTGATGGTTCATTGTCCAAATTACCCTCCATTCTCATTTCCTATAAATAGAAAGCTAGGTTGATTCATTTTGTTGTTTTGAAATTTGCCAATCTAGATTATTTGAGAGAGAAAGAGAGCTAGACTTATAAAACATACACTTTGGAAGCTTGATCTTCTAGTTTTCCAAGAGAGTTTCACAAGGATTCTTAAGATTCTGTAAAGGCAGTGGTCAGTCGAGTAAATTATTTGAAGACGCTGAAAGGCAAGTTTTCTTAACGCTTGTCTAACTTCTATCTTAGCCAAATTTTACGTGATTCATTGAACTGAATTGCAAGACTTGTTTTAAAAGAAAGGGTCGATGCCAGATTTTAACTCGGCCAGACTACTTGTAAGATATAGATTGATTGTGATTCATATCTCTCTATATATAGAAATGTTAACGCTATCCTATGCCAAGAAATTGGTACGGACGTGAAGGTAAGGTTTGTCTATGAACAAACAAAAGTATTTTTCATCGATTATTCAATGGGCACGCGAGTTTGCCAAAAATATTAAACGTAAATACGTTTAATGAATGAGTGTTGATCAACATAGTGTACTATAGGCTGATCACCTACAAGTGCTCGTAAGTTATCGGATGAACGGCCTTAGTGTTGTAGACTCCTTTTTAAGTATGAAAGCTGAAAGTTACTGTTCATGGTCTAATGACCGGTTCAGAATTCCTAATCTATTCTATACTTTGGGAATTGATGTTATGAACTGTTAAAGTATTATTGATTCATAATACTTCATAACTATTGTTCAGTTATGTCGGGATTGTTATATAATTCACGAATGTGGTATTACCGTTATCCTTGATTAAACTTGTTGAGCTTTCATGCTCACTTCATGCGTGAATTATATAACAGCAGTTAAGGATGAACGTACTGTGAATGCCAAACGAGATAAGGTCAAAGCTAAGATGGATGCTTAGCCGTTGTGTAATAGTTTAGGAAGTTTGTATGTATTATACATTATGAACAATGAACGATGTAACCTGTTTATGAACTTGGGACGGATTATACTTTGATTATAATAAGAAGATAGTAATTACATTCATTTTGTTGTATTTCAATGGAATGATTGTATGGATGTTAGTACAGTGGAGCACCATATGTCGGGTTGTAAGATACCCAAATTTGGGGGCATCACATAAGTTTCTTATCTTTGAGAGGAAAGTGTTGGATGAATAACAACCAACAAAATGAAATGGAGCCTTCTATTTATAGGTAACTCAAAGCAAAGGTAGAATGGTTTTAAACATCCCACCTCCTTATTCCACCTCCTCAATAACCTCATTACTTTCAACTTCCTTACTATTCATTCCTTTCTCAACACAACACTTGGTCATCACACTATTTGTTTGCCCATCAAGTTTACCCACTTTACACTTGGATTGCCCCACGGATCATGGCTTCTCATTGGTCTTGTTAATTAAATCTAACTACTTCCTTATTGGGCTTATGCTACCATAATTTGGACTCATGATCTATCAAACACTTGGGCTTGATTGTCACCTTCTATTGGACTTCTCTTATTAGGCTAATAATCCTACAAGTCCCTTACCTTAGATTGAACAACTTAACATTTATACCCAATGTATAATCCTCATATGCTAGCTCATATATTAATTCGTAATATACGTTATCTCATTCTTCATACATAATAGTACAATACGTCGTATTATACTTACATTCATTACCTTCATATAATGAATACACATTATACGATCACAACTTTCTTCCTTTAACGCTTAATAAACCCAACGTTCCCAAATTAAGTCTGCATGCTAAATATTACGTTTTCCATACTTAGGTTATTATTACATAATCTATATCACCTTGATATTATAACATTATGCATTTCTTGGAAGTTCAAAAATAATTCCTGAGCAGAAATCTATGAATAGTATTTTTCAGAAAATTTCTCAGAAAGCTTTTATTTTCGCCCTAGAAATTCAAACACTTTAATTCATTCATGTAGTTAAAATACTACGACGTTCCGACTTTTCTAGGTTATAGAACAACATTCATCTTATCAATACACAATAATAATAAATAATATTATTTTATTCATTATTAAAAGTATTTACAACGGCTTGATTTTTTGGGGCGTTACACTCTCTCCCCCTTATAAGGATTCAGTCCCCAGAATCTCGCTATAAAAAAAAATTACACAAATAATTGAGGTTAATTCTTTTTCATCATTTCTTCTAACTCCCACGTTGCTTCTTCTGCATCGTGGTTCTTCCATATCACCTTCACCGAAGGTATAACTTTATTCCGCAGAACTTGTTCTTTTCTATCAACAATTTGAATCGGCGTTTCCTCGTATGTTAAATCCTTCTCGATATGAATAGGCTCATATTCTATCACGTGTTTATAATCTGGCTTATAGGGACGTAATACGGATACATGAAATACATTATGTATTCGTTCTAGGTCTGGAGGTAATGTTATCATATATGCTACATCACCCACCCGTTTTAATACCTCAAACGGTCCTATAAACCTTGGACTTAACTTTTCCTTCTTTCTAAAATGTATCTTTCCTTTCTAGGGAGATACTTTTAGGAATACGTACGAACCTACTTCAAACTCTCAATTCTCTCTATGCGGATCCGTAAACTTCTTCTGTCTGTCTTGAGTTACTAGAAGACGCATTTTTATCTTCTTGACAATGTTTGCTGTCTATTGCACCAATTCTGGTCCCAACATTTGACGTTCTCCTACCTCATCCCAATACAGTGGCGTTCTGCATTTCCTCCCATATAAAGCTTCATAAGGCGGCATACCTATGCTTGCATGATAACTATTGTTATACGCAAACTCCACTAATGGTAGATGATCATCCTAACTACCCTTGAAATTCATGACGCAAGATCTTAGCATATCTTCTAACGTCTGAATTGTTCTCTCGCTTTGTCCATCCGTTTGTGGATGATACGCCGTACTCAGCTTCAACTGCATTCCCAACTGCTCTTGTAGACTCCTCTAAAAGTTCGACATGAATCGTGGATCACGATCTGACACAATCGATACTGGCACTCCATGTCTAGAGATTATTTCCTTAATATAGAGTCTAGCTAACCGGTCTAAGTTATACTTGACCCTAATTGGAAAAAAGTGAGCCGACTTTGTCAATCGGTCTACTATTACCCAGATCGCATCATAACCCTTCTGAGTAGTCAGAAGTCCTACCACAAAATCCATCGTGATATTCTCCCACTTCCACTCCGGGATTTCTAATGACTATAGCAAGCCACTAGTTCATTGATATTCAGCGTTAACTCTCTGACAAGTCAAGCACCTACTCAAATATTCGGCGATCTCTCTCTTCATGTTTGGCCACCAGAAAATCTGTCGAAGATCTTGATACATCATAGTGCTACCAAGATGAATCGAAAACCTTGAACTATGAGCCTCTTGTAGAACCTGCTCCCTTAATTTCGTCTCATTCGGAACCCAAATTCTTCCTTCAAATCTTAATAACCCCTCGTTATCAAGACTGTACTTAGTCTTTTTTTTATTGGTTAATCGCTCCTTTGCTCGATCACACTCATCCGTTCTGAGCTGCACCTCCTTGATTCTTTCTACGATAGTAGATTGTATCTCTGTCATAAAAAGTATCTGCTATGATTCACTTGGAAACCTATCTCCATCCTAGCCATCTATGTTATTAACTCAGTTTGAGCCGTTAACATAGACAACTTTTCTCGACCCTTTCTACTTAAGGCGTTGGCAACTACATTGGCTTTTCCAGGGTGATACAAGATTTCAAAGTCGTAATCCTTTATCAACTCCAACCATCTCCTCTGCCTCATATTCAACTCCTTCTGTGTGAAGATATATTTTAGACTCTTGTGGTCCGTGTATATCTCACATTTTTCTCCATAAAGATAATGTCTCCATATCTTTAGAGCAAAATCTACTGCCCAAATCATGAGTAGGGTAAACTTTCTCAGAATCCTTCAACTTCCTAGATGCATACGCAATGACCTTGCCATGCTGCATGAGCACGCAACCAAGTCCTCTATGCGAAGCATCGCTATATACTACAAAATTTCCTGTATCATCGGGCAATGACAAAATAGGTACTTCACTCAATCTCTTCTTTATTTCTTGAAAACTGTCCTCGCACTTGTCAGTCCAAGCGTATTTCACCGTCTTCCTTGTTAAGTTAGTCAACAGAGTAGCTATCTTCGAAAAATACTGGATGAATCTTCGATAGTAACCCGCTAACCCTAGGAAACTCCGCACCTCAGTCGGTGTTTTCGGTTGTTCCCAATTCATTACGGCTTCCACCTTCGTTGTATCTACTGAAATTCCCTCATAGTCAATGACATGACCTAAAAACTGTACCTTCTCCAACCAAAATTCACACTTAGTGAATTTCGCATACAACTTCTCCTTTCTTAATGTCTCCAACACTAATCTGAGGTGTTTAGCAAGATCTTCTGGCGTCTTAGAATAGACTAGAATATAATTTATAAACACCACGATGAACTTGTCCAAATATTGTTTGAACACTCTTTTCATCATATCCATAAATGCAGCTGGTGCATTTGTCAACCCAAACGACATCACCAGGAACTCGTAATGAACATAACGAGTCCTGAATGATGTCTTTGGCACATCCTCCTTCCTAACCTTCAACTGATGAAACCCCGTTCTTAAATCTATTTTAGAAAAATACTTAGCCCCTTTCAACTGATCAAAGAGATCATTGATCCTGAGCAATGGGTATTTATTCTTTATCGTTAACTTGTTCAACTCTCTATAGTTGTCGATACACAGTTTTAACGATCCGTCCTTCTTCTTGACAAACAGTACCAGTGCTCCCCACGATGAAACACTAGGTTGAATGTACTTCCTGTCTAACAGTTCTTCCAACTGCACCATCAACTCCTTCATCTCCACTGGCGCCATACGATATGGTGCCCTGGAAATTGGTGCCGCTCCTGGAACAATGTCTATCACAAACTCTGTCTCCCTATCTGGCGAAAGACCCGACAATTCACTCAAAAATACATCGGCGAATTCTCTCACTACAGCTATTTTTTCCATGGTTGCTACCACTCTCTGGGTATCAACAACATGACACAGATAACCTACGCATCCCTTTCTCAGTAATTTCCTAGTTTGTGTCATGGTTAGATAACACGTATGCATTAATATCGTTGATCAGAATAATACCTGCGACGACGTCCACTGATGCGACTACATCCTGGACTGTCATGTTAAAGGTACGACCCATCGTCCTACCCGACTGCGCTAGTCCACTAATAGCTAACTTACCGCTATTAGCGCCCCAATTCTCTTCTGTCCCCTTTTTCGGGCAGTTCTTTGCCATGTGGTCAGTTGATCCACACACAAAGCATCCGTGGTTCTTCTTCGGACTCAGACAATTAGGCGAAATATGCCCCTCTTGTCCATAGTTGTAACAGACGGCCTTCCCTATGAGACAGACTCCTAAGTGAGTCTTCCCACAAGTCTTGCAGGCTTCCATTCTTCTCTTCGGGTCTCCTTGCTTCACTCCGGTATTCCCAGAGCTAAATACCTTCCTTTTCTGACCCTCGCCACTACCACTGGCTCCCTCGATCTTTACTCTCCCGACTACTTTAACCATGCTCTTCTTGTCCTTGTGTTATTGACTTAAAGCTTCACTACCACCCTCGGCGATTATCGCCTTCTCTAAAACGGTCCCAAAAGAAGTACTTTAGAACACCGATATGTGGTTATAGAGCCAGGGTTTCAAGCCCTGCTCAAACCGTCGCGCCTTCCTCACCTCAGTATCCACTTGATGTAGAGCCAACCTTGCCAGTTCATTAAACTTGGTGGCGTATTGGGGAACCATCATGTCCCCTTATTTCAACTCCAAAAATTGCATCTCCATCCTCCCTTGCATGCTCGTGGGAAAGTAGTTCTCGAAGAATATCTCCTTAAACCTCTCCCACATAAGATTCGATATCTCGACCCTAGCCTAATTGACTTCCCACCAAAAGTTGGCCTCTCCCTTCATCATATAGGTCGAAAAGGTAACCTTTTTGGCCTCATCGACATTTGTTATTACAAATGCCTTCTCTATCTCCTTAACCCATGTTTGGGCTTCAATAGGGTCTGTAGTTCCTTTGAACTCCGGCGGACCCACGCTCTTGAAATCCTTAAAGGTAGTAGCTCGTGCTACTCCAAAATTTACGGGGATATTAGCCCTTGTTCTATTAAAGGCAGCTGTTATTAAATTAAAAAACTCCTGCATCGGATTAACCGGACCTCCCTCCGGTTGATTTACGCTCTCACCTTGATTACGTTGCACTCTTCTTGGCGATATTTTGCTGATACAATAAACACATTTCGTTATTATTCCTTTCTTTATTCGTTATCATTAATATTAACAATAACTCCAACATCCATAACTAATTGCTTTCCATTAAAAGGACTTATATTCATTCTTCGTAGTATAATACTACATCAGTTACATACACAGCCTAAGATGATTACATTACTTTCCCGCTATCGCTTTCTAAAAATTGGGATTTACAAAAGACTACCCTTTACTATACAAAAAGGGCTTTACATCACTACTACTTACAAAATATTTACATACTACTCTAACTACTACTAGTCTACATCTGCCTTAAGGCATTCTCAAAATCTGCTTTGGCAAGACCGTGAATGATATCACAGCTAATAGTATGCCGTGTTTGCCCCACCTCCACAGGAAATCCAGCTACCTGTTGCTGGAAATCTGTATGAGAACTCCTATAGATATAGGACATCCTTCCTATCTTCTGCACCTTGGTTTTTAACTCCTCCTTGAGCTTAAAGACCTCGTGCTTTAAATTGTGGACTTTGTCCTTAGCCAAAATCCTCTCGTCATGTTCTTGCTCGCTCATGGACTCGACATCAGTCTTGTCCTCTATAACCATTTGGAGCTCTACTTTTAGCTCCTTGACTTCCTGACAGTAATGGATATTTCTATCCAACACTGACATGAAAAGAGACATCATCGACTGTGAGAGCTAACTTTGCTATATAGCCAATTGGATTAAAGGACACTGTCTCTACTTATTCCTCTATCATCCCGTCGAATACTGACATGTAGTCAGCATCATCTGAGTCTCCAGACTCAATAACCACAACTTTAGGCTCTGCCGCTATGGGGTTCGGTATAACCTCTACTTGGTTCATCGATTATTCACTAATGGCTTGACCATCTACATATATTCCATTTACTTCTGACATCTACACAAAATAGTTAAGTTGATTAGTACACGTCAGTAGAATAATAAAAACACATAACATAATCATAATGCATTTTTTATAAGATTACTTTCTTCTTTTACTTCTTCGACCTCTCTTAAGGTTTTTAATCCCCCCTTAAGTTTTATAACTTAATGCTTTGATACCAACCTGTGACGCTGTGACGCCCCCAAAATAGGTCCATTCCATCCAATCCATTCTGAGTCGCCAAATACATGGTACAGAAATAACTACAATTTTATTAATACATTTGTCGTGCAAAATACGACAACATATATACTGTGAGTTTAAATACAATTATTGTCTTCTAGATAATATACATACCCAAATAAATCCTCATCATAATTATTTATACATTATTTTATAAAAATGTTGAGGACTACTAAATAACTCTCTCTATAACCATCATTCCATACCCAGGCACTAAACTCGCTACATTCTCGCCTCACGAGAAGAAAAATGGAACAAAAAGGAAAAGGGTGAGCTCAACTAGCCCGATAAAGAATATTATGACTAAGATAATATACAACAAATTATCGTTAGTCTCCAATGAGGAAAAATCTAATAGAATACAATAGACAACCAGTTTTAAATCAACAATTGCAGCGGAAACAACAATTCATTAGAAGAGTTAAGTAGAGAATGAAAACTACTATCTTCTATATATGAATTTAAAAGTTCATCGTCGATATTTTATACCTGTAACATCAATTAATATATATCTGGAATCAAATATTCATCTTTGCACTACAGGCCAAAGATATTCATTAGTTGGTCATGTTCATCTAAACACCTGTTTATCTTTGTACTACAGGCCAAAGATATTAATCAGTAGGTCATGTTCATCTCAACACCTATTCATCTTTGCACTACGGGCCAAAGATATTCATCAAGAAATCATTCATCTTTGCACTACAGCCAAAGATATTCAGTAATATCATCATTTAGGACTGAGGATGATGAAAAATATTTTAAAGGAAACGAATCCATTGAAACAAAAGAACATATATTAAGGATTCGTATTTTAAACAATCCATGTTCAAAAATACTTCATAAGTAATCAGAGTGGTGTAAAATTCAAGAATGATCAAAACATGTATACAATCAAAGCTAGTATCCATAATAGATATTTTGGACAAAAAGAAGAAATTTCATTTTTCGGTGAATAGTGCCATATTCGTGAATAGTGCCGTATATAGTAACTCCGACACCAAAAGATAGAAATTTCATAAAAAAACATCTTCACGCTTCGTGAATAGTACTCGTGAATAGTAACTCATGAATAGTAACTCGTGAATAGTAACTCATGAATAGTAACCCCGACCATGAAAAGTTTCCAATTTGAATAAAATTTCCAACCAATATTTCGACATAATGATATTGAAGAAATAATATCATTTTCGAATAAAATAACATCCCTTACCTCGAAAGACAGTACTACTAGTTGAAACACCGGATATAGGCTATCACTTGAACTTGCACCGTATAG
Source organism: Panax quinquefolius (assembly GCA_020205615.1). NCBI lineage: Eukaryota > Viridiplantae > Streptophyta > Magnoliopsida > Apiales > Araliaceae > Panax > Panax quinquefolius. The sequence goes on from CM035153.1 coordinate 104,868,963, forward strand.
CACTACTCAATGTATACTCAAAATACTCACAAGAATATGCTCGATAATATAGAGAGAGAAAACTTCAGTTTCTGGTGTGATTTTCAATTCTAACCTAAGCACCCTATTTATAGGAAAATGCTTAGAACACCAAAGTAGAAAATTTAATAAAATAATAATATATATATTAATTTGTCTACGCCCACTTAGAATCATCTGAATTCAGCAACTTAGCATGTGTTAAAGATGCCCACCAAACACAAAAAACATTTTTCTTATTTAAATTATTTTAAACTCCCAAAACCTCTCCTTAGATAGAACTTTCTAGACATTGCCAATAATATTATTAAGATAATATGAATTATTGCTCCGATAATGGAAAATACTATTTAATGACAATTTATTGAAACAACAGTAATATAAAATATCAATGCAGCAATTATTGAATCAATAAAATAAAATACTGAATAGTAATTACTGTAATAATTATTGAGTAGTGCCTTCTTACGTAAGAATCAATAATTGGTGCAATACCGTGTGCTACTGTTCAACAACGCGTATTAGTTTATTTTAACCACCAGGTATTCCAACAAAGATATTCTTGGTAACAACTACGCCAAGTTATTTATAAACAACTTATATTTGTCGTTTTCTTCATCCAATCGCTTTCCGTTATGGGGCCCATAAAGATCGCTTCGTCGCATACGAATATTCCCGACAAAGATTGAATATTCCACGACCAAACAAATATTCAAACAATAATGAATATTTTATAACCACTTACTTATTCAAAATATTTGCGTATTTTACCCATAACTATCCACATTAATCAAATCAACCCTTACTATTTCAAAATAATAAATATAGGAAAATAAATTTCATTTATTAATAATTCGGGGTCTTACAATCTCTATTCCTTATGAAATTTCGTCCTCAAAATTGACGTACGTACCTGGTGTTTCGAAAAGATGAGAATACCTCGCTTTTATTTCCGTTTCCAACTCCTAGGTCATTTCCTCAATAGCATGGTTTCTCCACAAAACCTTAACTTGTGGTATAACCCCAGACATAGGACATGTTCTTTCCTATCCAAGATCTTGACATGTACCTCTTAAATACGTTAAGTCTTGACTATCTCGTCTCGGGTTCTAACTCAATGATGTGGTTGGTCGTCCACATATTTACGTAACATCGATACGTGAAAAGCGTTATGAACACAGCGTCATACTTGGCGGTAAAAGCGAAGTCTATAGGCCATGGTTCCTATTCGATCGAGAATTTCAAATGGATTAATAAATCAAATGTTTGAGTTTTCCTCACCTCACCGATTCTCGCTTTTGAAATAATGACTTCTTGCACCTCCTTCTTCAAATTCATCACTCCGATTGTGTAGCTTGAACAACTTTAACTTTATCGATTAAAGTCGATTATACTCGTATATCATCACGTGGGTACCTAGAGTTTTCATCTCCATCTCTATTATTTGTAAATTATACGAAATGAGTCTTTGACAATATCGTACTCATACTTGTATACGATCTTCTACTCAACACGTCAACTACCACGTTCGCTTTTTCAGGATGGCATGGTCAGAACATGTGCTGAAATGGGTCTCCTCTTGAGTTCTTCGAAGCTCTTACCACATTCCTTGCTCCATTCAAATTTTGTATCTCTACAAGTCAGTTACGTGTCTTTATTCAAATCCATAACATGGACTAAGAACTTGACATCCGTAATAAACGAATGACTTCATGGCTTGATATGAAAATGTTTGACTACAATGGTTTGATTGCTTGAATTCGAATAACAGGTTGCTTAAGAATATGAAAACTAACAACCTTAGGAAAGTAATCAATTTTCGACATGATGAGTAGTTAACCTTAAAATCACATCAAAAGCAAATATCTCTATAGAAATAAGGTTAACAGGTAATGTGATAGTGCCAACCTGAATCAAGCAAGATTTCTAAACAACGGATGTAATGAAAGTTTTTCCTAACGGAGTCTCCATAAATAGGTCAAAGTCTAATTTCTCCGTAGTCAAGTTCAAACGTTGAGCGCAAGCTAGAGAGATAAAAGAATGGGTAGAACCGGTATCTAGTAAGGTATAAACTTCGCAAGAATTTTGATCGGTCACGACAAACGCTCTTCCAGGAACCGTTGACTTTGACCTTTCTGGGACATCCTTTTGAGTCACCATTCCCGCTTGACTTGGTTTTGATACCGTATAATCTCGAGCGATATGTCCTTCTTTTCCATAATTATAGCATACCTTAAACCGTTGTGGGAAGTTTGGGCTGATATGTCCCTCTTTCCCGCATTTGTAACATACGACCGGTGGTCGTTCTCCTCCCTTAGAACCGGTTGTTCTTAAGACTGTCGTCTTCACATGGTCGTTGTTAAATCTCCTCTTTTAAAATCTCCTCGACTCGCTTCTTCTATTTTCATGGCCATGATTACCACCGAGTGGTTACCGCCTTTGTCCGTATTCTTCTTTCTCTCTTTGGTTATCGTTATTCGATGATTGCTATCTTTGGTATGATCCTCGGTTATGGTCCCTCGGTTGAGCATATACCGTTATCTCGCTCTAACATTTGAGCCCATTGACAACATCCGAATAGAGAAAATTTATGAGAAATGAGATCTTGGCGTATGCCGGGTTTCAAACCTCTCTCGAAACATCCGCGTCATCGTTCCTCATTCTCCACCAAATGAGAGGTGCAACGTGGATAACTCCGCGAACTTCGCCTCGTCTTTGGGACACCGTCATGTTATTCTACTCGGTCTAATAAACTCCACTTCCTTCATATAATGAATACTTTCGGGGAAGTACTTGTCATTGAATTTCTGAAATGTCTCCCATGACATCCGAGAGTAAATGTTGGATGGGTACGTTCTATGATTCCCACCAGTAATCTGCCTCGCCATGGAACATAAAGGTGGCGAATGGAACCTTCTGTTCCTCCGTGCATCCCAAGACATCGAATATCTTGGTAATTTGCTTGACCCATGTTTCCGCCAAGATCCGATCTGGCTTTCCCTTAAATTCTGGTGGTCCCAACTCTTTGAATTGCTTGGCTATGACAACCCATGAATTGTTATCATTTCCTCCTGTATTTTGAACACGAGTCTCCTAAATGCGATTTTACATGAAGCTGCAAAAAGCTTCTAAACATCCCCTCGTTCATCATACGCTTTCGGTGGTGTTGTTCACGGAGGTACATTGTCGACTGTTGCACGTTCTCCTCGTTAGTAAAATACAGCATCTCCACGGTCTCATTAACTCCTTCATTAATATTCTCGGTCGACATTCTCAAATCTTGTCATAAAACAAGGGTTAATTAAGGAAATCAATATATCACATAATATCCCTATATCTTGACCAACTAACAAATAAGCTTAGGTAGGACACACTAGCGAAGGATTTACTCGTCTCTCCCTCCTAGTTCTATTCCCACGATCTCCGCCAGAGATCATATCCTAAGCTCGATACCAATTGTGACACCCCAAAATAGGTCCATTCCATCCAACCCATTTCGAAGTCGCCAAATATATGATGCAGAAATTACTACAACTTTATTAATACATTTGTCGTGCAAAATACGACAACATATATACTGTGAGTTTAAATACAATTATTGTCTTCTAGACAATATACATACCCAAATAAATCCTCATCACAATTATTTATACATTATTTTATAAAAATGGTGAGGACTACTAAACAACTCTCTCTATAACCATCATTCCGTACCCCGACTCTTACTCGCTAGATTCTCGCCTCCTGAAAAAAGAAAAATGGAACAAAAAGGAAAAGGGTGAGCTCAACAAGCCCAGTAAAGAATATTATGAATAAGATAATATAAAACAAATTATCGTTAGTCTCCGACAGGGAAAAATCTAATAGAATACAATAGACAACCAGTTTTAAATCAACAACTGCAGCGGAAACAACAATTCAATATAAGAGTTAAGTAGAGAATGCAAACTACTATCTTCTATATATGAATTTAAAAGTTCATCGTCGATATTTTATACCTGTAACATCAATTAATATATATCCGGAATCAAATATTCATCTTTACTCTGGTAGAAGATATTCATCGATTGGTCATGTTCATCTAAACACTGTTCATCTTTGTACTACGGGCCAAAGATATTAATCGAAGAGAGTCATGTTCATCTCAACACCTATTCATCTTTGCACTACGGGCCAAAGATATTCATCAAGAAATCATTCATCTTTGCACTCTGAGGCCAAAGATATTCAAATAATATCATCATTTAGGGTGAGGATGATGAAAAATATTTTAAAGAAACGAATCCATTGAAACAAAAGAACATATATTAAGGATTCGTATTTTAAACAATCCATGTTTAAAAATACTTCATACGTAATCAGAGTGGTGTAAAATTCAAGAATGATCAAAACAAGGATACAATCAAAGCTAGTATCCATAATAGATATTTTGGACAAAAAGAAGAAATTTCATTTTTTGGTGAATAGTGACATATTCGTGAATAGTGCCGTATACGTAAATAGTGCTGTATACGTGAATAGTAACTCCGACACCAATAGATAGAAATTTCACAAAAAAACATATTCACGCTTCGTGAATAGTACTCGTGAATAGTAACTCGTGGATAGTAACTCATGAATTGTAACCCCGACATGAAAAAGTTCCAAATTTGATAAAAATTTCCAACCAATATTTTGGCATAATGATATTGAAGAAACAATATCATTTTCGAATAAAATAACATCCCTTACCTCGAAAGACAATACTTCTAGTTGAAACACCGGATATAGGCTATGACTTGAACTTGCACTGTATAGCAATACTCAAAGTATATTCAAAATACTCACAAGAATACGCTCAATAATATAGAGAGAGAAAACTTCAGTTTCTGGTGTGATTTTCAATTCTAACCTAAGCACCCTATTTATAGGAAAATGCTTAGAACACCAAAGTAGAAAATTTAATATAATAATAATATATATATTAATTTGTCTATGCCCACTTAGAATCATCTGAATTCAGAAACTTAGCATGTGTTAAAGATGCCCACAAAACACAAAAAATGTTTTTCTTATTTAAATTATTTTAAACTTCCAAAAATCAATTATTTGAACTTGAACTTCAATAATTCATAATAAATAGCCCTTTTATCGTAAAAATTGAATCACACGAATTTTTATAGGAAATTCAATTCTCTACAACTTTACGGAAGAAAGTTTTTCCAAATTCCAAATGAAATCGATTTGAAATCCATAAGCAAGCGCTATAATCAAATTTCGATTCGATAATTGTGTCCACCAACACACAAAAATATGTGTTAAAACATTTAATGCCACAAAAAATACTCTTCCTCCTCATATACTCATATATTCCACATTCATTATAAAAATATCACCGTTAATATATTATTAAAATAATATATTTAAATGAATTATTTTATCGAGGAAAAAGATAAAATATTAATTTTCAACAATTGTCATTTTAAAAATTTTCTCCATCTATATCCACATAAAATCAATATTTTCCTCATCATATAAATCAATAATTAATTACTCACAAATAATATTACAGAATCACAGTACTGACAACCAGGTCGTTCCCAGGAAAGAGGGGGCTTTCCAATAAGGATCTCTCCTTCTTGGTATGATTAGGTGACCAAACCTCTCCTTAGACAGAACTTTCTAGACATTGCCAATAATGTTATCTAATAATATTATTCAGATAATATGAATTATTGCTCCGATAATGGAAAATACTATATAATGATAATTTATTGAAACAACAGTAATATAAAATATCAATGCAGCAATTATTGAATCAATAAAATAAAATACTGAATAGTAATTATTGTAACAATTATTGAGTAGTGCCTTCTTACGTAAGAATCAATAATTGGTGCAATACCGTGTGCTACTGTTCAACAACGCATATTAGTGTGTTTTAACCACCGGGTATTCCAACAGTATTAATGGTAACAACTACGCCGTTATTTATAAACAACTTATATTTGTCATTTTCTTCATCCAATCGCTTTCGGTTATGGGGCCCATAAAAGATCGCGCAGTAAATGCACGAATATTCCCAAACAATACTGAATATTCCACGACCAAACGAATATTCCAACAATAATGAATATTTTATAACCACTTACTTATTCGAAATATTTGCGTATTTTACCCATAACTATCCACATTAATCAAATCAATCCTTACTATTTCAAAATAATAAATAGAGGAAAATAAATTTCATTTATTAATAATTTGGGGTCTTACAGACGCCCCCAAATCCAGGTCTCTTCCAACCCGATAGATGGTGCAACACGGTACTACCATTCATTCATTCATTCAATTGAATAGTCTCAAAAGGACTAATATAGCTTCTATATATCCAAAATAATATTACATTTCCCAGGTTCTTTGTAACCCATTCGTTTGTTCTTGTCATAATATTCAATATATTACAGACATTCAACTATTCTATTACATAAGCAATTTAAAGGTTCATCTTTGCATTGCCCTTGTCCTTGCCTGAGCCTTCGGTCCGTTCGATCTTAGCTGTGTTCATATGGTTCAAGCAAGAGTGAGCATGACTAGCTCAGCAAGTACTACAATTTTAATAAACAACATGTTTGAAACATAGAACTCATATATCTTCAGTAACTGAACAATAGTTACGAAGTACTATAGATAATACAAAATATCACTTCTTTTCATTCAAAATGTTTTCCAACAACAATATTCAGTAGAATATCAACTAAGGCTCAAACTATGAGCAGTTCATAATTTCTTTTGAAAAGGACAACCCGAAGCACTAAGTCAAGTAAGTGCGGCATATAGCTTACGAGCTTACGGGTGATCGACCCATAGTACTCTATGTTGTTCAACACAGCATTCATTAAACGTGTATACGTTTAAGTTGTGGAAAACTCATGTGCCTGTCGTTAAACGACAAAAACATTTTAGAATACTTGGTCTTCGATTGAAAACCATACCAATATAACTCGGTAAACATAAATCATGCTTGACAGAATCATAATATAAGTCTAGTCGAAAAAGTTGGCTTTAGACTTCATTATTCAAGACTTCATGTGAAAGAATACATGAATTACAAAACTTGACCAGACTGAACTGGAACAAGGGTTAGAATACTCGCCTTCAGTGTCTGCTTACTGATTAACACACATACACTTTAAGTTTCTACAATACATGATCATATAACGTACCACATTAGGTCATATATAATCAAGTATGTATACTATTATATCTTACCCTTCATCTCAATATAAATCCTGACTTAGATCTACTATTATGGGTTTTTGGCTTTCATTACATCATTCAAATTTCATTCATCTTCAATTGATTATTAACTCTTAATCATCATAATTAAGTGTCTTACAATGCCTTAACAATGTTATGTTTATATCTTAGTTCATTACTAACAGGTTTTCTTTCATTGTGTACTTGAAAACATTCTTTACTGACCATTGCCTAGGGTTGGTATTCATATGCCACCCATCGCTCCTTCATCTCGTATTTGCTTGCAAGCTAGTTCTTGATGTCTAACATCCGGATCTAGCTGTATGCCACACTTTGTTCTTTATCTTGCGCTGCGGTACGAGTTAGCAGTGTGCTCAAACACTGTTATGGCGCTGCGACGCCACTCATTTGGCCTTGGGTTGGCGTCGCGGCACCAACTCTGTGCCTCGTTCAAAAGCCTACAATTCACAAATTACATACTCTATGCGTTTATGCAATAATTTTATCTATTTTGACTTCGTTTGCTAAAATTTCACCTATGAGTTCATTTTTAACTAAAACGATAAACGTACGTGAACGTTCAATGCTCGTTTCTTCGTTCTAAGTCAGAATTCGGTCATTTTCGAGTCTGCAACTCTATAATGCCAAATATGACTTGTCTCCATCGAAAACCAATGTTTCCGACTTCAAACACAAAATACGACTTCCATTCCAAGAATTTCACGAATTCGACGATTATTGTCCAATCGTGTGAATTCCGGCATAACTACATTCTTAATGATTCTAAGTGGATTTTAACCAACATATTATCATTACAAGTTACTTATTACACCAACTTATAATCAAAGTAGGTTTTGACTTATTCTCCTAAGTCAATGACTTATTTAACTTATGAACTACAATTCCTCATGCTTTTGACTTACTATGAACTTAAGTCCATAAAGCAATGTTTTCATGCTATATTAAATATACTAACATCATATGACAAACATATGATAAGTTCTTCATGATTCTAGCAACTTATTAAAGTTCAAGTTCCTTATTCAACTTATTCGGCTTAAGTTCATTCCTTAATAACTTATTACATGTTCTTAACAAACAATCTCCCTTCTCTATCAATCCTACCATAGAAGAGATGTAGATAAAAGATATGAGTCTTACCCTTGAAGACTATGACTTAAATTCACTTTGGAAAATATAGCAAAAGTTGAAGTGGCTTATAAGTCTTAAGTGGCTTATTCTCTCTACCAAATAAGTTGCTTATCTTTGAGAGAAAAGTGTTGGATGAATAACAACCAACAAAATGAAATGGAGCCTTCTATTTATAGGCAACTCAAAGCGAGGGTAGAATGGTCTTTAAACATCCCACCTCCTTATTCCACTTCCTCAATAACCTCCTTAGTTTCAACCTCCTTACTATTCATTCCTTGCTCAACACAAAACTTGGTCATCACACTAATTGTTTGCCCATCAAGTTTACCCACTTTACACTTGGATTGCCCCATGGATCATGGCTTCTCATTGGGCTTGTTAATTAAATCTAACTATTTCCTTATTGGGCTTATGCTACCATAGTTTGGACTCATGATCTATCAAACACTTGGGCTTGATGACCTTCTATTGGACTTCTCTTATTAGGCTAATAATCCTACAAGTCGATTACCTTAGATTTAACAACTTAACATTTATACCCCATGTATAATCCTCATATGCTAGCTTCAGTATATTAATTAAGTAATATCGTTATCTCATTCTTCATACATAATAGTACAATACGTCGTATTATACTTACATTCATTACCTTCATATAATGAATACACATTATACGATCACAACTTTCTTCCTTTAACGCTTAATAAACCTAACATTCCCAAATTAAGTCTGCATGTGAAATATTACGTTTTCCATACTTAGGTTATTATTACATAATCCATATCACCTTGATATTATAACATTACGCATTTCTCAAAAGTTCAAAAAAAAATCCCGAGCAGAAATCTATGAATAGGGTTTTTCGGAAAATTTCTCTGAAAGCTTTTATTTTCGTCTTAGAAATTCAAACACTTTAATTCATTTACGTAGTTAAAAAACTACGATGTTCCAATGTTTATAGGTTATAGAATGACATTCATCTTATCAATACACAATAATAATAAATAATATTATTTTATTCATTATTAAAAGTATTTACAACGGTTCGATTTTCCGGGGCGTTACAGGTTTGGTCACCTAATTGTGCGCTAATAAGGATAAATCCTTATCGGAAAGCCCCCTCTTTCCTAGGAACGACCTGGTTGTTAAATACTGTGAGTTATAATATTAATGATGAACAAGTTCATGTTAATTAAAGATGAAATTGATAGTTCCATTGTGTTGGGATTATTAGTGTTTGTGGAAATCGACATTTATTTCGATAATAATTGATGTTTTGAAGTTATATTGACCAATCGGGTAATTAATCAGATAAATGAGGAATTAATTGCTATTAATTCACATGCATATAACTATGTGTTCACATGTGTGTACTATTGATTCACATGATTTACTATTAGGGGAGTTGGTGCAAGATTGATAATACTTGCATGACTAAATTAAAAATGGAGGTAGATGAAGGTACTATACTATAATTAGTTTTTTCACATGCTTATACTATTGAGTCACATGAATGAACTATTAATTCACATAATTTACTATTAGGGGAGGTGGTGCAAGTTTGATAATACTTGCATGACTAAATTAAAAATGAAGGAAAAGATGAAGGTATTATACTGTAATTTTTTGAGCCCCAAAACATGCAATTATTGAAATTATATTTTTCTATAAATAGAAGCTCATTCTTCCTTAATTTCTCACCAATTCACTGAGACTCACAAGAGCAATTATCGAGAGAGAAGCTATATAGAGAGAAGCTATAGAGAGATAGAAGAAGAGTAGTATGCTACTTCACTACTCCAGTATTCAGTCTTCTTCTGAGGTAAGGGGAATTATTTATTTCATATTCTGAAGAGATATTATTTTTCATATTTATATGAATATTATTTTCGTTCAATATTCATAAAGAATATTATCTTCGTTCAATATTCGTAGGAATATTATCTTCGTTAAATATTCATTGGAATATTATTTTCGTTCAAGAGATATTGTTTTTGTTCAATATTTGTTTGAAATAATATTTTCTTCCATACTCTGTAGTATGTGAGTAATATTATTTCGTCTCGTATTCTTGATTATACACTCATTCTGTTGAAGGTTTGGCTTCTATACTCCATGAAATTAGTAGAATATCCTTGATATTTGCGCTTCATCCAATATCTTTTCATGGAAATATTATTCTGAGCTTTCTTGATAATTTTTGATCTTTTCATGATGAAATACTATTCATGAGTTACTATTTATGAATTACTATTCACCCAATTACTATTCACCCGAATATTATTCACTCGAGTATTTGGGGTACTTTTCATGTCGGGGTACTATTCACGAGGTACTATTCCTGAAGTACTATTCACAGGGTACTATTCACCCGAAAAATATATTTCTTTTCTGTCAAAATTATCTTTGGTTGAATATTATTCCTGAATTTTACTCCACAAAGCAGTATCATGTTGACAATTTGGATATTTTTAAACTCTAGATAAATTTAAAGTCTTTAATATTTATCCTTGATTTTGTTTAATTAATGCTTATATCATTGTCATCATACTCATGCTTATATTGTGATGAAAGTCATCTTTGGCTTACGTGCAAAGATGGACTGTTGATTATTGGTTTTATAGTTGTATATCTTTGGCTTACGTGTAAAGATGGACAAGTGTATGACATGATCATAAACACTGGTGATAATAACGAATATCCTTGGCCCGACATGGATAATTCGATGATGTGATTGGCAGGATCATGACCATTAGTTAACAGTTGAATGTCTTTGGACGTAGTGCACTGACAGGCAATTGATTGGTATGATCATGACCATTGGTTTTATAGTTGAATATCTTTGGCCCGTAGTGCAAAGGTCGATAACTGATTGGTATGATCATTGTTTACCTTTGGAGTAAAGATATTGAGTAAACGTTCTATTAAGCCTTTGTGGCAAGGAGAAACTGTTGATTTATATGATTATAAATATGAATTATGGATTTAACTATAATCTTTGGTGGTTTAGGTGAAGACAGGTGATGATAGTTCTTTTTGTCTTGGGTATAACAAAGAACTGTTGATGAGTATTACAGGAATGAAATTTTAACGATGAACTTTTAATCTAGAGGAGAAAGTAGACATTATACTCTACTTGACTCTTCTAATAGATTGCTTATTCTGCTGCAGTTAAACTTGTTGTTTATTGTATTCTATCAGTTGTTATATTATTGAATGCTAGGGATAATTTATTCTGCATTATCTTAGTCATAATATTTCTTACTGAGCTAGTTTAGCTCACCCTTTTCTTTTCATTATTCTCTTCAGGAAATGAGAATATAGCTGGGACGAGTCGGGGAATGGAGTGATGGTCCAGGATAAGTGGCTTTAGTAGTCTTCACTATTCTATTAAATAGTGTAATAATAATTGTAATGAGGACTCCATTGAGTGTGAATATTGTCTAGAAGACAATATTAGTGTTTAAACTCTCAGCTATGTTTTGTCATATTTTGCACGACAATTGTATAAAGAAGTTTGTAGTTGTATTATGTACCATGTATTTGGCGACCCAAGATGGGTGATGTATACCTGTTTTGGGGGCGTCATAGACAACATACAATGCTAAAATTATATAGGAGCATCACATAGCCCGAAAGTCATTTTTCGAAAGGCAAGGGTCCCATATTGACATGCAAATGTTATTTTCTCGTAGTCTTCGAGAGCTATTGTAATTTGATTGTAACCCAAGTACCCATCCAGAAGATAATAAAATTAATGTTCGGTGAGTCTATCGAGCATTTGTTCAATGAAGGACAAGTGGAAGTGATCATTGCAAGTGGACTTATTCAGTTTCCTATGGTCCATATATACCCTTCATCCAGTCAACGTCCATATGGGAATAAGCTCATTGCTCTCATTAGGCACCACTGTCATGCTGGCCATCTTTGGTGTTGACGTCAGGATTTTTTATTGTCCCTTTTCTGTTCTTGTCTTTTAGTGTTCTCATGTTAGGTGAGATTTGTTTGAAAAAATAAGTTGTGAAATGGTCCGACATGTATATGTAGATGATTGGACTATAAGAGTCGCCAATTGGTATTTTTAAATGATTGCAACAACACAACCGAGAAAATATTTGCACATTGACCTAGTGATGTGACACTACTTAACGGGTCTGTGAAACCAAGATTCGTTAGGGTCCGGGGGCTTGATTATGAGGGAAGGTGTTAAGCACCCCTCGACATCCGTGTTACCACGATGACCACCACTTGTTAATTAAACTGTTATATGAATGTGTGTGTGTGTGTGTGGGTCAATGTGCTATTATTTGGAAGTAGTGTTATGCCTCATTTGCACCTATATACAAGGGGTTTGAATTTTGTATAAAAGTTCAGTTTTAACAAGATATAGCAGTGATGTTTTGTAAAAGTGGTTTTTCAAACCCTTATGCTCAATAGTAATTAAGGCCTTTGATACTTTCATTTTATTATATGTTCAACTTGATTGCTTTTATTTTCGAGATGCAAGGCATCTTCGAGAGAATAATATACATAGCAATGCCGAATTCCTTGTGGGCATGAGAGCCATCTAAGGTAATTCGAACACTGTTAATAATGTACAAGCTGATTACAGCCGAAAATGTCCATCATGAGAACCGGATCTAGATTTAGGAGACTGAATATGTGATCACATGATTCCTAGGCTCACATGATGTAGCAATTTGTATGAAAAGCTGTAAACAGATATATATATATATATACATATATATATAAGCTGTAAATATATATATATATATACAGACGGTCAACCACCACGAAGCAAACTTCATGGGGGACTGGAAATGTAAATATATAAAAATGATAAATATATATATAGAGAGATAATCGACCACCACGAAGCAACTCCATTAGGGATTAGAAATGTAAATAAAGTAGTAAAGACGATCAACTGCCACAAAGTAAACTCCAGGCGTGAAGAAATGTAAATAAATCAGTAAAAACGATCAACCGCCACGAAGTAAACTCCAGGCGAGACTAAATGTAAATAAAGCAGTAAAGGACCATGAAGTAAACTCAGGCCTGACAAAAATGTATATATATATATATATATATATATTATTACCATCAAACTCTATTTGATATATATATATATATAAGTAGTAAACACTCCAGATATAAAATCTAGGCTCATCGAATAGAATTCAACAACAGTTATATATATTTATATCTATAAAAGTAATAAACGCTCCAGATGTGAATCCAGGCTATTCGAACAGAGTTCGACCACAGTTTATATATAAATATATATATATATATAAACAATAAACGTTCCGAACATGAATCCAGGCTCATCGAACAAAGTTCGACCATAGTTTATATATAAGTATATATATATATAAAAGCAATAAACGCTCCGGACGTGAGTCCAGGCTCAATCGGGGCATAACTCGATAATGTTAGTCCATATATATATATATATATATATATATATATATATATATATATATATAAAAGGAATAAAAAGCCACGGACCGAATTTTGGGCATACACACGCAACACGACTCTCAACTTGAAGAACGGTGTGTGCACAGTAGTGGAGAAAGGCTTTAAGATTTGTAAGAAGGCTTACAGTGGACTGCCAAAAAAGACTTCAATAGATTTAATTGGATGAACACTCGGCTCCCATCGATAAAATATAGTATTATATAAGCTCACAAGTGTTTAAAATGAGAAAGCACTCAATTTATAGTGTGTACAGAGCAAGTTGGACAAGATTACCTCATTTTTTTCTTCTTACAAATGGCCACCCCAACCACTCTATTTATAGAGGGGGGGAGCCGCAGGTGCACCTGCGATAGCCGCATGTGTACCTACGGCTGCCCTGGGTGCCCCGGGCTCCGTGGGTCCTACCGTCTTGAAGTACGTGCACATATGCAATTTGTTATCCGTTCGAACTTTCAGAACTTCAATCTGGGCATCTTATTAAGGTGTATAAGTTCTTTTTCAGAGTATTTTTATCAAGAGCTACACAAATAACATGGGATTGGAGGTTGTGCAAAGTCAAGAAGATGGGACCATGCCCTTGGTCTTTAAGTCTTCAAATTATATCCAGCTTGTTGTCCTGTGTAGTAGTCACTTGGGATTGGAGCTATTGGTTCTTATAGGACAATACTGTGTAGAATGTATGTTTAAATATGTTAAGACGGTGTGCATGTGGGATCGAGGTGGCAAAATGATGATTTTGCCCCTCACCGGGGTTATCTCTAGTTTGGGCTGATATATCAGTCATTGCTTAAGATTATCTCTGAGATTGGGCTGCTACAAGTGCTGAATGTCCTCAGGGTTATCTCTGAGGTGTGCCTGACCTCCTAGAGTTGTCTCCGGGATGGAACTGCCTTCTCCGGTGTTATTTCTGGAACTGGAACTGAATATCTAGGGGTGGTCTCCGAGATTGAAAATTGAGGATTCCGGGGTTGCCTCAAGAATTGAGTTGATTTGACTTCCAGGGTTATTTCTGGAATACAATTTTGGCCTACATCCAGGTTAGTAACAGAAATGCAAAATTTCGAGTGTCTACAGATGCCCCTCTTTATCATATTCATGCAATGTAATGACATGGATAGGATAAAGAATACTAGATAATTAAAATGTGGCAAGATAATCATGATATAATGAACAGCAGCGTGATACAAATGTGACGCCCCCAAATAGGAATACATCACCTATTCTGAGTCGCCAAATACATGGTACAGAATAAAAATACAATCTTAATTATACAACAAGAGAGATGTGAGTTTAAATACAAATACTGTCTTCTAGACAATATCCACTCTCAGAATAAGTCCTCATTACATTTATTGTCACACTATTTAACAGAATAGTGAGGACTACTAGCTAATACTATCATCCGGACCATCACTCCATTCCCCGACTCGTCCCAGCTACGTTCTCATTTCCTAAAGAGAACAGTGAAAGAAAGGGTGAGCTCAACTAGCCCAGAAAGAAATATTATGACTAAGATAATGCAAAATAAATTATCATTAGTCTTCAATAATGTTAAACTGATAATATACAATAGACATCAAGTTTAACTACAGCGGACAAGCAATCCATTAAAAGAGTCAAGTAGAGAATAAAATCTACTATCTTTTATGATTTAAAATTTTTTCATCACTTTTATCGCTGAGACTCAGCTTATTAAATAATCCACATCATCCCTCAAGACTACTACGGCGAGGATATTCATCGAGGTCACGACCACAAATTATCCATGCACTACGGGCCAAGGATATTCGTGTATTCATCAATGGTCATGACCATGCCAACAACTGTCCATCAATGCACTATGGGCCAATGAGGACTTTTATCACATCATTTGTAACATTACGGTCATGATTACACCGAATAATCCCTGGTCATAATCATACCAAGTCCATCTATGCACTACAGGCCACAGATGACTTTCAAAAAAATATAAACATGAGGATGATGACAATGATATACTAGTTCAATAAAACAAGTTCACGAATTAATTTATTCAAGAACTAATAACGTCCAAATTGTCAACATGATACTGTTTTGTAGAGTAAAATTCAAGAATGCTCAGAAGAATATTTTCATGAAAAATACTGGATGAAGCGCAAATATCAAGGATATTCCACTAATTTCATGGAGTATAGAAGTCAAAATTTTAACCAACTAAGTATAATAACGAATGGAATAACAAAAGAAATCACCATGCATACAAGATTGCTTGCAGAGACGAAGTTATTCCAATAGAATAATAATAACGGAACCGTGTCGTGAAATTCACCGCAAGTGAGGATGTCCCAATGAGAATAATAAATGCGGAATAATAAATAATGGAACTAGGTCCCACAGAAACGCATGCATGTGATATTCCAATGAAAAATAAATAAAGGCGGAACCAGTAAAATTGTAAAACACACGCACGAGGATATTCCAATGCGAATAATAACAAAGAGCGGAACCAGTCCGGGTGTAAAAACACACATGACAGGATGTTCCAATGTAATAATAAAGCAGAATAATAGAAGAATGTCACCAAGTATAAGGTAGATCAGCGTATCTGAGTTATTCCAATGAGAATAATAAGAAATGGAATAACAACAGTTCTCTTCATGAATAAGAAAGAATAACACCCCTTACCGTAAAAGAAACCTGAATATAAGAGTAAGGAAGAAGCAGAATACTTTTCTATAGTTTCTCTATAATTTCTCTCTCTGGAGTTTCAGTGAATTTGTAAGAAATAATGAAGGAATGAGCTTCTATTTATAGGAGAATGGAAGTGCACTGTTCATGAACGAAATTATTTTCTTCAATCACTTAATGCAATCAACTAACAATTAATACAATTAATGCAATCAACTAACAATTAAATATAATATATATATATATAAACACATGTTTTCTATCAATATAATATATACCACTAGTTTTTTTATCCCCCCATAACCAACATCAATCCCCCACCCACCCAAAAATTAATTTCACTACACTCTTACACATCACTATCACACTACCACATTTCTACCATTTTCCACTCACACACACATCACACACCTATCACTTTCACATATCATTTTCTCCCAACATATACTCAATACATACATATACTACCATACGTATACTCTTCCATTTCAAAAATCATTTTTCCAACACAAATGGGCCCCACATGTGGGCCCCACTTTTATAAAAAAATTTACTGATTATTTTTGAAAAATGGGTAAAATAGAGGTCCATAAAATAAGCAAAACTTCATAAAAATCACTTTAATAATTTAAACAACATGTATCACCTTTATTATAATTCACAATATTAATCGACCAGGTCGTTCCCAGGAAAGAGGGGGCTTTCCAATAAGGATTTCTCCCTATTGGCGCGCAATTAGGTGACCAAACCTCTCCTTGACAGAACTTCTAGACATCGTTAATATTGCAATTTATAATATTAATAACTTTGTCATTTCAATTATTGATTTAATAATATATAAAATATTGACAATAATCGAATCAAATAACGTGAGATACTATGCAACAATTACTATAGCAATAATTGAACAAAACTGAGTGACTTCTCACGTAAAACATTAATAATCAATACTGGTGTTACTATGCAACCCGCCAGACATTCGTATTTTCACTACCAAATTGTTCAACAAGATAATGATAAAACTTCCGCCGTTATTTTCAATAAGATATTTTTGTCGTTTTCTTAATTCAATAATAATTCTGTTGTGGGGTCCACCAATGATTGTGCCGTCGTACGAATATTCCACGACACAAAGAATATTCCCTGACCAATCGAATATAATATAACAATTTGCATACTTTGCAAAATTTATAAATATTACCCACAACTATAACATAATATCAAATCCACACCATAATATTAAAAAAAATATTTTGAAAAAATTAAATATTTATTCATAAAATCTGGGGTCTCAAAACAAATGTATGATGTATGTGGTTTGTTGGACCATTTTCCAAAGGAATGTGATTACTGTTTGCTCCCACGACTTTTGATGGGGGTTGGAGTTATCACTAATGACTCTAATGAACTGCTTGGATGTGCGATCCAAAGTTCTCAGGAACTTCCAGGATGTTAACGTTGGGGTTATCACCAAAGTCCTTAATCCTTGGTACAAACTTTCCACTGAGGATGTATCTCTCATGTACAAGAGACTCCGGGGGAATAGAGCTTTGTCTGTTGAAGATGTGAATAACATATCCCATCATCGGTCCTCCCCGATGAGGGTGTTCCTTCCTGGTTTGTATCATCAGGCATTTCCAATGTCCTGTCGGAGTTACTGCCAACAGTCTGTGTTATTAGGGTTGCTTGACTATGGCTGAAATGTACATCAACGGATTAGATCCCTGCTGGAACAAACATCAAGGCTTCTTGACCTTCGTTAACATGTACATCAATGGATGAGATCCCTACTGGGAACAGAAGTCAAGGTGGCTTGACCTTTGTTGACATGTGCATCAATGGATGAAGTTTCTGCCGGGGAAAAGTGTTTTGGAGTTACGACCCCGAATTGACGGCAACGGACCATTGTGAGGTGTTACCGAGTGTAATTGGAAACAGTTGTGATCATCGGTATAGTGAACCCTGTGTCAAGGAGAATACCAATGAGTGATATTTAGACCCGTGATTTGGTCTATGAAAACCAAGATTTCAGGCTCTTCCGCTTAATTGTGTAGCATTTTTCTTCCTGATTTGGCCTTTTTAGCTTGTGAAACATCCTTTGCACCTCAAACTGGACTGAGCCGGAGGGGTGTGCCCCACCTAGGGGAGCTACAGGTACACCTATGGCTAGCTGTGGGTGGCTTTAAAGCACTTGGTGCTTTCACAAGTCATTTTTATATTGCGCCTCACAGGAAATCCATGAGCTTTTCTTCAGATCTGCTAAGTTTGGGCATCTTTCTGTAAATTTTGTCATTGTACAAGTGTTCTACACTGCCCCTTTCTGAGGTGATTTGGAGACTTGTGTCCAGATATATAGATCTAGATCAACCGAGTAGTTCCCGCAAGACAACTTTAGGTGTGCGAAGGAGGGCTTATGATGTGCCTCGACCCCGTTCAGTTAGACAGCCTTATCGTTTGGTAGAGGCGATGATTCGTCCTATGCGAGTTGATGTACCGGATGTTGAGGATGAAGAGGAGGATGTGCCGGTTGTGGACTCCACTCCTACTGCTTATGTTCCCTATAGGGATTTCCCAGGCTTTCAGGTGATGATCTTAGAGCTTTTGGGTGATGTGAGTTGACACCCCTCGATTTACTTGCATGTAAATGAGGTACAAGCTGGATTTGATCTTTCCTTTTCCTATTGATGAGGAGCAAATGTTTTGATGTTGATTTTCTTTGTGATGTAGGTTCCCGGCTTTATGCAGCCTTGAGGGAACTGGTTCAGTATACACTCTCTGTATCATGCTCTACATTAAGATTATCGAGAGATTATGCATGGTTGGGGCTTTAAGGCATTTTTTCCATCCTCCCCCGTCGTTGTCCTTGGGGTTATCACAGGGAATTGTCTGAGCGCTGGTTTCACTAGACTCAGTCCCTCTATTTATTAGACTGTGAGTTGATGATGATACCGATGGATTGGCGATTTATCACCGGTATGGAGTTTGGAGGGGCGTTAGTGCCATGTACGGCGAATATTACTCGACTATCGTCAGTTCCTTGCTAGGAGTCCCGACTAAGGCGCTCAAAGGCAGGACTATTTGTACAGGTCCTTTAAGTGTAGATGCTATGAGCGGGCTGTTAAGTGAGTCCATACTCGATGATGTAAGAGTTAGGGATCATATTCTTTGGATATTGTTTCTGATGATCATTAGGGGCTACTTCATAGAAGATAACTCTTCTACGTTGTCATTCGCTTTGATCAGTGCTACAGAAGATGTAGACTGTATTGGAGAGTATGATTGGGGCTCCTATACCTTTGCATATTTCCTCAGGGGCATGCACATGTGTTCGCAATGCATAATAGAGGCTTGGTTAGGATTTTACCCATTTCTGCTGGTGAGTATTTCTCTTTTAATTTCCCATGTACAGGTTAAGAGCGTTGATTGAAAGCAGATATTTGCCTTTGTGTTGGCAGTTCTGGGCCTATGAGAGGCTGTCATGCTTGCGTCCTGTGAGTGTGCTAGGTTTGGAGACCTATCCACGAGGATGACAATGGCATCACTCCATACTGGCGGAGGTTCATGTAGCTGAGGGTTTCACCCATTGTCGTTTATAGTTATAGTTATTGACAACTAATGCTATCACTTGGATTCCCTACTATGGAGAACATTTAATAGTTGGGTTTGAGGATGGGTTCCCGACTGGTGTTGAGTATGTGATATCCACCCGCCGGATTCCTGTCTTCACAAATGGCGGTTGAGAGCTCTATTTAGGAGAGTGTGCTATTAGGAGCACTACAGGATGGGTGTTATTGGCATGTATCAGAGTTGCCTCTTAGTGATATCCCATTGATGGGTGCTGATGGCTTTACATTGTCAGAGGGTTCATATACTCAGGAGATGTTCCATCGCTGGTGGTCCCCTCATACCATTGGATCCCAGACCCGCACCACTCAATTTATGGGGGATACAAACATTTTTTCATCCGGCACTTGGGAAGAGATCCTTCAAAGGCATAAACTTTTGATCCTTCTAGCTCAGGCACTGGTCCCTTAGGTGACCCATATGGTTTTGCCGGTGCAAATCCATCATTGTATAGGCCTGACATCCCCGTTGATAGAGATCTAATGACTCAAGTGGAGTTACATCAGGTGGACAAGATTTATGATGTAGACATTGACAACATTGTCTTCTTATGATGTATATTCTCGTTATATCTTTTGATAGGCCTCTGTTAGATACTAGGTGACTGTGCCCCATTCTCGTTATATCTTTTGATAGGCCTCTGTTAGTCGTTGGGCATCTGTGCCCCAATTCCCTGTATTTTTAGTTGTACAGAAATTATGTATTAGATGATGATGTACATAGGAATTATGTACTGTTATTCCCTACATCATATTGTCATCTATTATTTATCCATCATGTATTATGTTATGCATATGTACGTATATCCAAAGATATTCAGCATTGACCCCTGGATGGTCTTATGATACGGCCTACACAGATGTCTTCCTCGATAGTTAGCCGCATTGATCACACCCCACCAGTATTGGTAGCCTTCTGTCTGAGGTCATGGGATGATTTATTACAGCATTACATGATCCTCCTGATGTTCCAGGTTCCAGTGGGCTTTGTGGATGGTATGCTAGAGCACTGGATACCGAAGAGGCAAGTTTCCCGATTTGGGACCAAGGAGTTGACTCCCACATTAGAGGAGTACCAGCGATTGACGGCTTCGCCCTTAGACAGTCCTTGTGCTCGGATGGCCATTGGCAATATGAACCGACAGTTCATGACCCTCACCAGGTTGTGGCATAGAGTAGTACAAGATTAGATTACATCTGGTCATATGGTGTCCCAGAGTTTTCTGATATACAAATTTGGCTCACCAGACAGTTATGCATGACATTCTGGGGATTTCACCATGCCAGAGGATCAGTAGCATGTAGCCAGAGTATACGTACTGTTGATGTGTGTGTTATCATACATATACATGCCACGGTATATGGATGAGCTGGACATTGGCGTGATTATGGCAGTGAGAGCTCTCAGGGAGGGTCATACCATTGTGCCTATAATTGTGATAGAGACATTGAGATCGGCCACGTATTGTCATATATATCCTGCGGGGGTATTCATAGGTAGCTTGTTGATGTTGTATGTGTGGCTTATGTCACATCTGAGATCGATTAGCACTTTCCGACGGCATGGATACTATTTGGCAAAACTAATGATTTAGCCACCGAACTTGGCACGTTTTATTGAATACGTGATTGAACTTTTAATTTTTCAAATTAACTCACTGAACTAATTTTTATTTTCAAATTGGGCCATTCCGTTAAAAAAGGTTGGCAGACGTTAAGTTTTTATCTACATGGCGCTGACGTGGACGTGAAAAAAAGAAAGAAAAAGAAAATTACATGGAAAATAAAAAACAACATAAAAAAATAAAAAATATTGCTTATGTGGCAAAAAAAATTGAAAATAAAAACAAAAAAATCAAAATATTTTTTTGCAAAACAGATCTAACCATCTTCTTTATTTGATTCCTTTTATTCTTCATCAAAGTAGATCTAACCAAAATAAATAAACATACAACCACGATATAAATACACAAAATCAAAATCAAAATTTTCATCTTCCCCAAATCTTCCCTTATATCAAAATCTTCATCTTCCCCAAAAACACAAAAGAATGCTGGTCCAGCAATCCCAAGACCCCAACCAAGCCTCTTGTGATGCATACTAGTGGAATCAGACACCAAAATCATAGGTGGCGTTATGATCACAGAATTAGTCACATTATGAGGACAACATTTTGGCCTAACTGCTGGAAACCCAAAAGTCTCAACCCCTTGAGATATTCAGAAAGATCAATATCAACCACCAAAAGTGGCTTTGAAGGCTTAAAACTTGAATAACTAAGGAAAACCTGCAAAATCTTTTTTCCCCCATTTTTCTAATCAATCCAAGTAGTAATCAAATTCACACTTTTCAAATTAATCTCAATAGACGTAGGATCAGTAGTCTTGATTGAATTCAGGATATCAATATCCAGACCCACATGGTTGTCACTCGGGTCATTGAAATGCAAATCAATTCGGGTATCAAATTCCACTGCCATAAACTTGTTCTTGGTGAAATGGGACGAATTCACAAGACCCAAATATCCACCTGGGCTACCCAATGTCTGATTATCAGGAGAAAGAAAAAAAGTCAACCCATCTCCAAACGAGGCCAGATTTACATTATTAGTGTAGAAACTGAACCTTGTGGAAAAAGAAGTAGTGAAATTGGATTCTTCACCGGAGAATTGAATTGGGTCGTTGTAGATTACGGTGCCGGAGAATTGAATTGATTTTTTTGTTTTTATTTTCAAGTTTTTTTTGCCACATAGATAATATTTTTTATTTTTTATGTTGTCTTTTATTTTCTATGTCAGTTTCTTTTTTTTCTTTTTTTACGTCCACGTCAGCGCCATGTAGATAAAATCTTAACTTTTGTCAACTATTTTTAACGGAATGACCCAATTTAAAAATAAAAATTAGTTCAATGAGTTAATTTGAAAAATTAAAAGTTCATTCAGGTATTCAATAAAACGTGCCAACTTCAGTGGCTAAATCATTAGTTTTGCCAAATTTTACCCATGAGATAGCCATGTCTTACTCCTTTCAGCCAATGGAGTGCATAGATGTTATGTCCTGGTCGGTGTTCTTGGCAGGGATCGGAGATCCGTTTGGCATCTTTCCATGTACATGGCTCAATTCACCCTACAACTTCATTACTCATGCACCTGGCATGGATTATCTCCCTCTTGCAGGTTTGAGGGGCATGACCACTTATCACCCATTAGTTGTGATGTTATAGTTTGACCAGTTTCAGGACTTCCATTATTTTGAGGGGGCATTGGGTCAGCGTTTGGCTTCTCGCCACTTATCAGCAAAGCACAGATCCAGGGTGTATGCCTGTTGGGATCATCATGAGCTAGCTGCATTTTCTGTTAGCCATGTAGGCTGTTCGATAGAGTATTCTGCATGGATGGAGACAGAGACTGCATCGATTGAGGTTGTATCTACAGTGCAGGGGATTGATTCGGAGGGTGAGGAGCCCATGGAGGACATTGATTTTCCTGTCGAGGAGGAGCTTTTTACTAGGTTTCCAGTAGCTCCGGTCGATTCACCTAGTACTTCTGCAGCTGTGACTCCTCCTTCGGAGTACTTAGCCCAGAGTTTTCATCTGATGATATTTGAGAGAGATCAGGTTAGGGCCTTGATTATGACAGCTCTTGACGGGAGAGATGTCTCACTATTAGAGAGAGATGATGCTTTAGCTCATAGAGACACCGCTATTGCTGAGTGGGATGAGGTTAGATCATCTAGAGATGTATTGATTGTTGAGCGGCATGTTGATATATCTGTCTAAGACATAGTCATTACAGATAGAACTACAGTGAGATCCCTTACCACTAGCATCATTGTAGAGATGAGTGCATATATTGATGAGAATAGTGCCACCATGCAGTTGGCTGTGGATCTATTGGCTCGTGTAGATACCCATGGGTAAGATCTTACAGTGTTACCTCCTTCTTCGGAGAGAGATGCCATGTTGGACTTGATAGCTCGTATATCCACTGGATTATAGATGAGCTTGTATTTTCCTGCACATACTAGCTTAGCTATTTTGTCATGTACAGTACATATTGTATATATCAAATAACATTATATATGGCAGGGAAATATATTTTGATTTACTTCCCTTTTAGTTGTACCTTGCTCCTTGCTTGATATTTGCCTGTTTCTTCAGGGCTTATGATATGGATGTATTATGAACTTATCCTTGATGGGTGGACATTGAGATGTCTCAGGATTTTTAGAATGGATCATTGATATGTGTGTATCCCCTTCCTTCTTTGGTGTCTTGGGACTAGTTTCTATATGTAGATGTGGAGAGGAATGTGGCTTCCCTCTCTAAGGTTGACCGCACCACAGATGGTCGCCGGTACTCCTTTGTATGGTCGAGCCCAGTTAGTTCCATCTCTTATGGATTGATGTTTCTCTTTGAGGATTCAACCACAGCTTTGATAGTCGCTAACTCTCCCATTTATGGGGAGGTCAGGTAGTTCCATCCCTTTTGTCTAAAGCCGATGAAATGCGGATGATTAAAGGGTGATCCTAGTACCGTTGACAAGTGTTTGTGTTTTGGTAGGGAGTGAGACCGAACCATAAATGGTTGCTTACGTACTCCTATTGAAGAGGAGGTCAGGTCTATGTAGTTCGAACCTACTGCAAGAGGTTCAACGTTGTATGTGAAAGGGTGTAGAAAGGTGGAGAAGTTTATTTTTGTTGTTTTTGTTTTTTATTGCGACCGAGCCATTTAAAAAATGGTTGCCTACGTACTCCCAGGTATCAGGGAGATCAGGTTAACGTAGTTCGCCCCATGTTCAGGAAAAATTGCAGCAAAAAAGTTTGATCCCATGTTCAGGACAAACTGTAGGGGGAAAAGTTTGATCCCATATACAGGACAAACTGTAGGTGTGAAAAGTCTTATCCCTAGCTGGACAAAACTGCGGGTGTGAAAAGTTTTATCCCTAGTGGGACAAAACTGCAGGTGTGAAAGGTTCAATCCCTTGTGGGAAAACATGAAAGGTTTGAAATGAAGTGGAGATGAAAGATCTGATGATCTGAAAACCAGGCTGCTCGTTTGAAGAGTGTGTTTATCCCTGATGGGGTAGAAGGGTATGAAAAAAGGTTATATGTAGAAAGGGTTAGAAAACCAGAAGTGACTGGGGATATGGTGATCCAAAACCAGGATGTTTGCTTGATAGTAACTTCAGACATAGTACCGTTTCCCGGTGTCTGAGTTGATAAGCTATAGAAATTCATCGTCATCCATTTCCTGTAATCTGAGAGTGTAAGACCCCATCTTTTATAAATAAAGATTAATTTCTCTTGAAATATATTTTTGAATATTATGGTGTGGATATAATATAATGTTATAGTTATGGGTAATATTTACAAATTTTACAAAGTAAGCAAATGGTTATATAATATTTGATTGGTCGGGGAATATTCGTTTTAACAGCGAATATTCGTACGACGACACAATCATTGGTGGACCCCACAACGGAAGTATTGTCGTAATAAGAAAACGACATAATTATCTTTTTATAAAAATAACGGCGGAAGTGTTACCATTAAAACTGTTGAACGCGTGGTTGCATAGTTGCACACGGTATTGGTTATTGATGCTTACGTGAGAAGTCACTTAGTTATACTCAATTATTGCTACAATAATTGCTACATAATATCTCTCATATTATTGATTCAATTATTGTCACAGTATCATCTGCATAATATGTTATATTATTAAATCAATAATTGAGATGACAAAGTTATTTATATTATTAAATTGCAATATTTACAATGTCTAGAAGTTCTGTCAAGGAGAGGTTTGATCACCTAATTGCGCGCCAATAAGGAGAAATCCTTATCAAAAAGCCCCCTCTTTACTAGGAACGACCTGGTTGTTAAATATTGTGAGTTAAAATAGTAATGATGAATAAATTCGTGTTGATTAAAGATGAAATTGATAGTTTCATTGTGTTGGGATTATTAGTGTTAGTGGAAATCGACATTTATTTCGATATTAATTGATGTCTGGAGGTTATATTGACCAATCGGGTAATTAATCGGATAAATGAGCAATTAATTGCTATTAATTCACATGATTATAATTATTTGTTCACATGTGTGTACTATTGATTCACATTCTTGTACCATTAGGGGAGTTGGTGCAAAATTGATAATACTTGCGTGACTATGTTAAAAATAAAGGTATAGATGGAGGTACTATATTGTAATTTGTATTTTCACATGATTATAACTATTGATTCACATGATTGAACTATTGATTCACATTATTTACTA
The DNA here is from genome assembly GCA_020205615.1 of Panax quinquefolius. Taxonomy (NCBI): domain Eukaryota; kingdom Viridiplantae; phylum Streptophyta; class Magnoliopsida; order Apiales; family Araliaceae; genus Panax; species Panax quinquefolius. Next base: position 104,895,424 of record CM035153.1, read on the forward strand.
TTAAGGGAGGTGGTGCAAGTTTGATAATACTTACAGGACTAAATTAAAAATGAAATAAAAGTTGAAGGTATTGTACTGTAATATTTCGAACCCCAAAACGTGTAATTATCGAAACTATATTTTCCTATAAATAGAAGCTCATTCTTCCTTCATTTCTCACCAATTCACTAAAGCTATAGAGAAATTATTATAAAGAGAAATTATAGAGAGAAAGAAGAAGAGAAGTCTGCTACCTCTTTACTCCAGTATTCTGTTTCTTTCTAAGGTAAGGGGTATTATTTCTTTCGTATTCATCAAGAGAGCCTCTATTATTCCATTCTTTATTATTATGTTGGAATAACATGTCTATGCAAAGTACCGCATACATGGTGAAATTCTTCTGTTATTCCATTCTTTATTATTTTGTTGGAATATCCTGTCTGTGTGGATTATGCTAGATCTGGTTCCATTCTTTATTATTCTGTTGGAATAACCTGTCTGTGCTGTCTATCACATGCATGGTGAATTTTTTGTTATTCCATTCTTTATTATTCTGTTGGAATATCCTGTTTATGTGGATTACGCTAGACCTGGTTCCATTCTTTATTATTCTATTGGAATAACCTGTCTGTGAGGTCTATCGCATGCATGGTGAATTCTTCTGTTATTCCATTCTTTATTATTCTGTCGGAATATCCTGTTTGTGCGAATTACGCATGACCTGATTCCATTCTTTATTATTATGTTGGAATAACCTGTCTTTGTGGATTATCACATGCATGGTGAATGATCTTTCATATTCATTCCTTATTAAATTGTGGAAATTATCTGTCTACGTGGATTACCGCATGGCGGGTGAAAATCCATTTGCAGTTTCATATATTCTATGATACTCATTTGGTTAAAGTTTTGGCTTCTATACTCCATGAAATTAGTAGAATATCCTGGATATTTGTGCTTCATCCGGTATCTTTTCATGGAAATATTCTTCTGAGCATTCTTTAATTTTACTCCACAAAGCGGTATCATGTTGACAATTTGGACGTAATTGATTTCAAGATAAATTAACTTATAAATCTTTAAAATTTATTATTGAACTTGTTTTATGTCATTGTCATCATCCTCATGCTTATATTGTGATGAAAGTCATCTTTGGCTTATGTGCATAGATGGACTTGGTATGATTATGAACAGGGATTATTCGGTATAATCATGACCTATAGTGTTATAAATGATGTGGTAAAAGTCCTCAGTAGCCTGTAGTGCATTGATGGACAGTTTTTGGTATGATTATGACCAGGGATTATTCGGTATAGTCATGACCATTGATGATTTAATGAATATCCTTGGCCTGTAGTGCAGGGATGACTCGATGATGTGGTTTATTTATTAAGCTGAGTCTTAGCGATAAAAATTGATGAAAACATTTTAAATTATAGAAGATAGTAGATATCATGCTCTATTCGACTCTTCTAATGGATTGCTTATTCCGCTGCAGATAAACTTGATGTCTATTGTATTTTATCAGTTTAACATTGTTGAAGACTAATGATAGTTTATTCTGAATTATCTTAGTCATAATATTTCTTACCGGGCTAGTTGAGCTCACCCTTTCGTTCACTGGTCTCTTCAGGAAATGATAACGTAGCCGGGACTAGTCGGGGAACAGAGTGATGGTCCAGATGATAGCATTAGTAGTCCTCACTATTCTGTTAAATAGTGTGACAATAAATGTAATGATGATTCCATTGAGTGTGGATATTGTCTAGATGACCATATTCTTATTAAAACACTTAGATTATGTTTTGTCGTATTTTACACGACTGTTGTATAATTAAGTTGTATTTGAATTTTGTACCATGTGTTTGGCGACTCAAGATGGGTGATGTATACCTATTTTGGCGGCGTCATAGTTGGTATCAAAGCTTAGGGATATGATCCCTGACTGAGATGTGAGACAAGAGTATAGAGATAATATGTGATATGTTAATTAACCCTTGTTTTGTGGTAGTATTTCAAAATGGCATCCGAAAATGTTAAGATAAACAATGAAGCACATGAGACCGTTGAGTCACCACAGATTAATGCCCAGGATAATGTGTAACAGGAAGACAATAATCCTTATGTAAACAATAGCACCGATGAAATGATGAACGATGGGATGTTCAGAGGCTTTATGCAATTCATGAAACATCAGGCGAATGTGGCTCCTGTCCAAAATGCAGGTGGAAACACTGACAACTCTCGGATGGTCACCGCTAAGCAGTTCAAGGAGCTGGGACAACCGGAGTTTTTTGGAGCGCCAAAACCACTTAAGTCGGAGACGTGGATAAAGTAGATCAACAAGATATTTGATGTCTTGGGATGCTCCGAGGAGCAAAATGTTTCCTTTACCACCTTCATGTTGTGAGCAGAGGCAGATTACTAATGGGAATCTGTAAAGCGTACTCAACCTGCCGCACTGAAGATGTCTTGGGAGAAGTTCCAAGAACTATTCAACGACAAGTACTTTCCTGAAAGTATTCGTCACATGAAGGAGGTAGAGTTCATCAAGCTTGAGCAAAACAATATGACCGTGGCGCAGTACGAAGCTAAGTTTGTCGAGTTGTCTCGGTTTGCGTCTCACTTGGTTGATAATGAGGAGAGAATGACGCGGATGTTTCTAAGAGGTTTGAAACCCAAGATATGTCAATACCTAATTTCTCACAAACTGTGTTTGTATTCAGATGTTGTGAATAGGACTCAGTTATTGGACCGCGATAATAAGTCAACCCAACCAAGATAGAGCAACCGACAAGTAAATAATACTAGTGCTAGCAGTCATCAAAGCGGTGACAACAAACATGGAGGGAATTAACATGCCAGAAATGATAATCACTTCGGTGGTAATCATGGCCATGACAATAAGAGTGGACATTTCAAGAAGAGGAGATTCAACAAGGATGGAAGAACGTCAGCACCAACACCTGTTGTTAAGGAAAGAGAACGACCACCGGTCGTATGTTACAAATGTGGAGGGGAAGGACACATAAGTCCAAACTGCACGATGCCGTCCAAAGCGTGTTATAATTATGGAAAAGAAGGTCACCTAGCCCGATTTTTTCGTGCACCAAAGTCAATTCCAACTGGGATGGAGGCATCAAAGTTTGTCGTAGACAAGATAAAACTGGTAGTTCAAGGGAGAGCATTTGTCGTAACCTCGCAAATAGTGAGGAATCCGAACGAGGTGATCACGGGTAAGCTAATCATAAACTCTAGCGAAGTTTACACTTTATTTGATATCGGTTCTACCCATTCCTTTATTTCTCCTACTTACGCTTAACGTTTAAATTTGACTTTGGTGAAATTAGACTTTGACTTATCTGTTGAAACTCCGTTGGGAGAAACCTTCATTACATCCACGGTTTATAAGTCTTGTTTGATTCAAATCGGGAACCGCACATTACCTGTCGATCTTATTTCTTTGAAAATACTTGCATTTGATGTGATTTTAGGGGTTGATTGGTTAACTACTCATCATGCTAAAATAGATTGTTTTCGTAAGGTTGTTAGCTTTCATATTCCTAATCAACCTATTATGCGAATTAAAGCAACCAAACAACTAAAATCAATCACTGTCATATCAAGTCATAAAAGCTATTCATTTATTGAAAAACTGATGTCAAACTTTCTTAGCCCATGTCACGTATTTAAATAAAGATACGTCAGATTTGAATGATATTTCTATTATTAATAAATTTCCTGATGTATTCCCTAAAGAACTTCCTGGCCTACCTCCAGAGCGTGAAATTGAATTTTGTATCGACCTTTAATCCGGTACAAAACCCATTTCAAAAGCCCCATATCGAATGACTCCTATTGAAATTCAGGAGTTAAAAACCCAACTACAGGAATTGTTAGACACCGGTTTCATTCGTCCTAGTACGTCGCCTTGGGGTTCTTCTGTTCTATTCGCGAAGAAGAAATATGGAAATATGCGACTTTGTATGGATTATCGTGAGTTGAATCATGTCACCCTTAAAAATAGGTACCCGTTGCCTCGCATTGAGGACCTGTTTGATGAGTTGCAAGGAGCCAAATTCTTTTCAAGGATTGATCTTCATTCTGGATATCATCAGTTGAAGATTAAAACTGATGACATTCAAAAGACTGCTTTCAAAACTCGGTACGGGCATTAAGAATTCCTAGTCATGACTTTTGGATTGACTAATGCTCCTGCTGCCTTCATGGACATGATGAACCGAGTATTCAAGGAATATTTGGATCACTTTGTGGTCATCTTTATTGATGACATCCTCATATACTCCAAAACTCGTGAAGACCATGAACAACACTTGAGGATGATACTTCAAAAGCTTCGTGAAAACAAGCTTTATGCCAAGTTAAAGAAATGCGAGTTCTGGATTAAGGAAGTTGCATTCCTTGGGCACGTGATATCAAATCATGGAATATCTGTTAACTCGGCAAAGATTGATGCAATTCAAAGCTGGGAGCAACCTAAGTTAGTGAACAGAGTACGTAGCTTTCTCGGCTTAGCTGGTTATTATCGGAGATTTGTAGAAGGGTTTTCTCGAATCGCTACTCCATTAACTTAGCTGACTCAAAAAGATACAAAATTTGGTTGGAGCGAGGAATGTGAACAGAGTTTTGAGGAACTCAAGAGGAGACTCATTTCAGCACCTGTTCTGACAATACCATCTGGCTCGGAGGGATTTGTCATCTACAATGATGCTTCAAGCAAAGGGTTAGGATGTGTTCTCATGCAACATGGGAAAGTCATATCCTATGCCTCTCGACAACTTAAAGAATATGAGAGGAATTATCCTACTCATAATCTAGAGTTGGCAGCAGTCATTTTTGCGCTTAAGATTTGGAGGCATTACCTGTATGGAGAAAAGTTGGAGATTTATATGGATCATAAAAGCCTCAAATATTTCTTCACTCAAAAGGAACTCAACATGCGACAATGACGATGGCTTGAGTTGTTGAAAGATTATGATCATACCATTCAATACCATCCTGGAAAAGCGAACGTAGTAGCTGACGTATTGAGTAGAAGATCATATGCGGTTATGAGTGCGATATTATCAACGAAAAGGCCCATTTTGTATGACTTACCAAACGATGGAGATAGAGTTAAAGACTCTAGGGACCCATATGATGATGGCGAATATACGAGTGGAACCGACTTTAATCGATAAAGTTAAAGCTGCTCAAACTACAGACCTGGAGCTGATGCGTATGAAGAAGAAAGTGCAAGAAGGTGCTATTCCAGAAGCAAGAATCTATTAAGAAGGAATACTTCGAGTCAACTCCAGACTTTGTGTTCCTAACGATTTTGACTTGTAGTATAAAATTATGATGGAGGCGCACAACACACCGTTTGCAATCCATCCTGGTAGTTCCAAAATGTATCGTGATCTTCAACATACATTTTGGTAGAGCAATACGAAGAGAGAGATAGTGGGGTTTATCTCAAGGTGTCTAACTTGTCAACGAGTCAAGGCGAAGCATCAAGTACCAAAAGGTCCATTGCAACTACTTGAAATTCCAGAATGGAAGTGGGAGCACATTTCCATGAATTTTGTTACTGGTATTCCCAAGGTTTCTCAAGGCATAGATGCGACTTGGGTCATTGTTGATAAACTGACCAAGTCTGCTCATTTCTTACAAATATGAGAAACTTTTACACTTGAACGTCTTGCTAGTATGTATATAAACGAGATCGTAAGATTACATGGTATGCCAGTATCCATAGTTTCTGATTGAGACTCAAGATTCACTTCAAGATTTTGGGTTAGTTTACAAAATCCTATGGGCACGAATTTTTGATTTAGTTTGGCATATCATCCTCAAACGGATGGGAAGTTGGAAAGGACTATTCAAACTCTTAAAGATTTATTAAGACTCTGTGTCCTTGACTTCAAGGGAAGTTGGGACAAGTTCATACAATTGGTGGAGTTTTCCTACAACAATATTTATCAAGCAAGTATTGGCATGGCTCCATTTGAGGCGTTGTATGGAAGAAAGTGTTGTTCTCTAATATGCTGGGATGAGGTGGGTGAAGCAATGTTGTTGGGACTGGATTTGGTACGTATAACTACGGAAAAGATTCAAACGATCCGACAACGTATAAAAACCTCACAAGATCGACAAAAGAGTTATGCTGATATTCATCGAAAAGACGTGGAATTCAATATTGGAGACCATGTGTTGTTACATGTTGCTCCATGGAAAGGAGTTACGAGATTTGGAAAGAGAGGAAAGCTCAATCCTCGATTCATTGGTCCATTTGTAATCCTCGAATGAGTAGGAACTATGGCCTATAGACTCGTCTTACCTCCAAGTATGTCTCGTGTTCATAATGTTTTCCACGTATCTATGTTACGTAAATATGTGAAAGACCCAAACCACATTATTGAATTAGAACTAGACGAGATAGAGGAAGATTTAACGTATGAAGAGTTACCTGTTAAAATCTTGGATAAAAAGGATTATATTCTACGCTCCAAGGTTATACCTCAAGTCAAAGTTTTGTGGAGAAACCACGACGTGGAAGAAATGACCTGGGATTTAGAATCTGAGATTAAGTCAAGATATCCTCACCTCTTCGATATACCAGGTACGTACCCTAATTTCGAGGACAAAATTTCATAAGAATGGGAGGTTGTAAGACCCCATCTTTTATAAATAAAGATTAATTTCTCTCAAAATATATTTTTGAATATTATGGTGTGGATATAATATAATGTTATAATTGTGGGTAATATTTACAAATTTTGCAAAGTAAGTAAGTGGTTTTATAATATTCGATTGGTCGGGGAATATTCGTTTTAACATGGAATATTCGTACGACGGCACAATCATTGGTGGACCCCACAACGGAAGTATTGTCGTAATAAGAAAATGAAAGAATTATCTTTGTATAAAAATAACAGCGAAAGTGTTACCATTAAAACTGTTGAACTACCCGGTAGTAAAAGTACATAATCTGTGTGGTTGCATAGTAGCACACGGTATTGGTTATTGATGCTTAGGTGAAAAGTCACTCTGTTATACTCAATTATTGCTATAGTAAATGTTGCATCATATCTCACATATTATTGATTCAATTATTGTCACAGTATCATCTGCATAATATGTTATATTATTAAATCAATAATTGAGATGACAAAGTTATTTATATTATTAAATTACAATTTTTACAATGTCTGGAAGTTATGTCAAGGAGAGGTTTGGTCATCTAATTGCGCGCCAATAAGGAGAAATCCTTATCGAAAAGCCTCCTCTTTCCTGGGAATGACCTGGTTGTTAAATATTGTGAGTTATAATAGTAATGATGAATAAGTTCTTGTTGATTTAAGATGAATTTGATAGTTCCATTGTGTTGGGTTTATTAGTGTTAGTGGAAATCGACATTTATTTCGATATTAATTGATGTCTGGAGGTTATATTGACCAATCGGGTAATTAATCGGATAAATGAACCATTAATTGCTATTAATTCACATGATTATAACTATTTGTTCACATGTGTGTACTATTGATTCACATTCTTGTACTATTAGGGGAGTTGGTGCAAGATTTATAATACTTGCATAACTAAGTTAAAAATGGAGGTATAGATGGAGGTACTATACTGTAATTTATATTTTCACATGATTATAACTATTAATTCACATGATTGAACTATTGATTCACATTATTTACTATTAGGGGAAGTGGTGCAAGTTTGATAATACTTGCAGGACTAAATTAAAAATGAATGAAAAGTTGAAGGTATTGTACTATAATATTTTGAGCCCCAAAACGTGCAATTATCGAAACTATATTTTTCTATAAATAGAAGCTCATTCTTCTTCCTTCATTTCTCACCAATTCACTAAAGCTATAGAGCAATTATTATAGAGAGAAAGAAGAAGAGAAGTCTGCTACCTCTTTACTCCAGTATCCAGTTTCTTTCTAAGGTAAGGGGTATTATTTATTTCGTATTCATGAAGAGAGCTTCTGTTATTCCATTATTTATTATTATGTTGGAATAACCTGTCTATGCGAAGTACCGCATACATGGTGAAATTCTTCTATTATTCCATTCTTTATTATTCTATTGGAATATCATGTCTATGTGGATTATGCTAGACCTGGTTCCATTCTTTTTTATTCTGTTGGAATAACCTGTCTGTGCGGTCTATCGCATGCATTGTGAATTTTTTATTATTTCATTCTTTATTATTCTGTTGGAATATGCTGTATGTGTAGATTACGCTAGACCTGGTTCCATTCTTTATTATTTTGTTGGAATAACCTGTTTGTGCGGTCTATCGCATGCATGGTGAATTCTTCTGCTATTCCATTCATTATTATTCTGTTGGAATATCATGTTTGTGTGGATTACGCATGACCTAGTCCCATTCTTTATTATTCTGTTGGAATTAGTAGAATATCCTGGATATTTGTGCTTCATCCGGTATCTTTTCATGGAAATATTCTTCTGAGCATTCTTGAATTTTACTCCACAAAGCGGTATCATGTTGACAATTTGGACGTAATTGATTTCAAGATAAATTAGATTATAAATCTTTAAAATTTATTCTTGAACTTGTTTTATTGAATTATTATGTCATTGTCATCATCCTCATGCTTATATTGTGATGAAAGTCATCTTTGGCTTACGTACATAGATGGACTTGGTATGATTATGACCAGGGATTATTCGGTATAATCATGAACTGTAGTGTTATAAATGATGTGGTAAACGTCCTCAGTAGCCTGTAGTGCAATGATGAACAGTTCTTGGTATGATTATGACCAGGGATTATTCGGTATAGTCATGACCATTGATGATTTAATGAATATCCTTGGGCGTAGTGCGAGGATGACTCGATGATGTGGTTTATTTATTAAGTCGTGTCTCGTGATAAAAATTGATGAAAACATTTTAAATCATAGAAGATAGTAGATATCATGCTCTACTTGACTCTTCTAATCGATTACTATCCCGATTGCGATTAAACTTGATGTCTATTGTATTTTATCAGTTTAACATTTTTGAAGACTAATGATAATTTACTCTACATTATCTTAGTCATAATATTTCTTCTTTGGGCTAGTTGAGCTCACCCTTTGTTTCACTGTTCTCTTCAGGAAATGAGAAGCGTTGGGACTAGTCGGGGAACGAGTGACGATCCGGAAGATAGCATTAGTAGTCCTCCCTATTACATTAAATAGTTTGACAATAAATGTAATGAGGACTCCATTGAGTGTGGATATTATCTAGATGACAATATTCTTATTAAAACTCTTAGATTATGTTTTGTCGTATTTTACAAGACTGTTGTATAATCAAGTTGTATTTGAATTTTGTACCATGTATTTGGCGACTTAAGATGGGTGATGTATACCTATTTTGGGGGCGTCACAGTTGGTATCAAAGCTTAGGGATATGATCCCTGGCTGAGATGTGAGACAAGAACTAGGAGGGGAGAGAAGAAGAATTCCTTCGCGAGTATGACCTACCTAAGTTTATTTGGTATTTAATTGGTCGGTCAGAGTATAGGGATAATATGTGATATGTTAATTAACCCTTATTTCGTGGCAGTATTTGAAAATGGCATCCGAAAATGTTGAGATAAACAATGAAGCACATGAGATCGTTGAGTCACCACAGATTAATGCCCAGGATAATGTGCAACAGGAAGACAATATTCCTCATGTAAATAATAGCACCGATGAAATGTTGAATGATGGGATGTTTAGAGGCTTTGTGCAATTCATGTAACATCAGGCAAAACCGGCTCCTGTCCAAAATGCAGGTGGAAACACTGACAACTCCCGGACGGTCATCACTAAGCAATTCAAGGAGCTGGGACTACCAAAGTTTTTTGGAGAGCCAAAACAACTTAAGGCGGAGACTTGGATAAAGCAGATCAACAAGATATTTGATGTCTTGGGATGCTCCGAGGAGCAAAAGGTTCCCTTTGCCACCTTCATGTTTCGAGCGAAGGCAGATTACTGGTGGGAATCTGTAAAGCCTACTCAACCTGCCGCACTAAAGATGTCTTGGGAGAAGTTCCAAGAACTGTTCAACGACAAGTACTTTCCTGAAAGTATTCGTCATATGAAGGAGGTAGAGTTCATCAAGCTTGAGCAAATCAATATGACTGTGGCACAGTACGAAGCTAAGTTTGCCGAGTTGTCTCGGTTTGCATCCCACTTGGTTGATAATGAGGAGAGAATGACGCGGATGTTTCTAAGAGGTTTGAAACCCGAGATACGTCAATACCTAATTTCTCAGAAACTATGTTTGTATTCAGATGTTGTGAATAGGGCTCAGTTATTAGAGCGCGATAATGAGTCAACACAACCAAGAGAGAGCAACCGACAGGTCGATAATACCAATGGTAGCAGTTCTCAAAGCGGTGAAAACAAACGTGGAGGGAATCAACATGCCAGAAATGATAATCACTTCGGTGGTAATCAGGGCCATGCCAATAAGAGTGGACATTTCAAGAAGAGGAGATTCAACAAGGATGGAAAGATGTTAGCACCATCACCTGTTGTTAAGGAAGGAGAACGACCACCGGTCGTATGTTACAAATGTGGAGGGGAAGGACACATAAGTCCAAACTGCACGATGCAGTCCAAAGCGTGTTATAATTGTGGAAAAGAAGGTCACCTAGCTCGATTTTGTCGTGCACCAAAGTCAAGTCCAGCTGGGATGGATGCATCAAAGGGTGTCCCAGACAAGACAAAACCGGTAGTTTAAGGGAGAGCGTTTGTCCTAACCTCCCAAATAGCGAGGTATCCGAACGAGATGATCATGGGTAAGCTAATCATAAACTCTAGCGAAGTTTATACTTTATTTCATACCGGTTCTACCCATTCCTTTATTTCTCCTACTTGCGCTCAACGTTTAAATTTGACTCCGGAGAAATTTGACTTTGACTGATCTGTTAAAACTCTGTTGGGAGAAACCTTCATTACATCCACGATTTATAAGTCTTGTTTTATTCAAATCGGTAAGCGCACGTTACTTGTAGATCTTATTTCTTTGAAAATACTTTCATTTGATGTGATTTTAGGGGTTGATTGGATAACTACTCATCATGCTAAAATCAATTGTTTTCGTAAGGTTGTTAGTTTTCATATTCCTAACCAAACTATTATGCGAATTCAACCAAACAAACCACTAAAATCAATCATTGTCATATCAAGTCATAAAGCTATTCATTTATTGAAAAACGGATGTAAAGCTTTCTTATCCCATGTCACGGATTTAAATAAAGATACGTCAGATTTGAATGAGATTTCTATTGTTAATAAATTTCCTGGCGTATTCCCTGAAGAACTTCCTGGCCTACCCCCAGAGCGTGAAATTGAATTTTGAATCGACCTTGAATCAGGTACAAAACCCATTTCCAAAGCCCCATATTGAATGGTTCCTATTGAGCTTCAGAAGTTAAAAACCCAACTATAGGAATTGTTAGACATTGGTTTCGTTCGTCCTAGGTACCCGTTGCCTCGCATTGATGACCTGTTTGATCAGTTGTAAGGAGCCAAATTCTTTTCAAAGATTGATCTTCGTTCTGGATATCATCAGTTGAAGATTAAAACTGATGACATTCCAAAGACTGCTTTCAGAACTCGATACGGGCATTATGAATTCCTAGTCATGTCTTTTGGATTGACTAATGCTCCTGCGGCCTTCATGAATATGATGAACTGAGTATTCAAGGAATATTTGGATCACTTTGTGGTCGTCTTTATTGATGACATCCTCATATACTCCAAAACCCTTGAAGACCATGAGAAACACTTGAGGCTGATACTTCAAAAGCTTCGTAAGATCAAGCTTTATGCCAAGTTGAAGAAATGCGAGTTCTGGCTTGAGGAAGTTGCATTCCTTGGGCACGTGATATCAAATCATGGAATATCTATGGACCCAACAAAGATTGAAGCAATTCAAAGCTGGGAGCAACCTAAGTCAGTGACCGAAGTACGTAGCTTTCTCGGCTTAGCTGGTTATTATCGGAGATTCGTAGAAGGGTTTTCTCGAATCGCTACTCCATTAACTCAGCTTACTCAAAAAGATAAATAATTCTGTTGGAGCGAGGAATGTGAAAAGAGTTTTCAAGAACTCAAGAGGAGACTCATTTCAGCACCTATTCTGACAATACCATTTGGCTCGGAGGGATTTGTCATCCACAGTGATGCTTCAGGAAAAGGGTTAGGATATGTTCTCATGCAACATGGGAAAGTCATATCCTATTCCTCTCGACAACTCACAGAATATGAGAAGAATTATCCTACTCATGATCTAGAGTTGGCAGCAGTCATTTTTGCGCTTAAGATTTAGAGGCATTACCTGTATGGAGAGAAGGTGGAGATTTATACGCATCATAAAAGCCTCAAATATTTCTTCACTCAAAAAGAACTCAACATGCGACAACGACAATGGCTTGAGTTGTTGAAAGATTATGATCATACCATACAATACCATCCTGGAAAAGCGAACGTGGTAGCTGACGCATTGAGTAGAAGATTATATGCGGGTATGAGTGCGCTATTATCAACGCAAAGGCCCATTTTGTATCACTTACAAAGGATGGAGATTGAGTTAAAGACTCCAAAGACCCATATGATGATGGGGAATATATGAGTGGAACCGACTTTAATCGATAAAGTTAAAGCTGCTCAAACTACAGACCTGTAGCTGAGGCGTATGAAGAAGAAAGTGCAAGAAGGTGTTATTCCAGAAACAAGAATCGATGAAGAAGGAATACTTTGAGTTAACTCCAGACTTTATGTTCCTAAATATTCTGACTTGAAGTATAAAATCATGATGGAGGCGCACAACACACCGTTTGCAATCCATCCTAGGAGTACCAAAATGTATCATGATCTTCGACATACATTTTGGTGGAGTTTTCCTACAACAATAGTTATCAAGCAAGTATTGGCATGGCTCCATTTGAGGCGTTGTATGGAAGAAAGTGTCGTTCTCCAGTATGCTGGGATGAGGTGGGTGAAGCAACGTTGTTTGGACCGGATTTGGTATGTATAACTATAGAAAAGATTCAAATGATCCGATAACGTATAAAAACCTCACAACATCGACAAAAGAGTTATGCTGATATTCATCGAAAAGACGTGGAATTCAATATTGGAGATTATGTGTTGTTACATGTTGCTCCATGGAAAGGAGTTACGAGATTTGGAAAGAGAGGAAAGCTCAATCCTCGATTCATTGGCCCATTTATAATCCTCGAACGAGTAGGAACTGTGGCCTATAGACTCGCCTTACCGCCAAGTATGTCTCGTATTCCTAATATTTTCCAAATATCTATGTTACGTAAATATGTGAAAGACCCAAACCACATTATTGAATTAGAACTAGACGAGATAGAGTAAGATTTAATGTATAAAGAGTTACCTGTTAAAATCTTTGATAAGAAGGATCATATTCTACCCTCCAAGGTTATACCTCAAGTGAATTTTTTATGGAGAAACCACGATGTGGAAAAAATGACCTGGGAGTTAGAATCTGGGATGAAGTCAAGATATCCTCACCTCTTCGATATACCAGGTACGTACCCTAATTTCGAGGATGAAATTTCATAAGAAGGGGAGGTTGTAAGACCCCAACTTTTATAAATAAAGATTACTTTCTCTCGAAATATATTTTTGAATATTATGTTGTGGATATAATATAATGTTATAGTTGTGGGTAATATTTACAAATTTTGCAAAGTAAGCAAGTGGTTATATAATATTCCATTGGTCGGGGAATATTCGTTTTAACAGGGAATATTCGTACGATGACACAATCATTGGTGGACCCCACAACGGAAGTATTGACGTTATAAGAAAACAACAGAATTATCTTTTTATAAAAATAACGGCGGAAGTGTTGAATTAAAAGCTGTTGAACTAACTTAGGTAGTAAAAAAATACGATGTCTGGCGTGGTTGCATAGTAGCTCACGGTATTGGTTATTGATGCTTACGTGAGAAGTCACTCAGTTATACTCAATTATTGCTATAGTAATTGTTGCATCATATCTCTTATATTATTGTTTCAATTATTGTCACAGTATCATCTGCATAATATGTTATATTATTAAATCAATAATTGAGACGACAAAGTTATTTATATTATTAAATTGTAATATTTACAATGTCTAGATGTTCTGTCAAGGAGAGGTTTGGTCATCTAATTGCGCGCCAATAAGGAGAAATCCTTATCGGAAAGCCCCCTTGATAAATGTATTTTATATACACAATTTCATATCTAATTCATGCTTATTCGTTGCTATATTCTTGTAATCATGTGCATTTTTACTTGTTCTATGTTATTTTATGTGTAGGTTGGTGGTTGTGGCATTCAATGTACAACTGGTGGTATTCGGTGCATTTGGAATTTAAATGGAGCATATTTGGAAGCAACTCAGTAATGCAGCTAAGTCAGATAACAGAACACACCACCTAAAAATGACATACTGATTCATAAACCTTCACGGGTGAGGGTCTTCAAATCGATTATATTAGAGGCAAGCCCAGCAAAATGGCATTATTAGTTATACACCCGCAAGGGGCCTGGGTCTTCATTCGAGCAGCAACAGAAGGAAAAGCCGCCGAAGTGGCATCCAAAGCATACAAACCTCCGCCGGGGCAGGGGGGGGAGGTGAAAAATTCTGTGTGTCCTGTTATGGTTAAAATTCCTTTTTGGCACGAACTTTAGCTATTTGCATGGCATTATAACTCTATTGGATAGAGAATACGACTAGAGTGTTATGCTAGATATATACTACTCTATCAAACACAATTGGGATATCAGTTAGTGAGATAACGAAGATCAAAGCTGAGTTTTGGAGAACAAGTGTGGAGGGGTATTTCGAGGAATTTTTCAAGACGGTTGCAATTCTAGTCTACGTGAAGAGTGTTTTCTAATATTCTTTGTGTTAGATTATTATTTGTAATTGAAAGAATGATTTCTATGATTTATTCAGCATTTATTTCATTTATTATGAACTAATTCACTTTTTAGGCTTGTGATGGATCCTTGAGTGAATCGATGATTTTGTAAACTTTGATTTCCAATTTAATAAGCTATCTCCAGTTTATCTATATTAATTTGTGCTTGAATCTATGAATTGCCTGATCAACAATTCTTCGTGGAGTTGGATGGAATCGAGAGAGGATATTCAAATCTAGACCTAGTTAATAAAGCATGTGTTCAAGATTTTGTTAGTAGCTTAAACTTGATGAGTGTTAAGGTAGAGATATGCTTGACGCCACATGTAATCGGATAGAGAACTTATTCTTCAACCTTCTTTAATTGTAATTCACATAGAGATATAGTGGGTTAGTTGATTAAGGTGTTTAACGGATTTCTATCATAATTGTGGATTGACGTTAATACGGTATTAGTGCATCGAGAGGTGGTTAATACTACGTTCGTGTTCTTGATTAATAAACTGGGATAGTGAATTGAATTGGAATAAAAGCGTTAAATTCAAAGTGAAGCTTAGGGTGAAATCATAAGTCTAATTCTCCATTAATTGTTTGAAATTTAGATTTTGATATTCGTGGTTGTTGTGTGCTAATTTAATTATTCTTAATTTTAGTTTTGTTAATTTAAATTATTGATTTGGTTTGTTTAATAAAATTAGGGTTAATACAAGATTGGTAATTGTAAGTTAAGGTATTTGCTAATTTATCTTTGTGGGAACGATACTTGACTTATCACTTTATTACTTGTTGACCACGTATACTTACGTGTTGTGCGTAATTAGATTTTAACCAACAAGTGTTTGGCACCGTTGCCGGGGATATTTTTAGAATATTTCTTAATATTTTTATAATATTAGTTTAATTAATCCAGTTTTAATTAGACATTTTTTTTTTGCATTGTGCTTCTTATTTCAGGTGTTGGACGTAGTTTATGCGAACTCGGTCCCAAAATCCAGACTTGCTGCCGTTTGAGGATGACATTGAGAAAAGGTTTCAGAGGTTAAGTAAGTGGATCAAGGAAACAAGGCAAGAATTCGAATTACCTGAAAAAGAAGAGCAAATAGTAATGGCGGCCGAAGATCATAAAGCGTTGAGGGACTTCAAGAACACCGAGGTAATGAATCGTACTCAAGCATCACCAGCCCAAATAATAAAGAAATACATTCGAGATTAAGCCTGGGATGATACAAATGATTTAGAATTCAGTTCAGTTTGGGAGATTTGCAAACGATGATCCCAACGAGCATTTAGTCAGCTTTCTGGAAATGTGCGACACTTGGCGGTGAGGCGGTGAGACTTCGATTGCTCCCATTCTCTCTACGGGACAAGGCGAAGAGTTGGTTGCATTCCCTACCATCCGGTTCGATAACAACTTTGGAGGATTTAGCTCAGAAATTCCTTGCAAAATTCTTCCCACCGATGAAAACTGCGAAGATGAGGAATGAGATCACAATGTTTGAACAGCAACATGGGGAGTCGTTATATGAGGCATGGGATTGATATAAAGAACTGCTAAAAAAATGCCCACATCATGGATTGCCCCAGTAGCTACATTTGAACACCTTCTACAACGGACTACATGGGAATCTTAGGACAAGTATCGATGCAGCATCGGGTAGAGCGTTCATGGCTAAGAGTTACGAGGAAGCATACGAGTTGATTGAAACCATGGCTGCTAATAACTATCAATGGCCCACAGCAAGAATGACACATGCAAAGGCAGATGCGGTATTAGAAGTAGATAACATAATAGCAATACAAGCACAGATAGCGGCAATGTCAAAGAAGTTAGAGCAAGTGGCAGCAGCATAAACACAACAAACACAGCAAGCACAGCAAGTGACAATAGTATGTGAGTTGTGCGTAGGAGAACATCCAACGGAGCAATGTGAAATTAATCCAGCAACTGTGCAGTTCATCGGTAATTACAACAGAATTCCTCAAAAAACATATTAGAACACATACAATCAAGGAAATAGGAATCATCAGAATTTCTCATGGAGCAACAACCAGCAAAATCAAGCTTCACATCAAACATACCCTCCAGGTTTCCAGAATCAGCAACAACCAGTTCAATATAAAGAAAGTAAACCCGATTTGGAGGAAATGTTGGATAAATTCATAGCTACCACCGAGTTGGCTATAAAAAATCACACCTTGATGTTTAAAGCACAAGAGATGGCGATCAAGAATCTAGAAAATCAGATGGGTCAGATAGCGTTGGTAGTGAATAGTAGACCACAAGGAACACTACCAAGTGACACCGAGAAAAATCCTAAGGGTAATCATGAGCAGTGTCAAGCCATTATGTTGAGAAGTGGAAAGCAGCTTGTTGGTCAAGAGCCAGAAATTGCGGTCACAAAGGAGAATGAACCAAAAATAGAAAATACAGTGGGTGAGGTAAAACAAGGGAATGAAAAATAGATGGAAAAGAATAGACCAGTCAACGAACCAGCTGTTTATCCTCCCCCACCATTCCAAAAAGAGTTCAAAAACAAAAGTTAGACAAGCAATTTTCAAAATTTTTGAAAGTTTTCAAGAAACTTCAAATTAACATACCATTTGCAGAAACCCTAGAACAAATGCCTAGTTACGCAAAATTTATGAAAGGGATTCTATCAAGGAAAAAGAAATGGGATGATTTTGAGACTGTGGCATTAACAGAGGAGTGTAGTGCGGTATTATAGCAGAAATTACCACCAAAACACAAGGACCCGGGGAGCTTTACTATTCCATGTATGATTGGGGAGAGGCATTTCAGCAAGTGTTTATGTGATTTGGGGGCGAGTGTAAACCTTATGTCATTGTCAGCAGTACTTAATTAGGTTCGCCTCGAGCCAAGGCCTACTAACATCTCCCTACAGTTGGCGGATAGGTCAGTTACGTATCCGAGAGGCATAGTAGAGGACATCTTAGTGAAAGTGGATAAGTTTATTTTCCCCGCGGACTTTATTATTCTTGATTTTGAGGAGGACAAGAACATCCCAATTATCCTAGGAAGACCATTTTTGGCTACAAGGAGAACACTCATTGATGTACAAAAGGGAGAACTCACTATGAGGGTCCAAGATCAAGAAGTGAAATTTAGTGTGTTTAAGGCCTTGAAATTCCCTACGGATGAGGAAGAATGTTTTCGAATGGATCTAATTGAGTAAATCATTAGTGATGACATGAGCAATAGTTTGGTGAACGATCCATTAGAAACAACGTTATTGGGAGATAAAAAGAACGATGATCCAGAATTGATGGATTACCTTCAATTGCTAGACTCATTGCCACGAGTACCAAGATTTAGAACCCCATTTGAACCACTGCACGGAGGAGGTAAATGCAAAAAAATTGAAACCATCATTGGAAGAGCCACCAAAGCTGGAACTTAAGCCACTTCCTAAGCACCTCAGGTATGCGTATTTAGGCAATTTAAATTCTTTACCTGTTATTATTTCAGCTGCACTTAACGAATTGGAGGAAGAAAAGTTGTTAAGGGTGCTTCGGGAACACAAATCAGCCATTGGATGGACAATTGTGGACATAAAGGGGATCAACCCTTCATTTTGTATGCACAAAATTCTGATGGAAGATGATGCAAAACCAACGGTGGAACAACAACGGCGACTCAATCCAATTATGAAGGAAGTGGTAAAGAAGGAAATTTAAAAAATGGTTAGATGGTGGCATCATCTATCCGATTTCTGATAGCAAATGGGTTAGTCCAGTCTAGTGAATACCGAAAAAAGGAGGAATGACGGTGGTGCAGAATGACAACAACGAGTTAATCCCAACCAGAAAAGTGACGGGTTGGCGGATTTGCATGGATTACAAAATATTGAACAAGGCAACCCGAAAAGACCATTTCCCACTGCCCTTTATTGACCAAATGTTAGATAGATTGGCGGGACATCAGTATTACTGTTTGTTGGATGGGTATTTGGGCTACAACCAAATAGTCATCACTCCGGAGGATCAAGAAAAGACCACATTTACGTGCCCTTACGGCACATTTGCATTTAGGAGGATGTCATTCGGGTTATGCAACGCACCGGCAACTTTCCAAAGGTGTATGATGGCAATTTCTTCGGACATGGTAGAGAAAAATGTTGAGGTCTTCATGGATGACTTTTCAGTTTATGGGGAAAGCTTTGATAATTGTTTGAAGAATCTGGTCATGGTGCTGCAAAGATGCAAGGAAATGAATCTCGTTCTAAATGGGAAAAATGCCACTTCATGGTTGAAGAGGGCATAATTTTGGGCCATAATGTCTCAACTCAAGGGCTTGAAGTCGATAAAGCAAAGCTGGAAACAATTATAAAATTGCCTCCACCAACCTCAGTGAAGGGTATTAGGAGTTTCTTGGGACACGCCGGGTTCTACAGGAGGTTTATAAAGGATTTCTCTAAAATTGCGAAACCCCTATGCAGTCTTTTAGAGAAAGATGTGACATTCAACTTTGATGAAGATTGCAAGACAACGTTTGATTTATGAAAAAGGAAATTAAATACAGCCCCCGTTATAGTTGCACTGGATTGGAGCATGTCATTTGAGCTTATGTGTGATGCAAGCGACTTCGCGGTTGGGGCTGTTTTGAGTTAGCGGAGAGACAAGGTGTTTCATGCTATATACTACGCAGGCAAAACACTTACAGAAACTCAATTGAACTACACAACCACAGAAAAAGAGTTACTTGTCGTGGTATATGCATTTGACAAATTTCGTGCTTACTTGATCGGGACTAAGGTGATAGTCTATACAGACCATGTAGCGATTCGGTACTTGATAGTGAAAAAGGATGCTAAGCCACGCCTTATCCGATGGATTCTCCTACTGCAAGAATTCGATTTATAAATAAAGGATAGGAAGGGGATGGAGAACCAAGTAGCCGACCACTTGTCGAGACTAGAAAACCAAGGGAAAGAAAAAGATGACAAATGTGAAATTAATGAATCATTCCCGGATGAGCAACTTTTTGGGATGTCAGCAGAGATTTCGTGGTATAGCGGCTATGCAAATTTCATTGTGAGCAACATTCTACCACCTAACCTCACAAGGCAACAGAAAAAAAAAATTCTTCACGATGTAAAGTGGTACATGTGGGATGATCCATATTTATTTAAGTACTGCGCCGACAAGGTGATTCGACGGTGCGTCCCATACAGCGAAGTGAAGAATATCCTGCATGAGTGTCACTCATCGGCATATGGCGGGCATTATGGGAGTGAGAGAACAGCAGCGAAGGTGCTACAATGTGGTTTTTATTGGCCCACATTATTCAAAGATGCCCACCAGTTTATCAAACAATGTGATAGGTGTCAAAGGGTGGGCAACATTTCGAAGCGTAATGAGATGCCCTTACAAACGATTTTGGAAATGGAAATTTTTGATGTATGGGGTATCAATTTCATGGGACCATTTCCATCATCCTTTAACAATCAATACATTTTCCTCGCAGTGGACTAAGTGTCAAAGTGGGTTGAAGCTGCAGCTTTACCAACAAACGATGCCAAAGTGGTCATCAAATTCCTGCAAAAGAACATCTTCACTAGGTTTGGCACACCAAGAGCAATTATAAGTGATGAAGGTAGTCACTTTTGCAATAAACCATTTACTGCTCTTTTAGCCAAGTATGGGATGAACCACAAAATAGCTATAATATATCACCCTCAAACAAGTGGACAAGTTGAGGTATCGAACAGAGAAGTCAAAAAGATATTGGAGAAAGTGGTGAATCTGAGTCGGAAAGATTGGTCACTTAGATTGGATGATGCTTTATGGGCTTATCGGACAGCATACTAGACGCCAGTCGGGATGTCACCATATCAACTGTTGTACGAGAAGGCATGTCATTTACCGGTGGAACTACAGCATAAGGCATATTAGGCAGTGCAAAAACTTAATTTTGATCAAAAAGCTGTAGGAGAGAAGAGACTACTTCAGTTGAATGAACTAGACGAGTTTCGCCTTCATGCCTATGAGAATGCCAAGATATACAAAGAAAAAGACCAAAGATGGCACGACCAGAAAATTTTGCGTCAAACATTCGAGCCTGGCCAATCAGTACTATTATTCAACTAAAGGGTGCGTTTGTTCCCCGGAAAGCTTAAATCAAGAAGGTCGAGACCATTCACAGTCAAGCAAGTATTCCCTCACGGGGCCGTTAAAACTTATAGTTGCAATCCTCTCAAAACATTCAAAGTCAACAGACACCGTCTAAAGCATTACTAGGGAGGAGAAGCCAACACCGATGTGATCGCTATCACGTTGGCCGATACAACTTAAGCAAGAAGTAGTCAGGCTGAACGACTTAAAATCAAGCGATCATTGGGAGGCAACCCAATTTTTATTTCTTTATCGTATTTTTCATTCATATTCGCTTAATCATAGTTTTTATTACATTATTAGGTAGAAGAATAAAATAATATCTTGTTAATCTCTCCACAATATGACATGACATCCACGACTCACTAATTTTTATGTTTCATGCCATGCAGGCTGGGAAAAGGATCGTCAAGCGAGTATTTTGCAGCAGAGTAAACTAAAGCTAAAGCAAAACATGACTACCAAACAGTGACATAGCCCGCCGGGGCGGGCCCCTAAAACACTACAACCCCCGCCGGGGCGGGGGTACTCAACATCAGAAGTCAGGGAATATGCCCGCCGGGGCGGGCCTTTTTAGCTCATTACCCCCCGCCGGGGTAGGGGTCCAGGAATGTTGATAGACGTGGCAGTTTTGTCGGTCTTCTCTCCTTCCCAATAACTCCCACTTTTACACTTCCCTACTACTCCATAACCACCACCCACTTTCCCCACATTCCCAATATTTAATAACTCTTCTCCACCTTCCCACCTCCTCACTCCACCAATGCTAGCCTTTCCTCTCTATCTATAAATAACACCACACCTCTTCCAAACTCCTACACCATACTTCACAAAGAAAAGTTGTGAGCTAGAGAGAGATTATTGAAACAGTTGGGGGGAGAGTTAGGGCAAAACAAGCAATAGCGAGACATGGCTTCTCAATCATCGTCAAAACGCCAACGAGGGGAGAGTTCACGACCATCCCAACCTATCCGCACCTTCGATCATTGAAAATTTGCAAGTGTCATCGCCGTTAACCGTTATGACTAGATGTTCACCAAAGCCCTTACACCGGAGTGGGGGTTGGCATCGGATCCAAATGATTGGGAGCTCATGCCGTAAATTTACCAAAAGGGATGGGTAAAATTCACCAAAGAGCCAGAACCAGCCGTTGTAAATATTGTCAAGGAGTTTTATGCAAATGCTGAGGACAAAGAACCATTTCGCGCTTTTGTGCGAGGACGGTTGGTTCCATTCAGTGCGGACGCTATCAACACATACTACCAACTGCGGGTGCCTCGTCATTGCCAGTATGAGCACCTTTGTGATTCTGATCCTGACTGGGATGCCATAATCATAGAGATGACAATGCCGGGAACGTCATGGACGAAAGGGCGGAAGAGCGGCACCGTGTTCTCCAAAAAGACCCTTAGCAGGTATGGAAAAATCTGGTATGCCTTCCTCTGCGCAAAATTACTTCTGTCCCAACATACCTCAGATGTCACCAAAGAGAAGGCGTTGCTGTTGTACGCCATTGTGGAAGACTTTATTATTGACATCGAAGCTATCATCTGCTTCTCCATCCGCTGGTGCCTACGTGGGAATTTTTCTAGAGGCTTGCCACACCCATCACTCATATGTGGGTTGTGCCGTCAAGTAAGAGTTAGATGGTCGGATGATAAGCCCACTCAAATATCGCTCGCGCTGCTGGATTCCAGAATGATAGCATGTTACTCTGTATGGGCAGGAGGTAAATCACACCCGCATGGAGTGGGGTTCATTTTTTAGTCATCATCGAAAGACGATGTGGATGCTATAGAGGCCTCGATGGACGATGATGACACAATGGGCGATCAAGGAGACGAAGAGATACCGCGGGCCAAGGCTATATCCCGAACTCAATTCCTTGATTCCCAAAATCAACTGAATGCACAAACCAAGGATACTCGTCGGGAAATGCATCGATTGGCAATGAGGTAAGAGCACATGTTTGATGTTATGCACACTTCTTTTGCCTCGTTGAACACAACACTTCAAAGTTTCAACCCGACGGCACAATTCCGATATCAACAGCCCGGTCCAATGCCAAGGTTCTAATCGAGTGACTCCGATGAAGAAGATCAACAACCACCTCCTCAAGCATAAGCATTGACAGGGAAGTCCTCACGTACTTATTTAGATCAATTATCCAATGAGGACATTGTATTGTTTAAGTTTGGGGGATTTAAATTCATGTTTGCATGCATTGTAGCTTTTCGGATTCATTTTTAATTTTGGTCATCTAAATTGAAGTATTGCATGATAGCTTAGGGCATTCATGGTAGTTTAGGTTTTGCATAGTAGATAATAGTGTAATGCATTTTGTTATTCACATCTATATAATAAAAAAAATTATTAATTAGTAATTATTGTGTTGTTTAAGTCTATCAATGTTGAGTTTTAGGTTATTAGGGGCCTATGATGTGATTGTCAAATAAGTAGCAAATACAGTATTGAGTATTAGAACTATGACACAATGATCGTTTATGAATCGAATCTTAAGTTTGTTTGAAACTGGTATAAAATGATAGCACGTTTAACAAACATCTGTGTCAATTGGTTAAGTTAAAACCGGTACCTAAATGGTCTCTAAAGGATAATGCTAGAGTGAATGATAAAATTACAAGGATGGCTAGTAAAGGCTAAAGTTAGGCAAGAACTTAAGTTTGGGGGAGGTTATGTGGGGTATATAAGTTTATCTAAAAAAAAGTATGAATAAACACCATGGCGTGCTTGTCTAGTTTTGTGGCCTTTGTTATTTGAGTAAGTAAGCCCGATGGGATTGTCTTTACACCTAGTGCCCTAAGGTCTTAATGGTCTGGGAGTCGTTGGTCGAAAGCTCATTAAGGTAGCATTGAAAAGCCTAAGGGAATAAGACATTGCACAGCTATGTGATAAAAAAAATATGAAGAAGACGGGAAATAAGAGCAAAAAGCCCCCGTAGATGAAAATAAAGCATAAGTACCCCGCGTGAACCTTTAAGGTTTGTGATAGAGAAATTATTATAGAGAGAAATAAGAAGAGAAGTCTGCTACCTCTCTCCTCCAGTATCCAGTTTCTTTCTAAGCTAAGGGGTATTATTTCTTTCGTATTCATGAAGAGAGCTTCTGTTATTCCATTCTTTATTATTATGTTGGAATAACCTGTCTATGCGAAGTACCGCATACATGGTGAAATTCTTCTATTATTCAATTCTTTATTATTCTGTTGGAATATCATGTCTGTACTGATTACGCTAGACCTGGTTCCATTCTTTATTATTCTTTTGGAATAACCTGTCTGTGCGGTCTATTGCATGCATGGTGAATTTTTTATTATTCCATCCTTTATTATTCTGTTGGAATATCCTGTCTGTGCGAATTACGCTAGACCTGGTTCCATTCTTTATTATTCTGTTGGAATAACTTGTGCGGTCTATCGCATGCATGGTGAATTCTTTTGTTATTCCATTCTTTATTAGTCTGTTTGAATAACCTGTTTGTGCGAATGACGAATGACCTAGTTCCATTCTTTATTATCTTGTTAGAATAACATGTCTATATGGATTATCACATGCATGGTGAATGATCCTTCGTATTCATTCCTTATTAAATTGTGGAAATGATCTGTCTACGTGGATTATCGCATGGCGGGTGAAAATCCATTTGCAGTTTCATATATTCTATGATACTCATTTTGTTAAAGTTTTGGCTTGTATACTCCATGAAATTAGTAGAATATCCTGGATATTTGCGCTTCATCCGGTATCTTTTCATGGAAATATTCTGCTGAGCATTCTTGAATTTTACTCCACAAAGCGGTATCATGTTGACATTTTGGACGTAATTGATTTCAAGATAAATGAACTTATAAATCTTTAAAATTTATTCTTTAACTTGTTTTATTGAATTATTATGTCATTGTCACCATCCTTATGCTTATATTGTGATGAAAGTCATCTTTGGCTTACGTGCATAGATGGACTTGGTATGATTATGACAAGGGATTATTCGGTATAACCATGACCTGTAATGTTATAAATGATGTGGTAAAAATCCTCAGTAGCCTGTAGTGCATTGATGGAGAGTTTTTGGTATGATTTTGACCAAGGATTATTTGGTATAGTCATAACCATTGATGATTTAATGAATATCATTGGCTCGTAGTGCAGGGATGACTCGATGATGTGGTTTATTTATTAAGCTGAGTCTCAACGATAAAAATTGATGAAAACATTTTAAATCATAGAAGATAGTAGATATCATGCTCTACTTGACTCTTCTAATGGATTGCTTATTCCGCTGCAGTTAAACTTGATGTCTATTATATTTTATCAGTTTAACATTGTTGAAGACTAATTGTAATTTATTCTACATTATATTAGTCATAATATTTCTTACTAGGCTAGTTGAGCTCACCCTTTCTTTCACTATTCTCTTTAGGAAATGAGAACGTAGCTGGGACTAGTCGGGGAACGGAGTGACGGTCCAGATGATAACATTAGTAGTCCTCACTATTCTGTTAAATAGTGGATATTGTCTAGATGACAATATTCTTATTTAAACTCTTAGATTATATTTTATCGTATTTTACAAAACTGTTGTATAATTAAGTTGTATTTGAATTTTGTACCATGTATTTGGTGACTCAAGATGGGTGATGTATACCTATTTTGGGGGCGTCACAGAGAGCACCTCCTGTCAACACCTCCTTGACAATAAACGGGTCTTCCCAGTTTGGAGCAAATTTTCCCTTAGATTGATCTTGGTTGTGAATGATCTTCTTCAAAACCAAGTCATATTGTTTAAACTGCCATAGCCGGACTTTCCTGTTATAAGATCTGGCAATCATTTGTTGGTATAACTGACCATGGAAGATGACTGCATAACTCCTCCATCATTTTGATGTGGAATTGACTGCATAACTCCTCCATCATTTTGTTATTGAGGTTCTTATCATTGTCTGACACAATCACCTCTGGTTGTCCATATCAATAAATGACATTATTTTTAATGAAACCACTGATAACTTATTTGGTAACCCTGGGGAAGGAGGCTGCTTCTACCCACATGGTGAAGTTGTCGATCATGGTGAAGATAAATCGATGCCCATTATTGGATTTAGGTTTGATGGGCCCGATAACGTCCATTCCCCACATTGAGAAGGGACAAAGTGAACTCATATTGTGGAGCTCTATATGAGGGGTGTGGATAACATTCCCATGAATTTGGCATTGGTAGCACCTCTTGACGTGATCCTCAAAGTCAGCCTTGAGAGAGAGCCAGTAGTGCCCTGTTATGAGGATCTTTTTGACAAGTAGAGGGCCGCTCATGTGTGGGCCACATACTCCACCATTGATTTCATCCATGAGCCTCTGAGCTTGGTCTTTGTCCAGACATCTGAGGAGACTTAGTCCTGTATCTCTTTTGTAGAGTGCATCTCCGCTCAGGTAAAATTTCATAGTCAGTCGATGGATCCGCCTTCTTTTAGTTGCGCTTGCCTCAACGGGTGTAGATCCATCTAGCAAATACTCCCTGATATGCTGATACCAGGGGTGTTGGATGGGAGGTAGTTCATCCGATACTTCTCCAATATAATTCCCATAGGCTGGAGCCTTTTAGAGGGCAAATGTGTTGCTTGGCATGTTTTCCTTTTTAGGAATGTTGATCAGGGAGGCCAAAGTTGCTAGCACATCTACAAAGTCATTCCTATTCTGAGGAATGTGGAGGAAGTTTATTTCTTCAAACTCTCAAGCCATCTATAAAAGTTGCTGATGGTAAGGCAATAAATGTAGCTCTTTGGTGTGATAGATTCTTGTGGTTTGTCTGATCAGAAATTCGGAATCTCCAAAGATAGTTAACCACCTGATGCCCATTGATTGGGAAAGTTTTAGCCCCATGATACAGCCTTCACTGTGATGCCCCCAAAATAGGTATACATCACCCATTCTGAGTCGCCAAATACATGGTACAGAACTTAAATACAAACTTAAATATACAACATGAGTTGTGAGTTTTAATACAAATATTATCTTCTAGATAGTATTCAAACTCAAAATAATTCCTCAATACATTTATTATCACACTATTACACAGAATAGTGAGGACTACTAATGTAACCATCTGGACCGTCAATCCATTCCCCGACTAGTCCCAGCTATATTTTCATTTCCTGGAGAGAATAGTGAAAGAAAGGGTGAGCTCAACTAGCCCAGTAAGAAATATTATGACTAAGATAATGCAGAAAAAATTATCCTTAGCCTTTAACAGTATAACAACTGATAGAATATAATAGACAACAAGTCTTAGATCAACAACTGCAGCGGAATAAGCAATCCATTAGAAGAGTCAAGTACATCATAAAATCTACTATTTTCTATGATTTAAAAAGTTTATCATCAATTTTATCGCTAAGACTCAGCTTAATAAATAATCCACGTCATCGAATCATCCCTGCACTACGTGCCAATGATATTCTTTAGTATCACGACCATGAATTATCCATGCACTACGGGCCAAAGATAACTGTAAGACCCCAACTTATTATTAATGAAATTCAATTTTCTCTATTTATTATTTTGAAATAGTAAGGGTTGATTTGATTAATGTGGATAGTTAGGGGTAAAATACGCAAATATTTCAAAATAAGCAAGTGGTTATAAAATATTCATTGTTGTCGGGGAATATTCGTTTGGTCGTGGAATATTCTTGCTGTCGGGGAATATTCGTACGACGGCGCAGTCTTTTGTGGGCCCCATAACGAAAAGCGATTGGATGAAGAAAACGACAAATATAAGTGGTTTAAAAATAACTTGGCGTAGTTATTACCATTAATCTTTGTTAAAATACTGGATTGGTTAAAACACGATGAGGGCGGTATTATTGCACAAATTATTGATTCTTACGTATGAAGGCACTACTCAATAATGGTTACTGAGAATTTCTTATTCGATATTTTATTGATTCTTGAGTTGATATTTTATATTGATGTTGTTTCAATAATTGTCATTTACACGGTATTTTTCATTATCGAAGCAATAATTCATATTATCGAATAATATTATTAGATAACATTATTGGCAATGTCTAGAAAGTTCATCTAAGGAGAGGTTTGGTCACCTAATCAAGCGTATTTAGTAAGGAGAAATTCTTATTGGAAAGCCCCATCTTTCCCGGAGGCGCCCGGTTGTCGATATTGTGATTACGTAATATTATTTGTAAATAATTAATTATTAATTCATATGATGAGGAAAATATTTATTTTATGTGGATATAGATGGAGAAAATTTTTAATGTGACAATTGTTGAAAATTAAAATTTTATCTTTTTCGATAAAATAATTCATTTAAATATATTATTATATTTTAATAATATAATAATGGTGATATTTTACAACGAATGTGGGATATATGAGTATACGAGGAGGAAGAGTATTTTGTTGCAATAAATGTTTAAAACATATTAAACATGTCGGTGGACCCCATTTATTGATTTGAAATTTGATTATAGCACGTAAAATCGCTTGGTTTGTGGATTTTTGGTCAATTTCATTTGGAATTAGGAAAAACTTTCTTACGCAAAGTTGTAGAGAATTGAATTTCCTATAAAACACGCGAGATTAAAATTTTCTGATGAAAGGGCTATTTATTATGAATTATTGAAGTTCCGAAGCTCCGAAATAATTGATTTTTGAAAGTTTAAAATATTTAAAATTAGAAAAACGTTTTTTTCATTATGGTGTGTTACATGTGGGTTGAATGAGCTGAATTCAGTTCTTGGAAGGTTGGCGTAGAAAATTTGATTATATATATTATTATTATATTAAATTTTTCGCTTTGGTGTTAAAGCATTTTCCTATAAATAGGTGCTTAGGTTAGAATTGAAAATCACACCGTAAACTGAAGTTTCTCTCTCTATATTATCGTTTATTCTTGTGAGTATTTTGAGTATACTTTGAGTATTGTTAGGCGGTGCAAGTTTCCTTCAAGACTATACTCTTAGATTCCAATTTAGAAGTACTAATCTTTCGAGGTAAGGGATGTTATTTTCTTCTCAAATGATATTATTTCTTCAATATCATTATCTTTGAAATATTAGTTGGAACTTTTTATCAAATTTGGAACTTTTTCATATCGGGGTTACTATTCATGAGTTACTATTCATGAGTTACTATTCACGAGTTACTATTCACGAAAGTACTATTCATAAAGCGTGAAGATGTTTTTTGGGAAATTTCTATCTTTTGGTGTCTGAGTTACTATTCACGATATCTGCACTATTCATAGAAAAATGAAATTTCTTCTTTTGTCAAAATATCTATCCCGGATACTAGCTTTGATTGTATCCATGTTTTGATCATTCTTGAATTTTACACCACTATGATTATTTTTGAGGTATTTTTGAACATGGATAAAACAAAGTACTAATCCTTAATCCTTAATCCTTGTCATTTTGTTTCACTTTGGATTCATTTCTTTAAAAATATTTTCATCATCCTCGGTCTTAAATGATGATATTATTGAATATCTTTGGCTCAGTAGTAAAAAGATGAATGATTTTTCAAGAATATCTTTGGCACAGTAGTAAATGATGAATGATTGAAGAATATCTTTGGCCCGTAGTGCAAAGATGAACAAGTGTTTAGATGAACATGACTAATCGATGAATATCTTTGGCTCAGTAGTGCAAAGATGAATATTTGATTCAGATATATATTAATTGATGTTACGAGGATAAAAGATAGAGCGATGAACTTTTAAATTCATACATAGAAGATAGTAGTTTGCATTCTCTACTTAACTCTTCTAATGAATTATTATTTTCATTGCGAATATTGATTTAAAATTTGTTGTCTATTGTATTCTATTAGATTTTTTTCCTGTTTGAAGACTAATGATAATTTGTTGTATATTATCTTAGTCATAATATTCTTTCTTTGGGCTAGTTGAGCTCACCATTTTCCTTTTTGTTCCATTTTTCTTCTCGGGAGGCGAGAATATAGCGCAGTATGTAGCGGGTATGGAATGAAGGTTCTAGAGAGAGTTGTTTAGTAGTCCTCACCATTTTTGTAAAATAAGGTATCAATAAATGTGATGAGGATTTATTTGAGTATAGATATTGTCTAGAAGATAATATTTGTATTCAAACTCAGCTTTTTCTTGTTGTAATAATAAAGTTGTAGTTGTTTACGAACCATGTATTGACAACTCAAAATGGGTGATGTATACCTATTGGGGGGGCGCCATGATTGGTATCGAGATCTTAGGGATATGATTTCCGGCGGAGATCGGGAATAGAACTAGAGGGGAGGAGAGTAAATCCTTCGCTAGTGTGTCCTACCTAAGCTTATTTGTTAATTGGTCAGTATATAAGGATATTATGTGATATATTGATTTCCTTAATTAACCCATGTTTTATGACAGTATTTGAGAATGTCGACTGAGAATATTAAGAGTGGAGTAAATGAGACCATGGAGACGCATGTACTCACCAACGAGGAGAACGCAACAGGTGGCAATGTTCCTCCCGTGAACAACACCACAATGAAAGCGAGATGATGAACGAGGGATGTTTAGAAGTTTTTTACGATTCATGCAAAATCGAACGAAATGATAGTAATTCACGGGTTGTCACAAATAGCGAGTTCAAAGAGTTGGGACCACGAATTTAAGGGAAAGCCGATCCGATCATGGCGGAAACATGGGTCAAGCAAATTATCAAGATATTCGATGTCTTGGGATGCACGGAGGAACAGAAGGTTCCATTCGTCACCTTTATGTTCCGTGGCGAAGGCGGACTCATCGGTGGGAGTCGTGAAGCGTACATCCATCCACCGCACTTTTCAAAGATGTCTTGGGAGACGTTTCAGAAACTATTTAATGACAAATACTTTCACGAAAGTGTTCGCTATATGAAGGAAGTGGAGTTTATTAGACTAGAGCGAGAACAACATGACGGTGTCTCAAAGACGAGGCAAAGTTTGCAGAGTTATCCAAGTTTGCACCTCATTTGGTGGAGAATGAGGAACGATATGGCGTGGATGTTTCTTAGAGGTTTGAAACCTAAGATACGTCAAGTATCTCATTTCTCATAAATTTTCTCTTTATTCAGATGTTGTAAACAAGGCTCAATTATTAGAGCGAGATAACGAGTACAGTTAATCGAGGGACCACAACCGAGGATCGTACCAGAGATAGCGATCAGCAATGAATAATGATAACCAACAGAGAAAAAAAGCAGACGGGCAAAAATGGTAACCACTCGGTGGTAATCATGGCCATGAAAATAAAAAAAGCGAAGTCAAGAGGAGATTTTAAAAGGAGGAGATTTAACAACGACTATGTGAAGAGCGGCAAAGGTTTCGGCAAAGAATCGGGTTCTAATGGAGGAGAACGACCACCGGTCATATGCTACAAATGCGGAAAAGAGGGACATATCATCCAAAGCGCCACAACACGATTCAAGGTATGCTATAATTATGGAAAGGAAGGACATATCGCTCGAGATTATGCAGTAGCGAAACCTAGTTCAATGAGGGACGGTGACTCAAAAAGATCATCCCGAGAAAAGTCAAAGTCAGCGGTTCTGGAAGAGCGTTTGTTATATTTGGTCATAATGCGAGGAACCCAAACGAGGTGATCACGGGTAAGCTATTTATAAATTTTTGCGAAGTTTATACCTTACTTGATACCGGTGCTACCCATTCATTTATCTCTCCTGCTTGTGCTCAACGTTTAAACTTGACTCCGGAGAAATTTGACTTTGACCTATCTGTGGAAACTCCATTAGGAGAAACTTTCATCACATCCACTGTTTATAAATCTTGTTTGATTCAAGTTGGCACCATCACCTTACCTGTTGACCTTATCTCTTTAAAGATACTTGCTTTTGATGTGATTTTAGGGATTGATTGGTTAACTACTTATCATGCCAAAATTTATTATTTTCGTAAGGTTGTTAGTTTTCATATTCCTAACCAACTTTGTTATGCAATTCAAGCAACTAAACCATTAAAATCAATCACTATCATATCTAATCATAAAGCTATTCGTTTATTGAAAAACGGATGTCAAGCTTTCTTAGCCCATGTTATGGATTTGAATAAAGACACGTCAAATTTGAATAATATTCCTGTTGTTATTGACTTTTCTGACGTATTTCCTGAAGAACTTCCCGGTCTACCCCCAGAATGTGAAGTTGAATTCTTTATTGATCTTGAACCTGGTACAAAGCCCATTTCTAAAACCCCATATCGAATGGCTCCTATTGAACTTCAGGAGTTAAAGGTCCAACTACAAGAATTGTTGGACATCGGTTTCATTCGTCCTAGTACATCTCCTTGGGGTGCTCCTGTTTTATTCGTAAAGAAGAAAGACGGGAGTATGCGACTTTGTATTGACTATCGGGAATTGAACCATGTCACCATCAAGAATAGGTATCCTCTACCTCGTATTGATGACTTGTTTGACCGATTCTGAAGAGCACAATTCTTTTCAAAATCGATCTTCGATTCGGATATCATCATTTGAAGATTAGAAGCGAGGATATTCCAAAGGCGCCTTTAGAACTCCGGTATGGGCATTATGAATTCTTAGTCATGTCTTTCGACCGACTAATGCTCTCGCCGCTTTCATGGATATGATGAACCGAGTATTCAAGGAATATTTGGATTAGTTTGTTGTTGTCTTTATTGATGACATCCTCATATATTCCAAAAGTCGTGAAGATCATGAGCACCATTTGAAAGTTGGTACTCCAAAGGCTTCGTGAAAACAAACTATATGCCAAATTGAAGAAATGCTAGTTCGGCATGAGGAAGTAGCATTTCTTGGGCACAGTGTCAAAACATGGAGTATCTGTTGATCCAAGCGAAGATTCAAGCAATAAAAAGTTGGGAGAACCCAAGTCGGTGGTGATCATCACGTAGTTTTTGGGCTTATTTGGTTATTATCGGAGATTCGTGGAAGGGTTTTCTCGAATCGCTACTCCATTAACTCAAATTAACTCGGAAGGATACAAAATTCTTTTGGAGCGAAGAATGTGAAAAGTTTCCAAGAGCTTAGAGGAGACTTATTTCGCACACTGTTCTAACAATACCATCTGGTTGGGATGGATTTGTTATCTCTGATGATGCTTGTGCAAAGGGTTAGGATGTGTTCTCATGCAGCGTGGGAAAGTCATAGCCTATGCCTCGCATGACAACTTAAAGAGTATGAGAGGAATTATCCTACTCATGATCTAGAGTTAAAGCGTGATCGTTTTCTTGCTTAAAGATATAAAGACACTATATATATGGGGAGAAAGTGGAGATATATTCAGACCATAAAAGCCTTAAATATTTCTTCACTCAAAAATAACTCAACATGCGACAACGACGTAAGGAGAGGTTTGGTCACCTAATTGCGCGCTAGTAAGGAGAAATTCTTATTGGAAAGCCCCATCTTTCCTGGGAACTGTCTGGTTGTCAATATTGTGATTTTGTAATATTATTTGTGAATAATTAATTATTAATTCATATGATGAGGAAAATATTGATTTTATGTGGATATAGATGGAGAAAATTTTAATGTGACAATTGTTGAAAATTGAAATTTTATCTTTTTTACGATAAAATAATTCATTTAAATATATTATTATATTTTAATAATATAATAATGGTGATATTTTTACAACGAATGTGGGATATATGAGTATACGAGGAGGAAGAGTATTTTTGTTGCAATAAATGTTTAAAACATGTTAAACATGTCGGTGGACCCCATTTATTGATCGAAATTTGATTATAACTGTAAAATCGCTTGGATTTGTGGATTTCGGTCAATTTTCATTTGGAATTGGAAAAACTTTCTTTCGTAAAGTTGTAGAGAATTGAATTTCCTATAAAAACACGTGAGATTTGAATTTTCTGATGAAAGGACTATTTATTATGAATTATTGAAGTTCCGAAGCTCCGAAATAATTGATTTTTGGAAGTTTAAAATATTTAAAATTAGAAAAACGTTTTTTTCATTATGGTGTGTTACACATGTGGGTTGAATGAGCTGAATTCAGTTTTTGGATGGTTGGCGTAGGAAATTTGATTATATATATTATTATTATATTAAATTTTACGCTTTGGTGTTCTAAGCATTTTCCTATAAATAGGTGCTTAGGTTAGAATTGAAAATCACACCGTAAGCTGAAGTTTTCTCTCTATATTATCGAAGCGTATTCTTGTGAGTATTTTGAGTATACTTTGAGTATTGTTAGACGGTGCAAGTTCCCTTCAGCACTATATACCTAGTATTCCAGCTAGAAGTACTAATCTTTCGAGGTAAGGGATGTTATTTTCTTCTCAAATGATATTATTTCTTCAATATCATTATGCTGAAATATTGGTTGGAACTTTTTATCAAATTTGGAACTTTTTCATGTCGGGGTTACTATTCATTAGTTACCATTCACGAGTTACTATTCATGAGTTACTATATTCACGAGTTACTATTCACGAAAGTACTATTCATAAAGCGTGAAGATGTTTTTTGGGAAATTTATATCTTTTTTGGTGTCGAGTTACTATTCACGATATCTGCACTATTCAATTAAAAATGAAATTTCTTCTTTTTGTCCAAAATATCTATTCGGATACTAGCTTTGATTGTATCCATGTTTTGATCATTCTTGAATTTTACACCACTATGATTATTTTTGAGGTATTTTTGAACATGGATAAAACAAAATACTAATCCTTAATCCTTAATCCTTGTCATTTTGTTTCCTTTGGATTCGTTTCTTTAAAAATATTTTTCATCATCCTCGGTCTTAAATGATGATATTATTGAATATCTTTGGCCTGTAGTGCAAAAGATGAATGATTTCTGAAGAATATCTTTGGCACGTAGTAAATGATGAATGATTTCAAGAAGAATATCTTTGGCCAGAGTGCAAAAGATGAACAAGTGTTTAGATGAACATGACCAATCGATGAATATCTTTGGCTTTGTAGTGCAAAAGATGAATATTTGATTCAGAGATATATATTAATTGATGTTACTGAGGATAAAAGATAGGCGATGAACTTTTAAATTCATACACGTAAGATAGTAGTTTGCATTCTCTACTTAACTCTTCTAATGAATTATTATTTTTCATTGCGAATATTGATTTAAAATTTGTTGTCTATTGTATTCTATTAGATTTTTCCTGTTTGAAGACTAATGATAATTTGTTGTATATTATCTTAATCATAATATTCTTTATTGGGCTAGTTGAGCTCACCCTTTTCCTTTTTGTTCCATTTTTCTTCTTAGGAGGCGAGAATATAGCGAGATGCATTAGGGGTATGGAATGAAGGTTCTAGAGAGAGTTGTTTAGTAGTCCTCACCATTTTTGTAAAATAATGTATCAATAAATGTGATGAGGATTTATTTGAGTATAGATATTGTCTAGAAGATAATATTTGTATTCAAACTCACAGTTTTACTGTTGTAATAATAAAGTTGTAGTTGTTTCTGAACCATGTATTGACAACTCAGAATGGGTGATGTATACCTATTTTGGGGGCGTCACAATAACCGTGTTTTCATCAACGGTCATGATCATGCCATAAAACAATTCATCTTTGCACCCTTGGCCGAAAAGAATCCATGGCCATAATCATACCAAAAACTATCCATCAATGCACTACAGGCCAATGAGGATTTTTACCACATCATTTGTAAAGTTATGGTCATGATTATACCGAATAATCCTGGTCATAATCATACCAAGTCCATCTATGCACTACAGGCCACAGATGACTTTCAACATATTATAAACATGAGGATGATGATAATTGTGAGGCCCCCAAAATAGGTCCAACCGACCCATTCTGAGTCGCCAGATATCACTCTATAAAAATCAAATACAAACTTCATTTATATTAATCATTGAAGCGTCGTATGCGTGCGAGTACGACAACAGATAAGCTATTAGTTTTAATACAATATTATCTCGTAGACAATATCCAAACTCAAATTATTACAATGCCATATAAAATACAGTAGCAAATATTTTAAGACCCCAAAAAAGAACGTGAAGATTACTATCATATTCATTCTAATGTGGTGCACTTTTGACGCTTTCAAAGTCGGGTTCTCATCACCCTATTGTTGTTCGCCAAAATCAATTATTAAGTGACGTATAAAATATGACACACACATCTTAGGTCCTCAATACAATTATCTGATGCATGTCATGCCGTTTTATAATATATTCAGAAACTTTGACAATATCAGACCATCACATTATTTCCTGTTATCCCCGCTCGACCCAGCTACACTCTTATTACCTGAAAGGAATTGTGAAGCAAAGGGTGAGCACAAATAACCCAATAAAGAATATCACGACTAAAGATAATTAAATTATCAATAGCCTTCGTCAATAATAAATCAGAGATTTAGAACATATGGTAGATGATAAAACTTTTCAATAGTTGCAGCTGAATGAGCAATCCATTAGAAGAGTCAAATAGACCATCAGGTCTATTATCTTCTCCATGTTAAAAGTCCACAATCAATCAACAATCATATGAATAACTCATAATCATAATTGTGATTCTAAATTCCTCTTCGCACCCAGGACGAAGATAATTTTCATCACCTATCTTCACCTGAAACATCAAAAATCATAGTTATACCAAATCACAATTTCTGCTCATAATCATACTAATTAATTCATCTTTTCACTACGGCCAAAGATATTTGTGAGACTCCAAATTTTATGAATAAAGATTTAAATTTCTTGAAATATTTTTTTGAATATTATGGTGTGGATTTGATATAATGTTATAGTTGTGGGTAATATTTATAAATTTTACAAAGTAAGTAAGCTGTTATATAATATTCGATTGGTCGGGGAATATTCGTTTTAACAGGGAATATTCGTACGACGGCACAATCATTGGTGAACCCCATAATAGAAGTATTGTCATAATTAGAAAACGACATAATTATCTTGTTCTAAAAATAACGGCGAAAGTGTTACCGTTAAAACTGTTGAATTATCCGGTAGTAAAAGTACAGTAATACGCGTGGTTTCATAGTAGCACTAGGTATTGATTATTAATGCTTACGTAAGAAGTCACTTAGTTATACATAATTATTACTACAGTAATTGTTGCATCATATCTCTCATATTATTAATCAATTATTATCATAGAATCATCTGCATAATATGTTATATTATTAAATCAATAATTGAGATGGAAAAGTTATTCATATTATTATTTACAATATTGACAATGTCTAGAAGTTCTGTCAAGGAGAGGTTTGGTCACCTAATTGCGCGCCAATAAGGAGAAATTCTTATCGGAAAGCCCCATATTTCCTGGGAATGACCTGGTTGTAAAATATTGTGAATTATAATATTAGTGATGAATAAGTTCGTGTTGATTAAAGATGAAATTGATAGTTCCATTGTGTTGGAATTATTAGTGTTAGTGAAAATCGACATTTATTTCGATAATAATTGATGTCCGGAGTTATATTGACCAATCGGGTAATTAATCGGATAAATGAGCAATTAATTGCTATTAATTCACATGCTTATAACTATGTGTTCACATATGTGTACTATTGATTCACATGATTTACTATTAGGGGAGTTGGTGCAAGATTGATAATACTTGCATGACTAAATTAAAAATGGAGGTATAGATGAAGGTATTATACTATAATTATTTTTTTCACATGTTTAGAACTATTGAGTCACATGATTTACTATTGATTCACATGATTTACTATTAGGGGAGGTGGTGCAAGTTTGATAATACTTGCAGGACTAAATTAAAAATGAAGAAAAAGAGGAAGGTATTATACTGTAATATTTCGAGCCCCAAAACGTGCAATTATCAAAACTATATTTTCCTATAAATAGAAGCTCATTATTCCTTCATTTCTCACCTATTCACTAGAGCTATAGAACAATTATTATAGAGAGAAATTATAGAGAGAAAGAAGAAGAGAAGTCTATTACCTCACTATTCCAGTATCCAGTCTTCTTTTGAGGTAAGGGGTATTATTCTTTTGTATTCATGAAGAGAGTTATTTTCTTTCAATACTCGTAAGGGTTGTTATTCCATTCTTTATTATTTTGTTGGAATAACCTGTCTATGCAGTCTATCGCATGCATGGTGAATTCTGTTGTTATTCCATTCTTTATTATTCTGTTGGAATAACCTGTCTGTGTGGTCTATTGCATGCCTGGTGAATTCTGTTGTTATAACATTCTTTATTATTCTGTTAGAATATCCTGTCTATGTGGATTGCGCATGACCTGGTTCCATTCTTTATTATTCTGTTGGAATATCCTGTCTGTGCGAATTATGCATGACCTGGTTCCATTCTTTATTATTCTGTTGGAATATCACGTCTGCATGCGTATTACATACTTGACTCGGTTCTATTCTTTATTATTACATTGGGAATAACATGTATATGCGATCTATCGCATGCATGGTGAATTCTTTCGTTATTCCATTCTTTATTATTTTGTTGGAATAACCTGTCTATGTGGATTACCGCATCCATGGTTAATGATCCTTTGTATTCATTCTTTATTAAATTATGGAAATGATCTGTGTACGTGGATTACCGCATGACGGGTGAAAATCCATTTGCAATTTCGTATATTCTAATATACTCATCTGGGATATTATTTCTTTTGTACTCGTCATGAAATATCGTTTTCTTTGGTATTTATCTATTACGAGTTACTATTCATGGGTTACTATTCACCCAATTACTATTCACTCTAATTTTATTCACTCGGGTATTCAGGGCACTTTTCGTGACGGAGTACTATTCACAAGTTACTATTCACGGGTTATTATTCACCTGATTACTATTCACTCTAGTATCATTCACTCGGGTATTTGGCGTACTTTTCATGTCGGGGTACTATTCACGGGGTACTATCCCTGAAGTACTATTCACGAGGTACTATTTACCCAAAAAATATATTTCTTTTCTGTCCAAATTATTTTTGGTACATGAATATTATTCTTGAATTTTACTCTACAAAGCAGTATCATATTAACAATTTGGATATTTTTAAACTCTGGATAAATTTAAAGTCTTTAATATTTATCCTTAATTTCGTTGGATTTGATTTCGTTTGATTATTGCTTATATCATTGTCATCATCCGCATGCTTATATTGTGATAAAAGTCATCTTTGGCTTACGTGCATTGATGAGTGAGTTTTATACCCATGAATTGGATACATTCGGGCTTAATTTATTGTTGTTCTCAAGTCTTTTAGAATAGTTTTTAAGTGTTTGTGTCCATTCATGCATGTTTTATATTGTTTTGTAGAATTTGGGACAAAAGTTACTTGGATCGACATTCGGGGTGGCTAGATTCACGTTTTTGGCTTTCCATTTACACATCAGTCACTTTAGAGCCAATTTGAGTATTTCTACGGACCTTATTTGAAACACTCAAAGAAGAAAGTTGTAGACACTCAGAAAGGCGTTATGGCCATTTTCCCAAAGAAGTTGTATGTCTGGCCTTACGGGGCCCCAAATCAGCTTTTACGTGCACAAGGGGTGCTAGGGAGAACATCTTGAATCATCAAAATGGCTGCCAGGGGTTCTGCGGATGACGAAGAACTCCAAATTAGATGGCCTTTGTTCTTAAAATTAGACTTGTAATCTATAAATACATGATGTAAGACATAAAATAAAGGGAGATTACATAGATTAGACTAGATTAAAATGTCATTAAATTAGAATCTAAAAAGTTCTTGAGAGCCAATTTGACTTTGCTACGGACCATATTCCGTAACACTCAAAGAATGAAAGTTGTATATCTACTTCACCTCTTTTCGGAACATCTTGAATCATCAAAATCGGAGTTCGGACGAAGAAGTTATGGCCATTTTCCCAAATGACGCCGAGCAAAAATGTCGAAAAAAAAGTTCATGCGCCCAAATAAGGCTTGTTTGCAACACAAGGCACTAGGGAGGAGGCCATGCCCATTAGCTAGGGTCTTTGGGGAAGGGCTTTGGCGGCACTGGATGCGTTTGGAGGTAATTTTGACACATTTTGACTCCAAATTGGATTGGGTTTGTTCCTAAGCTAAAAATT
The DNA here is from genome assembly GCA_020205615.1 of Panax quinquefolius. NCBI lineage: Eukaryota > Viridiplantae > Streptophyta > Magnoliopsida > Apiales > Araliaceae > Panax > Panax quinquefolius. Next base: position 104,935,607 of record CM035153.1, read on the forward strand.
GGACTTGTAATCTATAAATACATGGTGTAAGGCATAAAATAAAGGGAGATTACATAGATTAGACTAGATTAAACACTCCATTAAATTAGAATCTAAACCCTAGTTCTTAGTTAGCCATTGGAAATTGAAGCAAATTGAAGAACACTGAAGATCAAGAGCAAGAGCAAGAGGGGAGGATCAGATTTGTTGACAACAGATTCTATTCTCTTCTCTCATCATACTTTTATCTTTTAATGTCTATTCAATAGTGGATTCTTGATTTTAATTCATTAATTCTGAACTAACTCTTTCATTAAGATTTCAATTGAACTTTTTATGATTATGAATTGATTATTTGATTTATTCCAATTATTTATGTTAAAGTGAGTTATTTATCTTGCTTTGAGCTTATTGATTAATTATCTGATCAATAATTACCTTGTTACTCTAGAAGGAATTGAGAGAGGAATTCTAGGGTTAGAACTGGGCATGGTGACATGTGACTTAGTTATTTGCACAGTGAATAAGTAGGTTTGTGAATAGAATGAGAATATCTATTTGCCGCATGTAACACATAAGGAATTGGGATTCTAACGAGTTTAATTCAATTGTTTTGCATAGAGATATAGCAAAATTAATCTGGGTTAAATAGAAGGCAAATGATCACTTGAGAAAGGGCTTTTAGCACTTGAGAATTCCTATTAACAATTCAGTAGACATAATAATTGGGATAATTGGATAATTAGTTTATAGTTCATAATTGGGGATATTGGAGTCTTAATCTTTTTTTATCTGAATTCATTCTTTAAAATCTTAGTTTTAATTGATTAATTTAGTTTTCTTAATTAAACAAATCACAATTTGCGATTGTTTAAATAAAATTGGTTTTGTTATGAATTAGTACTTGGTGATTTTTATTAAATAATTCCTCGTGGGAACGATACTCTACTTTCACTTTATTACTTGTTGATCGTGTATACTTTGCGTATTCATTGATTCTTGAAATCGATCAACAAGTTTTTGGCACACCGATTCTTGGGAATTAATTTAATAATTATTTACCAATATTAATTTCAATCAAATTAGTCTTAATTTAAACATTTTATTTTTATTTTTAATTCTCTTCCTATATTTTTTCTCTTTTCAGTACCATAGATGACTTTGCATGATCAATGGCCATACGAACATGACTTCAACCAAGGGAAAGCGAGATTGATGGACTTAATACATTTTCTCGCATTGTCAATACTGATTGAGACTCTTTCGAGGAGTTTAGAAGCTTTTGAAGCTCAACGTCGTCAAAGTGTCTTTGGTTACTTGTGATTATTGTCTTTGGAAATCATATGAGTCATCAACGCGCCATCGATTTCGGTAGAGTGCTGAGTATAGTGGTGATTACCCCAACAATTATGTCTATCCCAACAACTATCATCAGGATTGGGGGTATCACACGGATTTTTCATGGAGTAACAATCAAGCTCAAGCGCCGAGACAACAAAATACATCCGAATTTCAAAATCAGACACAAAAACCAGATCAGAAATCAATTTTTGAAGAAGCCTTGGAAAAACTTATTAGAGCTTCGAAAAAAAAAGAGCGAGAAAATGAGAAAAAATTAATCAAATAGAATTTGATTTTGCAAAGCCAAGGTGCGTCGATAAAGAATCTGGAAAATCAATTGGGGTAGATAGTACATCGTTGAACAAGCAAGTCCTCAATACACTTGGCCCTATGACATGAATTAGAGACCGATGGTGAGCCCAGAACCAAATCAGAATCGGATGTGCCAAATGATAGAGATGTTGAAAGAGAGGAAAGATTTGGAGACCAAGAAAATGAGATCGGCGAAGATCTAAATTTGAGTACCAATGAAGATGATCCAATTTTGATAGTGTCCCATGTACCTTCTCCACCAAAGTTCAATAATCAAGGCGGTTTTGCAAAACCATGCCCAATTGGAAGTCATGTAAATCAACAAAGCTCTTTGTGACATAAGAGCTAATCTGATTGTGGAGTCGTGGTGGGATGAAAAGGAGAAGATAGAGGAAGACTCCATTATGTTTATTAAGCTTCAATGCCCCAATCTAATCATAGACATAATGGAGAAAACACCTAGTTGTTGGACGTTCTTAATAGGGAACCTATCTACAAAGAGCATGCTAGGTGACTTCAAGTCAAAGGTTTTTGCTAATGGGAACCTCCAAAAAGAGACATTGTTACTGATGGATGGAGGGTTCCTCAATTTTCGTAGGGGAATTGGATAGAGAATTGAAGAAGTCGGGTTGAGACTATAAAACAAGCGCTTATTGGGAGGCAACCCAAGTTTATTTTTTTTATTTTTTATTTTTAGTTTTTATTAGGTTTTATATTAGCAGTTTTGAATTTACATTTTTTTTAGAATTTAATAAAATTATTTCTATCATGGTTTACAGGTTATCCAAGTCAAATACAAGAGTGGTGCCCAATTTGTTCCATGTGCTTAGCATATTCTCCAAACTTAGAGGGCAAGGAGGAAGATTGCAATATTTTCAGGGAAGTCCTCTGCTTTAATTTTTTTCTATTTTAGTCATTGAGGACAATGTCTAGTTTAAGTTTGGGGGTATTTTAGTGTCGTATTGCATATAGTTAGTTATCTGCATAGTAGTTCATTTTTTTATGTGTTAGCATTGTGTTTTTTTTAGGTTGCATATAATACATGGTAGTTATTTGCATATTCATATATGTGTTGCATTAGTATGTGTTCATGTAGTATAATTGCATTTTTTTTTGGCATGAATCTGTGTGATCGATTGGTGTGGTCTTAGCTCGGCCTATGATAAGATTGGTTTTGCATGTTAACTTGAACAATGTTGATAATTGATGGTGAGTTCTAATTTTAATCATGATGATAATCTGAGCCTGTCTTAAACTTATGTAACCGGTTAGCACTTAAAGTTTAACTATTTTAATCCACCTGGTTCAAGGGTTTCATAATTTGTTTCTAAGGGAAAATCTTGGTTAAAATTGAAGGAAATTAGTGAACTGGCAGTAAAGGTTGGAATGACGTAAAAGCTTGAGTTTGGGGGAATCTATGGGATTTATATATTACAAAAAAATGAAAAAAGAAAAAAAGAAAAAAAAAAGAAAAGAGATGATGAAAAAGAAAAAAAAAGAATAAACACCGTGGCATGCTTGTCTAGTTTTGTGGCCTTTGTTACTTGAGTAAGTAAGCCCGAGGGGATTGTCTTTACACCTAGCGCCCTAAGGTCTTAATATCTTGGGAGTCGTTGGTCGAAAGCTCATTAAGGTAGCACTGAAAAGCCTAAGGGAATAAGACATTACACAACCATGAGAAAAAAAAATGAATAAAACACGAGAAAGAGCAAAAATGCCCTCGTGATTGAATAAGAGTATAAATAAATCCTGTATTTACTTTAAGACTTGGTAATTTCTTAGTTTTAACCGAAGTTGTCATGTTCACGAAAATAATTAAATTGGAACTGAAATTTTCCTTTTAAGAAGTTTGTTATGTGATTATCTTGAATTGTGGTGGGTTAGAATGGTTAACAAGCACACACGCACAACATGGGTGATGATAGGTTTGGATTGACTAATTGGTTAGTGTTATGGACTTTGACTTGATTGGATATATTGTTTGAGTACCAATGGTATCTTTGAGGTCTGTTGCTATATATCATACTGATTTATTACTGGATTCATAGGTATATTAGGAAGTAGATCATGCATATGAATTCATGTAGTTAAGTTAGTTTGTTTATTTTTAGTTCTTTTGTGTTTTTACTTGAGGACAAGCAATTGTTTAAGTTTGGGGGTATTTGATGAGTGAGTTTTATACCCATGAATTGGATACATTCGGGCTTAATTTATTGTTGTTCTCAAGTCTTTTAGAATAGTTTTTAAGTGTTTGTGTCTATTTATGCATGTTTTACATTGTTTTGTATTATTTGGGACAAAAGTTACTTGGATCGACGTTCGGGGTGGCTAGATTCACGTTTTTGGCTTTCCATTTACACATCAGTCACTTTAGAGCCAATTTGAGTATTTCTACGGACCTTATTTCGAAACACTCAAAGAAGAAAGTTGTAGATCTACTTCTCCTCTTTCTGGAACATCTTGAATCATCAAAATCGGAGTTCGGACGAAGACGTTATGGCCATTTTCCCAAAAAACGCGTCGGGAGCGAAAATGTCGAGAAAAAAAAAGTAAGCGACAGGGGCCCAAATCAGGCTTATTTGCGGTGGCAAGGGGTGCTAGGGAGCAGAATTCGGCGCCATGCCCGGTATTTGGGTCTTTGGGGAAGGGCTTGGTGCGGCCTGGATGCGTTTTGGGCGAATTTTGACTCCAAATTAGATTGGCTTTGTTCCTAAGCTAAAAATTAGACTTGTAATCTATAAATACATGATGTAAGACATAAAATAAAGGGAGATTACATAGATTAGACTAGATTAAACACTCCATTAAATTAGAATCTAAACCCCAGTTCTTAGTTAGCCATTGGAGATTGAAGCAAATTGAAGAACACTGAAGATCAAGAGCAAGAGCAAGAGGGGAGCATCAGATTTGCTGACAACAGATTTTATTCTCTTCTCTCTTCATACTTTTATCTTTTAATGTCTATTCAATTGTGGATTCTTGATTTTAATTCATTAATTATGAACTACCTCTTTCATTAAGATTTCAATTGAACTTTTTATGATTATGAATTGATTATTTGATTTATTCCAATTATTTATGTTAAAGTGAGTTGTTTATCTTGCTTTGAGCTTATTGATTAATTATCTGATCAATAATTACCTTGTTACTCTAGAAGGAATTGAGAGAGGAATTCTAGGGTTAGAACTGGGCATGGTGACATGTGACTTAGTTATTTGCACAGTGAATAAGTAGGTTTGTGAATAGAATGAGAATAACTATTTGTCGCATGTAACACATAAGGAATTGGGATTGTAACGAGTTTAATTCAATTGTTTTACATAGAAATATAGCAAAATTAATCTGGGTTAAATAGAAGGCAAATGATCACTTGAGAAAGGGCTTTTGGCACTTGAGAATTCTTGTTAACAATTCAGTAGACATAATAATTGGGATAATTAGATAATTGGTTTATAGTTCATAATTGGGGATATTGGAGTCTTAATCTTTATTTATCTGAATTCATTCGTTAAAATCTTAGTTTTAATTGATTAATTTAGTTTTCTTAATTAAAAAAATCATAATTTGCGATTATTTAAATAAAATTGGTTTGGTTAAGAATTAGTACTTGGTGATTTTTATTAAATAATTCCTCGTGGGAACAATACTCTACTTTCACTTTATTACTTGTTGACTGTGTATACTTGCACGTATTCATTGATTGCGAAATCGATCAACATGCATAGATGGACTTGGTATGATTATGACCAGGGATTATTCGGTATAATCATGACCGTAATGTAACGAATGATGTGGTAAAAGTCCTCATTGGCCTGTAGTTCATTGATGGACAGTTGTTGGTATGATTATGACCAGGGATTATTCGGTATAATCATGACCATTATTGAGAATTACATGAATATACTTGGTCGCGGTGCAAGGATGATTCGATTTTATTTATTAAGCTAAGTCTCAGTGATAAAGTTGATGAAAAACTTTTTAAATCATAGAAGATAGTAGATTTTATTCTATACTTGACTCTTCTAATGGATTACTTATTCCGCTGCAGTTGTTGATCTAAAACTTGTTGTCTATTGTATTCTATCAGTTGTTATACTGTTGAAGGCTATGGATAATTTATTCTACATTATCTTAGTCATAATATTTCCTACTGGGCTAGTTGAGCTCACCCTTTCTTTCATTGTTCTCTTCAGAAAATGAGAATATAGTTGGGACGAGTCGGGAAATGGAGTGATAGTCCAGGATAAATGGCTTTAGTAGTCCTTACTATTCTACAGAATAATGTGATAATAATTATAATGAGCACACCACTGAGTGTGGATATTGTCTAGATGACAATATTCTTGTTTAAACTCTCAGCTACGTTTTGTCGTATTTTACACGACTGTTGTATAATTAAGTTGTATTTAAATTTATGTATCATGTATCTGGCGACTCAAGTTGGGTGATGTATACCTGTTTTGGGGGCGTCACAGTTGGTATAAAAGCTTAGGGATATGATCCTTGGATGATATGTGAGATAAGAAATAAGAGGGGAGAGACGGGGAATTTCTTCGCTAGTATGACCTACCTAAGTTTATTTGGTATTTACTTGGTTTATCAAAGTATAGGGATAATATGTGATATGTCAATTAACCCTTGTTTTGTGACAGTGTTTGAAAATGGCATCTGAAAATGTTGAGATCAACAATGAAGCACATGAGACCGTTGAGTCACCAACGATCAATACCCAGGATAATGTGTAACAGGGAGACAATAATCCTCAGGTAAATAACAACACTGATCAAATGATGAACGATGGGATGTTCAGAGGCTTTATACAATTCATGCAACATCAGGTAAAAGAGACTCCTGTTCAAAATATAGGTGAAAATAATGGCAACCCACGGTCGGTCACCGCTAAGTAGTTCAAGGAGCTGGGACACTGGAGTTTTTGGGAAAGCCAAAACCACTAAAGGTGGAGACGTGGTTAAAGTAGATTACCAAGATATTTTATGTCTTGGGATGTTCCGAGGAACAAAAGGTTCCCTTTGCCACCTTTATGTTGCGTGAGGAGGCAGATTACTGGTGGGAATCTGTAAAACATACCCAGCCTGATGCACTCAAGATGTCATGGGAGAAGTTCCAAGAGCTTTTCAACGACAAGTATTTTCCCGAAAGTATTCATCACATGAAGAAGGTGGAGTTTATCAGTTTGGAGCAAAATAATATGACCGTGTCGATATACGAGGCTAAATTTGCGGAGTTATCCCGGTTTGCATCCTATTTGGTCGATAATGAGGAGCGAATGACACGAATGTTTCTAAGAGTTTTGAAACCCGATATACGTCAATACCCCATTTCTCATAAACTTTGTTTATATTCAGATGTTGTGAATAGGGCTCAGTTATTGGAGCGCGATAATGAGTCAGCACAACCAAAAGGTAATGACCAGCAACACGATAATAATCAAACCAGTGGCAACGGCCATCGGAACAACGATAACCATCGTGGAGGGGAGGGAAATCATGGCCAAGATAATAAAAGTGGAAATTTCAAGAAGAGAAGGTTAAATAATGATGGAAAGATAGTAGCACCAACACCCGTTTCAAAGGAATGAGAACGACCGCCGGTCGTATGTTTTAAATGCGGAGGGGAGGGACACATCAGGCCAAACTGCGTGATGCAGTCCAAAGCGTGTTACAATTATGGAAGAGAAGGTCAACTAGCCCGATTTTATCGTGCACCAAAATCAAGTCCAATTGGGACGGTGGCTCCAAAGGCGGATATAGACAAAACAAAGTCGGTGGTTTTAGGGAGAGCGTTTTTTGCGACTTCTCAAAAAGCGAGTAACCCAAACGAAGTTAGCACGGGTTAGTTAATTATAAATTTTTACGAAGTCTATACCTTATTAGATACCGGTTCTACCCATTCTTTTATCTCTCTTGCTTGCGGTCAACGTTTAAATTTGACTCCGGAGAAATTAGAGACTTTGACTTATCGGCTGAAACTCCGTTAGGAGAAACCTTCGTTACCTCCACTGTTTATAAATCTTGCTGATTCAAATCGACACTTTCATGTTACCTGTCGATCTTATCTCTTTGAAAATACTTGCATTTGATGTAATTTTAGGAATCGATTGGTTAACTACTCATTATGCTTTTCGTAAGGTTGTTAGCTTTCATATTCCTAACCAACCTGTTATGTGAATTCAAGCAACCAAACCACTAAAGTTAATCACTGTTATATCAAGCCATAAGTAAAGAGCCCCGATCCTTTCATTGTTGACTTCCTTGTTTGGAATGCACTGAAGCCAGAATTTCTGTAGGCGACGTCGTGAATGACGATGGCAAGTTGATAGGTACCAATGTGACGTAATATCCATGTCTTGGATGAGAGTCATAGTTTTGAATGATATTTCTATTGTTAATAATTTTCCTGATGTATTCCTGAAGACTTCTTAGCTTAACCCTAGAGCGTGAAATCGAATTTTGTATTGACCCCAGTACAAAACCCATTTCTAAAACCCTTAAATATTTTTTTCACCCAAAACAAACGTATAATGCGCCAAAGATGTTGGCTGGAGCTGTTGAAGATTACGACTATACCATTCATTATCATTGTGGAAGAGCGAATGTGGTAGCTGACGCGTTGAGTAGAAGATCGTATGCGTTTACGAGTGCGATGTTGTTAACACAAAAACCCATTTCATATAAATTATAAATGATGAAGATAGAGTTAAAGACTCTAGGCACCCATATGAAGATAACGAATCTACGATTAGAATCGACTTTAAGTGATAAAGTTAAAGCCGCTCAAACTACACACCTGGAGCTGATGAATGTGAAGAAGAAGGTTCAAGAGGGCGTTATTCTAGAAATTAGAATCGATGAATAGAGGAAATCTCAACCCTCGATTTAATTGGCCCATTTGAAATCCTCGATCGATTAGGAACTATGGCCTATAGACTTGTTTTACTGCCAAGTATGTCACGTGTTCATAACGTTTTTCACGTATCGATGTTACGTAAATATGTGGATGACCCGAACCACGTTATTAAATTAGAACTAGACGAGATAGAAGAGGATTTAATGTATGAGGAGATACGTGTTCAAATCTTGGATAAGAAGGATCGTATTCAACACTTAAAGGTTATACCTCAAGAGTTAGAATCTAAAATGAAGTCAAGGTATCCTCATCTCTTCGGCATACCAGGTACGTAAGTAAATTTCGAGGGCGAAAATTCATATGGAGGGGAGATTGTGAGACTCCAAATTTTATGAATAAGGAATTAAATTTCTCGAAATATTTTTTGTGAATATTATGGTGTGGATTTGATATAATGTTATAGTTGTGGGTAATATTTATAAATTTTGCAAAGTAAGCAAGTTATTATATAATATTCAATTGGTTGGGGAATATTCGTTTTAATAGGGAATATTCGTACGACGACACAATCATTGGTGGACCCCACAACGAAAGTATTGTCGTAGTTAAAAAACGACAGAATTATCTTGTTATAAGAATAACGGGGAAAGTGTTACCGTTAAAAATATTGAACTACCCGGTAGTAAAAGTACAGTAAAACACGTGGTTTCATAGTAGTACACGGTATTGATTATTGATGCTTACGTAAGAAGTCACACAGTTATACTTAATTATTGCTATAGTAATTGTTGCATCATATCTCTCATATTATTGATTTAATTATTGACACGGTATCATTTGCATAATATGTTATATTATTAAATCAATAATTGAGACGGAAAAGTTATTCATATTATTATTTACAATATTGACAATGTCTAGAAGTTCTGTCAAGGAGAGGTTTGGTCACCTACTTGCGCGCCAATAAGGAGAAATCCTTATCGGAATGGCCCCTCTTTCCTGGGAATGACCTGATTGTTAAATATTATGAATTATAATATTACGGTTATGAATAAGTTCGTGTTGTTTACAGATGAAATTGATAGTTCCATTGTGTTGGAATTATTAGTGTTAGTGAAAATCGACATTTATTTTGATATTAATTGATGTCTGGAACTTATACTGACCAGTCGGGTAATTAATCAGATAAATGAGCAATTAATTGTTATTAATTCACATGATTATAACCATTTGTTCACATGTGTTTACTATTGATTCACATTCTTGTACTATTAGGGGAGTTGGTGCAAGATTGATAATACTTGCATGACTAACTTAAAAAAGGAGGTATAGATGGAGGTACTATACTGTAATTCGTATTTTCACATGATTATAACTATTGATTCACATGATTATAACTATTGATTCACATTATTTACTATTAGGGGAGGTGGTGCAAGTTTGATAATACTTGCAGGACTAAATTTAAAATGAAGGAAAAGAGGAAGCTATTATACTGTAATATTTCGAGCCCTAAAACTGGCAATTATCGAAACTATATTTTTCCTATAAATAGAAGCTCATTCTTCCTTCATTTCTCACCAATTCACTAAAGCTATAGAGCAGTTATTATAGAGAGAAATTATAGAGAGAAAGAAGAAGAGAAGTCCGTTACCTCACTATTCCAAAGATCCGATCTTCTTTTTAAGGTAAGGGTATTATTTTTTCGTATTCACGAAGAGAGTTATTTTCTTTCAATACTCGTAAGGGTTGTTATTCCATTCTTTATTATTATGTTGGAATAAACTTGCCTATGCAATAATCGCATACATGGTGAAATTCTTCAATTATTCCATTCTTTATTATTACATTGGAATAAAGTTCGTCTATGCGGTCTATCGTATGCTCGGTGAATTTTGTTGTTATTCCATTCTTTATTATTTCATTGGAATAACCATTCGTGTGGTCTATCGATGCCGCAGAATTTCATTGTTATTCCATTCTTTATTATTACGTTGGAATATCCCATGCATGTGGATTACGCATGACTGGTTTCATTCTTTATTATTACATTGGAATATTCGTGTGTACTGGATTACATTTATGACCAAGTTACATTCTTTATTATTCTATTGGAATATCCATGCATGCGGATTACGCATTTGACTGGTTCCATTCTTTATTATTCTCATTGAGAATAACCTTTACATGCGATCTATCGCATGCATGGTGAATTCTTCTGTTATTCCATTCTTTTTTATTCTGTTGGAATAATCTGTCTATGTGGATTAATGCATGCATGGTGAATGATCATTTGTATTCATTATTTATTAAATTGTGGAAATGATCTGTCTACGTGGATTACCGCATGGCGGGTGAAAATCCATTTGCAATTTTATATATTCTATTATAATCATCTGGGATATCATTTCTTTTGTACTTGTAATGAAATATCATTTTCTTTGGTATTTTTTTATTACGAGTTACTATTCATGGGTTACTATTCACCCAGATACTATTCACTCTAGTATTATTCACTCGGGTATTCGGGGCACTTTTCATGTCGGAGTACTATTTACGAGTTACTATTCACGAGTTACTATTCACCCGATTACTATTCACTCTAGTATCATTTACTCGGGTATTTTGGGTACTTTTCATATCAGGGAACTATTCACAGGGTACTATTCCCGAAGTACTTTTCATGGGGTACTATTTACCCAAAAAATATATTTCTTTTCTGTCCAAATTATTTTTGGTATATGAATATTATTCTTGAATTTTACTCTACAAAGCAGTATCATGTTAACAATTTGGATATTTTTAAACTCTGAATAAATTTAAAGTCTTTAATATTTATCCTTGATTTCGTTGGATTTGATTTCGTTTGATTATTGCTTATATCATTGTCATCATCCTCATGCTTATATTGTGATAAAAGTCATCTTTGGCTTACGTGCATAGATGGACTTGGTATGATTATGACCATGGATTATTCGGTATAATCATGACCGTAATGTAACGAATGATGTGGTAAAAGTCCTCATTGGCCTGTAGTTCATTGATGGACGGTTGTTGGTATGATTATGACCAGGGATTATTCGGTATAATCATGACCATTGATGATTACATGAATATCCTTGGCCGTGGTGCAGGGATGATTTGATTTTATTTATTAAGCTGAGTCTCAACGATTAAGTCCACCAATAATATTTTATCCTTGTAACATCAATCAACAATTCCTGTCCACAATCATATGAATAACTCATAATCATAATTGTGATTCTAAATTCCTCTTCGCACCAAGGACGAAAATAATTTTCATCACCTATCTTCACCTGAAACATAAAAAATCATGGTTATACCAAATCACAATTCTTGCTCATAATCATACTAATAAATTCATCTTTACACTACGGCCAAAGTTATTCATTACAATTTATTATTTGCACTACATGCCAAAGACATACACCTATATTTTAGAAGAGTCAAGTAGAGAATGATATCTACTATCATTTATGAATTAAAAGTGTATAATCAATATTTTATCGCTGAGACTCAGCTTAATAAATAATCCAAATCATCAAATCATCCCTGCACTGCGACCAAGGATATTCATGTAATCATCAATGGTCATGATTATACCGAATAATCCCTGGTTATAATCATACCAATAACTGTCCATCAATGCACTACGGGCGAATGAGGACTTTTACCACATCATCTATAACATTACGGGTCATGATTATACCGAATGATACCTGGTCATAATTATACCAATAAACAATTCATCTATGCACATAAGTCAAAGATACTCATCAATCAACAGTCCAACTTTGCACGTAAGCCAAAGATATACAACTGTAAAACCAATAATCAACACACCAACTTTGCTCGTAAGCCAAAGATATTCAACTGTAAAACCAATAATTAACAGTCCATCTTTTCACGTAAGCCAAAGATGACTTTCATCATAATATAAGCATGAGGATGATAATAATGATATAAGTATTAATCAAATGAAAACAAGGATAAACTCATAAACTCAATCACTTAATAAACTCATAATCTAATATTATTAATATTATAACAATATTTTAATCACTTCTTAAACTTATAAACAATTTATTTCAATTGTTTACACTTTACCAAATAATGCATTTAATCATTCAAAAATGTTATTCTCATAAGATTTCATCACCAATGATCAAATCCCTCATCAAAAAAAATCTGCATATACCCTATATAGGATTCCCAAGCCATAAAATTAAATTTTCCAATTTTGTTACTTCACCTAACATATTTAATTAATTTACTCATAACTAGTTCATTTTCATGAAAAATACCAAATCAGTCCCAAAAATATTTCTTTTCTGGGATTTAACAGAATATAGTCCCATATTGAACATATATTTTCCTCGGAATTTTTAAAATTCATTTACTATTTTTCATATGGCCAAAATTGCCGAATATTTAGACATTTATCATAAATTGTACTTTTGTCCAAAAATTCCGAAATTTACAAGGTATACTCCTGTTATATACATGTACTCCCAATAAAAATTTCACCAATTTTGGAGTTAACCACAAGGAGTTATAAGGGTTTACTTTTAAAATAGTGTTTCCCATAAAATCCATAACTCTTAATCTATACATCCATAAATCAACATCTTTGGACACAATATAGAAAACTCATCAAATTATTATATCAATTTTTTGCAGAATTTTTGAGGGTCAGAAAAATTACGAAATTGCAAATGGATTTTCACCCGCCATGCGGTAATCCACGTAAGACAGATCATTTCGACAATTTAATAAGGAATGAATACGACGTATCATTCACCATGCATGCGGTAGTCTACATAGACAGGTTATTCCAACAGAATAATAAAGAATATAATAACAGAAGAATTCACCATGCTTGTGGTAGTGCACGCATGCATAAAGTTATTCCCAATGTAATAACAAAGAATGGAACCAGTCATGTACATAATCCGAATGCATGTGATATTCTAATGAATAATAATAAAGAATGGAACAAGGTCATGCGTAATCCGCACAGTTAGAATATTCCAACATAATAATAAAGAATGGATTAACAGAAGAACTTCCCCGTGTATATGGTAGTCCGCGTATACAGGTTATTCCAACAGAATAATAAGGAATGAAATAACAATAGCTCTCTTCATGAATACGAAAGAAATAATACCCCTTACCTTAAAAGAAACTTGATATTAGAATAGTGAGGTAGCAGACTTCTCTTATTCTTTCTCTCTATAATTTCTCTCTATAATAATTGCTCTAAAGCTTTAGTGAATTGGTGAGAAATGAAGGAAAAATGAGCTTCTATTTATAGGAAAATATAGTTTCGATAATTGCACGTTTGGGGCTCAAAATATTACAGTATAATACCTTCCTCTTTTTCTTCATTTTTAATTTAGTCCCTGCGAGTATTATCAAACTTGTACCACCTCCCTAATAGTAAATAATGTGAATCAATAGTTCAATCATGTGAATCAATAGTTATAATCATGTGAAAATACAAATTACAGTATAGTACCTCCATCTATACCTCCTTTTTTAAGTTAGTCATGCAAGTATTATCAATCTTGCACCAACTCCCCTAATAGTACAAAAATGTGAATCAATAGTACACACATGTGAACAAATAGTTATAATCATGTGAATTAATAGCAATTAATTGCTCATTTATCCGATTAATTACCCGACTGGTCAGTATAACTTACAAATATCAATTAATATCGAAATAAATGTCGATTTCCACTAACACAAACAATCCCAACACAATGGAAATATTTTTCTCAAAAATTTCAAAGTTTTACTTTTTCCGAAAAACTCAACTGTTGACTTTTTTGACCAAAAAGTTAACCCCGACAAATTTTGTGTTTATAGTCTATTTCTACTAATTTCATCATTCTAGACTCAAATATCACATCCGCGTCTCCAAATTCAACTCCGAACTCATCATTAATATCATAACTCAGAATATTTAACAACTAGGTCGTTCCCAGGAAAAAGGGGGCTTTTCGATAAGGATTTCTCCTCATTGGCGCGCAATTAGGTGACCAAACCTCTCCTTGACAGAACTTCTAGACATTGTAAATATTGAAAATAATAATATGAATAACTTTGTCGTCTCAATTATTGATTTGATAATATAACATATTATGCAGATGATACTGTGACAATAATTGAATCAATAATATGAGAGATATGATGCAGAAATTACTATAGCAATAATTGAGTATAACTGAGTGACTTCTCACGTAAGCATCATAATCAATACCGTGTGTTACTATGCAACCACGCCAGACATCTTTATTTTTTACTACCTAGTAGTTCAACAGTTTTAACGGTAATACTTTCGCTTTTTTTTTTATAAAAAGATAATTATGTCGTTTTCTTACTACGAAAATACTTCCGTTGTGGAGTCCACCAATGATTGTGACGTCCTTCGGATATTCCCCGACAAAAAGAATATTCCCCGACCAAACGAATATTTTATAACAACTTTCATACTTTGAATAATTTTCACATATCACCCTTAACTTTAACCTTTTATCAATTTAACCATTTACTAAATAGAATAATTATAAGAAAATTGAATACTTTCATTTCATAAAATTTGAGGTCTCACAGTTTCCCCTCTTTATGAAATTTCGTCCTCGAAATTTACGTACCTGGTAGTTCGAAGAGATGAGAATAACTTGCTTTCTTTTCGGATTGTACTTTCCCGGTCCTTTCCTTTGTATCATGATTTTCCCATTGCTCATCTCCTATATTTCAGATATTATTCTAGAATATATCTTCAAAACAAAGGTTAATTGACATATCACAATTTGTCAACTTATCATGTAAACAATTTCAGCTTAGGTAAGTCACACACTAGCGAAGTATATAAGTCGTTTCTCCCCTCCTAGTTCTAGACTCTTATCTCTGCCAGCGACCATATCCCTAAGCTCTGATACCATTTGTGACGCCCACAAATTAGTTCCAAACGACCCATTCCGAATTCTATAAAAATCAAATACAAGCTTCATTTATATAACTGTTGAACTGTCATGCAGAGTACGACAACAGATAAGCTGTGAGTTTTAATACAATATTGTCTTGTAGACAGTATCCAAACTCAAATTATTACAATGCCATATAAAATACAACAGCAAATATTTTAAGACCCAAAGAAGAACGAGAAGATTACTATCATATTCATTCTAATGAGGTGCACTGTTGACGCTTTCAAAGTCAGGTTCTCATCACCCTATTGTTGTTCGCCAAAATCAATTATTAAGTGACGTATTAAATATGACACAAACATCTTAGGTCCTCAATACAATTATCTGCTGCATGTCATGCCGTTTTATAATGTATTAAGAAACTTCGACAGTCTCGGACCATCACACGATTTCCTTGTTATCCCCGCTCGACCCAGCTACACTCTTATTACCTGAAAAGAATTGTGAAGCAAAGGGTGAGGGCAAATAGTCCAGTAAAGAATATCATGATTAAAGATAATTAAATTATCAATAGCCTTTCGATATATTAAATCGGAGATTTAGAACATATGGTAGATGATAAAACTTTTCAACCATACTTGCAGCGGAACGAGCAATCCATTAGAAGAGTCAAATAGACCATCAGATATATTTCTCCATCATAAAAGTATACCAATAATGTTTTATCCCTGTAACATCAATCAACAATTCCTGTCCACCATCATATGAATAACTCATAATCATAATTGTGATTTTAACTTCTTCTTCGCACCCAGGAACAAGATAATTTCCATCACCTATCATTACACGAAACATCAAAAATCATGGTTATACCAAATCAAAATTCCTGAATATAATCATACTAATAAATTAATCTTTGTACTACGACCAAAGATATTCATTAACAATTAATCTTTGCACTACAAGCCAAAGACATACAATTGTATTTTATAAGAGTCAAGTAGAGCATGATATCTACTATCTTTTACGAATTAAAAGTGTATAATCAATATTTTATCGCTGAGACTCAGCTTAATAAATAATCCACATAATTGAATCATCCTCACTTTACTGACCCAAGGATATTCATGTAATCATCAATGGTTATGATTATACCGAATAATCCTTGGTTATATTGATACCAATAATTGTCTATCAATGCACTACGGGCCAATGAGGACTTTTACTACATCATCTATAACATTACGGGTCATGATTATACCGAATGATCCCTGGTCATAATCATACCAATAAACAGTTCATCTATGCAGATAAGTCAACAAAGATACTCATCAATCAATAGTTCATCTTTGCACGTAAGCCAAAGATATACAACTGTAAAACCAATAATCAACAGTCCATCTTTACACGTAAGCCAAAGATTTACAACTGTAAAACCAATAATCAACAGTCCATCCTTGCACGTAAGCTAAAGATATTCAACTCTAAAACCAATAATTAACAGTCCATCTTTGCACGTAAGCCAAAGATATTCAACTATAAAACCAATAATTAACAGTTCATCTTTGCACGTAAGCCAAATATTACTTTCATCATAATATAAGCATGAGGATAATGACAATGATATAAGCATTAATCAAACGAAAACAAGGATAAATATTAAAGACTTTAAATTTATCCAAATATTATCAATCACTTAATAAACTCATAATATAATATTATTAATATTATAACAATATTTTAATCACTTCTTAAACTTATAAATAATTTATTTCAATTGTTTACACTTTACCAAATAATGCATTTAATCATTCAAAAATGCCATTCTCATAAGATTTCATCACCAATGATCAAATCCCTCATCAAAAAAAATCTGCATATACCCTATATAGGATTCCCAAGCCATAAAATCCTATTTTCCAATTTTGTTACTTCACCTAACATATTTAATTAATTTACTCATAACTAGTTCATTTTCATGAAAAATACCAAATCGGAATCCAAAAATATTTCTTTTTCGGGATTTAATGAATATAGTCCCATATTGAACATATATTTTTCTTAATTTTTAAAATTCATTTACTATTTTTCATATGGCCAAAAGCATCGAATATTTAGACATTTATCATAAATTGTACTTTTGTCCAAAAATTTCGAAATTTACAGAGGTATACTCTGTTATATACATGTACTCCCAATAAAAATTTCACCAATTTTGGAGTTAACCACAAGGAGTTATAAGGGTTTACTTTTAAAATAGTCTTTCCCATAAAATCCATATCTCTTAATCTATACATCCTTAAATCAACATCTTTGGACACAATATAGAAAACTCATCAAATTATTATTTCAAAATTTTGCAGAATTTTTGAGGGTCAGAAAAATTACGAAACTGCAAATGGATTTTCACCCGCCATGCGGTAATCCACGTAAGACAGATCATATCGACAATTTAATAAGGAATGAATACGACGTATCATTCACCATGCATGCGATAGTCTACATAGACAGGTTATTCCAACAGAATAATAAAGAATAGAATAACAGAAGAATTCACCATGCATGTGGTAGACTGCACAGACAGGTTATTCCCAACAGAATAACAAAGAATGGAACCAGGTCATGCATAATCCGCACAGACAAGATATTCTAACAGAATAATAAAGAATGGAACAAGGTCATGCGTAATTCGCACAGACAGGATATTCCAACATAATAGTAAAGAATGGAATAACAGAAGAACTTCCCCGTGTATATGGTAGTCCGCGTATACAGGTTATTCCAACAGAATAATAAGGAATGAAATAACAATAGCTCTCTTCATGAATACGAAAGAAATAATACCCCTTACCTTAAAAGAAACTTGATATTGGAATAGTGAGGTAGCAGACTTCTCTTCTTCTTTCTCTCTATCATTTCTCTCTATAATAATTGCTCTAAAGCTTTAGTGAATTGGTGAGAAATGAAGGAAAAATGAGCTTCTATTTATAGGAAAATGTAGTTTCGATAATTGCACGTTTTGGGGCTCAAAATATTACAGTATAATACCTTCCTCTTTTTCTGCATTTTTAATTTAGTCCTGCGAGTATTATCAAACTTGCACCACCTACCCTAAGAGTAAATAATGTGAATCAATAGTTCAATCATGTGAATCAATAGTTATAATCATGTGAAAATACAAATTACAGTATAGTACCTCCATCTATACCTCCTTTTTTAAGTTAGTCATGCAAGTATTATCAATCTTGCCCCAACTCCCCTAATAGTACAAAAATGTGAATCAATAGTACACACATGTGAACAAATAGTTATAATCATGTGAATTAATAGCAATTAATTGCTCATTTATACGATTAATTACCCGACTGGTCAGTATAACTTACAAATATCCATTAATATCGAAAAAAATGTCGATTTCCACTAACACTAACAATCCCAACACAATGGAAATATTTTTCTCAAAAATTTCAAAGTTTTACTTTTTCTGAAAAACTCAACTGTTGACTTTTTTGACCAAAAAGTTAACCCCGAAAAATTTTGTGTTTATAGTCTATTTGTACTAATTTCATCATTCTAGACTCAAATATCACGTCCGCGACTCCAAATTCAACTCCGAACTCAAATTCGATTTTTAATAACATTCATCATTAATATCATAACTCAAAATATTTAACAACCAGGTCGTTCCCAGGAAAAAGGGGGCTTTTCGATAAGGATTTCTCCTCATTGGCGCGCAATTAGGTGAGCAAACCTCTCCTTAACAGAACTTATAGACATTGTCAATATTGCAAATAATAATATGAATAACTTTGTCGTCTCAATTATTGATTTAATAATATAACATATTATGCAGATGATATTGTGACTATAATTGAATCAATAATATGAGAGATATGATGCAGCAATTATTGTAGCAATAATTGAGTATAACTGAGTGACTTCTCACGTAAGCATCATAATCAATACCGTGTGTTACTATGCAACCACGCGTATTACTGTACTTTTATTACCTAGTAGTTCAACAGTTTTAACGGTAATACTTTCGCTGTTTTTTTTATAAAAAGAAAATTCTGTCGTTTTCTTACTACGACAATACTTCCGTTGTGGAGTCCACTAATGATTATGTCGTCCTTCGGATATTCCCCAACAAAAAGAATATTCCTCGACCAAACGAATATTTTATAACAACTTGCATACTTTGAAAAATTTTCACATATCACCCTTAACTTTAACCTTTTATCAATTTAACCATTTACTAAATAGAATAATTATAAGAAAATTGAATACCTTCATTTCATAAAATTCGAGGTCTCACAGTCTCCCCTCTTTATGACATTTCACCCTCAAAATTAACGTACCTAGTAGTTCGAAGAGATGAGAATAACTTGCTTTCTTTTCAGATTGTACCTTCCCGGCCATTTCCTTTGTATCATGATTTTCCCATTGCTCATTTCCTATATTTCAGATATTATTCTAGAATATATCTTCAAAACAAAGGTTAATTGACATATCACAATTTGTCAACTTATCAAGTAAACAATTTCAGCTTAGGTAAGTCACACACTAGCGAAGTATATAACTCGTCTCTCCCCTCGTAGTTCTAGACTCTTATCTCTGCCAGCGACCATATCCCTAAGCTCTGATACCATTTGTGACGCCCACAAAATAGTTCCAAATGACCCATTCCGAATTGCCAGATATCACTCTATAAAAATCAAATACAAGCTTCATTTATATAACTGTTGAACTGTCTTGCAGAGTACGACAACAGATAAGCTGTGAGTTTTAATACAATATTGTCTTATACACAGTATCCAAACTCAAATTATTACAATGCCATATAAAATACAGCAGCAAATATTTTAAGACCCAAAGAAGAACGAGAAGATTACTATCATATTCATTCTAATGAGGTGCACTGTTGACGCTTTCAAAGTCAGGTTCTCATCACCCTATTGTTGTTCGCCAAAATCAATTATTAAGTGACGTATAAAATGTGACACACAGATCTTAGGTCCTCAATACAATTATCTGCTGCATGTCATGCTGTTTTATAATGTATTAAGAAACTTCGACAGTCTCGGACCATCACACTATTTCCCTGTTATCCTCGCTCGACCCAGCTACACTCTTATTACCTGAAAAGAATTGTGAAGCAAAGGGTGAGGACAAATAGTCTAGTAAAGAATATCATGATTAAAGATAATTAACTTATCAATAGCCTTCGTCAATAATAAATCAGAGATTTAGAACATATGGTAGATGATAAAACTTTTCAACTATAGTTGCAGCGGAACGAGCAATCCATTAGAAGAGTCAAATAGACCATCAGATCTATTTCTCCATGTTAAAAGTATACCAATAATGTTTTATCCCTGTAACATCAATCAACAATTCCTATCCACCATCATATGAATAACTTATAATCATAATTGTGATTTTAACTTCCTCTTCGCACCCAGGACTAAGATAATTTTCATCACCTATCTTCACCCGAAACATCAAAAATCATGGTTATACCAAATCAAAATTCCTGAATATAATCATACTAATAAATTAATCTTTGTACTACGACCAAAGATATTCATTAACAATTAATCTTTGCACTACAGGCCAAAGACATACAACTGTAATTTAGAAGAGTCAAGTAGAGCATGATATCTACTATCTTTTACGAATTAAAAGTGTATAATCAATATTTTATCGCTGAGACTCAACTTAATAAATAATCCACATAATTGAATCATCCCTGCACTACAGCCAAGGATATTCATGTAATCATCAATGGTTATGATTATACCGAATAATCCTTGGTTATAATGGTAGCAATAATTGTCTTTCAATGCACTACGGGCCAATGAGGACTTTTACTACATCATCTATAACATTACGGGTCATGATTATACCGAATGATCCCTGGTCATAATCATACCAATAAACAGTTCATCTATGCAGATAAGTCAACAAAGATACTCATCAATCAATAGTTCATCTTTGCACGTAAGCCAAAGATATACAACTGTAAAACCAATAATCAACAGTCCATCTTTGCACGTAAGCCAAAGATATACAACTGTAAAACCAATAATCAACAGTCCATCTTTGCAGGTAAGCCAAAGATATTCAACTCTAAAACCAATAATTAACAGTCCATCTTTGCACGTAAGCCAAAGATATTCAACTATAAAACCAATAATTAACAGTTCATCTTTGCACGTAAGCCAAAGATTACTTTCATCATAATATAAGCATGATGATAATGACAATGATATAAGCATTAATCAAATGAAAACAAGGATAAATATTAAAGACTTTAAATTTATCCAAATATTATCAATCACTTAATAAACTCATAATATAATATTATTAATATTATAACAATATTTTAATCACTTCTTAAACTTATAAACAATTTATTTCAATTGTTTACACTTTACCAAATAATGCATTTAATCATTCAAAAATGCCATTCTCTTAAGAATTCATCACCAATGATCAAATCCCTCATCAAAAAAATCTGCATATACCCTATATAGGATTCCCAAGCCATAAAATCCTATTTTCCAATTTTGTTACTTCACCTAACATATTTAATTAATTTACTCATAACTAGTTCATTTTCATGAAAATACCAAATCAGTCCCAAAAATATTTCTTTTCTGGGATTTAACTGAATATAGTCCCATATTGAACATTTATTTTTCTCGGAATTTTTAAAATTCATTTACTATTTTTTATATGGCCAAAACTGCCGAATATTTAGATATTTATCATAAATTGTACTTTTGTCCAAAAATTCTGAAATTTACAAGGTATACTCCAGTTATATACATGTACTCCCAATAAAATTTTCACCAATTTTGGAGTTAACCACAAGGAGTTATAAGGGTTTACTTATAAAATATTATTTTCCCATAAAATCTTTAACTCTTAATCTATACATCCAAAAATCGTCATATTTGGACACAATATAGAAAACTCATCAAACTATTATTTCAATTTTTTCCAGAATTTTTGAGGGTTAGAAAAAATAAGAAACTGCAAATGGATTTTCACCCGCCATGCGGTAATCCACATAGACAAATCATTTCCACAATTTAATAAGGAATGAATACAACGGATCATTCACCATGCATGCGGTAGTCCACTTAGACATGTTATTCCAACATAATAATAAAGAATGGAATAACAGAAGAATTCACCATGCATGCGGTAGACCGCACAGATAGGTTATTCCCAACAAAATAATAAAGAATGGAACTAGGTCATGCGTAATCCGCACAGACATGATATTTCAACAGGATAATAAACAATGGAACCAGGTCATGCGTAATCCGTACATACAGGATATTCCAACATAATAATAAAGAATGGAATAACAGAAGAATTTCACTATGTATACTGTGAGTCACAGATATCTGAGTTATTCCAATGAAATAATAAGGAATGGAATAACAATAGCTCTCTTCATGGATACAGAAGAAATAATACCCCTTACCTTAGAAGAAATTGGATATTGGAATAGTGAGGTAGCAGAATTCTCTTCTTCTTTCTCTCTATAATTTCTCTCCATAATAATTTCTCTAAAGCTTTAGTGAATTGGTGAGAAATGAATGAAGAATGAGCTTCTATTTATAGAAAAATATAGTTTCAATAATTGCACGTTTTTGGGCTCGAAATATTACAGTATAATACCTTCCTCTTTTTCTTTATTTTTAATTTAGTTCTGCAAGTATTATCAAACTTGCACCACCTCCCCTAATAGTAAATAATGTGAATCGATAGTTCAATCATGTGAATCAATAGTTATAATCATGTGAAAATACGAATTACAGTATAGTACCTCCATCTATACCTCCATTTTTAACTTAGTCATGCAAGTATTATCAATCTTGCACCAACTCCATAGTAGTATAAGAATGTGAATCAATAGTACACACATGTGAACAAATAGTTATAATCATGTGAATTAAAAGCAATTAATTGCTCATTTATCCGATTAATTACCCGACTGGTCAGTATAACTTCTAGACATCAATTAATATCAAAATAAATGTCGATTTTCACTAACACTAACAATCCCAACACAATGGAAATATTTTTCTCAAAAAATTCATTTTTGAAATTTCGAAGTTTGACTTTTTCTGAAAAGTCAACTGTTGACTTTTTTGACCAAAAAGTTAACCCCGACAAATTTTATGTTTATAGTCTATTTCTACTAATTTCATTATTCTTGACTCAAATATCACGTCTGCATCTCCAAATTCAACTCCGAACTCAAATTCGATTTTTAATAACATTCATTATTAATAACATAACTCACAATATTTAACAACCAAGTCGTTCCCAAGAAAGATGGGGCTTTCCGATAAGGATTTCTCCTTATTGCCGCGCAATTAGGTGACCAAACCTCTCCTTGCCAGAACTTCTAGACATTGTCAATATTGCAAATAATAATATGAATAACTTTGCCGTCTCAATTATTAATTTAATAATATAACATATTATGCAGATTATACTGTGACAATAATTGAATCAATAATATGAGAGATATGATGCAACAATTACTGTAGCAATAATTGAGTATAACTGAGTGACTACTCAGATAAGCCTCAATAATCAATACCGTGTGTTACTATGCAACCATGGGTAATACTGTACTTTTACTACCGAGTAGTTCAACAGTTTTAATGGTAACACTTTCGCTGTTATTTTTATAAAAAGATAATTTTGTCGTTTTCTTAGTACGACAATACTTCCGTTGTGGAGTCCACCAATGATTGTGTCGTCCTACGGATATTCCCCGACAAAAAGAATATTCCTCGACCAAACGAATATTTTATAACAACTTGCATACTTTGAAAAATTTTCACATATCACCCTTAACTTTAACCTTTTATCAATTTAACCATTTAATAAATAGAATAATTATAAGAAAATTGAATACTTTCATTTCATAAAATTCGGGGTCTCACAACAATGATATAAGAATTTAATAAAACAAGTTCAAGGATAAATTTTTAAATATTTATAATTTAATTTATCCCGAAATCAATAACATCCAAATTGTCAACATGATACTGCTTTGTAGAGTAAAATTCAAGAATAATATTGTTTCAAAAATAATGTGGACCGAAAACGAATCAATTTCTATCATGAATAGTACCCCGGGTGAATAGTACTCGAGTAAATAATACCCCGTGAATAGAACTTTGGGAATAGTAACCCCGTGTATAGTACTCCGGCATGAAAAAGTTATAACTTATCAAGAATGCTCAGAATAATATTTTCATGAAAAGATACTAGATGAAGCCCATTTATTAAGGATATTCTACTAATTTCATGGAGTATAGAAGCCAAAACTTTAACAAAATGAGTATATAATTCGAAATCTGAAACGAAATAATATTACTTACATACTACAGAGTATGGAAGGAAATATTATTTCAAGTGAATATTGAACAAAAATAACATCCCTTACGACAGTTAAAAAATAATATTCCTTACGAATATTAAACGAAAATAATATTCATACGAATATTAAATGAATATAATATTCCTTACGAATATTGAATGAAAATAATATTCCTTATGAATATTAAACGAATATAATATTTCTTGCGAATATTGAACGAAATAAAATTTCTTACGAATACGAAAAATAATATCATAAGCGAATATGAAATAAATAATAACCCTTACGAACATTGAAAGAAAATAATTCTCTTCATGAATACGAAAGAAATAATACCCCTTACCTTAAAAAGAATAGTATTCCTACTAGTATAGCGGATATATTCTTGAAGAAAACTTTCACTGTTTTCAACACTCAAAGATTTCTAAAACTCAAAAGAAATACGCTCAATATTATAGAAGAAGAATTCTCTGATTATGGTGTGATTTTCAATTCTAATTAAGCATCATATTTATAGGAGAATGGAAAGGATATTATTTGGCGTATACGGTGGAGGAAGAGTCACAAGGCCAAGACCTATTTGAAATTTTCGTTGAAAATTTTGATTTTACTATGCAGCACTATGCAATAAAATATTCTAATAAAACAAAAACTTTTAAATAAAATATAATATATTTTCTTTATAATCTAATAAAACAAATAACTTTATAAAAGTATTTTGTTTTATATAAAAAGTTTTCTGTTTTATTACTTATTATAATAATAATAAAACAAAATTTATATATATATATATATATATATATATATATATATATATATACTCCCTCCCCGTGAATCCAATTCCCTCCCCCCAAGCCATTCAGTTTTTCTTCCATGGGCCCCACATGTGGGCCCCCACCTTTATTATACCAAACAACTTTCTACCAATTATTTTGAAAAATGGGTAAATGGGGGTCCATAAAATAAGCAACATTTACGACAAATACTTCATAAAAATCCCCTCAATAATTTTAACAAAATATATCATCATTATTAACATTCGCAGTATTTAACAACAAGGGTGTTCCCAAGAAAGAGGGGGTTTTCCGATAAGAATTTCTCCTTATTAGCACGCAATTAGGTGAACAAACCTCTCCTTGACAGAACTTCTAGACATTGTCAATATTGCAAGTAATAATATGAATAAATTTGCCGTCTCAATTATTGATTTAATAATATATAAAATATTGACAATAATTAAATCAAATAACGTGAGATACTATGCAACAATTACTGTAGCAATAATTGAACAAAACTGAGTGACTTCTCATGTAAGCATCAATAATCAATACCGTGTGCTACTATGCAACCATGCGTATTACAGTATTTTTACTATTGGGTAGTTCAACAGTTTTAACGGTAACACTTCCGTCGTTATTTTCATAAAAAGATATTTCTGTCATTTTCTCATTCCAATAATAATTTCGTTGTGGGGTCCACCAATGATTGTGTTGTCGTACGAATATTCCCCGACCAATCGAATATAATACAACAACTTGCATACTTTGCAAAATTTATAAAAACTACCCACAACTATAACATTATCTCAAATCCACACCATAATATTCAAAAAAATATTTTGAGAAAATTAAATCTTTATTCGTAAAATTTGGGGTTTTACATTCATACTCAGCTGTGTTGTTGGTGCTGACAAACTATAATTTGACGGCGACGGGATATTACTCCTCCGTACCAGATACTAGAACTGCTCCAACCCCAGAACCTTCCATATTTACAGCTCCATCAAAATACATTTTCCATTATTGGTTTGTATCGTACTGATGGTGTTGTTGAACTGTCATTATCCCTTCATCGGGGAAGTATGTTTCCAAGGGTTTGAAATTTCGTGAAGGTGCGGTGGCTAATTGATCCGCAATTCCTTGACCTTTGATAGACTTTTGTGTCACGTAGATGATGTTAAATTGTTGTAGGATCAACTGCCATCTGGACAGCAGACAATTTAACATGGGTTTACTGAACAGGTATTTTAGAGGATCCATGCGGGATATAAGATGGGTTGTGTGACCATGGAGGTAATGATATAACCTCATGGAAGCCCATGCTAAAGCATAACGAGTCTTCTCAATCGGAGTGTATTTGTGTTCACTGATGCTAAATCTTTTACCGAGGTAGTAGATAGCTAGCTCTTAGCCTCTATCGTCTTTTTGTCCCAGCATGCAGCCTATGGCATTGTCATTAATGGACAGGTACATGAATAGGGGAACACCAACCTTGGGCGTTACCAAGTTAGGAGTTTTGACTAGCTGTTCTTGGATTATAAGGAAGGCTTTCTGATACTCATCATTCCACTTCATGGAGGAGTTCTTCCTTAATAGTTGGATGATAGGCTCACAGGTTGTTGTGTGTTGAGAAATGAACCTGCTGATAAAGTTAATTATTCCCAAAAATCCCTATATTTCCTTCTATGTCTAAGGAATGGGCATTTCTGTAATGGCCTGAATTTTGTTGGGATCTAGCTCAATCCCTTTGTGGCTGACTAGGAAACCTAGTAACTTGCCTGATTTAACGCCAAAGGCACACTTAGCTGGATTCAACTTCAAGTTGTACTTTCACAACTTGTTGAAGAGCTTTCTGAGATGGTCTAGGTGGTCTTCTTCCCTTCGGGATTTGACAATGATGTCATCCACGTCGATCTTTATCTCTTTGTGCATTAATTCATAGAAAAGAGCCATCATAGCTCTCTGGTATGTAGTTTCAGTATTGATGAGGCTGAATGACAACCTTCTTTAGCAAAAGGTTCCCTAAGGCGTGATGAACGCAGTTTTCTCACGATTCTCTTCAACAACCATAATTTGATGGTACCCCGTAAAACAATCAGCAAAGGAGTACATGTCATATTGAGCAGTATTATCAATGAGAATATGGATAAATGGCACGGGAAAGCTATCATTAAGGCAAGCTTTATCCAGATCCCGGTAATCCATGCAAACTCGCATCTTTCCTTCCAGTTTAGGCACGGGGACTATATTGGATAGCCATTTAGGGTATTTTGACACAATGATGATGTTGGTTTAAAATTGTTTCACAATTTCTTCTTTAACCTTTAAACTCCACTCAGGTTTTAATCGCCTGAGCTTCTACCTGACTGGCTTGAATCCCTCTTTAATGGGAAGGCGATGGATGACGATGTCAGTGGATAAACTGACCATGTCTTCGTGAGACCATACAAACACATCCTAGAATTGGGTTAATA
The DNA here is from genome assembly GCA_020205615.1 of Panax quinquefolius. Lineage (NCBI taxonomy): Eukaryota > Viridiplantae > Streptophyta > Magnoliopsida > Apiales > Araliaceae > Panax > Panax quinquefolius. The sequence continues at coordinate 104,963,730 of CM035153.1, forward strand.
GCGCAACCATGTTATTCCTTTGGTTTTGAGTGAGGTTCGTACCAATCTGGATTAGCTTAGAGTTTTCTAAGGTTCCGAGGTTGAAAGAGGTGGTTCGATCAAGATTTGGTTTGGGTTTTTCCTTGACCCATTCCTTGATCTCCTGAGGTATCTCATAGTCCTCTTGTATCTCCATCAAGTCTGAGTCCAACTTTACATCCAAGTTACAATCCTTGTGTAGAAAAGGCACCTCATCAGCAAGTATAGGCCCATCTAAATTCAGAGTCCTGAAACAAAATATGCTTTCACTTAATATATGAAACTGTTCAATCATATAAAGTGTTAGCATGTACTGACAAAACAACTGCTAATAATGTGCAAAACAGTAAGCAGTTATTGCTATATATAGGGCAGAGGGAGTTTCTGCATTTTTACCCTTGTCGACAAATGCAAGGAGTGTTGCTCTCAATTATAAAGGGTGAAATCCTACAGCACGTTAGTGATGAAGGGGCTGTCATCATCCTCCTTCTCCTGAATGTGACCATGATATCTGGACAATCTTCATCTAGGATGTCCCTATTTATGCCCTCAGTATGGACAATGATGCGTATGTTTGATAACCGCCTGGCGATGTCTTATTTACATCTCCGTTCCCATTCTTCCACTTCGGGATCTAGGATCATGACCTCTTTTCCTTTGACCGGTATTGGTTTAGGAAATAACATAGCCATTACATGAGAAGGCACCTTTACCGGAGACCGTATAGGCTCAGGATCTGTAGGTTGAGTTAATCGTCGTGTGGCTGAAGATGAAGGAATCTATTTGTGTTTGTGAGGATTCCTATGATTGGAGCTAGCAGAATAGCCTAATCTAGTTGTCCCTATTTGACTTGGAACTTGAATTGGGCGCTTAATGCCTTAATGATCTTTGCCCAACCCTTTTCCAGGTAAATAGCCCAATGATATCATCTCTTAAGTTACCGACATTACCTCGGCAGAAATCCTAGGTGTAAGAGGTGGCACCCCAATGGGATGGTAGTGAATGTTGCTCACCTCTAGGGCATGAAAACTGATTAGCTTAAGTTCTAAATTGAAGCTGATGAGTGATATGTCACCTTGTTCAGGACATTCCGGCTTAGCATTGATAGTGATTAGGCTATTGTTGATAATGTACTTGAGTTGCTGATGAAGGGTGGAAGGGACGGCTCTGGCCATATGAATCCACGATCTCCCCAAGAGCATGTTATATCATGTGGCTATTTTGAGCACATGAAAGGATACACTGAATGTATTTGGACCAATCTCCACAGGTAGTTCAATCTCTCTGGCAGCATTTTGTCGGGATCCATCAAAAGCTTTGATAACCGTATGGATGCTTTTGATCCTTTTGAGATTGATATTCATCTTTTCCAAGGTGGCATAAGGGCAGAAACTCAAGGATGATCCTCCGTCTATCAAAACTCTTCCCACCATGTATCCGGAGGACAAAACCGCTATGTGCAACGGTTTGCAATGACCAGTCCCTTCTGGAGGTATGTCATCATCAGTGAAAGATATCACATTGTTGTTAAAAATGTGATCAACCAGATGCTATAATTTTTTAACATCCACTAATTTCGACAAATGGGCTTCTTCCAAAACCTTTAGCAAGACCTTCCTGTAATCTTCGGAAGAGAAAACTATGTTCAGTATGGAAATTTGTTGTGGAGCTTCCCTCAAGTTTATAACCACCTTGGCTTCATTATGGCCCATAGTATGGAAGAACTCTTCAATCCTCTTAATGGGAACCTTTCCTTTTGATTTGATGGTAGGCTTCATCACCCATTGGGGAAGATATAGTGGATTCTCCTTCAATACTGCAGTAGTTATATGGGATGTGTGTGACGCCCCTAAAATAGGTACACATCACCCATTCTAAGTCGCCAAATACATGGTACAGAAACAACTACAACTTAATTAAAATAATTGTCGTGCAAAATATGACAACACATATACTATGAGTTTAAATACAAATATTATCTTCTAGACAATATCCACACTCAGATAAAATCCTCATTACAATTATTAATGCTCTATTTTACAAAATAGTGAGGACTGCTAAAAGAACTATCTTGAATCATCATTCCATACCCCAGCTAGTTCCTGCTAAATTCTGACCTCTTGAGAAGAAAAATGGAACTAAAAGGAAAAGGGTGAGCTTAACTAGCCCAGTAAAGAATATTATGACTAAGATAATGTACAACAAATTATCCTTAGTCCTCAACAGGGAAAAATTTGATAGAATATAATAGACAACAAATTTTAGATCAACAACTGCAACAGAAACAACAATTCATTAGAAGAGTTAAGTAGAGAAAGAAATCTACTATCATCTTTGAATTTAAAAGTCCATCATCAATATTTTATCCCTGTAACATCAATCAATATACATCTTGAATCCAATATTCATCTTTGCACTACGGGCCAAAGATATTCATTTGTATCACCAGTTAGTCGTGTTCATCTTTGCACCATGGGCCAAAGATATTCATCAGGTAATCATTCATTTTTGCACTACAGGACAAAGATATTCAGTTATATGATCATTTAGGACTGAGGATAATGAAAAATGTTTTTAAGAAAAGAATCCAGTGAGACAAAAGAACAAAGATTAGGGATTCATACTTTAGATAATACAAGTCCACAAACACTCCATAATAAACTATAGTGGAGTAAAATTCAAGAATGAAGATCAAAACATGGATACAATCAAAGATAGTAACCATAATAGACATCTTGGACAAAGAAGAGAAAATTTCATTTTTCGGTGAATAGTGTTGTATTTGTGAATAGTGTGGTATACGTGAATAGTAACCCCGACACAAAAAGGTAGAAATTCCACAATAAAATTCATATCAATATTTCAGCATAATGATATTGAAAGAAATAATATCATTTACGAAGAAAATAACATTCCTTACCTCAAAAGAACAGTACTTCTGACCAGAATTTCGAATGAAATGTTGAAGGAAACTTGCACTGAATAGCAACTCTCAAAGTATCTAAATACTCACAAAAATACACTAGATAATATAAAGAAAGAAAACTTATGTTTCTGGTGTGATTTTCAATTCTAACCTAAGCACCTATTTATAAAAAAATGTCAGAATGCAAAAGCAGTCTAAATTAATAAAATAATATTATATTTTTTTTCTTCAACGCATGCTAAGACCAAGACCAGCACTCCACCCTTGAACAAAAATTTTTAGCACATGCTTTAAAAAAAAACAAAAGTGGGTCCCACCCATAATTTTCATAAAAACATTTATTTCTGAAACTTCAATAATTCATAATAAATAGCCCTTTTATCAGGAAAAATATAAATTTGATGTCCATCCATAGGAAATTAAATTCTCTACAACTTTGTAGATTTAAGTTTTCCAAATTTCAAACGAAAAATGACCGAAATCCACATACAGACGATTTTCAACACCTGTATTCTGATAAAATACTGATAAAACACCCTAGCATTAATTCCTTCATTTATAATCACATAAAATAAATATTTCCCTATCCTTCATTTATATCCACATAAAATAAATATTTCCTTATCGTATTAAATAATAATTAATTATTCACAAATAATATTACAGAATCACAATTATGATAACCAAGTCGTTCCCAGGAAAGAGGGGGCTTTTCGATAAGGATTTCTCCTTACTGGCGCGCAATTAGGTGACCAAACCCCTTTCCTAGACAGAACTTCCTTAGACATTGCCAATAATGCTATCTAATAATATTATTCAAATAATATGAATTATTGATCTGATAATGGGAAATACTGTGCAGTGACAATTATTAAAACTACAATAATATAAAATATCAACATAGCAATTATTGAATCAATAAAATAAAATATTGAACAGTAATTACTATAATAATTACTGAGTAGTGGCTTCTTACGTAAGAATCAATAATTTAAAAATATTGTGCAATACCATGTGCTACTGTGCAACCACGCGTATTACTGTATTTTAACCACCAGGGTAATCCAACAGTGTTAACGGTAATTATTAAGCCATTATTTATAAAAACTCAAACTTGTCGTTTTCTTCATCTGACCATTTTCCATTATGGGGCCCACAAATGGTTGCGTCGTCGTACGAATATTCCCCGACAGCAAGAATATTCCACGACCAAACGAATATTTCCCGACAACAATGAATATTTTATAACCACTTGCTTATTTTGTAAAATTTGCACATTTAACCCATAACCAAAACATTATATCAAATTAACTCCTTATTATTTCAAGATAATGAATAGAGGAAATTCAATTTTTTTTATAAAAAGTTGGGGTCTTACAATGTGGATCCTTCAGCCGCTCCATAATTCCATGGCACTTTCTGTAGGTTGACATTAGGATATTGTGGTCTGTATGGAAAGATGATGGGCTTCAGTGCAACCACTTTTAAAGGATTGTCAAAACCTTTGAATTGAATTGCCTGTATTGTGAGTGGTCTGGCAGCCAAGTCATCCTCAATGAATATAACTGCTATGACTTTTTTCCATTTTGTAGGAAATGTGTCCCCACTCTCAAGTAACACAGTGTCATTGTCTGCCAACTGCAGGACACCGGTGTCAATTAAGTTCTTAATAAGATGGCGGAGTGCCCAACATTCTTCTGTGTTGTGACCGCGAGAGTGGGAGTAATACTGACATAATCTATTAGAATTGAACCGTCTTAAACGGGGATTGATTGGAGGTAGCAGAGCTTTGATTCTTCCTTCATTTACTAGCATCTGAAATATCTCCTCCATTGGTTGGCCCAGATAGGTAAATTCCCTCTTGTTGGTAAAATCCCGATGGGCTTTCGCACTTGCTCTTATTGCAATTTTGTCCTCCAGTGTTTCACTTTCTGGAGGCGATGATGGAGTATTCATAATAAGAGGAAAGAAAATAGAATGCTCCTGGCTAACTAATTGTCGTGTTACTTGGTGCTGATGGATCACCAGTTCTGCCAATTGGTTAACTTGCTCACATACAGCCTTCATTTTTCGTTCCATCATAAACTGGAACTGTGCATAATCCCATTTATCAGCATCATCCTTGCTAGTTTGGGATGATTCAACACCATAATTGCAACTCTGTCCATTGCTCTAATTAATCATATTAACCTCTTCTTCTTTGTGTTGAGGAAGAGGGTTGTCTTGAACATGAGGTTGGTCGGGTTTAGTCACCACGATCTCACCATTGTTAATTAGGTCTTGGATCTTATGTTTCAAGGCCCAACAATTCTGAGTATCATGTCCTGGAGCTCCAGTATGATAGGTACACTTCCTAGTAGCATTAAAACCCTTCCCATTCGGGTTGGTTGGGGGAATAAGATGGGTAATTTTATTCTTAGTAGTCAGAAGATTGAGAATGTTCTCGAGTGAGTCCCCTAGGGGTGTGAACACTCGGTTGAGTTAGACTTCTCTAGTTTTTGGTAATGTAGGGTTGGAAGACTGTGCTTGAAAAGGGGAGTAGTTTCTCCTCTGGATAGGCACGTTTTGATTGCCTTTCTGGCCTTATAATATCAAGGAAACATCCTCCTCTTTCTTCTTATGGACCCTCCTATGTTTTTTCCATAACTTCCAGACTGGATGTGCTCAACAACAGTTTTCAGAGTGGTTAGGTCTTAAATCTTTCCTGACTTCAATCCCATCTCTCCATGTTTGATCATTTTAGAAAATGGCTTGCCCATGCCAGCTAAGACTCTCTCATAGAAGGGAGCTTCTTGTATTTCTATGAAGGTCAAAACCATCTCAGACTCAGTCATAGAGGGAGTAACTTAAGCAGCAAGGCGCCTCCACCTTTGATCACACTCTTAGAAAGACTCACTGGCTTGTTTTCTGACTTTAGTAATTTGGTACCGGTCTGGAGCCATCTGAGACTGAAAACTAAACTGACTGAGTAAGGCATGAGCTAGCTCCTCCCAACTATAGATCTTAGAATTATCTAATCTTGTGTACCACGATTGGGCTTCTCTAGTTAAACTCTTTTGAAACAGCAGCATTCTAATTTTTTATCTTCTGCATAGGATCCAAGTTCTCCAATAAATATCTTTAAATGTGTGTAAGGATCTCCTAACCCATCATACTTTTTAAATTCGGGAGTTTTGAACTTTTCTGGATAATGAACTCCAGGGAATATACAAAGGTCGGCATATGAAACACTCTTGTGTGCTCCAATCCCTTTGGTAGACCTAATGGTCTCTTCCATTTGAAGGACATTCTTTCTAATGTGGTGTCTGAATCTTCTTTGAGATGGGTGATTTTAAGAATTTTATTAGTTTTATCCATTTAAAACTCAGGTATGTGAGCTTCTTTGTCCGGACCTTGAGTTCCACCCTATGCAGAGGATTCTTTAAGTATGGGTATTCGTGGACCCTGAGTAGACTGGTGTAGTTCTTTAATCAGAACAACCAAATCTATAATTTGTTTGCTTAGTCCTTCAATCTCCTCGTGTGAAATGGAAGTAGGACTGGATTGACCAGATGAAGCCATGCTTAGCTGTAGGCTTGTTGACTTTTTGGACTTTGAATGGGTAACATGCCCAATTGTTTCCCCTACAAAAAACTTATGTAGTTTATTCTTAGGGAATGTACAAATGTTTACATGTTATGTGATGTGTCCGTTTTAGGAGTATTATCCTGCAAAATGGATATTAACTGTTTGTGAGATAGCATGGTAAAAAAAAGGAATGCATGTACACATTTTTCGTTATACTCTCCATTACAATGAGATTGACATAGAATATAATTACAAGTAATTGAATTTACAAGTAATTGAAATGAGAAAGTATGAAGAGACTTCCCTCCACGTTTAGTTTATCAGAGTCTGACCTATCTTGTAAGACCCCAACTTTTTATAAATAAAATTAAATTTCCTCTATTCATTATCTTGAAATAATAAGGAGTTAATTTGATATAATGCTTTGGTTATGGGTGAAATGTGCAAATTTTGCAAAATAAGCAAGTGGTTGTAAAATATTCATTGTTGTCGGGGAATATTCGTACGACAACGCAGCCATTTGTGGGCCTCATAATGGAAAATGATCGGATGAAGAAAATGACAATTTTGAGTTTTTATAAATAACGACGTAATTGTTATCGTTAATACTGTTGGAATACCCGGTGGTTAAAATACAGTAATATGAGTGGTTGCACAGTAGTACACATTATTGCACAGTATTGTTGGATTATTGATTCTTGCGTAAGAAGGCACTACTCAATAATTATTACAGTAATTACTATTCAATATTTTATTTTATTAATTCAATAATTGATGCGTTGATATTTTATATTATTGTTGTTTCAATAATTGTCACTGCAGAGTATTTCCCATTATCAGATCAATAATTCATATTATTTGAATAATATTATTAAATATCATTATTGGTAATGTCTAAGAAAGTTTTATCTAGGAAAGGGGTTTGGTCACCTAATTGCACGCCGGTAAGGAGAAATCCTTATCGGAAAGCCCCCTCTTTCCTGGGGAACGACCTGGTTTTCATAATTGTGATTCTGTAACATTATTTGTGAATAATTAATTATTGATTTATATGATAAGGAAATTTTTATTTTATGTGGATATAAATGTTGGATAGGGAAATTTTTATTTTGTGTGGATATAAATGAAGGAATTAATGCTTAGTTATTTTATCAGTATTTTGTCTAAATTGAGGTATTAAAAATCGTCTGTATATGGATTTTGGACATTTTCTGTTTGGAATTTGGAAAAACTTTCTTTTACAAAGTTATAGAGAATTTAATTTCCTATGGAATGGACATAAAATTCGTATTTTTCTTATAAAAGAGCTATTTATTATGAATTATTGAAGTTTCAGAAATAAATATTTTTATTAAAATTATAGGTGGGACCCACTTTTGTTTTTTTGTGAAAACATTTGCTGAGTTTTTTTTTCAAATGTAGTGTGCTTTCATAGATGGCGTGCTAGAAAAAAAAGCCTCCGTATTCATTTTGTCAAACTTGGCGTTCTAGCATTTTCCTATAAATAGGATGCTTAGTGAGTAATGAAAATCACATCAGGAACATAAGTTTTCTCTCTCTATATTATCGAGCGTATTTTGTGAGTATTTAGATACTTTGAGAGTTGTTATTCAGTGCAAGTTTCCTACAGCCTTATATCCGATATTCTGGTCAGAAGCAATGTTCTTTGGAGGTAAGGGATGTTATTTTCTTCATAAATGATAATATTTCTTTCAATATCATTATGCTGAAATATTGGTATGAATTTTATTATGGAATTTCTACCTTTTTGTGTCAGGGTTATTATTCACGTGTACGACACTATTCACGTATACGACACTATTCACTAAAAAAATGAAATTTTCTCTTTTTTGTCTAAGATGTCTATTATGATTACTATCTTTGATCGTATCCATGTTTTAATCTTCATTATTGAATTTTACTCCACTATGGTTTATTATGGAGTGTGTTTGAACTTGGATTACCTAAAGTACGAATCCCTAATCTTTGTTCTTTTGTCTCACTGGATTGGTTTGTTAAAAACATTTTTCATCATCCTCAGTCCAAAATGATGATATAACTGAATATCTTTGGTCTGTAGTGCAAAGATGAATGATTACCTGATGATTATCTTTGGCCCGTAGTGCAAAGATGAGCATGTGTTGAGATAAACACGATCAACTGGTGATACAAATGAATATCTTTGGCCCGTAGTGTAAAGATGATTATTTGATTCAAGATGTATATTGATTGATGTTACAGGGATAAAATATTGATGATGGACTTTTAAATTCATAGATGATAGTAGATTTCATTCTCTACTTAACTCTTCTAATGAATTGTTGTTTCCGCTGCAGTTGTTGATCTAAACTTGTTGTCTATTATATTCTATCAGATTTTTCTTGTTAAGGACTAATGATAATTTTTTGTACATTATATTACTCATAATATTCTTTACTGGGCTAGTTGAGCTCACCCTTTTCCTTTTTGTTCCATTTTTCTTCTCAGGAGGTGAGAATTTAGCAGGAACTAGCCAGGGTATGGAGTGATGATTCAAGATAGTTATTTTAGCAGTCCTCACTGTTTTGTAAAATAGTGCATTAATAATTGTAATGAGGACTTTATCTAAGTGTGGATATTATCTAGAAGACAATATTTGCATTTAAACTCACAATATATGTGTTGTTGTATTTTTCACGACAATTGTATTAATGAAGTTGTAATTGTTTCTGTACCATGTATTTGGTGACTCAGAATGGGTGATATGTACCTATTTTGGGGGTGTCACATATCTTAGGTTACACTCACGGCTTTTTGGCATGAAGGTTCCCACATGATCGCAATTTACTTGACAGGAAGTTAATTCGATCTTTCAACTGGAGCGAATCTGGGTGATGCCCTTCCTGAGCCTCATTGGAATTAGTCTCCCTGCTAGTTCAGTAATCAAACACCGATAGGATAGCTCCTAGTGGAGGGACCACACAACATACATTCACATACAACATGTCACACCGTTATGGAAATGATGTGTGCGAAGCACTTTAATATCACAAGCAGATACAGTGCGAAGCACTAAATGCAATAAGTAAATACATTCGTATAAATTTGTATAAATGTAAATGTAACATCAACACATAAGCAGATATCAGTTTGAAAAGTTTGTAGTAACGACTTAGGCCCTCTTATTGGATGTCCCCAATAGAGTTGCCACCTGTCGACGTTAGGATTTTTTATTGTCCCTTTTCTGTTCTTGTCTTTTGGTGTTCTCATGTTAGGTGAGATTTGTTTGAAAAAACAAGAAGTAAAAAGGTCTGACATGTATATATATCGATGATTGGACTGTAAGAGTCGCCAGTTGGTATTTTTAAATGGTTGCACCAACTCAACCGAGAAAAGGTTTGCACATTGACCCAGTGATGTGACACTGTTTAACGGGTCTGTGAAACTAAGATTCGTTAGGGTCCGTGGGCTTGATTATGCGGAGGGAAGGTGTTAGGCACCCCCCGACATTCGTGTTACCACAGTGACCGCCACTTTTCAATTAAAATGTTATATGAATGTGTGTGTGTGTGGGTCAATGTGTTATTATCTGAAAGTAGTTCTATGCCTCATTTGCACCTATATACAAAGCGTTTAAATTTGTATAAAAGTTCAGTTTTAGCAAGATATAGCAGTGATGTTTTGTAAAAGAGGTTTTTCAAACCCTTATGCTTAATAGTAATTGAGGCCTTTGATACTTTCATTTTATTATATGTTCGGCTTGATTGCTTTTATTATCGAGATACGAGGCATCTTTGAGAATATAATATACATAGCAATACTGAATTCCTTATGGGCATGAGAGCCGTCTAAGGAAATTCGAACACTTTAAATAATGTACAAGCTGATTACAGCCAAAAATGTCCATCACAGGAACCGAATCTAGATTCAGGAGACTGAATATGTGATCACATGATTCCTAGGCTCACATGATGTAGCAGTTTGTATGAAAGCTGTAAACAGTTTATATATATATAAGGTGTAAATATATATATATATACAGACGGTCAACCACCACGAAGCAAACTTCGTGGGGGACTGGAAATGTAAATATATAAAAGCGATAAATATTTATATATAGAGACAATCAACCACTGCGAAACAACTCTATGGGGGATTGGAAATGTAAATAAAGCAGTAAAGACGATCAACCGCCACAAAGTAAACTCTAGGCGAGACGAAATGTAAATAAAGCAGTAAAAATGATCAACCGCCATGAAGTAAACTCCAGGCGGGACTAAATTTAAAAAAAGCAGTAAAAGGCCATGAAGTAAACTCCAGGGCTGACAAAAAGGTTAATATATATATATATATATATAAGCAATAAACGCTTCGAATATAAAATCCAGGCTCATCGAACAGTCAGCTCCAACCGGTAAATGGATGAGCACTTGGCTCCCACCGGTAAAATATAGAAATATAAGCTCACAAGTGTTTAAAATGAGAAATCACTCAATTTATAGTGTGTACAGAGCAAATTGAACAGGGATTCCTCAACTTTTTTTTTTATAAATGGCCACCCCGAGCCCTCTATTTATAGAGAGGGGAGTTGCAGTTGTACCTGCGGCAGCCCGGGGTGCCTGAGCTCCGTGGGTCCCGCCGTCTCAAAGTACGTGCACGCATGCAACGTGTTATCCGCTCAAACTTTTAGAACTTCAATCTGGGCATCCGATTGAGGTGTATAAGACCTTTTTCGGAGTGCTGTTGTCGAGAGCTACACAAATTACATGAGATTAGAGGTTATGCGAAGTCAGGAAGATGGGACCATGCCCTTGGTCTTTTAGTCTTTAAATTATATCTGGTGTGTTGTCCTGTGTAGTAGTCACTCGGGATTAGAGCTATTGGTTCTTATAGAACACTGCTACGTAGAATGTTTGTTTAAATGTGTTGAGATGGTGCGCATGTGGGATTGAGGTGGCAAAATTGTGACAATCCAAGATTTTAGTAATTATAATTTAAAATATTTATTAAATGAAATAAATATTTTATTGATGTGGTTATTATTAGTAAATATTTATGACTAGATAATATTCTAAATTAAATTAAATTATAATTTAGAGAGTTGTTATATAACATGAGATGTTATATTGTTGATTAATAATTTAAAGTGGTATATTAAATTATTAAATAAAATTATGATGAAATTATAATGTTGTGATGTTTGTTAAAGTTGAATATTTATTTAAATATAGTGTGTAAAATAAATTTATTTGATTAATGTTGGATATGGAAAATCCAAATAAATAATATGTGAGTATAAATTATAAACCTGAATTGTTTATTGAAATAAATTAAAGTAATTTTTAAATTGATTTACCCAAACAAGTCTTAAAATAGTAAGTCTTTATTTTAAAGACTGTTTGCCAAACAAAGCCTTATTGTTTTTGGATTTTTTTTTCTTTTATGAATTTTATTATAAAAAATAAAATAAATAATATAAATATATATTTATAACTAATGATTTAATAGGAATAATTAGTAGACGTCAGTTATAGACGTTGAAAGTTTGAGCGTTGGTTGGAGTTTTATTCTATCTCACTCTAAAATATATGGCTTAAGCCTAAGAGGAGAAAGAAGAAAAAAGTTCAGAGAATTGAGAGAAAATCTAAGAGTTTCAAGCGATTCTCAGTGGTTAGCAAGGATTATAAAGCAATAAAAGGTATTTTTTTCCCATAACCTTAATATTATATATATATGTACACATATATAGTTCACGACATAATTTATATGTTCTGCGCATTCAAAATTTTGGATTGATGTTATACAACCTATTATTTAGGATTGTATGTGGTTGTGTTGATTAGAGTTTTTGTTTAATCAAGGACTTGTATGCTAATTATGGGTAAAAAGGAAGAAAGTGTTTACAGTGTTTGTTTTTATGAATATTTTCTAATATGTCTTATGAAAGTACCAATTATGATGGTCAATTAGTATGATAAACAGTAAATTGAAGCTTGTTTATGCTAGTTCATTAAGAAACGAAGAAAGCGTAGTTTGAACGAAGTGATTTGGTGAAGAATTGAAATCACAGTGTTGATTTTTGGGAAGGATGTCAAAAAATTGAGTTTTATATGAAAATGTGAAATTTGAGAAATTAAACTAGTATAATTGTTGTTAAATTGTTTTATATTGAGGAATATGTTGGCAAACATGTTTATGATAGTTCTAATTCAATTGTTGGTGTTAAATTCACTGTTTGGTGGTTGAAATTCGTGTTAGTTGGGCTAAAAGACTCTCATGTTCATGTCTTTTTATTGTTACATACGTGCACTAAGCTAGATGATCTTGTGCGAATGCTAAGGCGAAATGGTGCAACTATCTTTGGCGTAGGCTGCTGCGTCGGTCCCTAGGCTTAAGTATGGCGCAGCTGCGCCATACCCTGGTCTGAGACAGTGAAGTCTGCCTATTTGTAGGACATGACTAATGGACTTAATCCAGTTTTGCAAGCATGTTAATGATGTTTAAGACATAATGTGGACTATAATAACAAATTGTAGTATGATATAATATCAAAATATGGAGATTTTAGTTGTCACTTGAGTAAGTTATGTAATGAAACCAAATAAGATGTTTTCAAAAGTTAAAGATAAATGATAAGGTTTATGTTTGTTTATAGAGAGATATATGTTGTAAGAACGATTTGAATGATAACTTGATTAGTTAATCTAATATATGTTTAAAAGAATGTAAATACGCGGTAGAAGACTTATTTTGTCAATTGTAAGAGAAGTGTAACGAGATATAATGCGGAGGTTATATAACATAGTTAACAGTTAATAAGTGTAATGCATCTAATATGTGGTAATGGAATCTATGACGACTTTAATGAACGTTAAGTGTCGGTCTTGAAAGAAGTATAAAGAAACACAAAATGGGATTATGTAATGATAAGTGTCATACGAAGAGGAGTAAACACCTGAAGATATGTGTTACGTTTCAAAGAGACGCAAGTTATAAAAAAAATTAAGACTAAGAGTTATTGTGGTTTCGTTATATGTGTAACTAATGCATGTGAATATGAACCTTTGAACTATTGTAGGATTTATGCAAAGCATTTAAGCTGTTTTTCAGTAATTGGTAATCTACGAACCAGGCAAGTCTTTCAGTTCTTACTTGCTATGTGAACATAATGATTAACTTTTTTAAATCTTTATTGCAAAGAGCGTGATGTGTTATATATATGTTGAAAGTATGAAATGTTAAAGTCAACTTATGACTACGTTAATTGAGTAAAGCATGCTGATTGAGTAAGGAACTCAATCTCTATACTTGTTATATGAACTGTAGTATGTATGTTATGTTAGTCCAATGTTTATGAGTTATATGTTGAGCATGTTATTATATGCTTCGTGATGCATGAAAACTGTTAGATTTTGTTGGGCTGTCGAGCTCAACCATGCAAATAACTATTTTTGCAGGTCAAAATTTCAAGGTAAGGATATGTGCTAAGTGAATTATAAGGATCCATATTTGCGAAGATTTCATAGGTTTTATGAGAAAATTATTTAATATTTTGAATGTAACATGTGCGTTGAATTGTAAGTTGAGTTATCCGATGTATTTGGATATCTATTTATGATGTAAGACTTTGTATAGTTATTTTGTTGTAATGATTCATGAGATGTACTAAAGATTTTATGATGTACAGTTTTATGTTGAGTTGTAAAGCTGAAGTTAGAGTTATCTAATATGTAAAGGTTATCGGATTAAAACGTAAAATTTTATATAATAACAGTGACAAAGCGAATCTTAAAATAAGATTGATTCAATGATGTGTAGATGATAAAGGTTTTGATTTAGGGATTTAAAGTAAGAAGACATAAAAAATTTAATTATTCTGCATTTTATAAAGTTTAGCATCGACTAATGATGTAAAAAACCCAGAAGGTAGTTGTGTCATTAACGACTAAAGTTGAGAATTATATTGTATGAATTTTGGGGTTGTTACAAAAATAACAATTTTGCCCCTCACTGGGGTTATCTCTAGTTTGGGCTGATATAGCAGTCGTTGCTCAGGGTTATCTTTGAGATTGGGCTGCTGCAAGTTCTGAATGTCCTCAGGGTTGTCTCTGTGGTGTGCTTGACCTCCCAGGGTTGACTCCGAGTTTGGGACTGAGTGCCTCGGTGATAGACTCCATGGCACACTTGCGTGAGGTGGTCGTCGTCGCCCGGATCATTTCTAGCACAATTGTTGTGTGAATTGCTTGCAACACCTTAACCCCCTCGTCTATACTTTAGACGGTAATCTTGGTACAATTGCTCGCATTTGGAATCTGTGTTGAATGGACACCAACGACACCTTGACCCCTCGCTTATATTGAAGCGGTAATCTCGGTACAGTTGACGATTGATGCGGTAGAAGACGCCACACACAACTATGAATTGTTGTATGATAAGTCAAATTGAATCTCAAAGAAATAACTAAGAAAAATACTTAGGAATTCTTCAAAGAACCAAAAGTAGAGAATAACCTCACAAATATATTGAATAATGAATAATGTATTTGATTACATCAACTTAAACCTCTATTTATACTACTTAAAACAATCCAAATACTAATAGGAATTTATAAACTATAACCCTAATTTTTATAGGGAAATAGAAATCAATTTGGAAAAGAAATCCTAATTACAATAGAATTTAAAACTAATTCTAAATCCCAAAGATTTTTCCAAGCCATTTTCCACTCCGCGTGCGGATTATGATGATAAAACTGTGTGATATAATGTAATTAATCCATGACTCCTTTGCAAGCCAGAATTCCTTGATGTAGTATATATGTGGAATTACCTTGATATCCCATAGCCCGTGATACAAGAATCCTAGAATTATCGCCACTGTAATAACCCATATCATCTAAGTATCCAACATGTTAAAGTCTGATAACTTGAAAAGTTGTGGCCCACATGATATCATTCACCTTTTCAAGTCCTGGATTGTATGCCCATACTAAATATGCTCAACTAACAAGTCTGCTTGATTCATGTTATTTACTAGGACCCATGTGAGTGTAGCATTCCTTTGTAAGCTACAGATTATAATTTGAACTCCAAAATTGGTACATGTGATTTATTGAATATGAAATCAATTAGATAATTCGTGCTGGATTGAATTGAATGGACCAATTGGGTCAGCCCAATAATGCTTGAATTATACTCTCTTGAATAATTTTTAGTCCAATTATTTAAAAATCACTTGATAACTACTAGAACTTGAATTAAGTTATTATCGTTTGATGCAAGCCTGATCAGGATTGTATCATTCCCCTCCTCTTCAAAAGGATTTGTCCTCAAATCTGGCACATCATCTTCTCAAAAATGATTCAACCACAAAATTACTCCTACATAAAAACAAACTAAGTTAGTAGCATCAAACCCATCATAATACCAAAATTGAACTCGCAAATGACATATATAAGCAACAATAACTCCAACTCCCGCCAAGAACATAGCAATGTCTGACTTCTCTCCCGAGTTGACAATTTGTGGACCAATTACTCCCAAACATAAATTATATAAACTAATCTACTATCTACTAAAATAACCATAAATGCAAAGTAAGAAGAATATGAAAAGTCTTATATCCTAATGGATCAAAAATCGTCACGCAAAACTCTTCGTGTGGTAGATTCTCCCGATGGCGAATTCCTGGATCAAAAGTCAAAATAATGATCTCAATCCTTTGCAGAAACACATTCGTCAATGCACCTAGATCAAATATCAATACTTGAAATTCGCCATGTTTCTCACGCGAACTCTCTTGAATTCCTGGATTAAACACAAAACAAAACAAATCAACAAGTTCTTTTTGTCTAATCACATAGAAATCAAATAAACCAAAATCATATGCATAGTCTACTAAAACAATATTCAAAATACTTCCCTGTAAACTCTCAATGCATTGATCGAATTGAATTGCACGATTCATGTTTCCCTCGATGAATATGATCCTATCACGAATCTACAAAACACAACCAGCCTTTCTCCTTCCACTGACATTAACATAATCAAAATCGTATAATATCACCAACGAAATAAAAAGTTCACAATCATAAGTTGAAAATTCAATAGCATATCGACCATGATCATAAACAAACTCAACACATGCTAAAGAATTTTCCAAAGTGTTGACAAAAATTAGAATATCATCAAAATATAGAATAACAAATTTTCCCATGAAAAAATGCAAAATATAATTCAACAATTCCATGGAAGTATGCAATGCCTTAGCTAATCCAAGTGAACTAACTAAACATGCAAATAACTCATCCCTCAAACCATCTTGATGATAAACACTTCTTGTATTAAAACTATATGATAGCAAATCATACAATGAAGATTGCTCCAATGAAAAAACATGATTACTACAATTGTTAACTAATGACAATTCATGTAAAGATTGACTAGCATGAAACCCTAAGTCAATATTTGGATAAGAAAACCTAGAATTAATTTTATGCAAGTAAACACACCGAAAACGAGAATATATATCATGATCATAAACTAACTCAACAAATATCAAGTATCCACCATAATTTATGATATAAACGATTCTACCCACAAAATAGCTAACAACAAATCCAATGGAAGCATTCAAAACATGTTTTAAATATCTCATGAAAACACTAGATGCATCAGTTAATCTAACAGAAATAACTAACCACCTATATAACTCACATGAGAAAATAATTTTCCATTTATCACAATATCTCATGCTAAATTGATTAGGCATTGTCATCACATGATTATTATCACATATAGATAAAACATAAGAACTATGCAATTTATCAAACATATTATCTAAATAAAGAAAAGAATAACGATACTTGTTTACTAATTCAAAATTGATGCACAAATTCGTTGTCTCATCCTTCTTAGGTAAAATAATCTCATAATTAGCACACGAACTCATGTCTTCTCTCACGATACCCACTTTCACCAACTCTCCAACCCGCATCGGTAACTCCTTTGTCTCCTCAGGAATACTATCAGCTGATCGATACGGAATGATAGTACGGGGTATTTCATCAACAACCTGTACAAGAGACAAAACAAAACTAGACAAAGAAGAATCATTAGTGTTTGTATTCAAAAGCGTCGTCTTGTACGAATGTACAATCATTGGCTTTTCAAAATATAACTCTCTTTTTAACTCACTCTCTTTTTCATAGTCACATATTTCTTCTCTCTCTTCTGTATTCTCACCCTCTCGTTTGTTTTTCTCTCGTTTATTTTCAAGGTCACTCTTTTCATTCTCTTTTTTCTCAATCTCTCTTTTCTTTTCATTCTCACTCTTTTCAATTTTTTCTTTTACATTATCAATCTTTCGAATAATTTCTTTTTGTCAATCTTTTCCACATGTATTTTCTTTTACGAACTCATCTTCTTGATTACTTTCTTTCGGATGTTCGCCATCTTGCTTTAGATCATGGATTTCATCTTGAACACTCGAACCCAATAACTCTCCTTGGACTACATATTCTATAATTTCTTCCACCACCCCCTGCTGATCTTGTTTCTTTTGCGCCTTAGAAGTATATTGTAGCTGCATCCAATAATCTTCCTTGTTTACTTGTGTGCGAACCTTCCTATTATTGTCTACTATAAATCACCTTGAAGGTTTCTCTACATGTCTTTGAGATGTATACTCCTCCCTCTTGTCATGCTGTACTGGAGCAAACCGCCTTCTCATTGCTATTTTTAATTCTGTCCATGTCTCGAACGGAAGCTCCCCATGTTTTTATTTTCTAAGCTGGCACCATATAATTGTATGATCAGAGAACTCTTGAACTGCCCGACTGACCTTCCTCCTCTCGGAGTAATCATGACTGTCAAATTCTCGCTCCATTTTTCTCTCCCATTTCGGATATGCCTCTGTATCAATATTGCCTTTGAAAGTATTCCTTCGAGACCCATAAGAACTTTCATAATTGTAGCCATACATGTTTGCTATAAAAAAAAAAGGTTAGTAGATAAAAATTTTCCTCACACACTCCCTTACGTATTTCGCTCAAATAATGATGAATCACTCGTGTATCACTCAAATTTGGCTTTTACCCTCAATTAATCTCACCACTAAACCTTTTACCTCAAAATATTCTCTCTAATAGGTTCTTCTTGAATTCCCCTAGCAAAATTCTTGGTTTTACTAATCAATTAAAAAATTACTTATCACGAAAAAAAATTATTGATGGTGTGACTATCAAAATACCACAAAATCACTGATTGATTGCCTTGTACTCCTCTTATGTGCCTCAGATTTGTAATTTATAGCTCCGTTTCAGAATTGATGATGATAGAACGGTATGAACTCTTGGTTGGAATTTGACGATTTGATGGTGTGCTATTAATTTGGTTAGCACAATGAAAATAGAATATGATTTTTTTTTCTTTCTTTTTTTCTTTTTTTCTATTTTTTTTCTTTTCTTTTTTTTTGCAATATATATTTCGACATAAAATTAAAGATATGTAACTCGCTAGAAAGACTTAGCTTTGATACCAAATGATAGACTGCACGACACGCTTGTGTGAGGTGGTCGTCGCCCGGATCGTTTCTAGCACAGTTGTTGGGTGAATTGCTTGCAACACCTTAACCCCTCATCTATACTTTAGACGGTAATCTTGGTACAATTGCTCGCATTTGGAATCTACGTTGAATGTACACCAACTACACCTTGACCCCTGGCTTATATTGAAGCGGTAATCTCGGTACAATCGACGATTGATGCGGTAGAATACGCCACACACAACTATGAATTGTTGTATGATAAGTCAAATTGAATCTCAAAGAAATAACTAAGAAAAATACTTAGGAAGAATTAACCAAAAGTAGAGAATAACCTCACAAATATATTGAATAATGAATAATGTATTTGATTACGTCAACTTAAACCTCTATTTATACTACTTAAAACAATCCAAATACTAATAGGAATTTATAAACTATAACCCTAATTTTTAAAGGGAAATAGAAATCAATTTGGAAAATAAATTATAATTAAAAAGAAATCCTAATTACAATAGAATTTAAAACTAATTCTAAATCCCAAAGATTTTTCCAAGCCATTTTCCACGCCGCGTGCGGATTATGATGATAAAACCGTGTGATATAATGTAATTAATCCATGACTCCTTTGGAAGCCAGAATTCCTTGATGTAGTATATATGTGGAATTACCTTGATATCCCATAGCCCACATGATACAAGAATCCTAGAATTACTGTCACTTTAATAACCCATATCATCTAAGTATCCAATATGTTAAAGTCTGATAACTTGAAAACCTGTGGCCCACATGATATCATTCACCTTTTCATGTCCTAGATTGTATGCCCATACTAAATATGCTCAACTAACAAGTCTGCTTGATTCATGTTATTTAGTAGGACCCACATGAGTGTAGCATTCCTTTGCAAGCTGCAGATTATAATTTGAACTCCAAAATTGGTGCATGTGATTTATTGAATATGAAATCAATTAGATAATTCGTGCTGGATTGTATTGAATGGACCAATTGGGTCAGCCCAATAATGGTTGAATTATACTCTCTTGAATAATTTTCAGTCCAATTATTTAAAAATCACTTGATAACTATTGGAACTTGAATTGAGTTATTATCGTTTGATGCAAGCCTGATCAGGATTGTATCAGTCGGGGTTATCTTTGAGGTTGAAGCTGATTGATGGGTTGAAATGAGCATTTCTGGGGTTTTCTCCGGAACCACAACTGCACTTCTCGGGGTCATCTTAGAGATTGATGCTGAAACCCATGGTGTTGTTTCCGAGATTGGAATTGAGTATCTCGGGGTTGTCTCTGAGATGGAACTACCTTTTCCGGTGTTATTTCAGGAACTAGAATTGAATATCTCAGGGTTTTCTCCGAGATTGAAAAATGAGGATTCTGGGGTTATATCCAGAATTAAGGTTATTTAACTTCAGGGTTATCTCTGGAAGATGATTTGTAACAGAAATGCAAAATTTAGAGTGTCTACATTTGGCACTCATTGTATTGGATTAACTTATGGACTGCCAGAGATTGGGTAGATAATGCCTGCATCAAGTACGTGACGCCCCCAAATCCAGGTCTCTTTCAACCCGACAGATGGTGCTACACGGTACTACCATTCATTCATTTATTCAATTGAATAGTCTCCAAAGGACTAATATAACTTCTACATATATCCAAAATAATATTACATTTCTAATGTTCTTTGTAACCCATTCATTTGTTCTTGTCATAATATCAAATACATTACAAACATTCAACTATTCTATTACATAAGCAATCTAAGGGTTCGTCTTCGCCTTGCCCTTGTCCTTGCCTGAGCCTTCGGTCCGCTCGATCTTGGCTATGTTCATATGGTTCAAGCAAGAGTGAGCATGACTAGCTCAAGAAGTACTATAATTCTAATAAACAACATGCTTGAAATATAGAACTTATATATCTTCAGTAACTGAACAATAGTTACGAAGTACTATCGATAATTCAAAATAGCACTTCTTTTCATTCAAAATGTTTTTCAACAACAATATTCAGTAGAATATCAACTAAGGCTCAGAACTATGAGCAGTTCATAATTTCTTTTGAAAAGGACAACCCGGCACTAAGTCCGTAAGTCCGGCATAGCTTACTAGCACTTCTGGGTGATCAACCCATAGTACTCTATGTTGATCAACACTACATTCATTAAACGTGTATACGTTTAAGTTATGGCAACCTCACGTGCCTGTCGTTAAACGACAAAAACATTTTAGCATAGTTGGTCTTCGATTGAAAACCATACGAATATAACTCGGTAAATGTGACACCCCCAAAATAGGTATACATCACCTATTCTGAGTTGTCAATACATGGTACAGAAACAACTACAACTTTATTATTACAACAGTAAAACTGTGAGTTTGAATACAAATATTATCTTCTAGATAATATCTATACTCAAATAAATCCTCATCACATTTATTGATACATTATTTTACAAAAATAGTGAGGACTACTAAACAATCCTTTCTAAAACCTTCATTCCATACCCCGACTCGTACTCGCTATATTCTCGCCTCCTGAGAAGAAAAATGGAACAAAAAGGAAAAGGGTGAGCTCAACTAGCCCAGTAAAGAATATTATGACTAAGATAATATACAACAAATTACCGTTAGTCTTCAACAGGGAAAAATCTAATAGAATACAATAGACAACAAATTTTAAATCAATATTCGCAATGAAATAATAATTCATTAGAAGAGTTAAGTAGAGAATGCAAACTACTATCTTCTATGTATGAATTTAAAAGTTCATAAATCATCTTTTATCCTGTAACATCAATCAATATACATACGGAATCAAATATTCATCTTTGCACTACAGAGCCAAAGATATTCATCGATTGGTCATGTTCATCTAAACACATGTTCATCTTTGCACTACTGACCCAAAGATATTCTTCAGAAATCATTCATCTTTGCACTCTGGTGCCAAAGATATTCCATAATATCATCATTTAAAAGGTGAAGATGATGAAAATATTTTAAAGAAACGAATCCAGTGAAACAAAATGACAAGGATTAAGGATTAAGGATTCGTACTTGGTTTTATCCACGTCCAAAAATACCTCAAAAATAATCATAGTGGTGTAAAATTCAAGAATGATCAAAACATGGATACAATCAAAGCTAGTATCCAGAATAGATATTTTGAACGAAAAGGAAAATTTTCATTTTTCGATGAATAGTGCCGTATTCGTAAATAGTGTCGTATACGTGAATAGTGCCGTATACGTGAATAGTAACTCCGACACCAAAAGTTCCAAATTTGATAAAAACTTCAGATCAATATTTCAGCATAATGATATTGAAGAAATAATATCATTACGAAAAAAATAATATCCCTTACCTCGAAAGATTAGTACTTCTAATTTGGAATCTAGGGTATAGTCTTTGAAGGAACTCAGACCGCCTAACAATACTCAAGGTATACTCAAAATACTCACAAGAATACGCTCGATAATATAGAGAGAGAAAACTTCAGTTTCTGGTGTGATTTTCAATTCTAACCTAAGCACCCTATTTATAGGAAAATGCTTAGAACACCAAAGCAGAAAATTTAATAAAATATTAATATATATTATAAATTCCCTTAGCCCATCTTTGAAGATCTGATTTCTGCAATTAATATCACATGTTAGCCCACTTAAATGCAAAAAAACGTTTTTCTTTAAAATAATAATTAAAACTTCCAAAAATTAATTATTTCGGAGCTTCGGAACTTCAATAATTCACAATAAATAGCCCTTTTATCAGAAAATTCAAATCGTGCGAGTTTTTATAGGAAATTCAATTCTCTACAACTTTGCGAGAAGAAAGTTTTTCCAATTCCAAATGTAAATTGACCGAAATCCACAAGCGGGCAATTTTACGTGCTATAATCAAATTTCATCAATAAATGGGGTTCTTGAGACATGTTTAACATGTTTTAAACATTTATTGCAACAAAAATACTCTTCCTCCTCGTATACTCATATATCCCACATTCATTGTAAAAATATCACCATTATTATATTATTAAAATATAATAATATATTTAAATGAATTATTTTATCGAGAAAAAGATAAAATTTCAATTTTCAACAATTGTCACATTAAAATTTTCTCCATCTATATCCACATAAAATTAATATTTTCCTCATCATATGAATCAATAATTAATTATTCACAAATAATATTATGAGAATCACAATATTGACAACCAGGCGGTTCCAGGAAAGAGGGGCTTTCAATAAGAATTTCTCCTTCATTGGCGCAATTAGGTGACCAAACCTCTCCTTAGATGTAACTTTCTAGACATTGCCAATAATGTTATCTAATAATATTATTGAGATAATATGAATTATTGCTTCGATAATGAAAAATATTGTGTAATGACAATTATTGAAACAACAACAACATAAAATATCAACGCAACAATCGAATTAAAGTTTGGGCTATTATGTTCATTTCATGTTCTTGGCTTGGAACTTGGCTTACATTGTAGATCGTCTTCTTAGCTTTCTGAAACATCTTGAATCATTCCAATCAAAGTTCGGATGCAAGAGTTATGACATTTGTACCAATGGACGTTGAATTTCGCTGTTTTGGGTGGTCATTTGCATAGCAGTCACTTCCAGTCCAATTCTGACCTTTTTTCGTTCGTTATTTCTCAAAACGTAAAGAATTAAAGTTGTAACTCTCATCGATATCTTCAATTTGATAGGTGGCAGGCCCCGTAACTCTTCTCGGATCAAAGGTTATGACCGTGTTAACAGAGAGGACGCCGCAAAGATAAAATAATTGGCGACTTACTTAGCAGCGGGGCTTGCCCTTTTGTGCTTTGATAGCAAGCAAGGGCTTGGGGTCAAGAATCAATAGCAGGCCACTAGCAAGTTGGGGCTTGCTATTTACAAGGCAAATAGCAAGCCGGGGATTGGGTATGCTTGGAAATAGGAGATTTTGTCCAAATTTGAGTCCGATAAGGATTGTTTCGAGCTGTTTGATTCAAGGACTTCCAAGAAGACTTAAAGACATATAAAAATTCTTATTAAAGGAGGAGATTTACAAGGATTAGGAAAAGTTTTTGTAAGAATTCCATTAGATTAGATTAGAGTAAATTAGATCAAAACCCTAGTTCTAATGAGTTTTGGAGAGTGAAGCAACTTGGAGACCATTGAAGATTCAAAGTAGGAGCAAGGAGGGAGCGTCAAATCTACAGACAATAGATTCTATCTTCTTATCTTCTTCTATCTTTGTCTTCTAATGTGTATTCAATTGTGGATTCTTAGTTTTAATTCAATAATCATGAACTAATTCTTTGTTTGAGGTTACTATGGATCTTATTTTGTAGTTTACTTTGATATGCTTCTTTGTTAGTCTTATTAGCTATATTTGGATTGTCTATTATGATTTGGACTTAATTGCTTAATTGTCTAGCTAACAATTACCGTGATAATCTATATGAACTCGAGAGATGAAAAGTATAGATTTAGATCTGATTATGATAGCATGTGTTCATGATTTTGTGAATAGCTTAATCTTGATGAATGTTAAGGTAGAGATATGTTTGACATCGCATGTAATCGGATAGAGAAAATATTCTTAAACCTTCTTCAATTGTAATTCACATAGAGATATAGTGGGTTAGTTGATTAAGGTGTTTAACGGATTTATATCTTGATTGTGGATTGACGTTAATACGGTATTAGTGCATCGAGAGGTGGTTAATACTACATTCGTATTCTTGATTAACAATCCAGTAAAGATAACTTGGCTTAACAGGAAGTGTGTTAACTTAAATGAAACAATAAGTGAAATTGTAATCTCAAGTCTTCAATATCTTGTTTCATTCTAGGGATAGTTAGTAATAGTTTATTTAACTATTTTAAATTAAATTATTAAATCATTCGTTTAAATAAGATTAAATTGGTTATATGTTAGTACTTGGTAATTCTTGTTAACTAATTCTCTATGGGAACGATACTCAACTTATCACTTTATTACTTGTTGACCACGTATACTTGCGTGTTGTGCGTAACTAGATTTTACCCAACACGATGCTAGTTTTACCTCGGCTAGACTAATCTTGAAGAGTTGATTGATTTATTTACAAGTCTTTCAATATAGAATTGTTAACGCTATCCTATGCCAATTGTTTGGTATGGATTTAAGGTAAGCCTGAGTATGAATAAACAAATGTATTTTTCATCGATTATTCGATGGGCACGTGAGGTTGCTACAACTTAAACGTATACACATTTAATGAATGTAGTGTTGATCAACATAGAGTACTATGGGCTGATCACCCAGAAGTGCTCGTAAAATATACCGGACTTACGGACTTAGTGCCAGGTTGTCCTTTTCAAAGAAATTATGAAAAGCTCATGGTCTTGAGCCAGAATTGATGTTTTACTTAATATTGTTATTGTAAAATGTTTTGAAGGAAAAGAAGTGCTATTTTGAATTATCGATAGTACTTCATAAATATTGTTCAGTTATTGAAGATATACGATTCCTGTGTTTCAAGCATGTTGTTTAAAAGAAATTGTTGTACTTGCTGAGCTTGTTATGCTCACTCTTGCTTGAACCATATGAATGCAGCTAGGACCGAATGAACCGAGGGATCTGACAAAGATAAAGGCAAGACGAAGATGAACGATTAGTTTACCTTGTAATAAACTAGTAAGTTGTATATATTATAGTATGATGAACAAAGAATGTAATGGGTTTAGAACCTGGGGACTTGATGTAATATTATTAATGTAATAAGAATGTCATTGATTCACATATTTTGATGTCGTTTCAATAGAATGAATGTACAGTTGTGAGTACCGTGTAACACCATCTATCGGGTTGGAAGATACCCGGATTTAGGGGTGTCACAGGTTGGTATCAAAGTATTAGATTATAAAACTTAAGGGGGGAAGAACCTTAGGCTAATAACCTCGTTAAGGAAGAAAAGTCCAAAGGAAGTAAACTCTAGCTTTACTTAAGTGGAATAAGTTAATAAAGTATTGAGGAAACTCAGTACTGAAAGATTTAAAAGATGAAAAGTAACCCTAAATTAATTAAATGTGATTTATGTTTATACTATTGTGTGTTATGTACTAATCAACATATGTGTTATTGTAGGATGTCGATCAATAGCTTGATATATAGATATATACATGCGGTGAACGAAGAAATTGTGAACAACGTAGAGCCTGTACCTACATCAGTGGTGGAGGTACCATTAATGATTCTAGAGGAGTCGGAGATAGAGGAGTACTTTTCTGAGGAAGACTACTCCGAGGGGGATATGGATATAGCGTCATACCTTAGTATGATGAACGATGTGGAGGAAGGGATGAAGGTAACATCAGTTGATACGGTGGTACCTACAATAGCGTCATCACCTCCAGATGTAATGAGATCAATGTATTTGGCAGTGCTTAACAGGAATGTGCAACTGAGTACAGTTCTGCAGAGTCAGAATGAGGAGATTATTGCTCTTTATGTAGCGAAGGAGTCTGCAGAAGCAGATTTTGAGTCAGAGCATGATGAGAAGGTGCTCATGATAAATAAGGCTAGGGATTATATGAACGAGGTGGTAGAGCTTCGTAGGAAACTGGAGGAGAAGGACCAGAAGATAGCACGGATATCTTACATCCATAAGAGTGCTCATAAGGATTTTAAGCTTAAATTTTCTTGTTATTCTATAGAGTCGAGGCAGACTCGACATACTATTAGTTGGGATACTATAGCGAAGATTGCGAATGAGAAACACGAGGACGCTGTTATGCATTATTAGAAAGCTAGAGTTATAAATATGTGTGTAGTGACGTAAAACCCTCTTTTGTATTAAAAGGGCAGTCTCTTTGTAAATCCCAACTTTTGTGAAGTTCAATTGCGGGATAGAAATGTAATAGCCTTGGGCTATGTAAGCAAATTGTAAATAGTTTTAACTATGAAGAAACATATGAATATAATGAAGTTTTCATTTAATATGCTTTGTTATGGTATGAGTTGTTATGAGACGAATAATAACGAAGTAAGTAAATAAATAATAATGAAATTCTATTTAAATGCCGTCAAGAAGAAGACAACGTAATCAGGAAGCGGAATCACATAATGAAAATCATGTGGGTTAAAACAACCCTATGCAAGAGTTTGTTAATTTATTAACGGCTGCATTTAACTAAACCGAGGGTAGAGTACCCGCCGAACCTAGGTTAGCCAGAATGACTACTTTTAAAGAATTTAAAAGTGTAGGTTTGCCAGAGTTCAAAGGAACGACGGACCCATTAGAAGCCCAGACATGGGTAATAGAAATATAGAAGTCGTTTGTTATTACAAAGCGTAAGTGAGACACAAAAGATTTCTTTTGCGGCTTATATGACGAAAGAGGAAACCAACTTTTGGGGGGAGGCTCACCAGGGTGGGGCTAGAATAGATACGGTAACGTGGGAACAATTCAAGAAGGTTTTCTTTGAGAATTATTTCCCTAAAAACATGCAAGGGAGGATGGAGATTACGTTCTTAGAACTTAAACTAGGGGACATGACGGTTCCCAGTACGCGGCCCGATTCAATGAATTGACAAAGTGTGCTCCACATCAAGTGGACATTGAGGAGAGGAAGGCTCGTAGGTTTGAGCAGGGCCTGAAACCCTGGCTCTATAATAGGATTTTTGTGTTCCAGAGTGTCTCATGTGGGGCCATTCTAGAGAAGGTGATTATAGCCAAGTGTGGTAGTGAGGCATTGACTCAATACCACAAAGAGAGGAAGAATAAGAGCAAGGGAGAGGGAGGAACTAAGGCAGAGAGAGCCAGTGGTAGTGATAGTATGCCAAAAAAAAAAGAATTTTAATTTCAGAAATAGTGGAGGGGGAACAATGGGATCCTAAGCGTAGGATCGAGGTATGTAAGACATGTGGAAAGACTCATCTAGGAGTCTGTTTGAAGGGGAAATTGGTTTATTATAACTGTGGATAGGAGGGTCATATATTACCCAATTATCTTAATCCTAAGAAAAACTATGGTTGTTTTGTATGTGGGTCATTGGACCACATAGCAAGAAATTGCCCAAGGAAGGGGTTGGAGGAAAGTAAAGGTGTTCGTAGTGGTAAGTTAGGAATGATGCGGTTGCATCAGCGGATTTGGTAGCAGGTATCATTCCGGTCAATACAATGAATGCTTATGTGTTGTTTGATTAGAGTGCTACTTTTCTTTTATAGCATGAGAGTTTGCTAAGTGATTAAGGTCATTCTAGGAAAAGATTATAAATACCTTTATACGTTAAGGTAGAGAATAGGGAAATAACTTTTGTTAATTATATTCGTGGAAATGAATAAGAAATGTAAGCAAGTATCGGTAGATAAGTACCGATAAAGTTGAGAGAATTTGAAAAAATTCTCGGTATGAATGAGTTGATTAACCATAGAACTTTAATAAATTGTTAGAATAAAAGTATGAATCTTCGGTTTTCTAAGTAACACAAGGAAGTATTTTACGGTAATAAAATACCGCGATGCTCTTGTTGTCTAACGATGATGAAAGTTAGGAGGATGTTAAGGAAGAGGATGAGTTGTTACGTTTGCATATCGACTATCATAAGGGGAGTAAGTTAGCGGTTGAGAGTAAATACCCAGTTCCCAGGATCGATGATCTACTTGATCAGTTGAAAGTGGTAAAGTATTTTTCTAAGATAGATTTATGTGCGGGGTATTATTGGTAAAATGTAAAGAAAGACGAGGTACCTAAGATGACGTTCAAAACTCGTTATAGTTATGACGAGTTTTTGGTTATGTCATTTGGGTTAAGTAATGTTCAGAAGTTAAACTTTCAGTAAGGGGTGCCGAGCAAGTCGATGGAAAATCGATAGATACTCTTGTGTGGTGCTATGGTTAAAAGTACCATCAACGTCACAGAGTGTTCAAATATTATTTGGACGAGGGTGTAGTAATGATCATTGGTGATATTCTAGTCTAATTTAAGACGTCAGAAGATCACGTTGAACATTTGAAGATAGTGTGAGAAACACTACGTAGAGAGAAGTTGGATATGGAATTCACTACATGTGAATTGTAGCTTAAAGAGATAGACAAAATTTGTTATTGAGAAGTATGTTGGGAATGAAGTAGTAGAAATTTTATTCATAAAGTAGACTCAATCCACGATAATGGAACGAGTTAATTAAGTACAACTAGGTAACCAAGAGTGCAAGCGAATGAAGAAGAGGATACAGGATAAAGAGACGATCAAGTATCATCTCGTTTTGAAGGAGGAATTTGAGTTTCAGATAATTTCTAATTAAAAGAAGGACTAATAAAAGGAAGATAGTGTAATGTGTGAGTAAATGTTTAGCTTCCAACTCAGAGTATTGATAGGAAGTGACAAGTCATGTGAATTAAGATAACACCTTCGGTGAAGGTGAAATGAAAGAACTACAATGTCGAAGAAGCATTGTGGAAACTTGAGATTAAAATGATGAAGAAAATTTTCCTCATTTAGTTAGAAAAGTGTACCGAGATTCTGGGGACAGAATCCTTATAAGGGGGAAGAGTGTAACGCCCCAGAAAATTATGATTTTTGAGAATTAAATTTTTATTTGATTATGTGGATTAAAATGAATTTAATTAATTATATATGGGAGTAAGCTAATTGAAGGTTGTTTTATGACCTAGACATATCGGAACGTCGTAGTATTTTGGCTACGTGGTAGAATTAAACTGTTTGAATTTCCAGGATGAAAATAAAAACTTTCCGAGAAATTTTCCGAAAAACACTTCGGGAATTATTTTTGAACTTCCAAGAAATACGTAATGATAGAATATCATGGTGAGATAGAATATCCAATAATATTTCAGTTATGGCAAACGCAGTTTTTTGCCTGCGGACTTAAAACCTAACGATTAGGGAAAATGAATTCTGAGAAGGAATTTAAATGCGTATAATGAATTAAAGAAATGATTGTATAATACGTAAGTATTGTACGAGGTAATGAATACAAGTATAATACGAGGTATTATATGAGTATGTATGAATGATGGAATATCGTATATAAAATAAGTATACGAGTTAGAATACGAGATTAATACGTAAATTATACATTATAAGGCTTTAAGCCAAATGTAATGGACTTGTAGGATTGAGTAAGAAATTGTAAAGTTCAAAGAGATATTGATAAGGCCCAAGTGTAGAGATGTGTAAGCTCAATGCAAGCTAATGATAAAGCCCAAAGAATTATTAATGCAAGCCCAATGTATAAGTTAGGATTAATTAAACCTTAAACCTAAAGTAAAAATCCAATGGATTGGGAGGATCCATGGGGCAACCCATGATCATATGGGTGAATTGGTGATCAAGAACTTTATGTGATGAGCAAGTAAACTTAAGGGTTAAGCAAAGGATAAGTTAAGTAACTTAAAGGCTAAGTAAAGTGCTTATGAGTGATGAGCAAGCAAAGTGCTTTTATGTGATGACCAAGCAACTTAATGGATAAGTGTTGTGATGAGCAAGTAAAGGATAAGCTATGTGCTAAGCAAGTATACTTAAGAGTTAAGTATGTGTGGTGTCCAAGTATATGTGGTGAGCAAGTTAACTTAATAATTAAGTAAAGGAATAGTAAGGAGGTGGCTTAAGGAGGTGGAGTTAAGGAAGTGGGATTGGATTAATGACCCTTATGCCCTAACCTAGCAACTCCTATAAATAGCAATCTTGGTTTTCATTTTGTTGGTTGTTCATTTCATCTAACAAGTTGAGAGCTTATTGGTTAGAGAGGATAAGTGAGAATAAGCTTGAAAAGCTAGAAAGCTAGTCTTCATAATTCAAGAAGCAAGAAGAACAACAAAGATTAACCAAGTGATATTCAAGGGTAAGAACTTAAACCATGAATCTCTTTCTCTTCCATTGGTAGGGAAATTGGTAGTGCTAGATCATGTATGCTAAGGAATGATAGGAATGAGTAATCAAAGAGCTTAAGTCTTAATAAGCTGTATAGGTCATGAATAAGCTATTCGTAATCATATATGTTATGAAACAAGGAAGAACTT
This sequence comes from Panax quinquefolius, assembly GCA_020205615.1. Taxonomy (NCBI): domain Eukaryota; kingdom Viridiplantae; phylum Streptophyta; class Magnoliopsida; order Apiales; family Araliaceae; genus Panax; species Panax quinquefolius. The sequence goes on from CM035153.1 coordinate 104,994,809, forward strand.
GTAGGAACTTATTTTATGTTGAAATAATAAGGTTGTATGATAATAAGAAGTAAGGATGATGTTTAAAAGATTTAAGCTATGATAAGTCATGCAAAGTGAATTCATAAGTAGTTCAAACTTTTACAAGTTATAAACTTATGAAGAACAAGTAATAACCTATCATGTATATAAGTTCAAGAAGTATGTATGTCAAGATGTTAATATGATGGATTGATCCATTTAAAGCGAAGAATAAATCTTAAGCAATGAAGTTATGGCGGAATTCACGGGTTCGGACGATAATCGTCGAATTCGTAAAATTCTCGGAATAGAGGTCAAATTTTGATATTGAGCTTGGAAATATTAGTTTTCAATGGAGACAAGTCTCATTTGACATTATAGAGTTGCAGACTCAAAAATGACCGAATTCCGACTTAGAGCGAAGAAACGAGCGTTGAATGTTCACGAACGTTTATCGTTTTCATTAAAAATGGACTAATAGGTGAATTTTTAGCAAACGAAGTCAAATAGATAAAATTCTTGCATGAACGCGTAGAGTATGTAATTTGTGAACCATAGGCTTTTGAACGAGCCAATTCGTACTTATAACGAAGAAGTTATGAGCCCAGGAATCTCATAAATAAAAAAATCTGTCAAATTTTTCTGAGGCACAGAGTCCGCGCCACAGCGTGACTCAAAGCAGCAAGGCCCACGTCGCAGCACGAGGCCAAGGCATGACACACTACTAATTGGCGCCGCAGTGCAGCCATAACAAAGGAGACTTGCGTCGCAGCGCCGAGTCCGGACCATACACACTACTAAGTCACGCCGTGACGTGACACAGAGAAGGAATGCCGGCGCCGCAGCGCCATCACTAAGTAAAGCATAGAGAATGTTGTTTTTGGAATATAAATGAAAGGAGAAGTGAATAAAGGCTGAATTAAATCCTTAATCAACTTAATATAACATGATTGCTAATGATATAAACCTTAGGTATAATACTAAAGGTTGAATATAAGTCAATTGAATGTGAACGTGAATGGTAAGCAATAAGTGTACGTAACCAATAACGATCGAGTCTCGATTAGTGATGTGATAACATTAGTAAGTCGTGAAGAAGGATGATTAACTTGAAACAAGTTGTATTAATGAAATAATTTTAGTTAAGTTATAGAAGAGAGAGAAGTTGGTAAGAATGATGTAAGTTATAACGATAAGCCAGAACCAATAATAACAAATCTAATACAGGATTAGATTGAGAAGAAGGGTAAGATTCATTAGGAACCATGTATGTTCACTCATGACCTAATGTGGTATGTTATGTGGTTATGTGTTGTAGAGACCGTAAAGACGAAAAGGAAAAGTTATTATACTGTAGCAGACGCTGAAGGCAAGTTTTTCTTAAACACTTGTCTAACCTTCGTGTTAGCCAAGTTTTCTGTGATTCATGTTAGGAGATGCATAAATTGTTTTACTAAAGGGTCGATGTGATAAGTAGGTTTTATACCTACTTATCTGGTATCTATTACTTGAATTAGTTTCTTAAACTCATATTTCTTAGTTACTTTTCATGCATTTTGTGTTCATTTTGTAGGGTATATGTTTGGGAGCGGTGTGCGCGACTATTGGTATGAAAAAGCAAGGAAAACGCAAAGAAAAGCAATCCGAATATCATTTGGGCTTTTATGTTCATTTCATGTTCATGGCTTAGAACTTGCCTTACATTGTAGAGCGTCTTCTTAGCTTTCTGGAACATCTTGAATCATTTCAATCGGAGTTCGGATGCAAGAGTTATGACATTTGTACTAACAAACATTGAATTTCGCTGTTTTGGGTGGTCATTTACATAGCAGTCACTTCCAGTCTAATTTTGACCTTCATACATTCGTTATTTCTCAAAACGAAAAGAATTAAAGTTGTAGAACTCGGCGATATCTTCGATTTGATAGTTGGAAGGCCCCATAACTCTTTCCGGATCAAATGTTATGACCATTTTACCAGAGGACGCTGCAGCAAAAAAATAATTGGCAGCTTACTAGCAAGCCGGGGATTGCCCTTTTGTGCTTTGATAGCAAGCCGGGGCTTGGGGTCAAGAATTAATAGCAGGCCAGTAGCAAGCCGGGGCTTGCTATTTACAAGGGAAATAGAAAGCCGGGGCTTGGGTATGCGTAGAAAGAGGAGATTTTGTCCGAATTTGAGTGCGATAAGGATTGTTTTGAGCTGTTTGATTCAAGGACTTCCAAGAGGACTTAAAGGCATATAAAGAGGCTTATAAAAGGAGGAGATTTACAAGGATTAGGAAAAATTTTTGGAAGAATTTCATTAGATTAGATGAGAGTAAATTAGATCAAAACCCTAGTTCTAATGAGTTTTGGAGATTGAAGCAACTTAGAGACCATTGAAGATTCAAAGTAGGAACAAGGAGGGAGCGTCAAATCTATATACAATAGATTCTATCTTCTTATCTTCTTCTATCTTTGTCTTTTAATGTGTATTCAATTATGGATTCTTAGTTTTAATTCAATAATCATAAACTAATTATTTGTTTGAGGTTACTATGGATCTTATTTTGTAGTTTACTTTGATATGCTTCTTTGTTAGTCTTATTAGCTATATTTGGATTGTCTATTATGATTTGGACTTAATTGATTAATTGCCTAGCTAACAATTACCGTGATAATTTATATGAACTCGAGAGATGAAGTATAGATTTAGATCTGATTATGATAGCACGTGTTCATGATTTTGTGAATAGCTTAATCTTGATGAATGTTAAGGTAGAGATATGCTTGACATCGCATGTAATCGGATAGAGAACTTATTCTTAAACCTTCTTCAATTGTAATTCATATAGAGATATAGTGGGTTAGTTGATTAAGGTGTTTAACGGATTTCTATCTTGATTGTGGATTAACGTTAATACGGTATTAGTCCATCGAGAGGTGGTTAATACTACATTCGTGTTCTTGATTAACAATTCAGTATAGATAAGTTGGCTTAACAGGAAGTGTGTTAACTTAAATGAAACAATAAGTGAAATTGTAATCTCAAGTCTTCAATATCTTGTTTCATTCTAGGGATAGTTAGTAATAGTTTATTTAACTATTTTAAATTAAATTATTAAATCATTAGTTTAAATAAGATTAAATTGGTTATATGTTAGTACTTGGTAAATCTTGTTAACTAATTCTCTGTGGAAACGATACTCAACTTATCACTTTATTACTTGTTGACCACGTATACTTGCGTATTGTGTGTAACTAGATTTTACCCAAGAAGTTTTTGGCGCCGTTGCCGGGGAATTAGTTTAATATTTTTTATCAATATTAGCTTCAATCAAATTAGTCTTAATTTAAACATTTTTATTTTTATTTTTAATTCTCTTCCTATATTTCTCTCTTTTTCAGGTACCATGGATGACTTTGCGTATCAATGGCCATACACGAACATGACTCAACCAAGGGAAACAGGTAATGATGGACTTAATACATCTTATATAGAGCCAATACAAATTGAGGCAACTTAGAAGACGTTGGAGGTTATCGCAGCCCAACGTAGTCGAAGGATGGAAAGAATGACTCAGCCAAGGGGAGCGGAAATTGACAGACTCGCGACACTTTTCGCAATGTCAGCACAAATTGAAGAACTTTCGAGGAGGTTGGACGTTATCGCAGCCCAACAGAGTCGAAGGATGGCAGTTATGTGTGACTATTGTACTGGCAATCACCCGAGTAATCAATGCACCATCAATCTTGGGCCGGTACAGTATGGTGGTAACTACCTCAATCAGTATGCATATGATAATTATGATCAAGTTTGGGAGTATCACCCGTATTTTTCATGGAGCCATACTCATCAAGATCAATTCAATGTTCCAAGTCCAACATACACGACGGAATTCTCATATCCACCTCCAAGGAGACAAGAAGTCAGTTCAGAGTTTAAGGAATTCATGTTAAGGAGTATAGAAGAAACAGAAGAGATGATAAGGAGTCAGGAGCTGTCAATCCAAAATTTTAATAAATGGATGGAAAAACGTTTCACAACCTCAACTAATGGTCCTCAATACATGGCTTCCGAGACTGAAAAAAAAAATTCAAGGCTGAGGGAATTATTGTCCAAGTTCATAGTAGATGAGGGGAAGATGAGTAATCAAGCGCGGGAAAGTCAAAATCTTGCGGATCAAATAGAGAAAATGACCAAAGACGTAAGCAACCTTCCTCCAAACACTTGGCTTTATGACATGGATGACGAAATTGATGGAGAACCTGAACCAAATCTGCAACTGGATGAGCCACAAGATATAGGAAGTGTGGAGACAGTTGGGGATAATGAAATAGAGGTCCACGAAGATCTAAATGGGTCTCCACCAAAGATCAAAGAGTTGGTCAGATTTGCAAAATCATGCTCACTTGGTAGTCATGTCATTGGCGAAGCTCTTGTTGACATAAGAGTGAGTACAATTTTCAATCCATGGTGGGAAGAGAAAGAGAAGATAGACGAAGAGCCCATTGTGTATGACAAGCTTCCATGACCAAAAGTGATCACATACACAATGGAGAAAACACCTAGCTGTGGGACGTTCTTGATTGAGATCATACCAAATTAGAGCATGCTAGGTGACTTTGATGCATTGGCCATCGTAAATGGGAACCTACCAAAAGCTATATTATTTCCGATGGATGGAGGGTTCCTCAACTTTTGAAGAGGAATTGGATAGTGTTGACCAAACAAAGTCAGGCTGAAAGACTATAAATCACGCGCTGACTGGGAGGCAACCTAGGAATTTTTATATTTATATGCTTTACTAGTTTATTTAGTAGATAGGAATTAATTTGCTTATTAAGTTCTCTTATAATCTAATCCATGTTGTCTCTCTTCATTGCAGGTATTGGAGGTTCAATGGATAAGAAAATGATCGTCACCGCCATCGCCACCATCACCTCACGCTTAGCTGACTACAGGGAAGTTCTCTTCTACTTATCGCTATATTCTTACAATGAGGACATTGTAATTGCTAAGTTTGGGGGAGTTTAGTTTTGTTCTTTATTGCATGTTTAGTTTCATGTTTATGTTATGTTATTTTGCATACGTTGTTAATTTAGTTTAGGTTCATTTTGTTTGCATTTATGTAGTACAATTGCATAAGTAGTTGCATAATAGTATAGTTTGCATAGCATTATATTCAGTTTTTTTTTGTTAAAAACAAAAATTCAAAAAAATTCAAAAATTCAAAAATAATAGTTAGTTATTATATTCATCTTGCATGATTCCAGCTGTTAGATATTTACAATTTGTTTTGGCCAATGATGAGATTGGAATTGAGTAGACAAGTATAGTACTGACTATTAGAGCTTTGATGTGATTTCTTGTTAGGAATTGAGTCTTTTTCTGTTTGAAACTGGTATAATAAGGATAGCACAGTAAAAATAACTTGTTGATTGATTGAGTTTAAATTGATACATAATAGGACTCTAAAGGATAATGCTAGTTTAAATGAAAGAATGACAAGAATAAGTAGTGATGGTTAAAAGTAGACAAGAACCTAAGTTTAGGGGAATATTTGGGGTACATAAGCTATATTAAAAAAAAGACAAATAAAAAAAGTATTAATAAACACCGTGGCGTGCTTGTCTAGTTTTGTGGCCTTTGTTACTTGAGTAAGTAAGTCTGAGGGGATTGTCTCTACGCCTAGCTCCCTAAGGTCTTAATGGTCTGGGAGTTGTTGGTCGAAAGCTTGTTAAGGTAGCATTGTAAAGCCTAAGGGAATAAGACATTGCATAGCTATGTGTATATAAACCAAAAGAAAAAAAAATGAGAATAAAATGGGAAATAAGAGCAAAAAGCCCCCGTAGATGAAAATAAAGTATAAGTATCCCATGTTGACCCTCGATATTGGTAATTGTTTGATTTTAGTTAGATCTAGCTTGTTTTTGAATTTCTTGAGTTTACACCGTATGATGCCTTCAAAGAGACTTGTTATGTGTTAAATTTGATTTTATATCCATTAGCATGGATGTTGAGCACACACACACTATACTAGTAATAACAATTTAAGATTTGATGATTGACTAGGAAATTGTTCATTGGTTTTGATATGATGTATTATCATGTTTACTTGATTTCTCTAAGGCCGAGTGAATAGATTTGATTCTATCATTACTTTTGGATTTGTAGGCATATAGATTAGTTCCATTCCATTGCATTGCATTGCATTTTTGTTTTGTTTTTTCTTTAGGACAAGCAAAGGTTTTAGTTTGGGGGTATTTGATAAGTAGGTTTTATTCCTACTTATCCAGTATCTATTACTTAAATTAGTTTGCTTAAACTCATGTTTCTTAGTTAATTTTCATGCATTTTGTGTTCATTTTGTAGGTTATATGTTTGGGAGCGGTGTGCGCGACTATTGGTATGAAAAAGCAAGGAAAACGTAAAGAAAAGCAATCCGGATATCGTTTGGGCTATTATGTTCATTTCATGTTCTTGGCTTGGAACTTAGCTTACATTGTAGAGCGTCTTCTTAGATTTCCGGAACATCTTGAATTAGTCCAATCGGAGTTTGGATGCAAGAGTTATGACATTTGTACCAACGGACGTTGAATTTCGCTGTTTTGGGTGGTCATTTGCATAGCAGTCACTTCCAGTCCAATTTCGACCTTCATCCGTTGGTTATTTCTCAAAACTCAAAGAATTAAAGTTTTAGATCTCATCGATATCTTCAATTTGATAGGTGTCAAGCCCCGTAACTCTTCTCGGATCAAAAGTTATGACCGTTTTAACAGAGGACGTTGCAGCAGAAAAATAATTGGCAGCTTATTAGCAAGTCGGGGCTTGCCCTTTTGTGCTTTGATAGCAAGCAAGGGCTTGGGGTCAAGAATCAATAGCAGGCCACTAGCAAGTTGGGGCTTGCTATTTACAAGGCAAATAGCAAGCCGAGGATTAGGTATTCATGGAAAGAGGAGATTTTGTCCGAATTTGAGTCCGATAAGGATTGTTTCGAGCTGTTTGATTCAAGGACTTCCAAGAAGACTTAAAGACATATAAAGAGGCTTATTAATTCATAAGGATTAGGAAAAGTTTTTGGAAGAATTCCATTAGATTAGATTAGAGTAAATTAGATCAAAACCCTAGTTCTAATGAGTTTTGGAGATTGAAGCAACTTGGAGACCATTGAAGATTCAAAGTAGGAGCAAGGAGGGAGCGTCAAATCTACAGACAATAGATTCTATCTTCTTATCTTCTTCTATCTTTGTCTTTTAATGTGTATTCAATTGTGGATTCTTAGTTTTGATTTAATAATCATGAACTAATTCATTGTTTCAGGTTACTATGGATCTTATTTTGTAGTTTACTTTGATATGCTTATTTGTAAATCTTATTAGCTATATTTGGATTGTCTATTATGATTTGGACTTAATTGCATAATTGTCTACCTAAAAATTACCGTGATAATCTATATGAACTCGAGAGATGAAAAATATAGATTTAGATCTGATTATGATAGCATGTGTTCATGATTTTGTGAATAGCTTAATCTTGATGAATGTTAAGGTAGAGATATGCTTGATATCGCATGTAATCAGATAGAGAACTTATTCTGAAACCTTCTTCAATTATAATTCACATAGAGATATAGTGGGTTAATCAACGGATTTCTATCTTGATTGTGGATTGACATTAATACGATATTAGTGCATCGAGAGGTGGTTAATACTACATTCGTGTTCTTGATTAATAATATAGTATAGATAACTTGGTTTAACAGGAAGTGTGTTAACTTAAAAGAAATAATAAGTAAAATTGTAATCTCAAGTCTTCAATATCTTGTTTCATTCTAGGGATAGTTAGTAATAGTTTATTTAACTATTTTAAATTAAATTATTAAATCATTCGTTTAAATAAGATTAAATTGGTTATATGTTAGTACTTGGTAATTCTTGTTAACTAATTCTCTATGGGAACGATACTCAACTTCTCACTTTATTACTTGTTGACCACGTATACTTTCGTGTTGTGCGTAACTAGATTTTATCCAACACGATGCTAGTTTTACCTCGGCTAGACTAATCTTGAAGAGTTGATTGATTTATTTACAAGTCTTTCAATATAGAATTGTTTACGCTATCCTACGCCAATTGTTTGGTACGGATTTAAGGTAAGCCTGAGTATGAATAAACAAATGTATTTTTCATCGATTATTCGATGGGTACGTGAGGTTGCCACAACTTAAACGTATACACATTTAATGAATGTAGTGTTGATCAACATAGAGTACTATGGGCTGATCACCCAGAAGTGCTCGTAAAATATACCGGACTTACGGACTTAGTGCCAGGTTGTCCTTTTCAAAGAAATTATGAAAAGCTCATGGTCTTGAGCCAGAATTGATGTTTTACTTAATATTGTTATTGTAAAATGTTTTGAAGGAAAAGAAGTGCTATTTTGAATTATCGATAGTACTTCATAACTATTGTTCAGTTATTGAAGATATACGATTCCTGTGTTTCAAGCATGTTGTTTAAAAGAAATTGTTGTACTTGCTGAGCTTGTTATGCTCACTCTTGCTTGAACCATATGAATGCAGCTAGGACCGAATGAACCGAGGGATCTGACAAAGATAAAGGCAAGACGAAGATGAACGATTAGTTTACCTTGTAATAAACTAGTAAGTTGTATATATTATAGTATGATGAACAAAGAATGTAATGGGTTTAGAACCTAGGGGCGGGATGTAATATTATTAATGTAATAAGAATGTCGTTGATTTACACATTTTGATGTCGTTTCAATAGAATGAATGAACAGTTGTGAGTACCATGTAAGACCATCTGTCGAGTTGGAAGATACCCATGATTTTTTTATGTCAAATATAATTTATTTTGCAAAACTCACACATTGATATGATTATGCAAGTTAAAATGAACCAAATGAAACTTGAATGGTTGGATTTGGCTTTATAACGAATCTGTAGCATTAAAATCCATGTTTTTGTTCAAGAACTTCAAGAACATCAAGAACAATCCAATTTGCTTGCTTTAATTCTGTGATTATGTGTTTTAATGGGTGAAAATCACTCCATAGATGTTAAGTATTGATTATTTATGAATTCTAGCATGTGGGTATGTCTAAATTCGTGTAAAAATAAGTTGATTGGAAATTTTTAGTGGTGTTCGCAATTTTCATAAATCAGAAATCTGGAACTAGAGTCTCTGTACATGGCCAACTCCGATTCATTTCTCGCACTGCAATGGGCTAAGTGTCTAGCTGCAGTGCCACAACGTCGCATCTCCAAGAGCCAGTACAAAAGTGGCGCCGTAGTGCCACTTAGCAGAATGTCTAGAAAATATTTTTTTAAAGTGTTCAAGTATAGGAATGTGTTGGTAACTTAGTCTAATGAATATAAAGACTTATTATACCTATAATGAGATGTTAAAATAATTTCTTAACATGTCCATAACACAATTACGTGTGAACTAAATGATCAAATACATAGTTACCTTATTGTTTGTGAAGTCTTAATTTTTGACAATAAGTGTAGTAATTGACTAAGTATAGTCATGAACTCGAGTTAGACAAAGAATAAACTTGTGATGTTTAGTACGTTATGATTGATTGGTATTGTGAACGTAATTGATATATAGGATTTAATTCAAAGAACGAGTTTGTTTAAGTGTAATCTACGCACGAGGCAAGTTTCTAAATCTTATCTTATTACATTGAGCAAGTTTTCTAACTCTACATTTATGTTGAGCAAGTTTCTTACCCTAAACTTTCATTGAGCAAGTTTCCTAACTTTACTTGTTATCATTATATAAATTGATTAATTCCTCTTTCGATATTGAGCAAGTTTTCATTATTATTGATCAAGCCTGTCTTGGATATTAAAGTTTATTAATCTTCAAGCATGATGTTGTTATACAATAATTATTCTATTGTATACCTTTTGAGATGTTATTCAAGTTAAATATTTAATTACTGTTAAACATTATTAGACTAGCGAACCCTTATTGATTCGACTAGTCCATAGTTGATGAGCGTTCTAAATTTCAGAATCCCTTGATGAATTATCCAAACCAAACTTCCTTTGGTGCGGACTTGAATGTCAAACTGAGATGAACAACCCTGTATAGGGGATTATTTATGCTTTAGGGTTAAGATATTATGCACAGTATGGTACTAAGGGCTGATCTCCCTAAGTACGAGAACAAGAGTCCATAGTCTTATGACTGTTAAAGGTTTCAAGTAAAAACACTTGACAACCCAGGACATAGTTCAAGGTCTTATGACCCTCAGAATTTCTTTTGATTCTTGTTATCCATTCTTGATTCAAAAGTTGAGAGCTTTATATCAGAAGTTATTATTTCTCTCGCATGTTATTATTCATTGTTATATTGTTATACTTGTGGGCAATCGTGCTCACTCTTGCGTAATAATAACATTGCAGTTAAGAACGAAAGAGCAGACGAACCTTCCACTAGTAAGGGCGAGGGCAAGCTTAGCAAGTAATGAAGATTGATTATTTATGTGATTATGTAATGATAGTTAGACCTGATGTTACTAAAGGCTTATTTGTTTATGTTTTTCGCACAGATGTTTTAAGGTTAGAGTAACCTGGGATTTATTTTTATTCAGTTGATGTAACCCCATAAGGGGAGAGATTTATTATTTATTTATTCTATTGCATGGTTTGCATTTTATTTATGGGTAGATAGATAGATGATGTTTGTACAGTGAACACCAAATCCTGTGGAAATGGAAGTACCGGATTTGGGGGTGTCACAAGCTATGTGCTAAGCAAGTATACTTAAGAGTTAAGTATGTGTGGTGGCCAAGTATATGTGGTTAGCAAGTTAACTTAATAATTAAGTAAAGGAATAGTAAGGAGGTGGGATTGGATTAATGACCCTAATGCCCTAACCTAGCAACTCCTAAAAATAGCAAGCTTGGTTTTCATTTTGTTGGTTGTTTATTTCATCTAACAAGTTCAGAGCTTATTGGTTAGAGAGAATAAGTGAGAATAAGCTTGAAAAGCTAGAAAGCTAGTCTTCATAATTCAAGAAGTAAGAAGAAGAACAAAGATTAACCAAGTGATATTCAAGGGTAAGAACTTAAACCATGAATCTCTTTCTCTTCCATTGGTAGGGAAATTGGTAGTGGTAGAACATGTATGCTAAGGAATTATAGGAATGAGTAATCAAAAAGCTTAAGTCTTAATAAGCTGTATAGGTCATGAATAAGCTATTCGTAATCATATAAGTTATGAAACAAGGAAGAACTTGTAGGAACTTATTTTATGTTGAAATAATAAGGTTGTATGATAATAAGAAGTAAGGATGATGGTTAAAAGATTTAAGATATGATAAGTAATGCAAAGTGAATTCATAAGTAGTTCATACTTTTACAAGTTATAAACTTATTAAGAACAAGTAATAAACAATCATATATATAAGTTAAAGAAGTATGTATGTCAAGATGTTAATATGATGGATTGAAGTTATGGCAGAATTCACGAGTTCGGACGATAATCGTCGAATTCATAAAATTCTCGAAATGGAGGTCAAATTTTGATATTGAGCTTGGAAACATTAGTTTTCAATGGAGACAAGTCTCATTTGGCATTATAGAGTTACGGACTCAAAAATGACCGGATTCTGACTTAGAACGAAGAAACGAGTGTTGAACGTTCACGAACGTTTATCGTTTTTTTTAAAAATGAACTAATAGGTGTATTTTTAGCAAACAAAATCAAATAAATAAAATTCTTACATGAACGCGTAGAGTATGTAATTTGTGAACTATAGGCTTTTGAACGAGCCAATTCGGACTTATAACGAAGAAGTTATGAGCCCGGGAATCTCACAAAGTTGAAAATCTGTCTAATTTTTCTGAGGCACAAAGTCCGCGATGCAAAGATGACTAAAAAAGAAGTAAGGCAGGCCATGTTGCAACACGAGGCTGAAGGCATGACATTAATCGCTAATTGGAGCCGCAATGTGGCCATAAGAAAGGAGACTCGCAAGGCCATGATGAGTCCAGGACCATCTAATCGCTAAGTCACGTCATGGCGTGACACGGAGGAGAAGGAATGTCAGTATGGCAATGGCCAACACTAAGTAAAGCATAGAGAAGGATGTTATTGGAATATAAATGAAAGAAGAAGTGAATGAAGGCTGAATTAAATCCTTAATCAACTTAATGTAACATCATTGCTAATGATATAAACCTTAGGTATAATAATAAAGGTTAAATATAAGTCAATTGAATGTGAACGTGAATGGTAAGCAATAAGTGTACGTAACCAATAACGATCGAGTCTCGGTTAGTGATGTGATAACATTAGTAAGCCATGAAGAAGGATGATTAACTTGAAACAAGTTGTATTAATGAAATAATTTCAGTTAAGTTATAAAAGAGAAAAAAGTTGGTAAGAATGATGTAAGTTATAATGATAAGCCGGAACCAATAATAACAAATCTAATATATGATTAGATTAAGAAGAAGGGTAAGATTCATTAGGAACCATGTATGTTCATTCATAACCTAATGTGGTATGTTATGTGGTTATGTGTTGTAGAGACCGTAAAGACTGAAAGGAAAAGTTATTATACTGTAGCAGACGTTGAAGGCAAGTTTTTCTTAAACGCTTGTCTAACCTTCGTTTTAGCCAAGTTTTCTGTGATTTATGTTAGGAGATGCATGAACTGTTTTACTAAAGGGTCGATGCCAGTTTTACCTCGGCTAAACTAATCTTGAAGAGTTGATTGATTTATTTACAAGTCTTTCAATAGAGAATTGTTAACGCTATCCTACGCCAATTGTTTGGTACGGATTCAAGGTAAGCCTAAGTATGAATAAACAAATATATTTTTCATCGATTATTCGATGGGCACATGAGGTTGCCACAACTTAAACGTATACATGTTTAATGAATGTAGTGTTGATCAACATAGTGTACTATGGGCTGATCACCCAGAAGTGCTCATAAGATATACCGGACTTACGAACTTAGTGACGGGTTGTCCTTTTCAAAGAAATTATGAAAAGCTCATGGTCTTGAGCCAGAATTGATGTTTTATTGAATATTGTTATTGTAAAATGTTTTGAAGGAAAAGAATTGTTATTTTGAATTATCGATAGTACTTCATAACTATTGTTCAGTTATTGAAGATATATGATTCTTGTGTTTCAAGCATGTTGTTTAAAAGAAATTGTTGTACTTGCTGAGCTTGTTATGCTTACTCTTGCTTGAACCATATGAATGCAGCTAGGATAAAATGAACCAAGGGATCTGACAAGGATAAATGCAAGACGAAGATGAACGATTAGTTTACCTTGTAATAAACTAGTAAGTTGTATATATTATAGTATGATGAACAAAGAATGTAATGGTTTTAGAACCTGGGGACGGGATGTAATATTATTAATGTAATAAGAATGTCGTTGATTCACACATTTTGATGTCGTTTCAATAGAATGAATGTACAGTTGTGAGTACCGTGTAGCACCATCTGTCAGGTTAGAAGATACCCGAATTTGGGGGCGTCACACTCGTTCCCAAAACCTTCAACCTTTACATCAAAATATTTCAGAATCATTTTAATACTACAATAGTTTACATCGCAAAACGATATTATAATTCATTAATACAATATTCAGAACCTTAAACATGGTTCAAATAATTATAACACAACCAAAGTGTATAAATCTTCAAGTATTACATCTGATTCATGTCTTTCAAATACCACATAACTTTACCTTAAATCTTGAACCTGCAAAAGTGGTTATTTTCAAGGTTGAGCTCGACAGCTCAGCAAAATCTAACAGTTTTCATGCATCGCGTAGCACATATTACCATGCTCAAAATATATCTCATAAACATTGGACTAACATAACATACATATTACAGTTCATATAACAAGTATAAAGATTGAGTTCCTTACTTAATCAGCACGCTTTACTCAATCAACATAGTCATAAGTTGACTATAACATTTCATACATTCAATATATATATAACACATCATGTTCTTTACAATAAAAAATTTAAAAAATCAAATTCACATAGCAAATTGGAACTGAAAGACTTGCCTTGATCGTTGTTTACTAATAACAGTTAAACAGCTTACAGTTATCTGCACTTCACGTGCCCTACACAATTATATAATCATGCACATCAACTATTAGTCACATAGAAATGCATAGTAGTTGTAATGTAAACTTTACTCTACATCTCATAACCCTTCCTAATAGATATACACAATGTTCAATTTTATTGTGTTAACTTTCAACTTACATCTCACTTTATTTCATATTCGAAGTGCATTCAAGTGTTTAAGTCTTGCTAGGACTACTTATTGGTTTTATATTAACACTATTCAATATCTTATTATATTCATTTCATTTGATTTAAAACACGTTATACATTCATTATCACTTATCACGGTGTTTCGACGTTTATTCGTCACCCGCCCAATTTGTCTCTCTTGTGTGTGCTTAGTATGCGTATACAACTTATCTAATACATTATTTATTAATGTTAAGCATCATTATACTTCATAATATTCATGTTCTATAACTTAGAACAACATCTTTTATTGTCAAGAGCACTACACTTGCATACATGCATGCCCGACACCCTCTAATTGCCTCCGAAAAAACAACAGTCCTAAAAATGACCATTTTGACCCCTGTTCACGATCTCAAATTAAAAATCTTAAAGAACAAAAGTTGTAGGTCTATTCGTCCTCGTTCTGGATCATCTTGAATCACCTCAATCGGAGTTCTTATGAAAACGTTATGGTCGTTTTACCAAACTAGGTCAAAACAGTCACACCTTGCACACTAGGGGCGCGGCCGCACCCAATTCCTTCATAGTTTCAGTGCGCCCGCGGGACTTGGCAGCGCCCAGCTACGCGGCCATGCTCCTGGGCTGCACGGCCGCGCTTGGCTACGCCCAGATTATAGTGTTTTGCGATTTTTGTCACTTTTCTCCTACTAATCTTCATAACTTGAGTTATACACATCCAAATTTGTCCGTTTTTGATTCTATGGATTCGTAATTCATAGAACTACAACATAATAGAATTATAACAATTTATTGAAACATTAATCAACCTAAAATTTGACCCAAAACACATGTTCATACACTATTTTTCTTGTTTTAACATATTTAGCGAATTCATTCACTACGAATTTGTTTTACATCCGTTTTTGTTCATTCCAATAGGGTTGTTTTCATTTCATCACATGCTAACATAATCCTACACCAATTTATAGATTATAATACCTATTGATAATAAAATTTTGTACTTTCAAAAGCCAATTTTCATGGAAAAACACTTTTATAAGAATTCTTTCTACTACAACCCAATTTCATGTTTTTAATCATTAAATAACACCTACATAGGATAGATAACAGATTATAAACCCTTTACAACATAATTACCAATTATTGCAAGAAATCATTCCCCCAATTTCTTCCCTTTTCCCAAAAATTCAAGAATATCAATCATAATTTTCATAGATTCTCTTACTACAATCATGTATAAATATTAAACATATATGATGATTATCAATTTATAATCCATATATACAAGTATATATATCAATTCAATCATAACTTTAAGTTTTTAGGGAATAATTTCAAAGAAATCAAAACATATAGGTTAGAAGAAATTTTTACCTTAAACCCTTGATTGTATGCTAGCAAAATTGAGAGCAATCCTTTTCCCCAAAACCCTTCTTCTCTAACAAAACTTTTTCTCTAATCTTTGTGTTTCTCTCTTGTTTCCTTCAAACCTCTATTCTTAATAAAATGCGTGAACAAATACTGACTCCCACTAACCCACGATATACTTCAGTTATAAAACCCAACATGCGTTAGTTAAAATAAACCAAATGCCATAAGGCTGTGTCTGCTTTACACAAAATCTCCCCCATACTAGATTATTTTAATAGTATTATATTATATAGTTTTTATTTGCCACACCTGTAACCAATTACATAACTTACAATAATAAATATAATAATTACAATTTTTATTATAATTATTCTGATGATTAATAAATAATAATATATCTAATTTAATTAATAAATTAGAATTAAACATCACTTTACTTAATTACTTATTTTCTTTAATATTAAACAACTCATTTAATTTAATTAATTCATTAAATTAAATCTTCAACTAATAAAATTTACCTCTGCTTTTAACTTAATTATCATTTTTCGTAACTAAATTATTATACCACAATTTCATAAATTATTTATTTATCTCAATAAATAAATTAATTAAAATACTTATTTAATTCAATAAATATTTAAAATTAATTATAAAACTCATTTAATTTCTTCAATAATTAACTTAACTATTAAACCTCACTTTTCCAATATATGAATATATATTTCTCTTCACACCAGATCACATATTTCAAAATTTATAGCACGTATATATAAATACTCAAACTCAAAACATCTCATAATAAGAATTTTAATTATTAAATTCCTATTTTAATAACTTATAAAAATTTAGGTTGTCACAATCATTCTACGATCCATCGTATACCATGGCAAGTCTTGAAACTAGTTAGGTAATAAAAGACTCAGTCCTGGGCCCTATTAATTGTAGGATGAAAAGCATAATCCATTTCATTAATCTTGGCCTTCTTCGTTTGAACCTTATCTTCAGCACGACCTGCATGTTGAGTAGCCTTCATCCAAGCGTCTTCTGCTCTCGCACGTTTAGTTGACTCCTCCTTCAAGTCATATTTTAGCTTCTCAACTTCAGTCTTCATTTTTTTCATTCTTAGCCAACAACTCCTCTTGATGACCCTCTATGTGAACTAGGTTCCATTCCGCGTTTCCAAGACGTGAGTCGAGTTATTGAATCTCCACATCCTTTTGCTCTATAATAGCCTGACGCATATCAGCCAGCTCCTTCAGCTCCTCAACCTTAGCTTGTAATTCTATATCACGGTCATACAGTTCATCATTCATCTCAGCTGATATGGAGTTTGGTGGAAACTCCACAGGATCCTCATCCTCCACCTCTATCTCCTCAGAGTCCTCATCCTCAAGATCAGACACAGGCTCATTCTCCTATCCCTCAACAGTGACCAACAGAGAAGGCTCCCTCTGAACCAACTGCTCCCAAACAACATGGACATCTCGGGGATCCTTATCTCTAGGTACCTGAGGTATCTCTTCCCTACCATGACTAGATCCTTCAACGTTAGACATCCTGACAACAAAATACTTTTAAGTTTTATTTATTATGTGACACTCTTCGATACTCGCGAGCACATGAGTTATTAACACATAGTCACATAAAGTCTTTTATTATTTATTTTTAATAAATTCCCGCAATTCATTCCTTAGAACTCGATGAGAGTTTATCACCTCTATGTTTTCTATCTCCTTAAAGGTTACTTCCTAAGGTTTTCCTCCACCTAAGGTTCATAACCTAAAGCTTTGATACCAACTTGCCAGACCCCCAAATCCGGATACTTCATTCCCACAAGATTTGGCGCTCACTATCTAAAACAATTACATCTAACTACCCATAATCAAGGATAAAGACATAACTTAAATAAGTTCACTGAACGTGACTCGCTAAGGAATATATATTGGAGCTTTATTTGCCTGACAAAAGGAATTCCTGAAGTGATAGTAAAACAAGCGATCCTTAGACTTGAGATCATCATAATATCTTGATTATAATGAATTATACTTTGACTTATTCCTTAAGAACCTTAGGGTAAATCAAAGGGTATGCTTGGGTGTAATGAGTTATATATGGAGATAATGAATGATCAATAAAGAATTTACCGCTTCTAGTAAAAGAAAAGATATGTCCTATGTGATTCGATAAATGACAAGCCAGGAATCCTTGGCCAATGTGGAATGAAATTAGAAATGAGTTTCTAATTTGCATTTATTGGGAGTTGTTTATTTGGGAATCGAAATACATATAATTAAATAAAATGAGACTTGACAATAATTCTATATTTTATATTTAATCGAGACATTGTATGGTGGAAAGATTGAATTGTATGGATGTAAGACCCCGAATTTTATGAAATAAAATTATTTAATTTTCTTATAATTATTATTCTATTTAGTAAATGGTTAAATTGATAAAAGGTTAAAGTTAAGGGTGATATGTGAAAATTTTACAAAGTAAGCAAGTTGTCATAAAATATTTGTTATGCCGGGGAATATTCATTTGGCCAGAGATTATTCTTTTTTTTCAGGGAATATTCGTACGATGACGCAATCATTAGTGGACCCTACAACGGAATAACTGTCGGATATAGAAAGCGACATAAATAAACTTTTTATAAAAATAACGGCAAAACTTTTACCATTAAACTGTTGAAATATCCGGTGATAAAAGTACAATAATATGCGTGGTTGCACAATAGCACACGGTATTGCACAATATCTTTGATTATTGATGCTTATGTAGGAAGTCACCCAGTTTTATTCATTTATTGCAATAGTAGTTGCTGCATAGTATCTCATATTATTGATTCAATTATTGTCACAGTATCATCTGTACAATATTTTATATTATTAAATTAATAATTGAGACAACACATTTATTCATATTATTATTTGCATTATTAACAATGTCTAAAAAGTTTTGTCGGGGAAAGGGATTAGGTTATTTAATTGTGCGCCAATAAGGAGAAATCTTTATCGGAAATCCCTCTCTTTCTTGGGAATGATCTGGTTGTCAATATTTTGAGTTATAATATTAATGATGAATAATTATTAAAAGACTAAAAATGTGTTTATTAAAGATAATTGATTTGTGGTAAATATTTATTCAATTTTTTTGATATAAATAGAGGAGTTTGTCATGAGGCGTTTGTTGTGAGTTTGACTTATTATTCCATAAGGGGATGTGCTAATTTTATGGACCACATGTGGTGGTTTTGATAGTAAATTAATCTGGACTATCGGTGGTGGTTTTAATAGTAAATCAATGTAAGACCCCAACTTTTGTGAATAAAGATTCACTTTTCTCAAAATATATTTTTGAATATTATGTTGTCGATTTGATATAGTGTTATAGTTGTGGGTAATATTTATAAATTTTGAAAACTAAGTAAGTTGTTATAAAATATTCGATTGATCGGGGAATATTCATTTTAACAGGGAATATTCATACAACAAACACAGTCATTAGTGGACCCCACAACGGAATTAATGTCGGAGTTAGAAAACGACAGAAATATCTTTTTATAAAAATAACGGCGAAGTTTTAATGTTAAGTGTTGAAATACCCGATGATAAAAGTATAGTAACACGCGTGGTTGCATAGTAGCACACGATATTGATTATTAATGCTTACGTGAGAAGTCACTCAGTTATACTCAATTATTGATACAATAATTGCTGCATAGTATCTGACATTATTGATTCTATTATTGTCACAGTATCATTTGCATAATATTTTATATTATTAAATCAATAATTGAGATGACAAGTTATTCATATTATTATTTGCATTATTGACAATGTCTAGAAAGTTCTGTCGGGGAAAGGGGTTTGGTCACCTAATTGCGCGCCAATAGAGAGAAATCCTTATCGGAAAGCCCCCTCTTTCCTGGGAATGATCTGGTTGTTAATATTGCAAGTTATATTATTGATGAAAAAATGTTGTTAAAAATATTGAGGAGATTTTTATGAAGTATTTATTGTAAATTTTGCTTATTATATGGACCCCCACTTACCTATTTTTCAAAATAGTCGGGAGAAAGTTATCTAAGATTTTGCTATATATGTATATATACATATAAGTATTATATATATAAACAAGTTAGTCACGATAGTGGGGGGGGGGGGGGAGGATTTCAAAGTCACGGGTCAATTTTATTATATATATATATATATATATATATATATATATATATATTATAATAAGTTTTGTTTTTTTTATGAAAAATAGAATATATTATATTTTATTATGCATAATGTCTGCATAGTGGTTGCATAGTAAATCATGTGAATTTCAAAATTCGTTCGTGAAATGCACTGTGCGTCCGTGATATTTTTTCCTTACTGTACATCCAAATAGTATCATGCCATTCTCCTATAAATAGGATGCTTAGTTTAGAATTGAAAATCACACCAAAATAAGAGAATCCTTCTTCTATAATATTGAGCGTATTTCTTTAGAGTTTAAGGAAGCTTTGAGTGTAGAAAACAGTGCAAGTTTTCTTCAAGAATATCCCCCGCTATACCAGTTGGAATACTATCCTTTTTAAGGTAAGGGATATTATTTTAGTTCAATATTCGTAAGAAATAATATTTTCTTCCATACTCTGTAGTATGTAAGTAATATTATTGCGTTTCAGATTCCAAATTCTACACTCATTTTGTTAAGTTTTGGTTTCTATACTCCGTGAAATTAGTAGAATATCATTGAAATTTGCGATTCATCTAGTATTTTATCACGAGAATATTATTCTGAATATTCTTGATAATTTTTAATCTTTTTATGTCGGGGTACTATTCCCGAAGTACTATTCACGGGGTACTATTTACTCGAGTACTATTCACCCTGGGGTAGTATTCATGACAAAAATTAATTTTTTGTTATGTCCAAATCATTTTTGATAAAATATTATTCTTGAATTTTACCCCACAAAGCAGTATCATGTTGATAATTTGGACATTATTGAATTTTGGAAAAATTGAATTATAAATCTTTAAAATTTATCCTTTGCTTTCATTAATTGAATTCTTATATCATTGTCATCATCCTAATGCTTATATTATGATAAAAGTCATCTTTCGCCCGTAGTGTTTAGATGGACTGTTGATCGGTATGATTATGACCAGGGATCATTTGGTATAATATGAACCTGTAATGTTACAAATCATGTGGTAAAAGTCCTCATTTGTCCGTAGTGCATTGATGGACAGTTGTTGGCATGATCATGACCAATAGTGATAACACGATTATCCTTGGCCCGTAGTGCATAGATAATCCGTAGATGTGATACTAATGAATATCCTTGGCCCGTAGTGCATGAATAATTCAGTGATGTGGATTATTTATTAACCTGAGTCTCAGCGATAAAATTGATGATAAAATTTTTAAATCATATAAGATAGTAGATATCATGCTGTACTTAACTCTTCTAATGAATTTCTTGTTCCGCTGTAGTTCAACTTGTTGTTTATTGTATTTTATCAGTTTAACACGGTTGAAGGCTAACGATAATTTATTTTGCGTTATCTTAGTCATAATATTTCTTACTGGTCTAGTTGAGCTCACCCTTTGCTTTCATTGTTCTCTTCAGGAAATGAGAATATAGTTGGGACGAGTTGGGGAATGGAGTGATGGTCAAGGATGGTGGCTTTAGTAGTCCTCACTATTTTATGCAATAGTGTGATAATAAATATAATGAGGACTCTATTTGAGTTTGGATATTGTCTAAGCGATTGTGGCCAGGAGGGTCACATTATAACAAATTATTTTAACCTGAAGAAGGGAGCTTGTTTCACTTGCAGGTCGAAGGATCATATGACTTATGATTGCCCTAGGAAGATAGCAGGAGGTGCAAGTGGAGGCAAGGGAAGCAACAATGGTGGTACGTTGACTATCACTGGCCAGTGCAATCAAAATGACCCACTGCTAGAACTTTCAATATGACCGTGCAAGATGCTGTGCAGTCAAAGGACGTGGTGTCATGTATCATTCTGATCAATGGTATTATTGCTTATGTGTTATTTGATTCGGGTGCTACTTGTTCATTTATATACGATAATTTTTCTAGGAATTTAGATTTGCCTCAGGAAGAATTAGATTTCCCTTTGAGCATAAAGATCGCGAATAGAGAAGTGATTCCTGTTAGGTCTATATGCAAGAATTATAGGGTGGATATAAAGGACCACGAGATGATGGTGGATTTGATACCAATTAAACTTGGGGACTTTGATATTATACTGGGAATGGATTGGTTGTTCAATTACGGGGCAGTAATTAATTGGCAAAATACATGTGTTAACCTTATGACTCTGTTAAAACTGGTGTTTCATGGCAGCAAGTCACCTAGATAGGCAAGTTGTCTGACGGTGATGCAAGCCAAGAAGTTACTAGGACAAGGATGTGTAGAATACCTAGCCTACATAGTCGATACACAGAAGAAGAGTGTGAAGTTGGAAGAGATACCGGTCATTAGAGATTTTACAAACGTATTTCCAAACTATTTGCATGGACTTCCGTCGGATAGAGAGGTTGAATTCGTGATTGATCTAGCACCAGGAACGAACCTGATATCTAAAACCTATATAGAATGGCCCTAGTGGAGATGAAAGAATAGATGGTACAGTTGCAAGAATTACTAGACAAGAAGTATATCCAGCCGAGCGTATCGCCATGGGGAGCGCTAGTGTTATTTTTTAAGAAGAAAGATGGATCATTGCGGCTCTGCATTGATTACAGAGAATTGAATAAGGTCGCGATTAAAAATAAATATCTGTTACCAAAAAACAATGACGTGTTCGATCAACTGAAGGGAGCTAGGTACTTTTCGAAAATAGATTTACGAAGTGGATATCATCAGTTGAAGGTAAGGAAGGAGGATGTACCAAAAAAGGCATTCAGAACTCGGTATGGTCATTACGAGTTTCTAGTTATGTCATTTGGTTTAACCAATGCACCTGTAGCGTTCATGGATTTCATGAACATGGTGTTAAAACCATTCTTAGATAAATTTATAGTGGTGTTTATTGATAATATATTGGTGTATCCTAAGACTAAGGAGGAACACATTGAACACTTAAGGGTGACGTTGGAGACATTAAAAAGAGAGAAGTTATGTATTAAATTCTCAAAATGTGAGTTTTGGTTAGAACGTCTGCAATTTCTTGGGCACATCATTGATATGGACGAAATCTCGGTAGATCCATCAAAAATTGAAGATGTAATAAACTGGGATTAGCCGAAGACGCCGTCGGAAGTAAGAAGCTTCTTAGGATTAATAGGTTACTATAGGCATTTTATTCAAGATTTTTCTAAGATCGCAACTCCGTTGATGAATTTAACTAGGATGGCAGTTAAGTTTGCTTAGACTGAGAAGTGTGAGGAAAGTTTCCAAGAATTAAAAAAAGATTGAGTTCAACACCTGTGTTGTTATTACCTGATGATACAAGGAATTTTGTGGTATATAGTAATGCATCGCATAAAGGACTAGGTTGTGTGCTTATGCAGAACGGCAGGGTTATTGCGTGAGCATTGCATCAATTAAAGGATTACGAGAAAGGGTATCCGACTCATGACTTGGAGTTGGTTGCGGTAGTGTTTGCTCTGAAGATTTGGAGGCACTATCTGTATAGAGAGAGGTGTGAGATATATACAAACCATAAAAGTCTGAAGTATATCTTTACACAGAAATATTTAAATATGCGACAAAGAAGATGGCTGGAGTTGATTAAAGACTGCGACTGCGAGATTCTTTATCATCCTGGAAAGGCGAATGTTGTTGCCGATGCCTTAAGTAGAAAGGGTCGGGAGAAATTAATGATGTTGACTGCTTAGGAAAAGCTTGTAGTAGAAATGGCCAAGATGGAATTTTAGATTAAATATCCAATGGAATGAAACGAAAAATTTTTCCAGATGGGGAGCAGTTCAATTTTGGTGGATAAGGTAAAGAATGCATAACTTCAAGATGAAATCTATGAAAAGATAAAAAGAAAAGTGTCTAAAGGTGAAGAAGGAAAATTTAAAATTGATTCAGAAGGATTACTTCGATTTGAAGGAAGAATTTGGGTTCTGCCAGTACCGAAAATTAAAGAGGAAATTTTGAGTGCAGCTCATAACTCACGATATTCGATTCACACTAGAAGTACGAAAATGTACTAGGACCTCAAATATCATTTTTTGTGGTTGAATATGAAAAAAGATGTTGCTGAATGTGTGGTGAAATGCTTAACGTGTCAAAAAGTTAAAGCTGAACATCAAAGGCCAAGCGGATTTTTGCAACCGTTAGAGATACCAGGATGGAAATGGGAACATATCACAATGGATTTTATGGTAGGTCTTCCAACTACTCAGCAAGGTTATGATGCGATCTGGGTGATTATCGATCGATTAATGAAGTCGACACACTTTTTGCCAATCAAGATTAGATTTAACCTAGATCGGTTGGCAAAATTGTACGTGAAGGAAATTGTATCAAGACATGGTGTCTCGGTGTCCATTGTATCGGATAAAGATCCACATTTCACATCAAATATTTGGAATTGACTACACGAATGCTTGGGAATGAAGTTGAGAATAAGCACAACGTATTATCCTCAAACTGACAGACAAAGTGAGAGGACAATCCTGACATTGGAGGATATGCTCAGAGCATGTATTATGGATTTAAAGGGAATTGGGATGACCATCTACTGTTGGTTGAATTTGCCTACAATAACAATTATCACACAAGTATTGACATGCCGTCTTACGAAGAGTTGTACGGTAGGAAATGCAGAGCTCCGCTATGTTGGGACGAAGTTGGGGAACATCAACTGTTAGGTCTAGAATTGGTACAATAGACCGTCAAAATCGTTAAGGTGATTCGAGCAAGATTGACAGCTGCATAGGATAGGCAGAAGAAGTATGCCGATCAACACCGACAAAATCGAGAATTTGATGTTGGTAGTTTTGTTTTCTTGAAGGTGTCTCCTTGGAAAGGGAAGATATGATTTGGTAAAAAGGAAAAACTAAGACATAGGTTTATAGGACCTTTTGAAGTGCTACAACAAGTTGGTGAAATGGCGTATGAAGTTGCTCTACCTCCGGAACTAGAACATATTCATAACATTTTCCATGTTTCGGTATTAAGACCGTATAAGCCCGATTATAAACATGTTGTACAATATGAACCATTACAGTTTGAAAAAGACTTGTCATATGAAGAAATTCCAGTTCAAATAATTGACAACAAAGATCAAGTTTTAAGGAATAATGTGATACCTTCTGTTAAGGTAATTTGGAGAAATCACAATGATGAAGAAGGTATGTGGGAACTTGAAGATGTTATGATGAAAAATTATCCTCAGTTATTTGATTAATGTTTATATAGCAATTTTGGGGACAAAATCTTGTTAAGGAGGGAAGAAATGTGACGAATGAATTTATTGAGTTGTGATTCTGGGGACATAATTCTTTTCAGGAGGGAAGGATGTAACGAACGAGAATTTTATAATTAATTTTATTTATTTTAAATATTTATTAAATTAAATAAATATTTGAATTGATTTATTTATTGAGATAAATAAACATTGATGAAATTGTTGTGCAATAATTTAGTTAAAGTGTGTTATGATAATTAAATGAATATACTGTTATTTTATGATTTGAGATTTAATTTATTGAGCTAATTAAATTAAATAAATTATTAAATAATTATGATGTTGTTCTAATTTAATTTAATAATTAAATTAGAGATTTATTAGTTTGATAAATAAATTTATAATTTATTATGGAAATTATTATTATATGGCAAATGTTAATTTAATTTGTGATTTAGTTAAATTAATTAATTAATGGGGTGTGAGAAGTTAACTATAATATAATGAAAATATAAAAATAAATTAAGGGAGTATTAGTGTGCAAACCAAACAAAGCCTTGTGGCTTTTGGTTAATGTAACAGCCGAGGACTTTTGGCTTGG
Organism: Panax quinquefolius; assembly: GCA_020205615.1. Classification (NCBI taxonomy): domain Eukaryota; kingdom Viridiplantae; phylum Streptophyta; class Magnoliopsida; order Apiales; family Araliaceae; genus Panax; species Panax quinquefolius. The sequence goes on from CM035153.1 coordinate 105,020,465, forward strand.
TTGAACTGATAACCCACGTTTATCAGTTTATTTTTTTTACGCACAATGTTTTAGTTGGTTTATATACGTATTATCCTAAGGCTAAAGCTAGAAAAAAAGAGAGGAAGAAAATTAAGAGAGCTAGAGAGAAATTGAGAGTTCTTTGAGAATTCGGAGTCAAGTGGAAGAAGAAGGTCTTGTCAAAAGCTTGTACTCATCATCCTTGCTAGTATAAACAAAGGATTAAGGGTAATAATCTATTCCTAATTTAAAGTCTTAGGTTTTCAAAGTTTATTCTATGTTATTTGGATTTTGTTGGATTTTTGTTTAAAATTTTGATTACATGTGTGCACGATCTTGTAAAATCTGATAGTTATCATCTATAAACAATTTCTAGTGATAAAATTTATGGAATTTTGCTTGAAGAAGTTAATTTAAGTTTATAGTGAAAGTGGCTTATTTGAGACCAAAATTGATGTTCAATTCTTATTGTAATCTATAAATTGATTTTAGAATATGTTAGTATATTGACTAACGAAAATAGTACAACTGAAATGGCTTAATTTGGTTAAGAAACGAAGATTTGGTGATTGAAATTGGGTTGTTTGGGTTGCACTATGAAGTAGGGTACGCAGTCTGCAAGTTTTTGTCTGCATACCGGCGCAGCTGCGCTAGTACCAAAGGCAGAAACGGTTTAGCTCTGCCTGCTGAGCAATCTGGGTTTGAGCACTAGCGCTGTTGCGCTAGTGCAAAGGCTTGGGGCAGCGTAGCTACGCCCTCCCCTGAGCATAACAATGTGTTTTTTTTTAGTTTGCAGTCCATGATATGTTGGTCTAACTTAGTTTACTATGCATGATAAGGTGTTAAATATGTAATGAAGTTTTATAATAGATTATAAACATGATTTCAATGATTTCAAATGGAGAAGTTAATAAGTTGTGCAAAACTTCAATTTAGTAATTGTTTAAGTCTTGAGATGTGGTTTAAATGTTACAATGTTATGATAGTCTTATGATTTCAGATTGGTGATGTGATGTTAACTCAAAAGTAAGTACTTAAATTGTGTTAAAAAGTTAGATTTGATTGAGAACTAAAACATATAGGGTTAATGTTAGTGTAACTAATGGATATTGTGATTTTAATGGTATATGTAGGGTTTTGACGAACGTGTGTTATAGTTGTATAGCTTACGCATGAGGCAAGTTCTTAAACCTTATTCTTATGTTGAGTAAGTTTATTATCTCTATTTTGTTTACGATTATGCAAGTTCTTAAACCTTATTCTTATGTTGAGTAAGTTTATTATCTCTATTTTGTTTACGATTATGCAAATTCTTGAATCATGCTTCTTTTACACTGAGCAAGTTTTATATTCCTTACATGATATCGTTACGCAAGTTTCTTTTCTTTAATCTCTTATTGAGCAAGTTCCTAACTTTTTTTTCTTGCTATTCAAAGTAAAAATTGTTCAAGTTCATTGTGCGAAATGAGTTTTTCTAACTCTTTTGGATGTAATACTTTGGATATACGATGTTTATTCAATTGTATATATTGTTGACACTCGATCTTTGATTTAAATATAATTTTTCAATCTTATATTATCGTGTTGAACCTTCGAATGGATAATAAACATTTATTATTTTGACTAGTCTATAGTTGATGAGTGTTCTAAAAATTCTAGAACCACTGTTAAGCTAATCCAAACTAAACTTTCTTTAGTGCGAAAATCCTAAAGTCAAGCTAAGATGAACAACCCTAATATAGGGGATTATGTACGCGTTAGCATTTAGATGTTTGTGCACAATACATGGTACGAAGGGCTGATCCCCCTAAATACAAAAGAAAAGGATCCGTATAGTCTAATGACTGTTAAAGGTTGAGGTAGAAATACTTAGTAAACTTGAGACATAGTTCATGGTCTTAAGACCCTCAGATATAAATCTCAAACTTGTTTTCTAATCGTGATTCAAAGAACGAGTTCCTTATTATGAAGTATTCGTTGCTTACTCTTATGTTATTTCCATTTTCGTTATTATATTAGTAAGCAATTGTTTGCTCACTCTTGCATTTAACACTGCAGCTAAAGTTGAGAAAATTGACGAGCTGTCTTCTAACAAGGGCAAGGGAAAGATGTCCAAATGATGAAGACATGTCTGATTTTATTTAATAGATTTCTGTTATGAGACTTATTTTATTATGTGATGTATTCTGCAGACTTGTGTAATAGTTTAAGGTTAGATTACTTGAGATTTATTTTAAGTTGATGTAACCCTTTAATGGGGAGGAATATTATTTAAGTTATGTCTTTATCCTTGATTATGGGTTGTTAGATGTAATTGTTTTAGATTAGTGAGCATCAAATCCTGTGGGAATGAAGTACCCGGATTTCGGGGTGTCACAAAGAGTTTATTCAAAAGTTTTATATTAACTTGGAATTGGATACCACGTTCATTTGAATAAAAGAGTTTATTCACATATGAAATAGGATACCATATTTTCTAGAATAAAGGATTTTATTCACATATAGAACTGGATTCCATGTTTCCTAAAATTAAAGGTGTTTAATTTTAATAAGGAATGAGATTCAATATATTTTATTTTTCCATAAATTTTAAGTTAAAATAAATGAGTTTTTTTTTACTTGAAATTGGATTCTTTGTTAATTAAAATAAAGAAGTTTATTTTTATTGGGAATTTGATTAAAAATAAAGGAGTTTATTTTTACTCAAAATTGGATAAAAAAAATTAAAAAAATGAATTATGATTTAAATTTTGATTAAAATAAAGGAGTTTATTTTTATTTCAAAATTGGATTTTATGCTAATTATAATTTCCCATTAAATTGATATCAATGTATATATTGAATGTTTATTATTCATGAGCATGAATGTTATTTATTGATGCATATGGTGATATGTATAATAATAAATATGGTTGATTATGGACTATTGACCAATGTGATTGGATTTTATTTTAGTTGGATGCATGAATGTATGGATTTTATTAAATGGGGTATGCGTACCTCATCTTCTCTAATTCTTCTCGATGTATATTCTAGATCCCTCCTTTGTACTTCTCCTTGACTGCTGATCAAGGTTTTTATTTATAGTAAATAGTTTTTTTGTAATAGGAATAGTAAGAATTAAATTTTGAAAAATTGGAGATCAATGAGCAAGGAGCGCTTGATGACCCGTTTGTAGTGGAGGCTAGATTTAAATATAATAGTTATATTTAAATTTAATTCTTGCACCCTAGGATTGACTTTTTGGTTTATTTGATGGCTCTAGTGAATCAAACTAGAATAAAACTCATAATCAATACAGGTATAATAGTATTCTATATGCATGCTTGTATATATATATATAGTCCCCTTCTCCAGCAAACCTTAAAAAGTGAATCAAAAGCGAACAGGCTATAGCGAAATTTTTTTGTCACTATAGCATACAGAGCCTGTAATAACCTGATATTTTTCTATATATTAAATAAGAAAATTTGCGTATAATTTTTTTTTATACTAAAGGTGGAAATATGCGGCAGATAATGTGTATGTATATTTGTGATAAATAAAATATATTTATTACATAAATAATTAGAAATAATTTTATTTTAGAATTGTTGATCATTATAAATTATATTCTTATAATAATTAATTTTATATTAGAAATGTTTTTATTAATTATTTTCCATGAAAATATGATTTTATATTGTTTAAATAATATATAAAATGATTATAGAATTATTATAATAATTATTTTAGTATATGAATTTATTTCGTAATAATTAACTTAATTAATAATGTTATATACGATAGATAAATCGGATATATAAATCCAAACCCTAATTTTTGGATTTTTGATCAAGGAATAATAATAATATTATTATATTATTATTTGTCGTTGTTATAGATATATGTATTATGTGTGTAAGGTTAATGTATGGAACAATTTTTATGTTACTTGATAAACCCTAATTCTAGTTTTGGAACAAAGAATGATGATAATAATATAATATTAATTATATTTTGATTTTTCAATTCTATAAATATGTACTGTATGTATGCATTGTTAATAAATGGTCAATGATGGTGCAGTATTTAAAAACCCTAGTTTGAAGTCAAATGAGACTTTAAAATTCGTCTAAGTAAATATGTTATATAACATTTATTATAATATTATTTTATTTCAGTGCCGTAAATATGTACTGTATATGTGTGGACTGCCATGTTGGTCAAATTATGTGTATAATGTCAAAACCCTAGTATTAATTGGTTTAATTCTAATTTAAAACTCAAACTGGAGTTTATTGTTGGTAAGAAATTGTGTTATATGATTAATGTTAATTTAGATATTAATTATTATTATTTGGAAACCCTAATTGTTTGAGAACTTAATAGCTAATTAGAAACCTTAATTGCTAACCCTAATTTGCTAAGTGTAACCCCTAATTGCTAATTTGGCATGCTTAATGATGATTAGTAAAACCTAAATAAAGTTATCATGTTTTATGTAATTAGAAACCCTAATCTAATTATGAAACCTTAATTTGAAATTTTTAGAAACTAAAATTTTATTTTATTTTACAAACCCTAAAATGGAAATGCTACAATTTTATGCTAAACCTTAGGGTTAAACCCTAAGAGTTAAACCCTAAGGGTTTGCTAAATGACCAAAGTACCATTAAAATCACAAGTATAATGACCATTTTGCCTTTCTTGCATATTTTATTAAGTTGCTTGTGATATTTGCCAACACTTTAGTTGGTTAACAACTCTTAACTTCCTTGTGACTGAAATTAAATGCATACCAGCCATATATCTCAGCCACAAGCATTGTATTATAACATATATAGATTAAAAGAGAGAGAAAAGTCTCATTATTTGCCCCATTTTCTCACAACACTCATCCTAGACCCTCTCTCTCTCTAAAACCCACAAAATCTTAATGTATATCAGTCCCATATTCAAGCCCCACTAACACACATCACACATCAGTAGCCAAGAAATCAGATTTGCTCATTTAAAGGTATAAACACTAGAAATTGAAAATCTTATGATCTGATGTTAAATCTTGTTGTTCGTTGCTTAATGTTGTGTAATAAGATGTTATTTAGTGATCTGGGTTGTTAGATCCCAGATCCATAACATCTAAGTACTCAAAATCATGTTTTAAAAAAATTTGGAAAAAGTTTAAGAACATGGTCTGATAACTAATGTCAGACCTTGTAAATTTCGTTCTATAATGTATTTTTATTTTTAAATGTTATAGCTTGTTTTTTGTTATGAGATCTTTAATATGGAACTTGAATCAAGTCCATATCTGTTGTAGATTAAAAGCTATAAAGGGTCAAACAGGGTTGACCAGCCATGACCATGTCAAAATCTGGGTAACCCAGATTACCTAGAACACTCTGACAATGTTTTTCAGAGGTTTGATCTCCCTGCTGTTAGTTAGTTATGTTATGTTATTGTTTTGATGTTGTAGAATGGTATATGGAGTACACATGAAAGTCATTATAACACTTAGATCGTGACCAGGGTGAAAGATAATCACAGTCAAACTTGGGTTGACCATCTGCCGAAGAACATTTCTGGAAAACCCAGAAATGTTCAAAGACAGTTTTTATGGCACACTTTGTGTGGCGCCCCCAAAATAGGTATAAATCACCCATCTTGAGTCGCCAAATACATGGTACAAAATTCAAATACAACTTAATTATACAACAGTCGTGTGAAATACGACAAAACATAATCTAAGAGTTTTAATAAGAATATTGTCATCTAGACAATATCCACACTCAATGGAGTCCTCATCACATTTATTGTCACACTATTTAACAGAATAGTGAGGACTACTAATGCTATCATCTGGACCGTCACTCCATTCCCCGACTCGTCCCAGCTATATTCTCATTTTCTGAAGAGAACATTGAAAGAAAGGGAGAGCTCAACTAGCCCAGTAAGAAATATTATGACTAAGATAATGCAGAATAAATTATCATTAGTCTTCAACAATGTTAAACTGATAAAATACAATAGACATAAAGTTTAACTGCAGGGGAATAAGCAATCCATTAGAAGAGTCAAGTAGAGCATGATATCTACTATCTTCTATAATTTAAAATGTTTTCATCAATTTCTATCGTTGAGACTTAGCTAAATAAATAAACCACACATCGAATCATCCTCGCACCATGGGCCAAGGATATTCATTAAATCATCAATGGTCATGACTATACCGAATAATCCCTGGTCATAATCATACCAAAAACTGTCCGTCAATGCACTACAAACCACTGAGTACTTTTACCACATCATTTATAACATTATAGATCATGATTATACCGAATGATCCCTGGTCATAATTATACCAAGTCCATCTCTGCACGTAAGCCAAAGATATACAACTATAAAACCAATAATCAACAGTCCATCTTTGCACGTAAGCCAAAGATATACAATTCAATAATCAACAGTCCATCTTTGCACGTAAGCCACCGATAACTTTCATCACCATATAAGCACGAGAATTATGACAATGATATAAGCATTAATCAAACGAGAACAAGGATAAATATTAAAGACTTTAAATTTATCCAAATATTATCAACCAAAATAAACTCATAATCTAATATTATTAATTATATAACAATATTTTAATCACTTCTTAAACTTATAAACAATTTATTTCAATTGTTTACACTTTAACACATATTGCATTTAATCATTCAAAATGCCATACTCATAAGATTTCATCACCAATGATTAAATCCCTCATCAAAAATCTTCACATACCCTATATAGGATTCCCAAACCATAAAATCCTATTTTCCAATTTTGTTAGTTCACATAACATATTTAATTCATTTACTCATAACTAGTTCATTTTCATGAAAAATACCAAATCAGTCCCAAAAATATTTCTTTTCTGGGATTTAGCAGAATATAGTCCCATATTGAACATATATTTTTCTTGAAATTTTTAAAATTCAGTTACTATTTTTCATATGGCCAAAATCGCCGAATATTTAGGCATTTATCATAAATTGTACCTTTGTCCAGAAATTCTAAAATTTACAGGGTATACTCATGTTATATACATGTACTCCCAATAAAAATTTCACCAATTTTGGAGTTAACCACAAATAGTTATAAGGGTTTACTTTTAAAATAGTATTTTCCGATAAAATCCATAACTCTTAATCTAAACATCCAAAAATCGCCATCTTTGGACACAATATAGAAAACTCATCAAATTATCATTTCAAATTTTTCCAGAATTTTTGAGGGTCAGAAGAATTACGAAACTGCAAATGGATTTTCACCGCCATGCGGTAATCCACGTAGACAGATCATTTCCATAATTTAATAAGGAATGAATACAAAGGATCATTCACCATGCATGTGGGGTAATCCACATAGACAGGTTATTCCAACAAAATAATAAAGAATGGAATAACAAAAGAATTCACCATGCATGCGATAGACCGCACAGACAGGTTATTCCCAACTGAATAATAAAGAATGGAACTAGGTCATGCGTAAATGCACAAACAGGATATTCCGACAGAATAATAAAGAATGTAACCATATCATGGGTAATCCGCACAAATAGGATATTTCGACAGAATAATAAAGAATGGAATAATAGAAGAATTTCACCATGTATGTGGTATCAGATGTATAAAGTTATTCCAACATAATAATAAAGAATGGAATAATGTAAGAATTTCACCATGTATGCGGTAATTCGCATAGATAGGTTATTCCAACATAATAATAAAGAATGGAATAACAATAGCTCTCTTCATGAATACGAAAGAAATAATACCCTTTACCTTAGAAGAAACTCGATATTGGAATAGTGAGGTAGCAGACTTCTCTTCTTCTTTCTCTCTATAATTTATCTCTATAATAATTGCTTTAAAGCTTTAGTGAATTGGTGAAAAATGAAGGAAGAATGAGCTTCTATTTATAGGAAAATATAGTTTCGATAATTGCACGTTTAGGGGCTCAAAATATTACAGTACAATACCTTCAACTTTTCTTTCATTTTTAATTTAGTCCTGCAAGTATTATCAAACTTGCACCCCTAATAGTAAATAATGTGAATCAATAGTTCAATCATGTGAATCAATAGTTATAATCATGTGAAAATACGAATTACAGTATACTACCTTCATCTATACCTCCATTTTTAACTTAGTCATGCAAGTATTATCAATCTTGCACCAACTCCCCTAATAGTACAACAATGTGAATCAATAGTACACACATGTGAACAAATAGTTATAATCATATGAATTAATAGCAATTAATTGCTCATTTATCCGATTAATTGCCCGACTGGTCAATATAACTTCCAGACATCAATTAATATCGAAATAAATATCGATTTCCACTAACACTAATAATTCCAACACAATGGAACTATCAATTTCATCTTTAATCAACACGAACTTATTCATCATTAATATTATAACTTACAATACTTAACAACCAGGTCGTTCCCAGGAAATAGTGGACTTTTCGATAAGGATTTCTCCTTATTGGCGCGCAATTAGATGACCAAACCTCTCCTTGACAGAACTTCTAGACATTGTAAATATTTCAATTTAATAATATGAATAACTTTGTCGTCTCAATTATTGATTTAATAATATATCATATAATGCGATGATCTTTGTGACAATAATCGAATCAATAATATGAGAGATATGATGCATCAATTACTGTAGCAATAATTGAGTATAACTGAGTGACTTCTCACGTAAGCATCAATAACCAATACCGTGTGCTACTATGCAACCACGCCAGACATCGTACTTTACTACGGGTAGTTCAACAGTTTTAACGGTAATATTTCCGCCGTTATTTTTATAAAATGATAATTCTGTCATTTTCTTACTACGACAATACTTCCGTTGTGGGTTAACCAATGATTGTTCCGTCGTACGGATATTCCCCGACCAATCGAATCAATAATATGAGAGATATGATGCAGCAATTACTATAGCAATAATTAAGTATAACTGAGTGACTTCTCACGTAAGCATCGATTACTAATATCGTAAAGCTACTACGCAACCACGCCAGACATCGTACTTTTACTACCAGGTAGTTCAACAATTTTAACGGTAATACTTCCGCTGTTATATTTATAAAATGATAATTATGTCATTTTCTTACTACGACAATACTTCCGTTGTGGGTTCACCAATGATTGTGCCGTCTTACGGATATTCCCTGTTAAAACGAATATTCCCCGACCAATCGAATATTATATAACCACTTCTTTACTTTGCAAAATTTGTAAATATTTCCCACAACTATAACATTATATCAAATCCACACCATAATATTCAAAAAAATATTTCGAGAAATTTAAATCTTTATTCATAAAATCTTGGGTCTCACAATATCCCCTCCTTATGAAATTTTGCCCTCGAAATTTACGTATGTACCTGGTATGCCAAAGAGATGAGGATACCTTGACTTCATTTCAGATTCTAACTCTTGAGGTATAACCTTTGAGTGTCGAATAGGATCCTTCTTATCCAAGATTTTAACACGTATCTCATCATACGTTAAATCTTCTGCTATCTCGTCTAGTTCTAATTTAATAATGTGGTTCAGGTCATCCACATATTTATGTAACATCGATACGTGAAAAAACGTTATGAACACGTGACATAATTAGCGATAAGGCGAGCTTATAGGCCACAGTTCCTACTCGATCGAGGATTTCAAATGGGCCAATTAAATCGAGGGTTGAGATAACGCCTTCTTGAACCTTCTTCTTAACATTCATCAGATTCGGGTGTGTAGTTTGAGCGACTTTAACTTTATTAATTAAAGTCGATTCTACTCGTATATTCGTTATCTTCACGTGGGTCCCTAGAGTCCTTAACTCTATCTTCATCATTTGTAAGTTATACGAATGGGTTTTTGTGTTAACAACATCACACTCATAAACGCATATGATCTTCTACTCAACGCGTCAGCTATCACGTTCGCTCTTCCACGATGATATTGAATGGTATGGTCGTAATCTTCAACAGCTCGAGCCAATGTCTTTGGTGCATTATACATTTGTTTTAGGTGAAAAAATATTTAAGGGTTTTAGAAATGGGTTTTGTACTGGGGTCAATACAAAATTCGATTTCACGCTCTAGGGGTAGGTTAGGAAGTTCTTCAAGAATACGTCAAGAAATTTATTAACAATAGAAATATCATTTAAAACTGTGACTCTCATCCAATACTTGGATAGTACGTCACATTGATACCTATCAACTTGCCATCATCATTCACAACGTCTGCTACGGATAGTCTGGCTTCGGTGCCTTCCACACAAGGAAGTCAGCAGCGAAAGGCTCGGGGCTCTTTACTTATGGCTTGATATGACAGTGATTCACTTTTGTGGTTTAGTTGCTTAAATTCTCATAACAGGTTGGTTAGGAATATAAAAGCTAAAAACCTTACGAAAAGCATGATGAGTAATTAACCAATCGATTCCTAAAATCACATCAAAGGCAAGTATTTTTAAAGAGATAAGATCGACAGGTAACGTGAAAGTGTCGATTTGAATCAAACAAGACTTATAAACAGTGGAGGTAATGAAGGTTTCTCCTAACCGAGTTTCAACCGATAAGTCAAAGTCTAATCTTTCCAGAGTCAAATTTAAACGTTGAACGCAAGTAAGAGAGATAAAAGAATGGGTAGAACCGGTATCTAATAAGGTATAGACTTTGCAAGAATTTATAATTAACTAACCCGTGCTAACTTCATTCGGGTTACTCGCTTTTTGTGAAGTCATGAAAAATGCTCTTCCTAAAACCACCGACTTTGTTTTGTCCAGATTCCGCCTTTGGTGCCATTGCTCCAAATTGGACTTGATTTCGCTATATGACAAAATCGAGCTAAATGACCTTCTCTTCTTGAAATTTCCACTTCTATTATCTTGTCCATGATTACCACAGAAGTGGTTACCATTCTTGGCATGATAATTTCCCCCACGATGGTTATCATTGTTCCGATGGTCGTTGCCACCGGTATGATTATTATCGTGTTGTTGGTCATTACCTTTTGGTTGAGCTGACTCAACGGTCTCATGTGCTTCATTGTTGATCTCAACATTTTTAGATGTCATTTTAAAACATTGTCACAAAATAAGGGTTAATTGACATATCATATATTATCCCTATACTCTGACCGACCAAATAAATACCAAATAAACATAGGTAGGTCATACTAGCGAAGGAATTCCCCATCTCTCCCCTCCTAGTTCGTGTCTCATATCTCAACCAGGGATCATATCCCTAAGCTTTGATACCAACTGTGACGCAGCCAAAATAGGTATACATCACCCATCTTGAGTCACCAAATACATGGTACAAAATTCAAATCTGAATTTTAATTATACAATACCATGTGAAATACGACAAAACATAATCTAAGAGTTTTAATAAGAATATTGTCATCTAGACAATATCCACACTCAATGGAGTCCTCATCACATTTATTGTCACACTATTTAACAGAATAGTGAGGACTACTAATACTATCATATGGACCGTCACTCCATTCCCCGACTCGTCCCAGCTATATTCTCATTTCCTGAAGAGAACAGTGAAAGAAAGGGTGAGCTCAACTAGCCCAGTAAGAAATATTATGACTAAGATAATGCAAAATAAATTATCATTATTCTTCAACAATGTTAAACTGATAAAATACAATAGACTTCAAGTTTAACTGAAGTGGAATAAGCAATCCATTAGAAGAGTCAAGTAGAGAATGATATCTACTATCTTCTATAATTTAAAATGTTTTCATCAATTTCTATCGCTGAGACTCAGCTAAATAAATAAACCACATCATCGAATTATCCCTGCACTACGGGCCAAGGATATTCATTAAATCATCAATGGTCATGAATATACCGAATAATCTCTGGTCATAATCATACCAAAAACTGTCCATCAATGCACTACAAACCACTGAGGACTTTTACCACATCGTTTATAACTTTACAGGTCATGATTATATCGAATGATCCCTGGTCATAATCATACCAAGTCCATCTCTGCACGTAAGCCAAAGATATACAACTATAAAACCAATAATCAATAGTAAATCTTTGCACGTAAGCCAAAGATATACAATTCAATAATCAACAGTCCATCTTTGCACGTAAGCCAAAGATAACTTTGATCACCATATAAGCATGAGGATGATGACAATGATATAAGCATTAATCAAACGAGAACAAGGATAAATATTAAAGACTTTAAATTTATCCAAATATTATCAATAACTTAATAAACTCATAATCTAATATTATTAATAATATAACAATAATTTAATCACTTCTTAAACTTATAAACAATTTATTTCAATTGTTTACACTTTACCACATAATGCATTTAATCATTCAAAATGTCATACTCATAAGATTTCATCACCAATGATCAAATCCCTCGTCAAAAATCTTCATATACCCTATATAGGATTCCCAAACCATAAAATCCTATTATTCAATTTTGTTACTTCACATAACATATTTAATTCATTTACTCATAACTAGTTCATTTTCATGAAAAATACCAAATTAGTCCAAAAAATATTTCTTTTCTGGGATTTAGCATAATATAGTCCCATATTGAACATATATTTTTCTCGAAATTTTTAAAATTCATTTACTATTTTTCATATGGCCAAAACCGTCGAATATTTAGACATTTATCATAAATTGTACCTTTGTCCAAAAATTCTGAAATTTACAGGGTATACTCCTGTTATATACATGTACTCCCAATAAAAATTTCACCAATTTTGGAGTTAACCACAAAGAGTTATAAGGGTTTACTTTTAAAATAGTCTTTTGCCATAAAATCCATAACTCTTAATCTATACATCCAAAAATCGCCATCTTTGGATACTGTATAGAAAACTCATCAAATTATCATTTCAATTTTTTCCAGAATTTTTGAGGGTTAGAAGAATTACGAAACTGCAAATAGATTTTTACCCGCCATGCGGTAATCCACGTAGACAGATCATTTCTATAATTTAATAAGGAATGAATACAAATGATCATTCACCATGCATGTGGTAATCCACATAGACAGGTTATTCCAACAGAATAATAAAGAATGGAAAAACAGAAGAATTCACCATCCATGCGATAGACTGCACAGACATGTTATTCCCAACAAAATAATAAATAATGGAACTAGGTCATACGTAAACGCACAAACATGATATTCTGACAGAATAATAAAGAATGGAACCAGTCACGCCAGAATGCACAAACAAGATATTCGACGATGTAATAATAAAGAATGGAACCAGTCACGCCATTTCAAGCATGATGTGATATTCCGGACGTAATAATAAAGAATGGAATAATAGAAGAATTTCACCATGTATGCGGTTTCAGATGATAAAGTTATTCCAACATAATAATAAAGAATGGAATAACACAAGAATTTTACCATGTATGCGGTACTTCGCATAGACAGGTTATTCCAACATAATAATAAAGAATGGAATAACAATAGCTCTCTTCATGAATACGAAAGAAATAATACATGTAATGCCCCGAAATCCGGTTTATTTTCACATCCGAATTCCGTACGTCATGATCCCATCTTCTTCCAAACATACATCATTATATAGTTAAATATAACAATATACATCCTCAAATCCCAGGTTCTAAAACCTTAAAACCTCTTTAATTCCAAATAATGATAATTACATTATTCTACATCTTGTACAAGTGACTTTTATCCGTCACCAAGGATACATAATCCTTCATTAAACTATTCTATAGTTTAATTCTATCATTCTATATTACAAGTCTACGCTTGATCTTCACGCACATTCATATAATGAATGGCACTTTTTCTGGATACCGATCAGCTTGATCTTTACGGGATCCTTAAGTTCTTTCTAACATCGTTCGCTGAAAATGTTTTTATTTAAAGCAAATGTGAGCATTCAATTGCTCAGCATGTCAAACAGTTGAACAAACAACTTCAAGAATTTAAACATTCTTTTAAGACTTTAATAACCGAACAAAGGTTATGAAACAGCTTGAATAATAGGAAAAATCTTGATTCCTATCATTTTAAAACATTAGTTACATTACCTTTAAAATACTTTCATTCTCTACTTTCTTTCATACACATTCTGTCTGGCTAGAATCAATAGCACAGACTTAACAATAACGATTCATGTATAAACAGAACATGCTCATATTGAATAGTTCAATCACAGAACAGTTCATATCATAGAAACACCGAAGTGTTCACATTATGGCTCAAGGCCTTCTACGTTCTACCACCTTGTACAAATATCACACATTCGCACAAAGACAGAACTTCTCAAGTTCAACATCTGATTTAGAATATGAATAAAGTTAGGAAAGTTTCCTGACGCACAGCTACAGCTTATAGTTTACGCTGAACTGCTCATTCCAATTCTTATGTAGCACATAAGGAAATAACAAAGGTACCAATTAGTCATATACTTGACTTACACATTGGTTTACTTAACTTTACTTCTTAGGGTTCACGTTCTTATAAACTAAGTTTAAGCGACCAACTTCCTTTACCGGTTAACGGCTTCTTGACATATGGAAATGTCCTACTTAATACGTTCATCATCTTTGATGATTTATATTCTTATCTTCTTCTTATAACTCTCCTAGGACTTAGCACACATCGTGTCTCTACTAGTAGTCCATATGGTACTCTGAGTGATTTCCCACAAACAACCAACAAACAAGTTCCCGTCTCATCTACACTGCCCATAACAGTGAGTTAGATCGGTTGCCAGTTTTATATATACCTTCGCTCTCTAAAGGATTTGTTTAGCCCAGCTCCCATATGTCAACCATCAAAGGTTACGATTGTACTACAACCTAAATTCTTCTTAACTTACCCGAACTATTATGTTATAATGTTTGTTAAGTCAAATTCTTATTCCTTATGGCTTTCTGACAAATAAATGTCATACCTCAGGATTCATTCATCATCGACTAAGTCATACAATCTTTTGTATACTCAGAACGATCATTCAATATTTATTCTACGCATTAATAGCGTTAACTATTTTACATTACCTTATTCTTAACTTAGAACGTCTGGTTCATTCGACTCAGAACGTCATCCAAGTTATAAACATTAACTCGGCTTCTTTAAGTTATACACACTTATCCTTAATTCACCTTCTCCACCGTTCACAGGTTTAATCATTGATCTTTATTACCTTACGGTCAAACCATACACGGGGTGTAGGTTCTACCCGTTTAGTATTCCCGTACACTTAACCTTCACATCGATTAAAGTGTTCAACACTTACATTTCATTCTAATATTTTCATCTGACTCACATTTGGCTTTCATTAATCTTCTTACCGTTCTCTATCGCTTTCTAGATACCAAACATATCTTACTTACTACCTTCGACAACGTCTAAGTCATACAAGCAATGTATACTTAGAACGTTCGCCCGACGTGAATACGATTCACGAGAATAGTTTACGTATTCGACGTTTACGTTACTTGCCTCTTAATTCTATTCAACCTTCATCCAAGGTTTTAATCGCTTTCATTCATTACTCGTCACCTGAACCCCATGTTCATTATTCTTTCTTAATGTCAAAGCCATACGATTTGTTGTATGCTAAGACCGATCACTCATCGCAATAATGTTGCCTTCATAGCGTCTAAATGCTTTACATTCATCTCTCATTACCATATCATAACATCAAAATGTTATACATTACCCTAGTTAATCAACATTTAAGGAATCACAATTATAGCAATCCCTCACGTTCGTTTCATTGTGACTACGGTTCCCGGACATTGGTTCCGTAACCCACGTCTACATTCTTTATCTTTTAATCTCATTTAATCTTTTCGTTCCACCTTCATTAAAGGTTAATACACTTGATTAAGTGTTAAATTAGTTGAACTATATGTTCATATTTCTTTCTTTCACATCCCCCGAGAAATTGAGTAATTAAAATCTCATTTTTGGGTATTACCTCAAGACTGTGGCGTCGCTGCGTATAGTGCCCTCTCTCTTTTTTCGGCCACGACGCCACTTAGCGATAGCTAATGGCTTTCGAGCTCATGACCGCAAAGGTCTTTGGCCCCAAAGTACGTACGACTCAAATAAGCCATGGCCAAGCATGAAACCTATAAAATTTTTTGAAGTCTTTTACAAGCTTGAGACACTTACTTTGAAATCTCATATCTTATTCGTTATAACTCAGAACGAGGTTGTTCCAAAGCCATTTTAATCCTTATCTTACGTACTTCGATTACCCTAGGATAGAACTTCGTTCTGAATACATTAACATGCCATTCAATTGGCTTAATCTTTGCTCTTCATTCATTTTACGTTATTAACGTTCTTCGTTCGTTCATCCGTGATTCGGTCATCCGAACTCGGAACTCATTTGTTCTTGAGTCCACGACTCACATTTTATACATTCTCTTACATTCTTATCAAACCCTATATGTTCGGGTTCATTTACTAACTTTCTAATTCTCGTTCATCTTTTATGAATATTTCGCCATAACTTCGTTATAGCTCAGTTTTAACCCATTCTTCATGAAAAGTTTTAACGTTCTTAACCAAGAAATAAGTAACTAACTTATACGCGATGGTTTTAAACTTGTCCATCAACAACAATTATCCTATGATGGTTTTAAATTTGTCCATCAACAACGTTCTTCGCGTTCTTCGTTCGTTCTTCATTTTTAATCAATATATTGGATTACGATTTTACTTTTTCTTGGAATTTGATGTTATCGAACATCATTCCTTACTTATTTGACCTACTCATTCATAAGATTCATTCGGATCGCTCAAAATCCTTACGAATCTTATACTTCCTTAAGAAATTATAAACTAAATTTCTAATTCTTATTTCTTCGTTTTCTCATGATTTCAACTATATGAAATCATTCTTAACTTCATCTACTTCTTATCTTCATTAATTTATGTTTTTGAACATATTAAAATTAAAGAAAAATAGAAGATACTAGGGTTCAGATTAACGTTCTTCTTTAATCTCCTTTTGTCGGACAAAGTGTGCACTCGGGCTAGCTTTTCCTCTTCCTTTTCCTCTCTTCTCCCATCCGAACCCTCTCTCTCTCTCAAAGTAGGATTTTCAAAAGCTCAAAATAATGATCTTAAGCTTTTTATTTATAGAAAACCAAGGCTTAGGGCAAATTGGTCATTTCACCCCCACCTCCTTACTATTCATGGCTTAGCCACCAAGTTTACTTGGTGGCCAAGTGGACGCCCCATCTCCTTACGTAGCTTCCCTTGGAAGCTTCGTGCTTCCGTCTTTCGGGTTTCGTCCAACATTTTTAAAAACTACGACTCTCGGAATCCAAATATTTTTGGATATTCCGTCTTTCCTTTACCGATTAACTTTTACGCACTCTTCGAATTTCTAAAAAACTGAAAAACACTTTTTGGTGTCAAGCGTTTTCCTTCACGTTTTCCCTAACCTAGCTAAACGAATGAAAAGTACATAACAGTACTTTTTGTCTTTTTTATTTCGTCCGATTTCTGCACGTTTTTCGAGAAAAACTTTTATCGGCTTACTTAACTTTTCACGATATATTATCATCAAATCTTTCGACGGAATGTCATTTCGACATACCGAACTCTCGGAACGGCTTAGGTTATTCAAATCCTAACCCTTAGGTTTTGTCGGGTGAATAGTGTTAACTATTTTATATTACCTTATTCTTAACTTACAATGTCCAGTTCATTCAACTCGGAACGTTATCTAAGTTATAAACATTAACTTGGCTTATTTACGTTATACGCACTTGTCCTTAATTCAGCTTCTCCATCATTCACAGGTTTAATCATTGATCTTTATTACCTTACGGTCAAACCATACACGGGGTGTAGGTTCTACCCGTTTAGTATTCGCGTACACTTAACCTTCACGTTGGTTAAAGTGTTCAACACTTACATTTCATTCTAACATTCTCATCTGACTCACATTCGGCTTTCATTAATCTTCTTAGCGTTCTCTACGGCTTTCTAGATACCAAACGTATCTTACTTACTACCTTCGACAACGTCTAAGTCATACAACCAATGTATACTTAGAACGTTCGCCCGACGTGAATACCATTCACGAGAATAGTTTACGTATTGGACGTTTACGTTACTTGCCTCTTAATTTTATTAAACCTTCATCCAAGGTTTTAATCGCTTTCATTCATTACTCGTCATCTGAACCCCATGTTCATTAATCTTTCTTAATGTCGAAGCCATACGATTCGTTGTATGCTAAGACCGATCACTCATCGCAATAGCATTGCGTTCATAGCGTCTAAACGCTTTACATTCATCTCTCATTACCATGTCATAACATCAAAATGTTATACATTACTCTAGTCAATCAACGTTTAAGGAATCACAATTATAGCAATCCCTCACTTTCGTTTAATTGTGACTATGGTTCCCGTTGGTTCCATAACCCGCGTCTACATTCTTTATCTTTTAATATCATTTAATCTTTTCGTTCCACCTTCATTAAAGGTTAATACACTTGATTAAGTGTTAAATTAGTTGAACTATATGTTCATATTTCTTTCTTACACATCCCTCGAGAAATTGAGCAGTTAAAATCTCATTTCTGGGTATTGCCCTGCACTGGCGTCGTGGTGCCGTGCCATTCTATTAATTTTGCGCTGTGGCTCCAGCCCCCAAGGAACAACTCACGCTGCGGCGCCAAGCATGAAACCTAGAAAAATTTTCTAAGTCTTTTACAAGCTCGAGACGCTGACTTTGAAATCTCATATCTTATTCGTTATAACTCAGAACGAGGTCGTTCCAAAGCATTTTCTTCCTTATCGTACATACTTCAATTGCCCTCAGATAGAACTTCGTTCTAAATAAGTTAACATGCCATTCAATTGGCTTAATATTCGCTCTTCGTTTGTTTTACGTTGTTAACGTTCTTCGTTCGTTCGTCCGTAATTCGGTCATCCGAACTCGGAACTCATTCGTTCTTGAGTCCACAACTTATGTTTTATACGTTCTCTTACATTCTTATGAAACCTTATACGTTCCAGTCATTTACTAACTTTCTAATTCCCGTTCTTCCTTTACGAATATTTCGCCATAACTTCGTTATAGCTCAGTTTTAATCCGTTCTTCAATAACGTTTCTAAACAAGCAATAAGCAACTAACTTATACGCGATGGTTTTAAACTTGTCCATCAACAACAATTATCCTATGATGGTTTTAAATTTTTCCATCAACAACGTTCTTCGCGTGTTCTTCGCGTTATTCGTTCGTTCTTCATTTTTAATCAATATTTTGGATTACAATTTTACTTTTTCTTGGAATTTGATGTTATAGAACATCATTCCTTACTTATTTGACCTACTCATTCATAAGATTCATTAGGATCGCTCAAAATCCTTACGAATCTTACACTTCTTTAAGAAATTATAATCTAAATTTCTAATTCTTATTTCTTCGTTTTCTCATGATTTCAACTATATGAAATCATTCTTAACTTCATCTACTTCTTATCTTCATTAATTTATGTTTTTGAACGTATTAAACTTAAAGAAAATTAGAAGAAACTAGGGTTCGGATTACCATTTTTCTTTAATCTCCTTCCGTCGGACAAAGCGTGCACTCGGACTAGCTTTTCCTCTTCCTTTTCCTCTCTTCTCCCATCCGAACCCTCTCTCTCTCTCTCTCTCACAAAGAGTAGGATTTTCAAAAGCTCAAAATAATGAACTTAAGCTTTCTATTTATAGAAAACCAAGGCTTGGGGCAAACTGGTCATTTCACCCCCACCTCCTTTCTATTCATGGCTTAGCCACCAAGTTTACTTGGTGGCCAAGTGGCCGCCCCACCTCCTTACGTAGCTTCCCTTGGAAGCTTCATGCTTCCGTCTTTCGGATTTCGTCCGACAGTTTTAAAAACTGCGATTCTCGGAATCAAAATATTTTTGGATATTCCGTCTTTCCTTTACCGATTAACTTTTACGCACTCTTCGGATTTCCGAAAAACTGAAAAACACTTTTTGGTGTCAAGCTTTTTCCTTCACGTTGTCCCCTAATGTAGCTAAACGAGTGAAAAGTACATAACAATACTTTTCATCGTTTTTATTTCGTCCGATTTCTGCACGTTTTTCGAGAAAAACTTTTACCGGCTTACTTAACTTTTCACGATATATTATCGTCAAATCTTTCGACGGAATGTCATTTCAACATACGGAACACTCAGAACGGCTTAGGTTATTCAAACCCTAACCCTTAGGTTTTGTCGGGTGAATAGTTCCTATTTCGTCTTTTTCCCCGGATATATTTTTGTTCCCGAAAAATTTTCATTTTTGTCTTAAAAATTCTTACTCGTTCAGTCTAGCTCGTAGCCAGAATCCTCCCGATTAATAATCATTGTAGGTTATAAAATGATTAATAAACACATAGTACGGAATAGTATTAATAAAAATTCATTTTATTAATAACTAATTCTTTAAACTTAAATTCTGGACAATCCGATTTTTCGGGTTGTCAGAATACCCTTTACCTTAGAAGAAACTGGATATTGAAATAGTGAGGTAGCAGACTTCTCTTCTTCTTTCTCTCTATAATTTCTCTCTATAATAATTGCTCTAAAGCTTTAGTGAATTGGTGAGAAATGGAAGAATGAGCTTCTATTTTTAGGAAAATATAGTTTCGATCATTGCACGTTTTGGGGCTCGAAATATTACAGTACAATACATTCAACTTTTCTTTCATTTTTAATTTAGTCCTGCAAGTATTATCAAACTTGCACCACCTCCCCTAATAGTAAATAATGTGAATAGATAGTTCAATCATGTTAATCATTTGTTATAATCATGTGAAAATACGAATTACAGTATAGTACCTCCATCTATACCTCCATATTTAACTTAGTCATGCAAGTATTATCAATCTTGCACCAACTCCCCTAATACTACAAGAATGTGAATCAATAGTACACACATGTGAACAAATAGTTATAATCATGTGAATTAATAGCAATTAATTGGTCATTTATCTGATTAATTACCCGACTGGTCAGTATAAGTCTAGACATCAATTAATATCAAAATAAATGTCGATTTCCACTAACACTAATAATTCCAACACAATGGAACTATCAATTTCATCTTTAATCAACACGAACTTATTCATCATTAATATTATAACTCACAATACTTAACAACTAGGTCATTCCCAAGAAAGAGGAGACTTTCCGATAAGGATTTCTCCTTATTGGCGCGCAATTAGATGACCAAACCTCTCCTTGACAGAACTTCTAGACATTGTAAAATTGAAATTTAATAATATGAATAACTTTTCCGTCTCAATTATTGATTTAATAATATATCATATAATGCAAATGATACTGTGACAATAATCGAATCAATAATATGAGAGATATGATGCATCAATTACTGTAGCAATAATTGAGTATAACTGAGTGACTTCTCACGTAAGCATCAATAACCAATACCGTGTGCTACTACGCAACCACGCCAGACATCGCATTACTTTTTTACTATGGGTAGTTCAACAGCTTTTAACGGTAATATTTCCATAGTTATTTTTATAAAATGATAATTACATCATTTTCTTACTACTTATAATACTCAAGTTATGGGTTAACCAATGATTGTTCCGTCGTACGGATATTCCTTGTTAAAACGAATATTCCCCGACCAATCGAATATTATATAACCACTTCCTTACTTTGCAAAATTTGTAAATATTACCCACAACTATAACATTATATCAAATCCACACCATAATATTCAAAAAAATATTTCGAGAAATTTAAATCTTTATTCATAAAAGCTAGGGTCTCACACTTTGACCAGCATATATATATTATGATTTTGTTGTTGTTTTATCGGTTTTTTGTATTGTATCTCTAGCCTTGCATGTTAACTACGCAATGAAACCTTAAGATCACAAAAACAGTTCATGTGTTGGAAGTTATGAAGATCATAAGTTGTCAACTCGAACTGTTCATCATTTCTGGAAAACCCAGAAATGAAGAACAACTTCTAACAAGGTTTTTTGAAGCCCAGATCTTGTTCGTTTTATTTAGAATGATCATGATTGTTGTTGTATCATGAAGTGTTGCACTAGCACTATAATATTCAATCAATAACCTTTCCAAAAACACATCTTGCAAAGATTTAGGCTCGGTCAAAGTAGGTACCATGTGTACCGACTATAAAGATATGGGTTTACTGAAGAACACATTTAGCGACAGTTTTGTCGCCTAAAGCACCTATAGCGACACTTTATTTATAAAATTATTATTTTTATTAAATAAATAGAAAAAATAGTTTTAAATTAATAAAAATACAAAATAAATTCTTAAAAATTATTTTAATGTCTGAAAATTAGTTTTTAATTATTTTTAATATATTTCATAAATATTTAATATTTTTGAAATATTAAATATATTTAATTTATTTAATAAATTATTTAAAAATGATTTTTTATACTTGAAAAATCATTTAAAATTATATTATGTTATAAGAAAATATTTTAAGTTATTTTCTATAACTTTTAATATTTTATGATGAAATTTCATTAATAAATTAATATTAATGATATTTAAGTTATTTAATAAATGTATTAAATAAATGATGAAAAATAGAATTAATGATTTAAAAATCATATAAACATAATTTAAAGGATTATAAAATATTTTAAGTTATAAAATATAACTTTTGATATTTTGTCATGAAAAATATTAATATTTTAATATTAATGATATTAGAATTATTTAATGTTTATATTAAATAAATTAGTTTAAAAATGATTTTAATATTATAAAAATCATTTTAAATGAAAATAAAGGGTTTAAGAATATTTTAAGTTATAAAATATAACTTTTAATATTTAAAGGATAATTTCATTAATAATTTAATATTAATGATATTAATTTAATAATAAATGATATTAAGTTTATTTAATAATTATATTAAATAAATGGTTTAAAAATGGTTTTATTTATTTAAAATCATTTAAAAAGGATATAAATGAATTAAAAATATTTGAAGTTATACTTAATGACTTTTAATATTATGTGGAATAGTACATTAATATTTTAATATTAATGATAATCATTTAAAATGATTTTAAACATTTAAAAATCATTTAAGGGTAATATTAATACTTTAAAAGTATTTTAAGTTATTATAAATAACTTTAATATGTTGGCAATGGTTTCACTAATAGTTTAATATTAATTAAATATTAATGATAATAAAATTATTTGATATTTAAATTATTTTATAATGATTCCAGTGTTTGAAAATTTAGAATAAATTATAATAATTGTTTAAAAATTATTGCAAGTCATTTAAAAATGATATGATTGTTATTTAAATAGTCTAAATAGATATTGAACTTCGATATAGAGTCTTAGACTCGATAATTACTCGATAAAAGTCGCTGAGATTGACTAATGTGTTTTAGAAATTGATTTGGACTTGCATAATGTGTCTGTATATGTGTTTATTTGTGATTTAATGACTGTGAAACATGTGTGACAATATGATTAGGTTATGTGTTGACTGTAATAAACAGTACTATGTGTTATGATATGTGATTCTAATCGATAGAATGATCTTATTAATGATAGGTTTTGGTATAAAAGATAAAACTAAGTTGTGTATTGTAAGCAGCAGACCAGGCAAGTATCCTACCACTGCATTTTCTTTATGCAATGGACATGAGTAAGAATGTTTCAGAATTATATTATTATTATGCTAGATTATTAAACCTATTGTGATATATTCTATATCCGATCATTGTTTATCAACATGATATTATATTATATAATTCAGATATATATTCTATTCGTAATTTTCTAAACATGGTTATACAAGTTTCCCCACTTGGATAATTATTGTATTATATATATATATATATTGATCCCCAGTATGAATACAGTAAAAGCCGTCTAAGCTAGTTGACCTAGCTAGACACAGATTCAGAAATATCGTTGAATATGATAAAACTCTTTTGTATCCAATCAAATTGTTTTGGTTCGGATTCCTGACTAATTATGAACATCCCGAACATGGGAAAAATTTTATGCGCCAAGGCGGACAAAGGATGAATGATAATATCGTTCTTGCAATGTAGTATTGATCAATACTGGGTCCGTGGGATGTACACCCTCGTGCCCGTAAGTTATGACGGTTTGCTGATGAAGTTATGTCTAACCTTTTCAAAAACAGAAAATAATGTTCATAGTCTGTCTACTACCCTATATATATATATATTCAGTACGTAGTTTCAAAAACTTTGATATAGAAATAATATATGGTTATGATTGGTTCAGTTTACTTCACACCTATTGATTTGTTGTAGAAGTGATGTACAAAGAAAACATTTATTTCTTTCATCTAATTATATTTATAATTGTTATTAATTGATGGGCACTCAAATGCTCATCCTTGCTTAATTTAAATGTTTTCAGCTTAGTGTGAACAGCTAGAAGGTTCGATCAAGAACAAGTGAAAAGGAAAGCATACAATATAAGTTTAATGGTATCTTTTGTAATAGTTAGACAATATTTAGAGACCATGGTATTTATTATCTATCATGTAATATATTGTAGTAAAGGTTGCGTACTTGGGATTAGACTCTGATAAATGTAAATTAAGTTTGATATTCATATTATTGTTATTATTATTAGTATTATTCCGCTCATAGAAATGGTATCGTAAAGCACCAAGTTTGGGTTTCAAGTACCTGAATTTGGGGGCGTTACAAAGCCGATGATATAGCTATGAAGACGGTTCGAACCGTCGCTATAGCTTAAAAAATCATCTTTATAGCCGGTTCGCTTTTGGTTCACTGTTTAAGGTTCTTTATATATATATATATATATATATATATATATATATATATGACGCGAATTTTATATATATGTGCATGCGTGCTAAGCAAGGTGAGACTAATAATAACAAATCCCTCAAAAAATTTATATTAAGTCCTAAGCATTCAAAGATATTTGGAATATCAAATATTTAATATGAGTTTGTTGTGTCACCATAAGGCAAGTATTAAATATTAAAGATGCTATTTTTATCACATTTGGTGCTTATAAAGAAAATTGAACAATATTGTTTTGCTGTGTCACCACAAGGACGATATTTTTCTTTTCTGAATATATGAAAGTGCTAGGATGGACTTAACTCAGATAATTTTAATTTAGATGTGCCACCACATGATCAAAATAATCTAAGAGACAAAATAAAAGGAGTTACATGCTGATGTAATTGACAAGAGTTGTCTTCCTATTTATTTATATATAGTTTGTTGTGTCACCACAAGGTTATATACATTTGAAATGGGATCCTTATTCTCACTAGCAAATCTTTAATTAGATTTTGTCGAACTATATAAGTGAGGGTAATATAGTTTGAAGAAAATAGTTGGAGATGCCAATTTAAAATTAGACCTAATTTATTTATATAATTAATAATAGAATGTATGCTAAAATATTGTTAATTACAAATTCATTTATAGAATTTTATAATGTTTAAATTACTGTCATTGCAGAGAATATTTGATTATAATTAACCAGATCAAATTAAACAGAATGGTTATGGAATTTGAGAATAGTTCTCACATCTGAAAAGTTATCTTATGTCCTTAATACGCCTATCCCTACAATGGTTGCAGAAAATGCCTCTGAGGAAGAGATTGCTACTTTTAGAAAGTAGTAAGATGATGCACAGTTGGCTCAATGCATCATGCTAGCTTCCATGAGTAACGAGCTTCAACGTCATCATGAAACTATGGATGCTCTTACTATACTCCTGCACATCAAGTAGTTGATGGTGAGGAAATAGGACTGATAAATATCAGATATCTAAGGAGCTCTTCTGATCTAGAATAACCGATGGCACTATAGTACAGATAAAACTCCTTAACATGATCAATTTGATTGAACAATTAGGATAACATGTTTTGTCACGTACGGAGAGTTGAGCCATGATTTGATCTTGCAGTCACTTCGGACTTCTTCTCATAATTGTTGTGAATTTTTTATATGAACGAGCTAGATATCAGCCTCGTTGATTTGCTTAACATGTTGAAAAATGATGAGAGTCACTTTTCAACTGAGAAAGGCCAAGTCTTATTAATAGGGGCCATAGGATCTTCTGAAAAACATAAAGAATCATGTTACCTTCCATGAGTAATGAGCTTCAACGTCGGCATGAAACTATGGATGCTCCTACTATATTCATGCACATTAAGTAGTTGACGATGAGGAAATAGGACTGATAGATATCAGATATCTAAGGAGCTTTTCTGATCTAGAATGTCCGATGACACTACAGTACAGATAAAACTCCTTAACATGATCAATTTGATTGAACAATTAGGACAACATATTTTGTCATGGATGGAGTGTTGAGCCAAGATTTGATCTTGCAGTCACATCAGACTCTTTCTCACAATTGTTGTAAATTTTTCATATGAACATGCTAGATATCAGCCTCACTAATTTTCTTTACATGTTAAAAAATGTTGAGAGTCAGTTTTCAACCGAGAAAGACCAAGTCTTACTGATAGGGGCCATATGATCTTCTGAAAAGATCAATTTAAATAAGGTAAATAGAAAGGTAAAAATAAAAGATAATAAGAACAACACTGATATGAATAGCAAAGGAGTTTGTTTCCACTGCAATAAGCCATGACACTAAAAAGGATACTTCGAGAAGCATCTTGTAGAGTCTAACCAGAAGAAACTTAGTGAAGCTTCAGTCACAAATATAGTTTTATTCAT
Source organism: Panax quinquefolius (assembly GCA_020205615.1). Classification (NCBI taxonomy): domain Eukaryota; kingdom Viridiplantae; phylum Streptophyta; class Magnoliopsida; order Apiales; family Araliaceae; genus Panax; species Panax quinquefolius. The sequence continues at coordinate 105,047,297 of CM035153.1, forward strand.
GATTGAAATTAATCTTTTTGTAAGTTAAAGTTCTACTTAGGTATTGGATATCCACTTTGGTTCACATAAATATAGATTTATGAAGGAACCAAGCAGAAGTAGAAAGCTAAACAAAGACAAGTAATCTTATGCATGGGAAATGAAGCAAAGGTTGTTGCATTAGCCATATGAACTTATTGTTTAGCACAACCTACAGGCAAATTTATTAATTAAATAAGTTGTTATTATATTCCAGTTCTCATTAAAAAATTATTTTCATTTTGTTATTAGACAATGAATTCTTTAGTTTTACATTTAAGAACAATTGTTGTTCTATTTATAATAATAATGTTTTTATAGAACTGGAATATTACTTAATGGATTTTGTGTACTTGGCTTAAATGAAAATTATTTAGCAAATTGAATAAATTAGTATATGAAAAGGAGATGATCATTTAAATAGTTTAATATTTATATTTGATGAAATATAACTCTAAATCATTTGAAAAGTTCAAAGAATTTAGAAGTGAAACAAATTGGCAAAGTATTAAGTTTCTTTGATTAGTTTCTAGAACATCTCAATGTTTTTCTCACAATGGACGCCTCCTAATATGCACTAATTGATTAATGTATCTGTTAGGAAAAATTGTACCTTATTGGACATGGTGCGGTCTATAATGATTTTACCGACATTGCAATATCCTTTTAGGGTAATACCCTAGAAATGGTTGTATATCTACAAAAAATGTACCTCAATATCCAACCTCGAGACTCCATAAGAGTTGTGGACATTTAGGATTCCAAATCTTAAGAATGTTAAGATAAGGGGTTACCCAGCTTATTTGAAAAGGTTTCAAAGGATAAACTTGGGACAAAAATTTAACAAGTGCAGAGTTATGGGACATCCTAAAGTAAGTTTAAGGTATATGTTCTGTAATCCTACTTAGCAAAAGGTGTTTGTTTTGAAACATGTTTCCTTCTAAGATAAAGGTGTTTATCGTTGTAGGGGCTAGTGAGAGGATAATACATCTTGAAGAGTTCAAGAACCACAAAGCACTATAAGTCAATAAGAGAAACCTATAGATAGACCTATTATAACACTTTATTCTTTTTTATCATTATTCGTATAATTTTGTTCACATTCGAGAGTTGTTTTGATCATCGATATCTTGTGATAATTGAGTATGTTCGTATATTATAATTCAATATCATTTAGAGATGGTCATGCAAGCCTTGTGATTTAAACCCCTTTTTGGCTTACATTTTATAGTTTGATCCTTAGGGTATACTTGAGCTAACCACCTGTGGGGGTACCACAAGCATGTCCTCTTGACATAGGGGTATGATACCTTCCGTGGCGGTGTGATCAGTCCATGGCATATCCTTTTGTATGCTCTGCATATAAGCTTTGGCCATTTGATATATATTTATTCAGGATATGTATGGGTCGACCCAGTATTTGATTTGATTGGATTTGTTTGGCGGATTAGTGACGTATGTGTCGTGCGTACTATCCGTTTTAATTTGTATACATCATGGTACCGATATATTTTGTTAGCCTTTAGCTATTTGTATTTGAGCTCAGCATGAAATTGTTACCTTATAACCATTTAATTCAGCCTTATTTTGTTTGGAATTCTTTTGACTATAGTTGTCAGTTTGACAGTGTTAATCATTTGTACCTTGTCTCACCAAATTCAATATATTCATATTTGGTTAATAGTTGTTATTGTTCATTCACTCAATTTTTTCGATATATATATATATATATATATATATTGTATATATATATTATTTATATATGAGCATTTTTATATACGTACTGAGCATTTGGCTCACGCTGTGTTCCTTTTTTGGCAGGTAATCAGGGGTGATCATAATTTGTGGGATGAGAGCTACATTTGATCCAAATGAGTAGATTAGTTTTTGAGACTTATTATTAGATTTGGTTTTCCTAATATTTTGTATATGGATGTTTAGGCCATTTTGGCATTTATTTTTAAATGTGGAGACTATGTAAATGTGGAATTCCTTCTATTTAAATTGGAGTATGTTACATTTGGTGTTCAATTTAATTGGAGATATTTTGAGATTTATCAGAGGTTTGTATTTATTATGTTTGTGCGTGACATCCCTTTTGCTTTTTGAAAAGGGGGTGTTACAGAGTTGGTATCAGAGTTTAGGTTATGATCTTGTAGATTGCCTTTTAGGTTTGACCTGTGAGTTATGGGTAGACTATTGGGTAGTTATAAGATTTTATTATAGAGTTGTATTGCGTTTGATTTTCGTTCTGCATAAATTTTGCCTTGATTATTTGTTTTGATATGTTTGTTCTCATCTGTTTGATTTTATATCATAGATGGCTTATAGGTCATCGAGAATTGCTGGGAGGCAGGGTAAGAATGGTAGGAGTGGTCAGAGGCAGCCCCAGGTTGAGGCTGTTAACCAGGGTGGAAATGATGGGACTCAAGGTAATGCAACAATAACCCCGGCTATGGTTGCAGCAATGGTGAATGAGGAAGTTACGCAGGCCGTGGCACAGGCTATGCAAGGTATTCCGTACATGCAAGGAAATCATCATGGAAATGGCATGGGGAATGATGTAGAGATACCACAACATGAGCAGAATGTTCCTCTTGAGGATCAAGTGGGTTAGGAAGTGCAGCCATTATATGTGTTATTGGAGAGGTTCATTAAGCAGAAGCCCAAATCTTTTTGTTTAGCTCTGACTCCAATTGATGCAAAGAACTGGATCGCCCACTTTGAGAAGATTTTTGATGTGATTAGGTGTCCAGAAAATCAGAAGGTGAGATTAGCAATTTATAAGCTACATGATGATGTTCAGAGATGGTGGAAATTGTTGAAGGCTACACAGGGAGATGGCTTTATGGATGCACTCATATAGAGCAGTTTTTGTGACCTTTTCTATCAGCAGTATTTCCTAAACGCTGATAAGGATGTTTACATCAGAGAATTTGTGTCCACTCGGCAAAAGGAGGTTGAGACTATTATCGATTTTATAGCGACATTTACTAGATTGTCTAGTTTTGCGGGTTCAATAGCAGGGATAGCTGCACAACATGCAGAAAAGTTTAAATGGGCTTTAAAATATGAGTATAGGAGATCGATCATCCACACCATATTTACAGATGTATCACAGGTGGCTAATGCAGCTAAGAGTGTGGAAATGGAGCACAAGGACATTCGAGCTTCCATATTAGAAGGGAGTCAAGAGAGAGAGAGAGAGATGATCAATAAGGTCAAGGAATGGGGCAATTTTGCAGGAATAAAAATAGAAGGAAAAATAGTTAGAATGAGCCTCCATCGGGTTAATGATTTAATCCTCGGAGGGATTTTTCTTACCCAATGTAGCAGGGTGGTCGTGGAGGTTAACCGCAGGGTCAGTGGCAAGCTAGAGGCTAATATCAAAATAGGTGTTTTCAACAAAACAAGGGTTTCAAGCAAAATCAGAATCATCGTTAGCATCACCAACATGGTCAAATTCAGGGGCGGTATCCAGGACCGGTAGGTGGGGGAAATTCGAACCTTTTGCCATTTCCACCTGGTCCATGTGCTACTTATGGTGGGTATCATGCTGGTAGGTCGTGCTATAGAGAGACAGGGGCTTATTTCTTATGTGGACAAATGGGACATAAAGCAAGGGACTGCACAGTTCAACGTGCTAATGGGGGAGACGATAATACTGGTAATGGCGGTCAACGCAACACCGGTGGGATAGTATTTGCATTAACATCTAATCAGGTGGCCCAAGCACCAGGTACTATTTCAGGCATCCTTCTTGTAAGAAATCGTGAGGCATCGATTTTGTTTGACATTGGATCGGCACACTCTATTGTTGCACTTTCATTTATTCAACATCTTGGAGTGTCTTCTCATACATTAGATCCTCATTTATCTATTGCTACCCCGATGGGGAATTCTGCAATTATTTCTTAGCAATTTTGTGAGTGTCCTTTGAAGTTAAGGAGGAGGGTGTACGTAGCTAACTTACTTCCGATGGTGATGCATGATTTCGATATCATCTTGGGTATGGATTAGCTAGGTAAGCATCGAGCCTCTATTGATTATTAGGTGAGGAAAGTTATTTTTGGAACCTTAGAGGCTCCAGAATTCGAGTTTCAATGTTCAAAGCTTAATGGTGTTGTAAAGTTAATCTCAGCTTTGAAGGCGAACAAAATGATTGCTAAGGGGCGTGATTGTTATTTGGCTTATGTGAAGGATACCTTGAGGGATGAGCTCCAACTTGAAGATTATCGAAGTTAGGATTTTTATTTGATTTTCTATTCTTATTTTCTGGTGTTCTCATGTTATGTGAGATTTGTTTAAAAAAACAAGTGAAAAAGGTTCGACAAGTATCATGTCGGCGATTTGACTTTAAGAGTCGCTAGTTGGTATTTTTAACTGGTTGCACCAACGCAACCGAGAAAAGGTTTGCACATTGACCCAGTGATGTGACACTGCTAAACGGGTCTGTGAAACTGAGATTCATTTGGGTTCGGGGGTTTGATTATGCAGAGGGAAGGTGTTAGGCACCCCCCGACATCCGTGTTGCCACGATGACCGCCACTTTTTAAGGAACTGTTATATGAATGTGTGTGTGTGTGTGTGTGTTTGGATCAATGTGCACTTTATTTAGAAGTAGTGTGAGGCCTCTTTTGCACCTATATACAAAGGGTTTGAATTTATAGAAAAATTTAGTTTTAAACATGATATATCAGTGAAGTTTTGTAAAAGAGGTTTTTCAAACCCTGTGCTCAATAGTAATTGAGACCTTTTCATACTTCCATTTTATTATTAAATGTTTGTCTTGTTTTCTTTTATTTTCGAGATATGAAGCATCTTCGAGAAAATAATATATAACAGTGCCGAACTCCTCATGGACATGACAGCCACGAAGGAAATTCAGACACTATGAATAATTTACAAGCTGCTTACAAATGGAAATGTCCATCACGGGAACCGAATCTAGATTCAATATATTGAATCTGTGCTCCCATGATTCCTAGGCTCATATGATACCGTAGTTTCTATGAAAAATAGTAAGCAGTTATATATATAAAAGCTATAAATATATATATATATATACAGACATGATGAACCACCACGAAACACCTCCATAAGGGATCAAAATATAAATATATAAAAGCGGTATATATATATATATATATATATATATATATATATATATATATATATATATATATATATATATACATGATCAACCACCACGAAGCACCTCCATGGGGATCGAAATGTAAATAAAGCAAAATATGATCAACCGTCGCAAAGTAAACTCTAGGAGAGACTGAATGTAAAGAAAGCAGTAAAAAATGATCAACCACCACGAAGTAAACTCCAGGTGGGACGGAATGTAAATAAAGTAGTAAAAGGCCACGAACTAAACTCCAGGCCTGACAGAAATGTAAATATATATATAAGCGGTAAACGCACAAGATGTTTCTCAATCCCAACTCAATTTATAATTTTAGCGATTTGTCGCTATATATATATATATAAAAGTAGTAAACGCTCCGGATGTAAAATCCAGGCTCATCGAACAGAGTTCGACAACAGTTCATATATATAAGTATATATATAAAAGCAAGTAAACGCTCCAGACATAAGTCTAGGCTTAATCGAGGCATAACTCGATAATGTTAGTCCATATATATAAATATATACAAACAGAAATGAAAACCACGGACCGAAGTTCGGGCATACACACGCAATACGACTCTTAATGTGAAGAATAGTGTGTGCAAAGATGAAGAGAAAGGCTTTATAGAGTGTGATAAGGCTTACAGTGGGCTGCCAAGGCAGGCTTCTATGACTCTACTTAGATAAACACTCAGCTCCTGCCGGTAAAATATAGCTATATGTGGGCTAACAGGTGTTTAAAATGAGAAAGCACTCAATATGGGTTGTGTACACGGCAAATTGGACAAGGCTTCCTCACCTCTTTTTTTCTTACAAATGGCCACCCAAAGCTCTATATTTATAGATCTGGGAGCCACAGTGTAGCTGGCAATGTACAGACATGATGCACGATTAAATGCCGGGGTTGCCTGGCTCCGCGAGTCCTGCAATCTTAATTTACGTGCATTCGTGCACTGTGATGTCCGTAGAACTTCCAGAACTTCAATCTGAGCATCCGAACGAGGTGTACACGACCTTTTTTGGACCATTTTTTTTGAGAGTTACGCAATGACAAGGGATTAGAGGTTGAACGAAGTCAAGAAGAGGGGACCATGCCCATGGTCTTCAAGCTTCAAATTCTATTTGGTGTGCTGCCACGCGTAATAGTCACTCGGGATTGGAACTCCTTGGCTCTTGTGGGACATTGTTGTGTAGAAATGTATGTATGAAATGTTGAGACGGCGCGCTGGGGTTGAGGTGGGAAGATGACGATTTTTCCTCTCACCGGGGTAATCTCCGGTTTGGGCTGATAGAAGACGTTGCTCAAGGTTACATCTAAGATTGGACTACTGCAAGTGTTTGAATTCCGCAGGGTCATCTTTAAGTGTGCTTGTCTTCCTGGTGTTATCTCCGGGTCTTTGGTATGAGTGCCTCGGCAGGAGGTCTGAGATTAAAGTTGATTGCATGCATTTGAAACAAGCATTTTCGGAGTTATCGCTGGAACTGCAAAGACATTCCTTGGGGTTATCTCCAAGAATGAAACTCGGGGTTATCTCCAAGGTTGGAATTGACATTCCCTGTGTGTTTCGGGGTTGAGACTGAACTTCTGATAGTATCTGGAATGGATTTAAGCTGGCTTCCAAGGTTATCTCAGAAAAGACGGATCTGCCCTCCTGCAATGTTAGTAACAGGTGTGCAGAAAATTTCGAGTGTCTACAGATGCCCCTCTTTATCTTATTCATGAAATGCAAGGTATGGATAGGATAAAGAATCCTAGACACTTGAAATACAACAAGATAAACATGATGCTATGTGAAACAACATGATGCAAATGTATGATGGAATGATTATCGGTTCCCTTTTAATCCTGTCGTTGAGGACAATCAGTGATTTCTTGGACATGCGATCCAAGTCTTCAAGAATGTTGACGTTTGGGTTATCACCAAAGTCTTGGATCCTTGATACAAACTTTACTCTAAAGATGTACCTCTTGTGTGCAAGAGATCAGTGGGGATAAAGCTTTGTCTGTTTGAGGATGTGTATAACATATACCACGATCCTGTTGGAGTTACTGCCAATAGTATGTATTATCAGGGCTGCCTGACCTTCGCTGATGTGTGTATCACCGGATAGATCCCTGCTGGGCAAACTGTCAAGGCTACTTGACGTTCATTGAAGTGTGTATCAATGTTGCATTGCGTTGTGACCCCCGTCGGGGAAGGTTGTGGATAAATTCACTAATGGATGAGATCATCGAATGGCCTTCGATGCTTCGATGGGTTTACTTGCCATCGGTTGAAATGACGTCAAGGTTGCTTGACCTTCATTGACACGTACATCACTGGTTGAATGACGTTGTAACCTCCGTCGGGGATTCGTTCAAAGACAAATAATGTGTTGTAACCCCCACCGGGGATACGTGGATGAGTGAAAGTCTGCGTTGTAACCCCCGCTGGGGATACTTTATTAATGTTTGAAATCAACATTGTGACCCCCGCTGGGGATACTTTATCAATGATTGAAATCAGCATTGTGACCCCCGCCGGGGATACTTTATCAATGATTGAAATCGACGTTGTGACCCTCACTTGGGAACACGTCTTTTAGGGTTACAACCCTATGTTTGGCGGCACCGAACCTGTGTGAATTATTGTCGAGCATGATTTGTAAAAGCTAAGGTCACTAGTATAGTATACCTTGCCTTCAGGTGAATACTAATGAGTGACATATGAAGCCAAAGTTTGGCCCGTGAAAACCAAGATTTCAGGTTACTCCGCTCAATCGCGTAGCGTTTTTATTCCTAATTTGGCCTTTTCAGCTTGTGAGACCTCCTTTTCAGCTCGAACTGAACTGAACTGGAGGTGTGGGACCCATATAGTGGTGCCGTAGGTACACCTGCAGCAGCCGCAGGTGGACCTGCGGCTAACCGTGGATATAATTATCTGTGGGTTGCTTTCATAAGTCACTTTCAAGCTGCGCCGTGAAGAAAATTCGAGAGTTCTTCTTCAGATCTGCTGAGTTCGAGCGACTTTCTGCAAATTTTGCTACCATTAAAGTATTCTACCTTGTCCTGGTAACGTATGTATGTATTCTTTTCTAGTTTCTATCCATTGGAAAATGACTTATCACATGAAATGCATTTAGACACATAGTAGTGAATATGCATGCTGATATGACTTGATAAAAAATATTTAACACAGTAAATGTTAGTATTAAACCATGCTGAATATAATGATGTGAAAAAATTTAAATTCTGAAATAGTCAAATTGGCACCTTTTACTGTCATTTCTTATCCTATTTGAGGACAAATGAGTAAAGGTAGAAAAGAAAAATAATCCTGTTAATTAGACTACACTTGCGGATTTTTTACCGTGATGTATTAATACATGTAGGGTGTATATGACTGTGGGTAGGTGTGCTACTGAATGGCCACCTAGTCATTCCTATGTGCATGTGGATAGTCCCATTTACAAAGGAGTCTATGGAAAATTTTTCCAAAATATAGGCATTGGGTAGTCATGCATTTTAACTCTACTGTAGACGTATGTTAAAATAATACATGCATGCATGTAGTCATAAAAATGCATTTTGAAAAGCTCCAGGTTAAACATTACCACACCCTTTCTGAGGTGATTTGGAGACTTGTTGTCCAGATATTATGGATTTGGATCAACCGAGTAGTTCCCGTAGGACCACTTCTGGTGTACAGAGAAGGGTTTCAGAAGTGCCTCGACCCCGTTCTTTTAGACAGCCTCGTCGTTTGGTGGAGACGGTGATACGTCCTGTCCAAGTTGAAGTGCCGAACGTCGAGGACGAGGAAGAGGATGTTCTGGTTGCGGACCCCGCTCCTGCTACACATGTTCCTCGTAAGGATTTGCTAGGCCTTCAGGTGGTGAACCCAGAGCTTCTAGGCAACTTGAGTCGACACCCTTTAGTTTACCTGCACGCAAACGAGGTATAAAGTTAGATCTTAATCTTCCTTATTTCCTATTGATGAGGAGTAAAGGGTTCGAATGTTGATCTGCATTTGATGTAGGTTCCCAGCTTTACACAGCCTCGAGGGAATTGGTTTAACATCCACTCTATGTATCAGGCTTTGCATAATGACTATAGAGCAATTGTACATGGTTGGGCATTCGGGACATTCTTTTCCATTCTTCCCCATTGTTGTCCCTGGGGTTACCTCAAGGCATTGTCTGAGCACTGGTTTCACTAGACTCAGTCACTCCATTTGCTGGACTGTGAGGTGATGATGACACCGATGGATTGGCAGTTTATCACAAGTATAGAGTTTGGAGGGGCACCAGTGCCTTGTATGGTGGATATCACCCCTACTGCCGTCAGATCCTTGTTAGGAGTTCCAACGGAGGCGCTCAAGGGTAGGAATGTTCGTACAGGTCCTTTGAGCGTAGATGCTATGAGCGGGCTGTTGAGTGAGCCCATACCCGATGATGTGATAGTCAAGGATCACATTCTTCGATGATTGTTCCTGATGATCATTAGAGGCTACTTCATAGCAGATAACTCTTCTATGGTGTCCTTCGCATTGATTTGCGCCACTCGACACGTGGACCATATAGGAGATTATGATTGTGGTTCATACACCCTCACCTATTTCCTCAGGAGAATGCGCATGCGATCGCAGGGCTTGACCGAGGCTTGGTTAGGATTCTACCCATTTCTGCTGGTGAGTATTTCATTGTCTTTTCCCATGTACAGGTTAAGAGTGTTGACTGATAGCAGATGTTTGCCTTTGTGTTGGTAGTTTTGGGCCTATGAGAGGCTCCCATGTTTGCATCTCGTGAGTGTGTTAGGTTTAGACACCTATCCACGAGGACGGAGTTGGCATCATTCCATACTGGCGGAGGTCCCTGTTGCTGAGGGTTTTAATTATTGTCGCCTACAGCTGGAGTTGTTGACAGCGGATGTCATCACATGGGTTCCCTACTTTGTGGAGCATTTGAGCGTTGGATTTGAGGATGGGTACCCAACTGGTGTCGGGCACGTGATTTCCACCCGTAAGATTCTCTCTTCATAGATGGAGGATGGGAGCTCTTCTTAGGAGATCGTGCTATCAGGAGCACTACAGGAGAGATTCGCATGCCGATCTTTCCTCTTGCCATGCGTTATAGGCCTGTTTCGCAGTCACCCGTCATTAATATCCCATTATTGGGGATTGACAGTTTCACATTATCAGAGGGTCCCTGCACTAAAGAGATAATTCAGCATTGGTGGTTCCCTCGTACCATTGGTGTGAGACCCCGAATTTTATGAAATGAAAGAATTCAATTTTATTATAATTATTCTATTTAGTAAATGATTAAATTGATAAAAGGTTAAAGTTAAGGGTGATATGTGAAAATTTTTCAAAGTACGCAAGTTGTCATAAAATAATCGGTGATAAAAGTTTAATAATACGCATGGTTGCATGGTAGCACACGGTATTGTATAATATCTTTGATTATTGATGCTTACGTGAGAAGTCAATCAATTTTATTCAATTATTGTCACAAAATTTTATATTATTAAATCAATAATTGAGATGACAAAGTTATTCATATTATTATTTGCAATATTGACAATGTCTAGAAGTTTTGTTAAGGAGAGGTTAGATAATCTAATTACGCGCCAATAAGGAGAAATCCTTTTCGAAAAGCCCCCTCTTTCCTGGGAACGACCTGGTTGTTAAATATTGAGATTTATAATATTAATGATGAATAAGTTTGTGTTGATTTAAGATGAAATTGGTAGTTCCATTTTGTTTGAATTATTAGTGTTAGTGAAAATCGACATTTATTTCGATAATAATTGATGTCTGGAGGATATATTGACCAATCGGGTAATTAACTGGATAAATGAGCAATTAATTGCTATTGATTCACATGATTATAACTATTTATTTACATGTGTGTACTATTGATTCACATTCATTTACTATTAGGGGAGTTGGTGCAAGATTGATAATACTTGCATGACTAAGTTAAAAATGGAGGTATAGATGGAGGTACTATACTGTAATTCGTATTTTCACATGTTTAGAACTATTGATTCACATGATTTACTATTGATTTACATAATTTACTATTAGGGGGGATGGTGCAAGTTTGATAATACTTGCAGAACTAAATTAAAAATGAAGGAAAAGTGGAAGGTATTATACTGTAATATTTCGAGCCCCAATACCTGCAATTATCAAAACTATATTTTCCTATAAATAGAAGCTCATTCCTTCATTATTTTTTACCAATTCACTAAAGCTATACAACAATTATTATAAAGAGAAATTATAGAGGGAAAGAAGAAGAGAAGTCTGCTACCTCACTATTCCAGTATCCAGTCTTCTTTTGAGGTAAGGGATATCATTATTATGGTAAGGGGTATTATTCTTTCGTATTCATGAAGAGAGTTATTTTCTTTCAATACTCGTAAGGCTTGTTATTCCATTCTTTATTATTATGTTGGAATAACTTATCTATGCGAAGTACCGCATACATGGTGAAATTCTTTTGTTATTCCATTCTTTATTATTCTGTTGGAATAACATGTTTGTGCGGTATATCGCATGCCTGGTGAATTCTATTGTTATTCCATTCTCTATTATTCTGTTGGAATATCCTGTCTATACGGATTACGCATGACCTGGTTTCATTCTTTATTATTCTGTTGGAATATCCTGTTTGTGCGGATTACGCATGACCTGGTTCTATTCTTTATTATTATATTGGAATATCCTGTCTGTGCGGATTACACATGACCTGGTTCCATTCTTTATTATTCGGTTGAATATCATGTCTCATGCATGCGGATTACGCATTTAATTCTGGTTCCATTATTTAATATTTCATTGGAATAACTCGTCATGATGTGTGTATATGCATGCTCGGTGAATTCTTTTGTTATTCCATTTTTATCATTCATTTGAATAACCTCGCTGTCATGTGGATTACCACATGCATGGTGAATGATCCTTCAGATTCATTCTTTATTAAATTATGGAAATGATCTGCATCTCACGGATTACCACACGACGGGTGAAAATTCATTCGCAATTTCAGATATTCTATTATACTCATCGGGATATCATTTCTTTTGTACTTTTAAGATGGAATATCATTTTTTGATATTTTTATCATGAAGTTATCATTCACTTAAGTTACTATCCACCCGGTTTCTATTCACTCTAGCGTTATTCACTCGGGTATTCGGGGCACTTTTCGTGTCAGAGTACTATTCACGAGTTACTATTCATGGGTTACTATTCACCCGAATATTATTCATTCGGGTATTTGGGATACTTTTCAAGTTGGGGTACTATTCACGAGGTACTATTCGCGAAGTACTATTCATAGGGTACTATTGCGGGGTACTATTTACCCGAAAAATATATTTTTTTTCTCATTCAAATTATTTTTTGTACATGAATATTATTCTTGAATTTTACTCCACAAAGCAAAGATCATGTCGACAATTTGATATTTTTAAACTCGGATAAATTTAAAGTCTTTAATATTTATCTTTGATTTCGTTTGATTAATGCTTATATCATTGTCATCGTCCTCATGCTTATATTATGATGAAAGTCATCTTTGGCTTACGTACAAAGATGGAATGTTGATTATTGTTTTTACAGTTGTATATTTTGGCTTACGTGCAGAGATGGACAGTTGATTATTGGTTTTACAGTTGTATATATTTGGCTTACGTGCAAAGATGGACTGTTGATTATTGGTTTTATTGTTGTATATCTTTGGCTTACGTGCAAAGATGAACTACTGATTGATGAGTAACTTTGGCTTATGTGCATAGATGTACTTTTTTGGTGTGATTATGACCAGGGATCATTCGGTATAATCATGACCCATAATGTTATAGATGATGTGGTAAAAGTCCTCATTTGCCCGTAGTGCATTGATGGACAGTTATTGGTATGATTATAACCAGGGATTATTCGGTATAATCATGACCATTGATGATTACATGAATATCCTTGGTCGTAGTGCAGGGATGATTCGATGATGTGGATTATTTATTAAGCTGAGTCTTAGAGATAAAATATGGATTATACACTTTTAATTCGTAAAAGATAGTAGATATCATGCTCTACTTGACTCTTTTAAAATAAAGTTGTATATCTTTAGCCTGTAGTGGAAAGATGAATTGTTAATGAATATCTTGGCCGTAGTGCAAAGACGAATTTATTAGTATAATTATGAGCAAGAATTGTGATTTGGTATAACCATGATTTTTGATGTTTCATAGGTGATGAAAATTATCTTCGTCATGGGTGCGAAAAGGAATTTAGAACCACAATTATGATTATGAGTTATCCATATGATTGTGGACAGGAACTATTGATTGATGTTACAGGGATAAAACATTGTTGGTGGACTTTTAACATAGAGAAGATAATAGACCTTATGGTCTATTTGACTCTTTTAATGGATTGTTCGTTCCGCTGCAACTATGGTTGAAAAGTTTTATCATCTACCATATGTTCTAAATCTCTGATTTATTACTGATGAAGGCCATTGATGATGTAAATTATCTTTAGTCATGATATCCTTTACTGAGCTAGTTCTGCTCACCCTTTTTGCTTTAGAATTCCTTTCAGGTAATAAAAGTGTATGTGGGTCGAGCGGGGGTAACAGGAGAATAGAACGATGGTCCATAGATGTTGAGGTTCTCCCTAAAAAGTATGGAAATAATTTTATTAAGAACTTTAGATAAGTGTGTCGTATTGTATACGTCATTTGATATTTAATTTTGGTGAACCGAATAGGGTGAGGTGAACCTAACTTTGGTAGGGTGTTGTACCACTATCATACAAGATGTCTAATGACATACAATCTCGTATTATCATAAGATAGGATTGTGCACATCTAATTGCTGAGTATATCTATGAGCACTACCTATATAATCTTGGATTTTGTTTGAAATACAATTCTCAATTGGAGAAAATGGAGATAATTATATGTCAAGAGAAGACTCACCATTGGAAAGAAGATGATAGCAATCTTCTTATTTTTCTTTGGGAACTATTGGGTCAACCAAGGATAATTCTGTGGAAATATGATATCTATCATAACCTAGATGCATGACCTCCCATGTACGAAGGTTTCCTTGAGTATTTTCCAAAGATTTTAATTTCTAAAATAGTTATTGACTGTACTTTTATGTAAAGTACCATTGTAAGGTTGTGGTCGAGGCACCATTAGAGTTACATACATTTGTATTAAAACTTACAGTTTAACTGTGGTCGATTTCGCATTTACGTTCAACAAATAGATACATGAAGTTTGTAAATGATTTTTATAGTGTGATATCTGGCGACTCAGAATGGGTCGTGTGGACCTATTTTGGGGGCATCATAAATGGTTAAATTGATAAAAGGTTAAAGTTAAGGGTGTTATGTGAAAATTTTTCAAAGCAAGCAAGTTGTCATAAAATAATCGCTGATAAAAGTATAGTAATAAGCATGGTTGCATGGTAACACACGGTATTGTATAGTATCTTTGATTATTGATGCTTACGTGAGAAGTCACTCAGTTTTATTCAATTATTGTCATAATATTTTATATTATTAAATCAATAATTGAGATGACAAAGTTATTCATAATATTATTTGTAATATTGACAATGTCTAGAAGTTTTGTTAAGGAGAGGTTAGATAATCTAATTACGCGCCAATAAGGAGAAATCCTTATCGGAAAGCCCCCTCTTTCCTGGGAACGACCTGGTTGTTAAATATTGAGAGTTGTAATATTAATGATGAATAAGTTCGTGTTAATTAAAGATGAAATTGATAGTTCCATTGTGTTGGAATTATTAGTGTTAGTGAAAATCGACATTTATTTCGATAATAATTGATGTCTGGAGATTATATTGACCAATCGGGTAATTAACCGGATAAATAAGCAAATAATTGTTATTGATTCACATGATTATAACTATTTGTTCACATGTGTGTACTATTGATTCACATTCATTTACTATTAGGGGAGTTGGTGCAAGATTGATAATACTTGCATGACTAAGTTAAAAGTAGAGGTATAGATGGAGGTACTATACGTAATTCGTATTTTCACATGTCTAAAACTATTGATTCACATGATTTACTATTAGGGGAGATGGTGCAAGTTTGATAATACTTCCAGGACTAAATTAAAAATGAAGGAAAAGAGGAAGGTATTATACTGTAATATTTCGAGCCCCAAAATGTGTAATTATCGAAACTATATTTTCCTATAAATAGAAGCTCAATCCTTCATTATTTTTCACCAATTCACTAAAGCTATAGAGCAATTATTATACAGAGAAATTATAGAGAGCAAGAAGAAGAGAAGTCTGCTACCTCACTATTCCAGTATCCAGTCTTCTTTTGAGGTGAGGGATATCATTATTGTGGTAAGGGGTATTATTCTTTCGTATCCATGAAGAGAGTTATTTTTTTCCAATACTCGTAAGGGTTGTTATTCCATTCTTTATTATTATGTTGGAATAACCTGTCTATGTGAAGTACCGCATACATGGTGAAATTCTTCTGTTATTCAATTCTTTATTATTCTGATGGAATAACCTGTCTGTGCGGTCTATCGCATGCATGGTGAATTCTATTGTTATTCCATTCTTTATTATTCTGTTGGAATATCTTGTCTGTACGGATTACGCATGACCTGGTTCCATTCTTTATTATTCTGTTGGAATATCCTGTTTGTATGGATTACGCATGACCTGGTTCCAGTCTTTATTATTCATTGAATATCCTATCTCGTGTGATTACATGACGACACGGTTCTATTATTTATTATTCTATTGGAATAACCTGTCTGTGCGGTCTATCGTATGCCTGGTGAATTCTTTTGTTATCCCATTCTTTATTATTCTGTTGGAATAACCTGTCTATGTGGATTACAGCATGCATGGTGAATGATCATTCATATTCATTCTTTATTAAATTGTGGAAATGATCTATCTACGTGGATTACCGCATGGCGGGTAAAAATTCATTTGTGGTTTTGTATATTCTATTATATTCATCTGGGATATCATTTCTTTTGTACTCGTCATGGAATATCATTTTCTTTGGTATTTTTTTGCGAGTTACTATTCATGGGTTACTATTCACTCGCTTACTATTCACTCTAGTATTATTCGCTCTAGTATTATTCAGAGTACTATTCATGAGTTACTATTCACGATTTACTATTCACCCAAATTACTATTCACCCGAATATTATTCACTCGGGTATTTGGGGTACTTTTCATGCTGGGGTACTATTCACGAGGTACTATTCTCGAAGTACTATTCATAGGGTAGTATTACATGGGTACTATTTAATTAAAAAATATATTTCTTTTCATTCAAATTATTTTTGGTACATGAATATTATTCTTGAATTTTACTCCACAAAGCAAAGATTCATGTTAACAATTTGATATTTTTAAACTCGGATAAATTTAAAGTCTTTAATATTTATCATTGATTTCATTTGATTAATGCTTATATCATTGTCATCATCCTCATGCTTATATTATGATGAAAGTCATCTTTGGCTTACGTGCAAAGATGGACTGTTGATTATTGGTTTTATAGTTGTATATCTTTGGCTTACATACAAAGATGGACTGTTGATTATTGGTTTTAAAGTTGTATATCTTTTGCTTACGTGCAAAGATGAACTATTGATTGATGAGTATCTTTGGCTTATGTGCATAGATGAACTGTTTATTGGTATGATTTTAACTAGGGATCATTCGGTATAATCATGACCCGTAATGTTATAGATGATGTGGTAAAAGTCCTCATTGGCCCATAGTGCATTGATGGACAGTTATTTGTATGATTATAACCAGGGATTATTCAGTATAATCATGACCATTGATGATTACATGAATATCCTTGGTCGTAGTGCGGGGATGATTCGATGATGTGGATTATTTATTTGTCGAGTCTCAAAGAATAAAATACTGATTATACACTTTTAATTCGTAAAAGATAGTAGATATCATGCTCTACTTGACTCTTCTAAAATAGAGTTGTATGTCTTTGGCCTATAGTGGAAAGATGAATTGTTAATGAATATCTTTGGTCGTAGTGCAAAGATGAACTTATTAGTATGATTATGAGCAGAAATTGTTATTTGGTATAACCATGATTTTTGATGTTTCATGTGAAGATAGGTGATGAAAATTATCTTTGTCTTGGGTGCGAAGAGGAATTTAGAATCACAATTATGATTATGAGTTATTCATATGATTGTGGACATGAATTGTTGATTGATGTTACAAGGATAAAACATTATTGGTGGACTTTTAACATGGAGAAGATAATAGATTTGATGGTCTATTTGACTCTTCTAATGGATTGCTTCGTTCCGCTGCAACTATGGTTGAAAAGTTTTATATCTACCATATGTTCTAAATCTCTGATTTATTACTGATGAAGACTATTGATGATGTAAATTATCTTTAGTCATGATATTCTTTATCGGGCTAGTTGTGTTTCACCCTTTTGCTTCACAATTCCTTTCGTGTAATAAGAGTGTAAATGAAGTCGAAATGGGTAACAGGAGAATAGAACGATGGTCTATAGCTGTTGCGGTTTTCCCTAAATAGTATGGAAATAATTTTATTCAGAACATTAGATAAGTGTGTCGTATTGTATACGCCATTTGATATTTAATTTTGGTGAACCAAATATGGTGAGGTGAACCCAACTTTGGAAGGGTGTTTTGCCACTATCATATAAGATGTCTAATGACATACAACCTCGTGTTATCATAAGACAGGATTGTACACATCTAGTTGCTGAGTATATCTATGAGCACTACCTATATAATCTTGGATTTTGTTTGAAATATAATTCTCAATTGGAGAAAACGGAGATAATTATATGTCAAGAGAAGACTCACAATGGGAAAGAAGATGATAACAATCTTCTTGTTTTTCTTTGGGGACTATTGGGTCAACCAAGGATAATTCTGTGGTCATATGATATCTATCATAACCTAGAAGCAATGGCCTCCCATGTACGAAGGTTTCCTTGAGTATTTTCCAAAGATTTTAATTTCTAAAACAGTTATTGACTATACTTTTATGTAAAGTACCATTGTAAGGTTGTGGTCGAGACAACATGAGAGTTACATACATTTGTATTAAAACTCACAGTTTAACTGTGGTTGTATTCTGCACGACAGTTCAACAGTTGTATAAATGAAGTTTGTAAATGATTTTTATAGTGTGATATCTGGCGACTCAGAATGGGTCGTGTGGACCTATTTTGAGGGCGTCACAATTGGAGCCCAGACCCGCGCCACTCAGTTCATAGGGGATATGATTCCAGGATCCGTGATGATGACGGATTGGCTAGCCTGTGTCCAAGATCCGACTCATTTGACATAGATTGACATTCTGACCCGGCAGTTGGACCGGGCACATTTCTTTATCCGACACTTGGGTAGAGATCCTTCAGAGGTAAATACTTTTGATCCTTCCAGCTCTGGCGCTGGCCCCTCAGGTGACCCATATGGTTTTTCCGATGCAGATCCTCCCTTATATAGACCTGACATCCCTGTGGATAGAGATCCAGTGACTCAGGAGGAGTTAAATCAGGTGGATAGTATTGATGATGTAGACATTGACACCATTGTATTCTTCTGATGTATATTCTCATTATCTCTTTTAATAGGACTTTGTTAGACATTGGGTAGCTTCGCCCCATTCTAGTTATATCTTTTGATAGGTCTCTGTTAGTTGTAGGGCCGTTTTGCCCCATTTCCCTGTATTTTAGCTATACAGAGATGTATTGGATGATGATATACTTAGGAATATATATACAATTTTCCATTCCATATATCATATTGCAATCTATTGTATCATGCATGTTATTATGTTAAGCATATGTATATATGTCCGAAGATATTCAGCATTTATCCCTGGATGGTCTTATGACAAGGCCCGTACAGATGTCTTCTTCGATAGTTAGACGTATTGATCATACCCCACTATTATTGGTCGCATCTGGTATGCGATCGTGGTATGATAGCATGTCACCATCAGACAGGGTGACTGTATATCATTTGTTGCAGCATACTATGACCCTATTATTGTTTCAGGTTCCCACAGGGTTCGTGGAGGGCATGCTGGAGCACTGGGTATCGAAGAGGAAGGTTTTTCGATTTGGGACCCAGGAGTTGACTCCTACTCTGGAGGAGTATGTACATTTAACGATGCTACCACTGGACAGACCTTACGTGTATATGGCGATTGAAGATATGAGTAGGCAGTTCATGACCCTCACTGGTTTGAGGCGTAGGGTGGTGCAGAATGAGCTCACATCTGGCCACGTTATATCCCAACGTTTTCTATTTGATAGATTTGGCTCAGAGGATAGTTATGCATGACATTCCAGGGATTTCACCACACCGGATGATCATTGGCGTTTGGCCAGAGTAGATGTACTGCTATTGTGTGTACTATCATATGTCTACATGCCACGGTACATGGATGAGTTGGACATTGGAGTCATCATGGCAGTGAGAACTCTTAGGGAGGGTCACACTATCATACCGGTGATCATAGCAGAGACTCTGAGGTCGGCCACATACTGCTGCACTTATCCGACATGAGTGTTTACAGGTAGCTCGGTTATGTTGTACGTGTGTTTTATGTCACACTTGAGACTGATTGGCACTTTTAGATGGCATGGGTATTGTTTCACCCATGATATAGCCATATCATACTCCTTTCAACCTGCAGAGTGTATAGATGCTGCATCTTGGTCAGCTTTCCTGGCAGGGATCAAAGATCCATTTGATATATTACCGTGTTCAGGGCTTAGCTCACCCTACAGCTTCATCACTCATGCTCCGGGCATGGATTATCTCTCTCTGGCTGGTTTGAGAGGCATGATCATTTATCACCCACTGGCCGTGATGTGTCAATTTGACCAGTTTTAGGACTTCCATCCTTTTGAGGGGGCATCGAGTTAGCGCTTCGCTTCTCGCCACTTATCAGCAGAGGATAGATCAAGGTTATATACCTGTTAGGATCAACAAGAGGTAGCTGAGTTTTCCATCAACCATCCGGGTTGTTCTGCAGAGTATTCCGCATGGATGGAGACAGAGACTGCATCGGCTGCGGTAGTATCCACAGTGCAAGGGATTAATTCCGACGATGAGGAGCCTATAGAGGAGGCTGATATTCCCATCGATGATGATTTAACTGCTGGGTTGCCAGCATTTATGATGGATTCTCCAACTACGAGTGCTACTGTGATTCAGCATTCAGCACAGTATCTGGATCAGAGTATACATTTGATGACCTTTGAGAGAGATCAAGCTAGGGCCTTGATGTTGACAACTCTTGATGGGAGAGACGCAACTCTATTAGAGAGAGATGAGGTCATAGATGCATTGATTGTAGAGCGGGATGCTTCCCTATCTCCCCGGGATGTAGCCGTCACAGACAGTACTTCAGTGAGATCCCTTACGGCTGACATCCTTGCCGATATGAGTGCATACATTGATGAGGATCATGCCACCATGAAATTAGCCTTGGATCTGCTAGCTCGTGTAGATACCATTAGGCAGGAGCTTGCAGCGTTATCTCCTTCTTCGGAGAGGGATGCTATGTTAGATCTGATAGTCCGCATACACACAGATCTGTAGATAGCCTTGTATTTTCCTGCACAGACTAGCTTTTCCATTTTGTCATGTACAACACACACACACACACACACACACACACACACACATATATATATATATATATATATATATATATATATCAAAACAGATTATGTATGGCAGGGAAATATATTTTGATTCACTTCCCTTTCAGTTGTGCCTTGATACTTGCTTGATATTTGTCTGTCTCTTCAGGGCTTGTGATCTTGATGCATTCTGAACTCATCCTTAATGTGTGGACATTGAGATGTCATAGGATCTTTCAGAGCTGATCATTGATCTATGTGTATCCCTACCATCTTTGGTGTCTTGGGACTTGTTTCTGTATTTAAATGTGGAAAGGAGTGTGGCTTTTCCTCTCTGAAATTGACCGCACCACAGATGGCCGTCAGTACTCCTATTTGTGAGAAGCCTAGTTAATTCCATATCTTATGGATTGGTGTTTCTCTTAGAGACACAATCGCAGCTTAGATGGTCGCCGAATGTCCTATTTGTGAGGAGAGGTTAGGTAGTTCCATCCCTTTGGTCTAAAGCCGATGAAATTTGGTGGCTTGTAGTTTTATCCCAATACCGTGTGACAAATATTTTTGTTCTGGTAGGGGGTTAGACCGAACAAATGGCTGCCTACGTACTCCTATTGAAGAGGAGATCAGGTCTGCGTAGTTCGAACCTGGTGTAAGAGGTTCAACGCTGAATGTGAAAGGCAAATGGGTGTAGAAGCTTTATTGATGAAGAAGGGTATAGAAGTGTTTTTTTTGTTTTTGTTTTTGTAGAAAAAGGGCAGAAATGTTTTTGTTATTTTTTATTTATTGCGACCGGGCCATATAGAATATGATTGCCTACGTACTCCAGGGTATCAGGGAGATCGGGTCAATATAGTTCGCCCCTCAGGACAAATTAAAGCCGAAGAGAAGTATGAATCCCATGTGCAGGCTATAATGTGGGGAGAAGAAAGTTTGATCCCATTATTAGGACAAACTGCAGATGTGGAAAAAGTTTGATCCCGTCTTTAGGACAAACTGCAAGCGTAGAAAAGTTTAATCCCGTCTTCAGGATAAGCTGTAGGTGTGAAAGGTTCAATCCCTGGGGGATAACCAAAATTGTGTGAAAGTTTTAAAATGAGGTGAAACCAGGTTGCTGGTTTGAAGTTTATGTTTCCTTGAGGGGCAGAAGAGTATGCAAAAAGGGTTAGAAAACCGGAATGACTAGTGATCTGATGATCCAAAACTAGGATGTTTGCTTGATGGAAACCTCAGACATAGTACCGTTTCACGGTGTCTGAGTTGATAAGCTGTGGAAATTCATCGCCATCCATTTCCTGTAGTCTGAGAGCGCCTCCTGTCAATACCTCCTTGACAACAAATTGGCCTTCTCAGTTAGGAGTGAATTTTCCTTTAGATTGATCTTGGTTGTCAATAATCTTCTTTAAAACCAAGTAATGTTGTTTAAACTGTTGTAGCTGGACTTTCTTGTTGTAGGATCTTGCGATCCTTTGCTGATATAACTAACCATGGAAGATACCTGCGGTTCGCCTTTCATCTATTAAAGACAATTGGTGATACCAGTCTTGTACCCAATTGTCTTCATCCATCTGAGCATCCTTCAACACTCTGAGGGATTCCATTTCCACCTTTATGGGGAGCACTGGTTCCATCCCATAGGCTAATGAGTAGGGGGTTGCCCCAGTGGAAGTACGCATCGAAGTTCTGTAGGCTAATAAAGTCAGAGGCAAGAGGTCAGTCCATCCTTTGTGATTGGCAAACATTTTCTACATGATCTTCTTGATGTTTTTATTAGTCACTTCAACATCACCATTCATCTTTGGATGGTAGATGACGGAGTTAAGGTGTTTGATGTGGAATTTACTGCATAACTCCTCCATAATTTTGTTATTGAGGTTCTTAGCATTATCTGACACAATGACCTTTGGTTGTCCATATTGACAGACGATATTGTTTCTGACGAAAGCAATGATGACTTCTTTGGTAACCCTAGGGAAGGAGGTTGCTTCTACCCATTTGGTGAAGTAGTCTATCATGGTGAATATGAATTGATGTCCATTACTGGCTTTGGGTTCGATGGGTCCAATCACGTCCATTCCCCACATTGAGATGGGCCATGGCGAACTCATATTGTGGAGTTCCCTTGGAGGGGCGTGGATAGCATTCGCATGAATTTGGCATTGATAGCACTTCTTGACGTGATCATCACAGTCAGCTTTGAGTGTAAGCCAATAATGCCCTGTTCTGAGGATCTTCTTAACAAGTAGGGGTCCGCTCATGTGTGGGCCACATACTCCACAATGGATCTCATCCATGAGCCTTTGAGTTTGGTCTTTGTCCAGACATCTGAGGAGACCTAATCCTGCATCTCTTTTGTAGAGTGCATCTCCGCTCAAGTAGAATTTCAAAGCAAGTCGATGGATCCGCCTCTTTTCAGTCAAGCTTGCCTCAGCGAGTGTAGATTCATCTCATAGATACTCTTTGATGTGTTGATACCAAGGGTTATGGATGGGAGGTAGCTCATCCGATACTTCTCCATCATAGTTCCCATAAACTGGGGCCTTTTGCAGGGCAAATGTGATGCTTGGCATGTTTTCCTTGTCAGGTATGTGAATCAAGGAGGCCAACATTGCTAGTGCATCCGTAAAATCATTCCTATTATGAGGAATGTGTAAAAAGGAGAATTCTTCGAACTCCAAAGCCATCTGTAGAACTTGCCGATGGTAAGGCAGCAAATGTAGTTCTTTGGTTTGATAGATTCATGTGGATTGTTTGATTACCAACTCTGAATCCCCAAAGACAGTTAACCACCTGGTGCCCATTAAACGGGAAAGTTTTAGCCCCGTGATATAGCCTTCATACTCAGCTATGTTGTTGGTGCTGACAAATTGCAATTTGACGGCGACGGGATACTGCTCCCCCGTACCGAATACTAGAACTGCTCCAGCTCCATCACCCACTATATTAATAGCTCCATCAAAATACATTTTCCATATATGGCATGTATCGTACTGATGGTGTTGCTGAACTGCCATTACCCCTTCATCGGGGAAATATGTTTCCAAGGGTTTGTAATCCCCTAGAGGTGCGGCGGTCTGTTGATCCGCAATTCCTTAACCTTTGACAGACTTTTGCGTCACAGAGACAATGTCAAACTGTTGTAGGATCAACTACCATTTAGACAGCCGATAATTTAGTATGGGCTTACTGAACACATACTTGAGAGGATCCACACGGGACATGAGATGGGTTGTGTGACCATGGAGGTAATGCTGTAACCTCATGGAAGTACATGCTAAAGCATAACAAGTCTTCTCAATCAGAGTGTACTTGTCTTCATTGCTACTGAATCTTTTACTGAGGTAATAGATAGCTCGTTCTTGGCCTCTATCGTCTTATTGCCCAGCGTGCAGCCCATATCATTGTCATTAATAGAGAGGTACATAAACAGGGGAACATCATCCCTGGGAGGTACCAAAACAACAGCGTTAACCAACTACTCTTTGATTGTAAGGAAGGCTTTCTGACACTCATCGTTCAATTTCATGGAGGAGTTCTTCCTTAACAGCATTGAAGATGGGCTCACAAGTTGCTGTGAGTTAAGAAATAAATCTATTAATGAAGTTGATTCTTCCCAAAAATCCTCGTATTTCCTTTTCTGTCTGAGGAATGGGCATTTCCTTGATGGCCTGGATTTTGGTGGGATCCAGCTTAATCCCTTTGTGGCTGACTAGGAAACCTAGCAACTTGCTTGATTTGACACCAAAGGCGCACTTGGCTGGATTCAACTTCAAGTTGTACTTACGCAACCTGTTGAAGGGCTTTTTGAGATGGTCTAAGTGGTCTTCTTCCCTTCGGGATTTGATAATGATGTCATCCACGTAGATCTCTATCTCTTTATGCATTAAATCATGGAAAAGAGCCATTATGGCTTGCTGATAGGTTGCCCCGATATTGATGAGGCCGAATGACAACCGTCTATAGCAAAAGGTTCCCCAAGGCGTGATGAAAGCAGTTTTCTCACGATCCTCCTCAGTGAGCATAATCTAATGATACCCTGTAAAGCAATCAGCAAAAAAGTACATGTCGTATTGAGTAGTATTGTCAATAAGAATGTGGATAAAGGGCATGTGAAAGCAATCTTTAAGGCAAGCTTTGACCAAATCCCGATAATCCACGCAAACTCGCACTTTTCCTCCTGGTTTAGGCATGGGAACAATGTTGGATATCCATTCTAGATATGTGGACACCATGATAATGCCAGCTTGAAATTGTTTCACAATTTCTTCTTTTACCTTTAAACTCCACTCAGGTTTCACTCACTTGAGCTTCTGCTTAACTGGCTTAAATCCCTCCTTAATGGGAAGGCGATGAAGGACAATGTCAATGGACAAACCCATCATGTCTTCGTGAGACCATGCAAACACATCCTGGAATTGGGTTAATAGCGTAACCATGTCATTCTGTTGGTTTGGGGTTAGGTCTGAACCAATCTAGATTAGCTTAGGGCTTTCAAAGGTTCCAAGATTGAAAGGAATGGTTTGATCAAGATTAGGTTTAGGTTTTTCTTCGACCCATTCTTTGATCTCCTAAGGTATCTCAATGTCCTTTTGGATTTCCATCAAGTCTAAGTCCAACTTTTCATTGTGGAGAAAAGGTACCTCATCAGCAAGTACAGGCACATCTAAATTCAGAGTCCTAAAACAAAATATGCTTTCACTTAATATATGAAATTATTTAATTATACAAAAGAGTTAGCATGTACTGATAAAATAACTGCTAATACTGTACAGAAAAGTAAGTAATTAAAGTTATCTGCAGGGCAGAGGGATTTCTACCCATTTTACCCTCGTCGGCCAATGCAAAGAGTGCTGCTCCAAATTTTGAGGGTAAAGTCCTGATGGATTACAGTGATGGAGGGGTTGTCAACGTCTTTTTTTTCCCGAATGATGACCATAACATCTGGGCAATCATCGTCTGGGGTGTATCTGTTTGTATGTTCATCATGGACGATGATGCGTATGCCTGACATCATCAGGGAGATGTCATGTTTACGTTTCCGTTCCCTTTCTTCCACTTCAGGATCAGGAATCAGGACCTCTTTTGCTTTAAACAGTACTGGTTTAGGAAATAGCATAGCCATAATATGGGCTGACACCTTTACCGGAGACTGTATCAGCTCATGAGGTGAGGGTGGAGAAAATCATCGTGTGGCGGAAGCTTGAGGAATCTGCTTGTGCTTATTAGGATACCTATGACTGGAACTAGTAGAATAGCCTAGTCCGGATGTCCCAGTTTGACTGGACACTTGAATTGGGTGCTCAATACCCGCCGATTTTACCAAATTTCTTGTTCAGCCGATGACCCAATGACATCATTTCTTGGGTAGCTGCCATCACTTTGGCAAAAATCTTGGATACAGGAAGTGGTGCTCTAACAGGATGGTATTGCGTGTTACTCACTTCTAAAGTATGAAAACTGGTCGGCTCAACTTCTGAATTGAAGTTGATGATTGGTAGGTTTCCTTGTTTAGGACATTCTGGCTTAGCGTTGATAGTGACTAGGCTATTATTGACAATATATTTAAGTTATTGATGAAGTGTAGAAGGGACGACTCCAACCATGTGGATCCATGGTCTCCCCAAAAGCAGGTTGTATCTTGAATCTATCTTGAGGAAGTGAAAGGATACATTAAATGTATTTGGACCAATCTCAATTGGCAGCTCAATCTCTCTAACAGAATTTCATCGGGATCCATCAAAAGCTTTGATAACTGTATGGCTGCTTCAAATCCGTTTGAGATTGACGTTCATCTTTACTAATGTGGCATAAGGACAGATATTCAGATACAAACCTTAATCTATCAAAACTCCAGCTAACATATACCTGGAGGATAAAACTATAATGTGCAATGGCTTGCAATGACTGGTCCCTTCTGGCAGTATGTCGTCATCAGTGAAGAATATCACATTGTTGTTAAAAATGTGATCAACCAAATGTTGAAATTTTTCCACATCCACTGATTTTGGCAAGTAGGCTTCTTCCAAAACCTTTAATAAGATCTTCCTGTGATCCTCGGAAGAGAAAACCAAGTCCAGTATTGAAATCTGATGTGGAGCTTCTCTTAAGCTTAGAACCACCTTGGCTTCATTATGGCCAATAGTGCGGAAGAATTTCTCAATCTTCTCCATAGGATTTTTCCCATTTCCTTTTATGGCGAGCTTCATCACCCATTGAGGAAGATACAGTGGATTTTCCTTCGACACTATAGCAGTAGTATGAGACATGGATCTTTCAGCTTCTCCATAATTCCATGGCACTTTGTGTAAGCTGATAATAGGATACTATGGTCTGAAGGGTAAAGAAATTGGCTCTGGTTCAGCCACTTTCAAAGGATTATTAGCTCTTTTGAGTTGAATTTCTTGTATGGGAAATGGTTTGACAGTCTCATCAGCCTCAGCGGATATAACTACTACTAATCCCTTCCATTTGGTAGGATAGGTATTCCCACTCTCGAGTAGCACAATGTCATCGTCTACCAGCTGCAGGACACCACTGTTAATTAGATTCTGAATAAGGTGGTGGAGTGCCCAGCATTCTTCTATGCTGTGACCGCGAGAATGTGAATGATATTTACATACTCCATCGGAGTTGAACCGTCTTGAACGGGGATTGATTAGAGGTAGAAGGGAGGTGATTCTTCCTTTGTTGATTAGCATCTGAAATATATCCTCCATAGGTTGGCCCAGGTATGTAAATTTCCTTTTATTGGCAAAATCCCGACGGGCCTTAGCACTTGCTCTCTTCGCAACCTTATCATCCATAGCTTCGCTTTCTGAAGGTGATGATGGAGCATTCATAACAAAAGGAAGGAGACATGCATGCTCCTGGCTGACTAACTGGCGTGTGACTTGATGCTGATGGGTCACCAGTTCTGCTAATTGTTTAATTTGCTTACAAAGAGCTTTTATCTTTTGTTCCATAGAAAATTGAAACTTTGCGTAATCCCATCTGTTAACACCGTCTTTGATGGTTTGGGATGATTCACTCCTAAAATTGGAACTCTGTCCAGTGCTCCAACTAATCATGTTGACCTCTTTTTCTTTGTGTTGAGGAAGAGGGTTGTCTTGCACATGAGGTTGATCTAGTTTGGTAACAACGATCTCACCATTGTCTATCAAATCTTGGATTTTATGTTTCAAGGCCCAACAATCTTGAGTATCATGTCCAGGTGCTCCGGCATGATAAGAACACTTCCGAGTAGAATTGAAACCGCTCCTATTATGGTTGACTGGTGGAAGAAGATGTGTGATTTTCTTCTGAGTAGTCAAAAGAGAAAGAATATTCTCGAGTGAGTCCCCTAAGGGTGTGAACGTTCGAGGGCGCTTTGCTTCTCCACCTTTAGACAATGGAGGGTTTAAAGACTGTGCTTGGAAAGGGGAGTAGTTTCTCCTCTGTATAGGCATGTTCTGACTGCCTTTTTGACCTTGTAGTATCAAGGAAACATCCTTCTCTTTCTTTTTATGGACCCTACGGGGGTTGTTTCCATAAGATCCGGATTGGATGTGCTCATCAACTTCTTTCAGAGGGGCTAGGTCTTGAATCTTCCCTGATTTCAACCCCATCTTAGCCAACTCTCCGTGCTTGATCATTTTGGAAAATGGTTTGCCAATACCAGCTAAAACTCTTTAATAGAAAGGAGCTTCTTGTATGTCTATGAAAGTCATGACTATTTTTGACTCTGTCATAGAAGGAATAACTTGAGCAGAAAGGCGCCTCCACCTTTGAGCTTACTCTCTGAAAGACTCATTAGACTGTTTCTTAACATTGGTAATCTGGTACCGATCAGGAGCCATCTAAGATTGAAAACTATATTGAGTGACGAAGGCGTGAGCTAGCTCTTCCCAGCTATGGATCTTTGAGTTGTCTAATCTGGTATACCATGAATGTTCTTCTCTAGTCAGACTCTTCTGGAACAACTGCATTCTGAGCTTTTTGTTTTCCGCATAAGATCCAAGTTCTCCAATGAACACCTTAAAATGTGTGTAAGGATCCCTTAATCTGTCATACTTTTCAAAGTCAGGGGTTTTAAATTTCTCTGGATAATGAACACCAGGGAATATGCAAAGGTCAGCCTATGAAACACTTCCATGTGTTCCAATCCCTTTGAGAGAATGGATAGTTTCTTCCATCTGAAGGACCTTCTTTCTGATATCACCGGTGTCTAGATCTCCTTTGAGATGGGTGTTTTTAGGTTCTTTGTTGGTTGTATCCAACTGAGGTTCTGAATTTGTTTTATCTAAACCTTGTGTTCCTCCTTGTGTAGAGGATTTTGTATGTGTAGGCATTTTTGAGCCCTGAGTAGACTGATGCAATTCTTTAAGTAGAACAGCTAAATCTGTAATTTGTTTACTTAATCCATCAAATTCTTCTCGAGAAATGGCATTAGACTGGTCAAAAAAAGACATGATTGGCTGTAAGCTCGTGGCCTTTTTGGATTTTGAGCGGGTAACAGGCCCAATTGTTTCCCTACAAAAGACTTATGTAGTTTAGTGTTAGGGATAATGTAAATACCCGTGATAGGAATATTATCCTGAAAAACGGATGTTAATCGATAACATGCCATGTATGTGCAAATATTCTTCAATTTTCCATTACATAAAGATGAACATGGAATAAAATTACAAGTAAATACTTTTACAAGTAATAGAAAATGGAAAGCATGAAGAGACTTTCCTCTGCATTTGGCTTATCAGAGGCTGGCCTATCTTAGGGTTACTCTCTAGGCTTTTTAGCATGAAGGTTCCCAGATCAGCACAATTTACTTGACGGGAAATTAATCCGGTCTTTCAACTGGAGCGAATCTGGGTGGTGCCTTTCCTGAGCCTCATTGGAATTAGTCTCCCTACGAGTCTAGTAATAAAACATCGATAGGATAGCCTCCTGGTGGAGGAACTACACAACATACATTCACATACAACGTGTCTCACCGTTTATGAAAATGATGACATGTGCGAAGCACTAATATCACAGATAGATATATTACAGTGCAGTAAGTAAAATGCATTCGTATAGATTCTTCATAAATTTAAATGCAACATTCACACACAAGCATATAATAGTTTTGAAAAGCTTGTAGTAGTGGCTTAAACCCTCTTATTGGTGTCCCCAGCAGAGTCGTCACCTGTCGACGTCGGGATTTTTATTTGTCCCTTTTCTATTCATTTTTTTCTGGTGTTCTCATATTATGTGAGATTTGTGTCGACGTCGGGATTTTTATTTGTCCTTTTTCGTTACTTATTCATTGGTGTTCTCATGTTATGTGAGATTTGTTTGAAAAACAAGTGAAAAAGGTCCGACATGTGTAATGTCGACGATTTGACTTTAAGAGTCGCCAGTTGGTGTTTTTAACAGGTTGCACCAACGCAACCGAGAAAAGGTTTGCACATTGACCCAGTGATGTAACACTGCTAAACAGATCTATGAAACTGAGATTCATTTGGGTTCGGGGGCTTGATTATGCGGAGGGAAGGTGTTAGGCACCCCCCGACATCCGTGTTTCCACGGTGACCGTCACTTTTTAAGAAACTGTTATATGAATGTGTGTCTGTGTGGATCAATGTGCAATTTATTTGGAAGTAGTGCGAGGCTCGTTCATACCTATATACAAAGGGTTTGAATTTGTAGAAAAATTCAGTTTTAAACAGGATATATCAATGAAGTTTTATAAAAGAGGTTTTTCAAACCCTATGCTCAATAGTAATTGAGACCTTTTCATACTTCCATTTTATTATTAAATGTTCGACTTTTTGCTTTTATTTTTGAGATGCGAGGCATCTTCGAGAAAATAATATACAGGAGTGTCGAACTCCTCATGAGCATGACAACCATCTAAGGAAATTCAGATATCGTAAATAATGTACAAGCTGCTTACAGCTGAAAATGTCCATCACGGGAACCGAATCTAGATTTAGTAGACTGAATTTGTGATCACTTGATTCTTAGGCTCACATGATACCGCAGTTTATATGAAAAGTAAAGAAGCGACTATATATATAAGCTATAAATATAATATATATATATATATATATATATATATATATATATATACAGACATGATCAACCAGCACGAAGTACCTCCATGGGGGATCGAAAATGTAAATATATAAAAGCGGTAAATATATATATATATGGACATGATCAACCACCACGAAGCACCTCCATGGGGGATCAAAAAAGTAAATAAAGCTGTAAAAGATGATCAATCGCCATGAAGTAAACTCCAGGAGGGACTAAATGTAAAGAAAGCAGTAAATACGATCAACCGCCACGAAGTATACTCCAGGCGGGACTAAATGTAAATAAAACAGTAAAAGGCCTCGAAGTAAACTCCAGGCCTGACAGAAATGTAAATATATATATAAAAGCAATAAATGCTCCGGATGTATAAAATCCAGGCTCATCAGACAGAGTCTAACAACAGTTTATATATATAAGTATATATATATATATAAAAGCAAGTAAACTCTTCAAACATAAGTCTAGGCTCAATCGAGGCATAACTCGATAATGTTAGTCCATATATAAATATATACATATATAAGTATATATATATATATATATATATATATATATATATATATATACAGTAATTAAAACCACGGACCGAAGTTCGGGCATACGCACACAACACGACTCTCAATATGAAGAATAGTGTGTGCAAAGATAAAGAGAAAGGCTTTATAGAGTGTGAGAATGCTTACAAGCACGCCAAAGCGAGCTTCTATGACTCTAGATGGATAAACACTCACTCCTACTGTAGGTAAAATATAGCTATATGTGCGCTAACAGGTGTTTAAAATGAGAAAGCACTTAATATGGGGTGTGTATAGAGCAAATTAGACAGGGTTTCCTCGCCTTTTCCTTTTTTCAAATGGCCACCCCAAACTCTATATTTATAAAGCTGGGAGCCACAGGTGTACCTGCGGTAGCCGCAGATGCACCTGTGGATGCGTCAGGGTCCCCCGGTTCATGGATCCTATTGCTCAAGCACGCACTATGATGATGTCTGCTCGAACTTGCAGAACTTCAATCTGAGCATCCGAACGAGGTGTACAAGACCTTCTTCAGATTGTTTTTGTTGAGAGTTATGCAATGACATGGGAAAAGAGGTTGTATGAAGTCAGGAAGAGGGGACCATGCCCATGGTCTTCAAGCATCAAATTCTATCCGGTGTGCTGCCACGCGTAATAGTCACTCGGGATTGGAATTCCTTAGCTCTTGTGGGACATTGTTGTGTAGAAATGTATGTCTGAAATGTTGAGACGGCGCGCATGGGTTGAGGTGGCAAGATGACGATTTGACTCCTCACCGGGGTTATCTCTGGTTTGGGCTCATAGCAGACGTTGCTCAGGGTTACATCTGAGATTGGACTGCTGTAAGTGTTTGAATTCCACAAGGTCATCTGTAAGTGTGTCTGTCTTCCCGGTGTTAGCTCCGAGTCTTTGGTATGAGTGCCTCGGCAGGAGGTCTGGGATTGAAGCTTATTGCATGCATTTGAAACAAGCATTTCTTGAGTTATCGTCAGAACTGCAACAATATTCCTTGGGGTTATCTCCTAAGATGAAACTTGGGGTTATCTCCGAGGTTGGAATTGATACTCCCGGTGTGTGTTCCGGGGTTGAGACTAAACTTCTGGTAGTATCCAGAATAGATGTGAACTGTCTTCCAGGGTTATCTCCGAAAGACGAATCTGCCCTCCTGCAATGTTAGTAATAGTTATGCAAAAAATGCAAGGCAGGGATAGGATAAAGAATCCTAGACACTTGAAATGCAACAAGATAATCATGATGCTATGTGCAACAACATGATGCAAATGTATGATGTATGTGGGTTGAAATGATTGTCGGTTCCCTGTTAATCTTGTCGGGGATGACAATCAGTGATGTCTTGGACGTGTGATCCATGTCTTCAAGGATGTTGACGTTGGGGCCAAAGTCCTGGATCCTTGATACAGACTTCTACTCTATAGAGGTGTCTCTCGTGTACAAGAGATCTGTGGGGATAAAGCTTTGTCTGTTTGAGGATGTATATAACATATTCCACCATTGGTCCTCTTCGATAAGGATGGTCTTCTCTGGTTTATGTCACCAACATATACCACGATCTTTGTTGGAGTTACTGCCAACAGTATGTATTGTCAGGGCTGCCTGACGTTCGCTGATGTGTGTATAACCGGATAGGTCCCTGTTGGGCAAACTGTCAAGGCTACTTGACGTTCATTGATGTGTGCATCAATGATTGCATTGCATTGTGACCCTTGCTGGGGAGTATGTCAAGGCTGCTTGACCTTCTTGACGCGTATATCAATGGTTGAATCACGTTGTGACCCCCGCCGGGGATACCTTATCAATGTTTGACTTCAGCGTTGTAACCCCCGCCGGGGATACATAAACATGGATACGTTGCTTCGATGGGTTTACTTGCCACCAGCTGAGATAACGTCAAGGTTGCTTGAACTTCATTGACGTGTGTATCAATTGTTGAGAATGCGTTGTAACCCCTGCCGGGGATACATGGATGTTTGAAATTTTGTATTGTGACCCCCACTGGGGATACGTGGATATTTGAAAGTCTGTGTTGTGACCCTCGCCGGGGATACGTGAATATTTGAAAGTCTGCGTTGTGACCCTCGTCGGGGATACGTGGATTTAGGGTTACGTCCCTGTGTTTGGTGGCATCGGACCTGTGTGAGGTATTACCGAGCATGATTGGCAAAAGCTAAGCTCATCGGTATAGTGTACCTTGTATTCAGGCGAATACCAATGAGTGATACGCAAAGCCAGAGTTTGGCCCATGAAAACCAGGATTTCAGGCTATTCCACTCAATCGCGTATCGTTTTTATTCCTGATTTGGTCTTTTCAGCTTGTTAGACCTCTTTTACAACTCGAATTGGGCCGAGCCGGAGGTGTGGGCCCCATGTAGGGGTGTCGCAGGTATACTTGTGGCCAACTGTGGGTATGAAAGGCATGCGGGATGTTTTCATAAATCACTTTCAAGTTGCGCCGCGAAGGAAATCCGAGAGCTCTTCTTTAGAACTGCTAAGTTTGGGTGACTTTCTGCACATTCTACCACCGTACAAGGGTTCTTCACTGTCCTGGTAACATATGCATGTATTCTTTTCCAATTTTTATCTGTTAAAAAATAATTTATCACATAAAACACACTTAGACACATAGCAGTGAATATGCATGCTGATATGACTTGATAAAAAATATTCAACATAGTAAAAGTTAGTATTAAACCATGTTGAACATAATGATGTGAAAAAATTTAACTTTTGAAACAGTCAAATTGGAACCTTTTACTCTCATTTCTTATCCTATTTGAGGACAGATGAGTAAAGGTAGAAAAGTAAAATAATCCTGGTAATTAGACTACACTTAAAGATTTTTTACTGTGATGTATTAATGCATGTAGGATGTATATGATTGTGGGTAGGTGTGGTACTGAATGGCCACCTAGTCATGCCTATGTGCATGTGGATAATCCCATTTACAAAGGGGGCTATAGCAAAAAATTTCCAAAATGTAGGCATTGGGTAGTCATGCATTTTTAACTCTACTGTAGACGTACGTTAAAATAATGCATGCATGCATGTAGTCATAAAAATGCATTTTGAAAAGCTCCAGGTAAGAATTTGCCACACCCTTTCTGAGGTGATTTAGAGACTTGTTGTCCAGATATTATGGATCCGGATCAGCCAAGTAGTTCCCGTAGGACCACTTCTGGTGTATGGAGGAGGGATTCTGAAGTGCCTCGACCCCGTTCTGTTAGATAGCCTCGACGTTTGGTGGAGGCAGTGATACGTCCTATCCGGGTTGAAGTGTCGGACGTAGGGGACGAAGAAGAGGATGTACCGATTGAGGTTCCTGCTCCTGCTGCACGTGTTCCCCGTAGGGATTTTCCAGGTATTCAAGTGGTAAACCCAGAGCTTCTAGGTCACTTGAGTCGACATCCTTCAGTCTACATGTACTCAAACGAGCTATAAAGTTAGATCTTAATCTTCCTTGTTTCCTATTGATGAGGAGTAAAGGGTTCTGATGTTGATCTGCATTTGATGTAGGTTCCCGGCTTTACACAGCCTCGAGGGAATTGGTTCAGCATCCACTCTATATATCAGGCTTTGCACGATGACTATAGAGCGATTGGACATGGCTGGGGATTCAGGATGTTCTTTTCCATTCTTCCTCGTTGTTGTCCCTGGGATTACCTCAGGGCATTGTCTAAGCACTGGTTTCACCAGACTCAGTCACTCCATTTGCTGGACTGTGAGGTGATGATGACGCCGATGGATTGGCAGTTTATCATAGGTATGGAGTTTGGAGTGGATCCAGTGCCTTGTATGACGGATATCACCCCTACTGCCGTCAGATCCTTGTTAGGAGTTTCGGCAGAGGCGCTCAAGGGTAGGACTGTACGTACAGGTCTTTTGAGCGTAGATGTTATGAACGGGCTGTTGAGTGAGCCCATACCCGATGATGTGAGAGTCAGAGATCGCATTCTTCGAAGTTTGTTCCTGATGATCATTAGGGGTTGCTTCATAGAAGATAATTCTTCTATGGTGTCCTTCGCTTTGATCAGCACCACTCGACACATGGACCGCATAGGAGATTACGATTGGGGTTCCTACACCTTCGCCTACTTCCTCAGGGGAATGCGCATGTGATCGTAGGGCTTGACTGAGGCTTGGTTAGGATTCTACCCATTTCTGCTGGTGAGTATTTCTCTTGTCTTTTCCAATGTATAGGTTAAGAGCGTTGACTGACTGTAGATGTTTGCCTTTGTGTTGGCAATTTTGGGCCTATGAGAGGCTTCCATGTTTACGTCATGTGACCGTGTTAGGTTTAGACACCTATCCACGAGGACGGAGATAGCATCATTCCATACTGGCGGAGGTCCTTGTTGCTGAGGGTTTCACTCATTGCTGCCTACAGCTGGAGTTATTGACAGCGGATGTCATCACGTGGGTTCCCTACTCTGGGGAGCATTTGAGCATTAGATTTGAGGATGGGTACCCGACTGGTGCTGAGAACGTGATTTCCACCCGTAGGATTCCTCTCTTCACAAATGGAGGATGGGAGCTCTATTAAGGAGAACGTGCTATCAGGACCACCACAGGAGATAGTCGCATGCTGATCTTGCCTCCTGTCAGGCATTATTGGCCTGTTTTGTAGTCACCCATCATTGATATCTCATTATTGGGGGTTGACGGTTTAACATTATCAGAGGGTCCCTGCACTCAGGAGATATTCCAGCATTGGTGGTTCCCTCGTACCATTGGAGCCCAAACCTGCGCCACTCAGGTCATGGGGGATATGGTTCCAGGATTTGTGATGATGACAGATTGGCTAACCTGTGTCAATGATCCGACTCATGTGACACAGATTGACAGTTTGACTCGGCAGTTGGACCGGGCACATTTCTTTATCCGACATTTGGGCATAGATCCTTCAGAGATAGATACTTTTGATCCTTCCAGCTCTGGTGCTGGCCCCTCAGTTGACCCATATGGCTTTGCCGGTGTAGATCCTCCCTTGTATAGACCTAACATCCCTGTAGATAGAGATCCAGTGACTCAGGACAAAGTTACATCAGGTGGACAGGATTCACGATGTAGACATCGATACCATTGACTTCTTCTGATGTATATTCTCATTATCTCTTTTGATAGGCCTCTGTTAGACATTGGGTAACTTCGCCCCATTCTCGCTATATCTTTTGATAGGCCTCTATTAGATGTAGGGTAGTTTTGCCTCATTTCCCTATAATTTAGCTGTACATAGATGTATTAGATGATGATATACTTAGGAATGTATGTATAGTTTTCCATTCACTATATCATATTGCCATCTATTGTATCATGCATGTTATTATGTTATGCATATGTATGTATATCCAGAGATATTCAGTATGGACCCCTGGATGGTCTTATGACACGGCCTGTACAGATGTCTTCTTCGACAGTTAGCCGTATTGATCATACCCCACCATTTTTGGTGGCATCGGGTATGCGATCGTGGTTTGATAGCATGTTACCATCAGACAGGGTGACTGTAGATCGTTTGTTGCAACATAATATGGCCCTGCTGATGTTTTAGGTTCCCACAGGATTTGTGGAATGTATACTGGAGCATTGGGTATCGGAGAGGCAGGTTTTCCAATTTGGGACCCAGGAGTTGACTCCTACTTTGGAGGAGTATGCACGTTTGACGATGCTGCCATTGGACAGACCTTGCGTGCATATAGCGATTGGAGACATGAATAGGCAGTTCATGACCCTCATTGGATTGAGGGGTAGAGTGGTGCAGGATGAGCTCACATCTGGCCACGTTATATTCTAGCGTTTTTTGTTTGACAAATTTGGCTCAGAGGATAGTTATGCACGGCATTCCGGGGATTTCAGCCTATTGGAGGATCATTGGCGTTTGGCCATAGTAAATATACTGCTATTATGCGTACTGTCGTATGTCTACATGTCACGATACATGGATGAGTTGGACATTGTCGTCATTATGGCAATGAGAGCTCTCATAGAGGGTCACACCATCATACCGATGATCATTGCAGAGACTCTGAGGTCAGCTACATATTGTTGCACTTATCTGGCATGAGTGTTTACTGGCAGTTCGATCATGTTGTATGTGTGGTTTATGTCACACTTAAGACCGATTGGCACTTTTAGACGGCATGGGTATTGTTTCACCCATGATATAGCCATGTCATACTCCTTTTAGCCTGCGGAGTGTATAGATGCTGCATCTTGGTAAGCTTTCCTAGCAAGGATCAGAGATCCGTTTGCTATATTGTCATGTATAGGGCTTAGTTCACCCTACAACTTCATCACTCATGCTCCGGGCATGGATTATCTTCCTCTGACTAGTTTGAGGGGCATGATTACTTACCACCCACTGGTCGTGCTGTGTTAGTTTGACTAGTTCCAGGACTTCCATCCTTTTGAGGGGGCATTGAGTTAGCGCTTCGCTTCTCGCCATTTATCAGCAGAGGACAGATCCAGGTTGTATGCCTGTTGGGATCTGCGAGAGATAGCATCATTTTTTTTTAGTCATCCAGGTTGTTCTGCATAGTATTCTGTATGGATGGAGACAGAGACTGCATCGACTGCGGTAGTACCCATAGTGCAGGGGACTGATTCTGACGATGAGGAGCCTATAGAGGAGGCTGGTATACCCATCGAGGAGGATTTGACTGCTGGGTTGCCAGCATTTGTGGTGGATTCTCCCACTACGAGTGCTACTATCATTCAGCACAATATTTAGAGGAAAGTCTACATCTGATGACCTATGAGAGAGATCAGGCTAGGGCCTCGATGTTGATAGCTCTTGATGAGAGAGACGTCGCTCTGTTAGAGAGGGATGAGGTTAGATCAGCTAGAGATGCATTGATTGTGGAGCGGGATGCTGCCCTATCTACTAAGGATGTGGTCGTCGCAGACAATACTTTAGTGAAATCCCATACGACTGGTATCCTTGCCGATATGAGTGCATATATTAATGAGCATCATGCCACCATGCAGTTAGCCTCAGATCTGCTAGCTCGTGTAGATACCATTCAAGGTGAGTCATAAAGATTACCTCCTTCTTCAGAGAGGGATGCTATGTTAGATCTGATAGTCTGTATACATACAAATCTGT
This sequence comes from Panax quinquefolius, assembly GCA_020205615.1. Classification (NCBI taxonomy): domain Eukaryota; kingdom Viridiplantae; phylum Streptophyta; class Magnoliopsida; order Apiales; family Araliaceae; genus Panax; species Panax quinquefolius. The sequence continues at coordinate 105,085,837 of CM035153.1, forward strand.
AGATAGCTTTGTATTTTCCTGCACAGACTAGCTTAGCCATTTTGTCATTGTTGATCGATTTCGCAATCAATGAATACGTGCAAGTATACATGGTTAACAAGTAATAAAGTGAAAGTAGAGTATCGTTCCCACGAGGAATTATTTAATAAAAATCACCAATTACTAACTCTTAACCAAATCAATTTTATTTAAACAATCGCAAATTGTGATTTTTCTAATTAAGAAAACTAAATTAATCAATTAAAACTAAGATTTTAACGAATGAATTCAGATAAATAAAGATTAAGACTCCAATATCCCCAATTATGAATTATAAATCAATTATCCAATTATCCCAATTATTATGTCTAATGAATTGTTAACAGGAATTCTCAAATGCCAAAAGCCCTCTCTCGAGTGATCAATTACCTTCTATTTAACCCAGATTAATTTTTCTATATCTCTATGCAAAACAATTAAATTAAACTCGTTACAATCCCAATTCCTTATGTGTTACATGCAGCAAATAGATATTCTCATTCTATTCACAAACCAAATTATTCACTGTGCAAATAACTAAGTCACATGTCACCATGCCCAGTTCTAACCCTAGAATTCCTTTCTCAATTCCTTCTAGAGTAACAAGGTAATTATTGATCAGATAATTAATCAATAAGCTCAAAGCAAGATGAACAATTCACTTCAACATAAATAATTAGAATAAATCAAATAATCAATTCATAATCATAAAAAGTTTAATTGAAATCTTAATGAAAGAGTTAGTTCATAATTAATGAATTAAAATCAAGAATCTATAATTGAATAGACATTAAAATATAAAAGTAAGAGAAGAGAATATAATCTATTGTCAGTAGCCTTGAGACTTCTCTTTCGCTCCTACTTTGAATCTTCAATGGTCTCCAAGTTGCTTCAATCTCCAAAACTAATAAGAACTAGGGTTATGTTCTAATCTAAAAGAGTGTTTAATCTAGTCTAATCTATGTAATCTCCCTCTATTTTATGCCTTACATCATGTATTTATAGGTTACAAGTCCAATTTTTAGTTTAGGAACAAACCCAATCCAATTTGGAGTCAAAAAGGTGTCAAAATTCGCCCAAAACCGCGTCCAGCCGCACCCAACCTCTTCCCGGCGCTTGGCGCTGGAAACGATTTCAGAGACAACGCCTTATAGTTCCCCTGGCCGCTGCAAATAAGCCTAAAATTAGCGCCCCGGCGCTACCACTTTTTCTGACATTTTCTTCTCCGACGTCCTTTGGGAAAATGGGCATAACTTCTTCGTTCGAACTCCGATTTAGATGATTCAAGATGATTCGGAAAGAGAAAAAGTAGATCTACAACTTTTATTCTTTAAGATTTTCGAAATAAGGTCTGTAGCAATACTAAAATTGGCTCTGAAGTAACTATTATGTAAATGGCAAGCCGAAAATGCGAATCTAGCCACCCCGAACGTCGATCCATGTAGCTTTTGTCCCAATTCCTACAAAACATTATAAAACATGCTTGACTAGACATAAACACTTCAAAACTAATATAAAAGACTTAAGAACAACAATAAATTAAGCCCAAATGTATCCAATTCATGTGTATAAAACTCACTCATCAAATACCCCCAAACTTAAACCTTTGCTTGTCCTCAAGCAAAAATATAAAAGAACTAAAAATAAACAAAATAACTCAACGAAATGAATGCATATGCATAATCTACTTCCTAATATACCTACAAACCGAGTAATAAATCAGTATGATATATAGCAACAGGCCTCAAAGATACCATTGGTACTCAAACAATATATCCAATCAATTCAAAATCTATAACTCTAACCAATTAGTCAACCCAAACCTGTCATCACCCATGTTGTGTGTGTGTGCTTGTTAACCATTCTAACCAACCACAACTCAAGATAATCACATAACAAACTTCTTATAAGGAAAATTTCAGGTCCAATTCAATTACTTTTGTGAACATGACAACTCCGGTTAAAACTAAGCAATTACCAAATCTAAGGGTAAATACAGGATTTATTTATACTTTTATTCAACCACGAGGGCATTTTTGCTCTTTCTCGTATTTTTTTTTTTGTCATGGCTGTGCAATGTCTCATTCCATTAGGCTAACAGTGCCACCCCTTAGCGAGCTTTCAACCAACGACTCCCAGACCATATAAGACCTTAGGGCGCTAGGTGTTAAGACACCCTTTCGGGCATACTTGCTCAAGTAACAAAGGCCCCGAATTAAAACTAACCACGGTTTTTCTCTTCATTTTTTTTCTTTTTTCTGGATTTTCTATATTTTTTTCTCTTCATCAATTTTTTTTAGTGTATATATCCCATAGATTTCCCCAAACTCAAGCTTTTACTTCATTCCAACCTTTACCGCCAGTTCACTAATTTCTTTAAATTTTAACAAAGATTTTCCCTCAAAAACAAATTATGAAACCCTTGAACCAAGTGGATTAAAACAATTAAACTTTAAGTGCTAACCGGTTACATAAGTTTCAGACAGGCTTAGATTATCATCATGATTAAAATTAGAACTCATCATCAATTATCAACACTGTTCAAGTTAACATGCAAAACCAATCTTATCAAAGGTCGAGCTAAGACCACACCAACCTATCACACAGATTCATGAAAAAATAAGAAAAATTGCAATTATACTACATGAACACAGATATGAAGATACAAAAAAAAATACCATGTATTATATGCAACCTAAAAAAAAACATAATGTTAACACATAAAAAAAATAAACTACTATGCATATAACTAACTATATGCAGTACGACACTAAAATGCCCCCAAACTTAAACTAGACATTGTCCTTAATGGCTACAATAGAAAAAATTAAAGCAGAGGACTTCCCTGAAAATATAGCAATCTTCCTCCTTGTCCGCTAAGTTTGGAGAATAGGCTAAGCACATGGAACAAATTGGGCACCACACTTGAATTTGACTTGAATAACATGTAAAACCATGATAGAAGCAATTTTATTAAATCCTAAATAAATGCAAATTCAAAACTACTAATATAAAACTTAATAAAAACTAAAAATAAAAATTGAACTTGGGTTGCCTCCCAATAAGCGCTTGTTTTATAGTCTCATTTGACTTCTTCAATTCTCTATCCAATTCCCCTACGAAAATTGAGGAACCCTCCATCCATCAGAAGCAATGTTACTTTTGGGAGGTTCCCATTAGCAAAAACCCTTGAATTGAAGTTACCTATCATGCTCTTTGTAGATAGGATCCCCATTAAGAACGACAAAACACAAGGTGTTTCCTCCATTATGTCGATGATCAGATTAGGGCATTGAAGCTTAATAAACATAATGGAATCTTCCTCTATCTTCTCCATTTTATCCCACCATGACTCCATAACTGTACTAGCTCTTACGTCACCAAGAGCTTTGCCGACGACATGACTTCCAATTGGGCATGGTTTTGCAAAACTGCCTGGATTCTTGAACTTTGGTGGAGGAGGCACATGGGATACTAATGAAATTGGCTCATCTTCGTTGGTACTCAACGTTAGATCTTTGTCGATCTCTTTTTCTTGGTCCCCAAGTCTTTCCTCTCTTTCAACATCTATATCATTTGGCACATCCGGGTTGCTGATTTGGTTGGGCTCACCATCGGTCTCGTAATTCATGTCATAGAGCCAAGTGTATTGAGGACGATTGTTCAACGCATGTGCTATCTACCCCAATTGATTTTCCAGATTCTTGATCGATGCATTCTGACTTTGTATACTCAGCTCCATTTGATTAAGTTTCTTTTCATGTTCCTCGTGTTTCTTTTCAGAAGCTTTAATAACTTTTTCCAAGGCTTCCTCCCAATTTGAATGTTCTTCCTGTTGTAGTGGAGATGGACACGAGAAATCAGGTGGGTATATTGGACTTGGAGCATAAAATTGATCTTGATTGATACTCCATGAAAAATCTGGGTGATACCCCCAATCCTGATGATAGTTGTTGGGATAGACATAATTATTTGGGTAATCACCACCATACTGTACCGGCTCGAAACTGATGGCGCATTGATGACTCATATGATTTCCAGCACAATAATCACAAGTAACCGCCACACTTTGATGACGTTGAGCTTCAAAAGCTTCAAACATCCTCGAAAGTGTCTCCATCTGTGCTGATAATGCTGAAAGTTTCTCGAGTCTGTTAATCTCCGCTCCCCTTGGTTGACTCATGTTCGTGTATGGCCATTGATACGCAAAGTCATCCATGGTACCTAAAAAGAGAGAAATATAGGAAGAGAATGAAAAATAAAAATAAAAATAAAAATGTTTAAATTAAGACTAATTTGATTGAAATTAATATTGGTAAATAATTATTAAATTAATTCCCCGGCAACGGCACCAAAAACTTGTTGATCGATTTCGCAATCAATGAATACGTGCAAGTATACACGGTCAACAAGTAATAAAGTGAAAGTAGAGTATCGTTCTCACGATGAATTATTTAATAAAAATCACTAATTACTAACTCTTAACCAAATCAATTTTATTTAAACAATCGCAAATTGTGATTTTTCTAATTAAGAAAACTAAATTAATCAATTAAAACTAAGATTTTAACGAATGAATTCAGATAAATAAAATTAAGACTCCAATATCCCCAATTATGAATTATAAATCAATTATCTAATTATCCCAATTATTATGTCTACTGAATTGTTAACAGGAATTCTCAAATGCCAAAAGCCCTCTCTCGAGTGATCAATTTCCTTCTATTTAACCCAGATTAATTTTGTTATATCTCTATGCAAAACAATTGAATTAAAATCGTTATAATCCCAATTCCTTATGTGTTACATTCGGCAAATAGATATTCTCATTCTATTCACAAACCTAATTATTCACTGTGCAAATAACTAAGTCACATGTCACCATGCCCAGTTCTAACCCTAGAATTCCTTTCTCAATTCCTTCTAGAGTAACAAGGTAATTATTGATTAGATAATTAATCAATAAGCTCAAAGCAAGATGAACAATTCACTTCAACATAAATAATTAGAATATATCAAATAATCAATTCATAATCATATAAAGTTCAATTGAAATCTTAATGAAAGAGTTAGTTCATAATTAATGAATTAAAATCAAGAATCCACAATTGAATAGACATTAAAATATAAAAGTAAGAAAAGAGAAGAGAATATAATCTATTGTCAGTAGCCTTGAGACTCCTCTTTCGCTCCTGCTTTGAATCTTCAATGGTCTCCAAGTTGCTTCAATCTCCAAAACTAATAAGAACTAGGGTTATGTTCTAATCTAAAGGAGTGTTTAATCTAGTCTAATCTATGTAATCTCCCTCTATTTTATGGCTTACATCATGTATTTATAGGTTCAAGTCCAATTTTAGTTTAGGAACAAACCCAATCCAATTTGAGTCAAAAGGTGTCAAAATTAGCCTTAAAACGCGTCCGGCCGCACTCCAACTCTCTTTCCCAGCGCCCCAAAGACTGAACAAAGCTCGACACAACGCCTTATAGTGCCCCGGCGCTACAAATAAGCCTAAAATTAGCGCCCCAGCGCTACCACTTTTTCTGACATTTTCTACTCCGACGTCCTTTGGGAAAATGGCCATAACGTCTTCGTCCGAACTCTGATTTAGATGATTCAAGATGATCCAAAAAGAGGAATAGTAGATCTACAACTTTCATTCTATAAGATTTTCGAAATAAGGTCTGTAGCAATACTCAAATTGGCTCTGAAGTGACTGCTGTGTAAATGGCAAGCCGAAAACGCGAATCTAGCCACCCCGAACGTTGATCCATGTACCTTTTGTCCCAATTCCTACAAAACAACATAAAACATGCTTGAATAGACATAAACACTTAAAAAATAATCTAAAAGACTTGAGAACAACAATAAATTAAGCCCGAATGTATCCAATTCATGTGTATAAAACTCACTCATCAGTCATGTACATCACATATTGTATATATCAAACAGTATTATATATGGTAGAGAAATATATTTTGATTTACTTCCCTTTCAGTTGTGCCTTGATACTTGCTTGATATTTGACTATTTCTTCAGGGCTTTGTGATCTTGATGCATTCTGAACTCATCCTTGATAGGTGGACATTGAGACATCGTAGGATCTTTCAGAATGGATCATTGATCTGCATGTATCCCTACCATCTTTGGTGTCTTGGGACTGGTTTTTGTATGGAAATGTTGATAGGAGTGTGGCTTTTACTCTCTGAGATTGACCACACCACAGATGGTCACCAGTACTTCTATTTGTGAGAAGCCTAGTTAATTCCACCTCTTATGGATTGTTATTGCTCTTTGAGGCACAACCGCAGCTTAGATGGACACTGAATCTCCTATTGATGATGAGAGGTTGGGTAATACCATCCCTTTGGTCTGAAGCCGATGAAATGTGGTGGATTGAAAGTTGATCCTAGTACCGTGTGACAAGTATTTTTGTTTTGGTAGGAGGTTAGACCGAACCATAAGTGGCTGCCTACATACTCCTATTGAAGAGGAGATCAGGTCTGCGTAGTTCAAACCTGGTGTAAGAGGTTCAACGCTGAATGTGAAAGGAAGATGGGTGTAGAAGCTTTATTGATGAAGAAGGGTATAAAAGTGTTTTTGTTTTTGTTCTTGTAGAGAAAGGGCAGAAATCTTTTTGTTGTTTTTTTCTTTATTGCGACCAGGCCATATAGAATATGGTTGCCTATGTACTCCAGTGTATTAGGGAGATCAAGATGACGTAGTTCGCCCCTCAGGACGAATTGTAGCCGAAGAGAAGTATGAATCTCATGTGCATGCTATATTGTGGGGAGAAGAAAGTTTGATCCCATGATTGGGACAAACTGCAGGTGTGGAAAAAGTTTGATCCCACCTTCAAGACAAACTGCAAGCGTAGAAAAGTTTAATCTCGTCTTTAGGATAAACTGCAGGTATGAAAGGTTCAATCACTGGGGGGATAACCGAAATTGTGTGAAAGGTTTGAAATGAGGTGAAACCAGGCTGCTGGTTTGAAGTGTATGTTTCCCTGAAAGGCAGAAAAGTATGTATAAAGGGTTAGAAAAATCAGAATGACATGTGATTTGCTGATCAAAACCAAGGATGTTTGCTTGATGGTAACCTCAGATATAGTACCGTTTCACGGTATCTGAGTTAATAAGCTATGGAAATTCATCATCGTCCATTTCTTGTATTCTGAGAGCGCCTCCTATTAATACCTCCTTAACAACAAACGGGCCTTCCCAGTTAGGAGCAAATTTTCCCTTGGAATGATCTTGGTTGTCAATGATCTTCTTCAAAACCAAGTTATGTTGTTTGAACTGCCGTATTCGGACTTTCTTTTTGTAGGATCTGGCGATCATTTGCTGATATAATTGACCATGAAAGATAGTCGCGGTTCTTCTTTCGTCTATTAGGGATAATTGGTGATACTTATCTTGTACCCATTTGTCTTCATCCAGCTGAGCGTCCATCAACACTTTGAGGGATTCCATTTCCACATCAATGGGGAGCACTGCTTCCATCCCATAGGCTAATTAGTAGGGTGTTACCCCAGTGGAAGAACGCATTGAAGTTATGTAGGCTAATAAAGTCAGAGGAAAGAGGTTAGGCCATCCTTTGTGATTGGTGGAAATTTTCTGCATGATCTTCTTTATGTTTTTATTAGCCGCTTCAACAACACCATTCATCTTTGGACGGTAGATGACGGAGTTATGGTGTTTGATGTTGAAATTACTGCATAACTCCTCCATCATTTTGTTGTTGAGGTTCTTAGCATTGTCGGACATAATGACCTCTGGTTGTCCATATCAACAGACGATATTATTTCTGATGAAAGCAATGATGACTTCTTTGGTAACCCTGGGGAAGGAGGCTGCTTCTACCCATTTGGTGAAGTAGTCGATCATGGTGAATATGAATCGATGTCCATTATTGGCTTTGGGCTCGATGGGCCCGATCAAGTCCATTCCCCACATTGAGAAGGGCCATGGCGAACTCATATTGTGGAGTTCCCTTGGAGGGGCATGGAAAGCATTCCCATGAATTTGGCATTGATAGCACCTCTTGACGTGATCATCATAGTCAGCTTTGAGCGTAACCTAATAATGCCTTTTTCTAAGGATTTTCTTGATAAGTAGGGGTCCGCTCATGTGTGGGCCACATACTCCACCATGGATCTCATTTATGAGCCTTTGAGCTTGGTCTTTGTCCAGACATCTGAGTAGACCAAATCCGACATGTCTTTTGTAGAGTGCATCTCCGCTCAGGTAGAATTTCATAGCAAGTCGATGGATCCGCCTCTTCTCAGTTAGGCTCGCTTCAGCGGGTGTAGATTCATCTCATAAATACTCCTTGATATGTTGATACCAAGGGTTTTGGATGGGAGGTAACTCATATGATACTTCTTCAACATAGTTCCCATAAGATGGGGCCTTTTGCAAGGAAAATGTGATGCTTGGCATGTTTTCTTTATCAGGTAGGTGAATCAAGGAGGCCAACGTTGCTAGTGCATACGTAAAATCATTCCTATTATAAGAAATGTGTGAAAAGGAGATTTCTTCGAACTCCAAAGCCATCTGTAAAACTTACCGATGGTAAGGCAGCAAATGTAGTTCCTTGGTTTGATAGATTCATGTGGATTATTTGATTACCAATTTGGAATCCCCAAAGACAGTTAACCGCTTGATGCCCATTGAACGGAAAAGTTTTAGCCCCACGATCTGACCTTCATACTCGGTGTGTTGTTGGTGCTAATAAACCGCAATTTGACAAATGATGGATATCGCTTTGCTCCCGTCTCGGATACTCGAATCGCTCCAAGCACGGAACCTTTCGGTGTTAACAGCTCCATCGAAATACATTTTCCATGTGTGGCATGCGTCGTACTGATGGTGTTGCTGAACTGCCATTACCCCTTCATCGAGAAAATATGTTTCTAAGGGTTTGTAATCCCCTGCAGGTGCGGCGGCCAGTTGATCCACAATTCCTTTACCTTTGACAGACTTTTGCGTCACGTAAAGGATATCAAATTGTTGTAGGATCAACTGCCATCTGGACAACCAACAATTCAGTATGGGCTTACTGAACACGTACTTGAAAGGATCCACACGGGATATGAGATTGGTTGTGTGACCATGGAGGTAATATTGTAACCTCATGGAAGCCCATGCTACAGCACAACAAGTCTTTTCAATCATAGTGTACTTGTGTTCACTGCTGCTGAATCTTTTACTGAGGTAATAGATAGCTCATTCTTGGCCTATATCGTCTTTTTGCTCCAGCATACAGCCCATGACATTATCATTAATGGACAAGTACATGAACAGGGGAACATCATCCCTGGGTGGTACCAAAATAGGAGCGTTAACCAACTGCTCTTTGATTGTAAGGAAGGCTTTATAACACTCATCGTTCCATTTTATGGAGGATTTCTTCCTTAACAATTTGAAGATGTACTCACAGGTTGCTATGAGTTGAGAAATAAACCTGCTAATGAAGTTGATTCTTCCCAAAAATCCCTGTATTTCCTTCTCTGTCTGAGGAATGGGCATTTCCTTGATGGCCTGGATTTTGGCGGGATCTAGCTCACTCCCTTTGTGGCTAACTAGAAAACCTTGCAACTTGCCTGATTTAATGCCAAAGGTGCACTTGGCTGGATTCAACTTCAAGTTGTACTTATGCAACCTGTTGAAGAACTTTTTGAGATGATCTAAGTGGTATTCTTCCCTTTCGGACTTAACAATGATGTCATCCACGTAGATCTTTATCTCTTTGTACATTAAATCGTGGAAGAGAGCCATCATAGCTCTGTGGTGGGTTGCCCCGGCATTGATGAGGCCGAATGACAACCGTCTATAGCAGAATGTTCCCCAAGGCGTGATGAAAGCAGTTTTCTCACGGTTTTCCTCAACGACCATAATCTGATGATATCCCGCAAAGCAATCAACAAAGGAGTACATGCCGTATTGAGCAGTATTGTCAATAAGAATATGGATAAAGGGCACGTGAAAGCTATCTTTAAGGCAAGCTTTGTTCAGATCCCGGTAATCCACGCAAACTTGCACCTTTCCTCCTGGTTTAGGCACCGGAACAATGTTGGATATCCATTCCGGATATGTAGACTCCATGATAATGCCAGCTTGAAATTGTTTCACAATTTCTTCTTTCACCTTTAAACTCCACTCAGGTTTTAATCGCCTGAGCTTTTGCCTGACTAGCTTATGGAGGACAATGTCAGTGGACAAACCCACCATGTCTTCATGAGACCATGCAAACACATTCTGGAATTAGGTTAGTAGCGCAACCATGTCATTCTGTTGGTTTGGGGTGAGGTCTGAACTAATCTGGATTAGCTTAGGGCTTTCTAAGGTTCCAAGATTAAAAGAAGTGGTTTTGTCAAGGTTGGGTTTAGGTGTGTCTGCGACCCATTCCTTAATCTCCTGAGGTGTCTCAATGTCCTCTAGGATTTCCATCAAGTCTGAGTCTAACTTTTCATCAAAGTTATGGTCCTTGTGGAGAAAAGGCACCTCATCAGCAAGTACAGGCACATCTAAACTCATAGTCCTGAAATAAAATATGCTTTCACTTAATATATGAAACTGTTTAATCGTACTCAAGTGTTAGCATGTACTGATAAAATAACTGCTAATACTGTATAGAAAAGTAAGCAATTAAAGTTATCTACAGGGCAGAGGGATTTCTGCCCGTTTTACCCTCGTCGACCAATGCATGGAGTGTTGCTCCAATTGTCGAGGGTAAAGTAATGATGGACTGCAGTGATGGAGGGATTGTCATCATCCTCCTTCTCCCGAATGATAACCATAACATCAGGGGAATCATCGTCTAGGATATATCTGTTTGTATTTTCATCATGGACAATGATGCGTATGCCTGACATCATCAAGGTGATGTCATGTTTACGTTTCTGCTCTCTTTCTTCCACTTTGGGATCAGGAATCAGGACCTTTTTTGCTTTGAATGGTACTGGTTTGGGAAACAACATAGCCATAACATTTACTGGCACCTTTACCGGAGATTGTATCAGCTCATAAGGTGCAGGTGGAGAAAATCGTCGTGCGGCAGAAGCTTGAGGAACCTGCTTGTGCTTATGAGGATTCCTATGACTGGAACTGGTAGTATAGCCTAGTCTGGATGTCCCAGTTTGACTGGACACTTGAATAGGGTGCTTAATACCCTTCTGATCTTTACTAAGCCCTTGTCCAGGATGATAACCCAATGACATCATTTCTTGAGTGGCCGACAAAACCTCAGCAGAAATCTTAGGTACGGGAAGTGGCACTCCAATAGGATGGTATTGCGTTTTACTCACTTCCAAAGTATGAAAACTGGCCGGCTCTACTTCTGAATTGAAGCTGATGATTGGGAGATCTCCTTGTTTAGGACATTCCGTCTCAGCATTGACAGTGACTACGCTATTGTTGACAATGTATTTAAGTTGTTAATTTAATGTAGAAGGAATGGCTCCAGCCATGTGGATCCATGGTCTCCCCAATAACAGGTTGTATCCTGAATCTATCTTAAGGATGTGGAAGGATACATTGAATGTATTTGGACCAATCTCAATTGGCAGCTCAATCTCTCTAACAGAATTTCGTCTGGATCCATCAAAAGCTTTGATAACCGTATGGCTACTTCAGATCCGTTTGAGATTGATGTTCATCCTCACCAAGGTAGCATAAGGATAGATATTCAGAGATGAACCTCCATTTATCAAAACTCCAGCTAACATATATCCCGAGGACAAAACTGCGATGTGCAATGACTTGCAATGACCGGTCCCTTCGGGAGGTATGTCGTCATCAATTAAGGATATCACATTATTATTGAAAATGTGATCAACCATATGTTGAAACTTTTTCGCATCCACTAATTTCAGAAAAGTAGGCTTCTTCCAAAACCTTTAATAAGATCTTCTTGTGATCTTCGAAAGAGAAAACCAAGTCCAGTATTGATATCTGATGTGGAGCTTCTCTTAAGCTTAGAAACACCTTGGCTTCAATATGACATATAGTGTAGAGGAATTTCTCAATTTTCTCCATGGGAATCTTCCCCTTTGCTTTGAAGGTGGGCTTCATAACCCGTTGAGGAAGATACAGTGGATTTTTCTTTGACACTGTAGCAGTAGTATGAGACGTGGATCCTTAGCTTCCCCATAATTCCATGGGACTTTGTGTAAGCTGACAAAAGGATATTTTGGTCTGAAGGATAAAGAAATTGGCTCTGGTGAAGCCACTTTCAAAGGATTGTCAGCTCCTTTGAGTTGAATTGCTTGTATGGGAAATGGTTTGACAGTCCTATCATCCTCAGCGGATATAACTGCTACTGATCCCTTCCATTTGGTAGGACATGTATTCCCACTCTCGAGTAGCACAGTGTCATCGTCTGTCAACTGCAGGACACCGCTATCAATTAGATTCTGAATAAGGTGGCAGAGTACCCAGCATTCTTCTGTGATGTGACCGCAAGAATATGAATGATATTGACAAACTCCATCAGAGTTAAACCGTCTTGAATGGGGATTGATTAGAGGTAGAAGGGAGGTAATTCTTCCTTCATTGATTAGCATCTGAAATATCTCCTCCATAGGTTGGCCCAGGTATGTAAATTCCCTTTGATTGGAAAAATCCCAACGGGCTTTAGCATTTGCTCTCTTTGCAACCTTATCCTCCATAGCTTCGCTTTCTGAAGGTGATGGTGGAGCATTCATAACAAAAGGAAGGATATAGGCATGCTCCTGGTTGACTAACTGGCGTGTGACTTGATGTTATTGAGTCACCAATTCTACTAATTATTCAATTTGCTTGCAAAGATCTTTCATCTTTCGTTCCACAGAAAATTGAAAATTTACGTAATCCCATCTATTAACACCATCTTTGATGGTCTGTGTTGATTCATTGTTAAAACTGGAACTCTATCTAGTGCTCCAACTAATCATGTTGACCTCTTCATTTTTGTGTTGCGGAAAAGGGTTGTCTTGCACATGAGGTTGATCTGGTTTGGTAACCACGATCTCACCGCTGTATATCAAATCATGGATCTTGTGTTTCAAGGCCCAACAATCTTGAGTATCATGTCCAGGTGCTCCGGCATGATAGGTACACTTTCGAGTAGGATTAAAACCCCTCCCATTAGGGTTGGCTGGTGGAAGAAGATGTGTGATTTTCTTCTGAGTATTCAGAAGAGCAAGAATATTCTCGAGCGAATCCCCTAAGGGTGTGAACGTTCGAGGGCGCTTTGCATCTCCACCTTTAGGCAATAAAGGGTTTGAAGACTGTGCTTGAAAAGGGGAGTAGTTTCTCCTCTGTATAGGCATGATCTGACTGCCTTTTTGACCTTATAGTATAAAGGAATCATCCTCCTCTTTCCTTTTATGGACCCTCTGGGGGATGTTTCCATAAGATCCGGACTGGATGTGCTCAGCAACTACTTTAAGAGCGGCTATGTCTTGAATCTTTCCTGAATTCAATCCCATCTCAGCCATCTCTCCGTGTTTGATCATTTTAGAGAATGGTATGCCAATACTAGCTAAAACTCTTTCATAGAAAAGAGCTTCCTGTATGTCTATGAAAGTCATGACCATTTCTGACTCTGTCATGGAAGGAATAACTTGAGCAGCAAGGCGCCTCCACCTTTGAGCATACTCTCTAAAAGACTCATTAGACTGTTTCTTGACCTTGGTAATCTGGTACTAGTTAGGAGCCATCTGAGATTGAGAACTGTATTGAGTAACGAAGGCGTGAGCTAGCTCTTCCCAGCTATGGATCTTTGAGTTGTCTAATCTGGTATACCATGAACGGGCTTCTCCAGTCAAGCTCTTCTAGAACAGCGGCATTCTGAGCTTTTCATTTTTCGCATAAGATCCAAGTTCTCCAATGAACACCTTCAAATGTGTGTAAGGATCCCCTAATCCGTCATACTTTTCAAAGTCAAGGGTTTTGAATTTCTCTTGATAATGAACACCAGGGAATATGAAAAGGTCAGCATATGAAACACTTCCATTTGTTCTAATCCCTTTTAGAGCACGGATAGTTTCCTCCATTTGAAGGACCTTCTTCCTGATATCACCGGTGTCTAGATCTCCTTTGAGATGGGTGCTTTCAGGGTCTTTGTTGGTCGTATCCAACTGAGGATTTGGATTTGTTTTATCCAAACCTTGTGTCCCTCCTTGTGTAGAGGATTCTGTATGTGTAGGAATCTTTGTACCCTGAGTAGATTGATGCAATTCTTTTAGAAGAACATCCAAATCTATAATTTGTTTACTCAATCCATCAAATTCTTCTCGAGAAATGGCATTAGACTGGTCAGAAGAAGACATGATTGGCTGCAGGCTCGTGGCCATTTTGGATTTTTAGTGGGTAACATGCCCAATTATTTCCCTACAAAAGACTTATGTAGTTTAGTCTTAGCGATAATGTAAATGCTATCATAATGTGTCCATTTTAGGAATATCATCCTGCAAAAATGAGCGTTATTAATAACATGTCATGTATGCACAAATATTCTTTATATTTTCCATTACATAAAGATGAACATGGAATAAAATTACAAGTAAATGCTTTTACAAGTAATAGAAAAATGGAAAGCATGAAGAGACTTTCCTCCGCGTTTGGTTTATCAGAGGTTGACCTATCTTAGGGTTACTCTCGCGGCTTTTTGGCATGAAGTTCCCCAGATCATCGTAATTTACTTGACGGGAAGTTAGTCCGGTCTTTCAACTGCAGCGAATCTGGGTGGTGCCTTTCCAGAGCCTCATTGGAATTAGTCTCCCTACTAGTCCAGTAATCAAACACCGACAGGATAGCCTCCTGGTGGAGGAACCACACAACATACATTCATATACAATATGTCTCACCGTTTATGAAAATGATGACATGTGTGAAGCACTAATATCACAGATATATATTTTACAGTGCAGTAAGTAGATGCATTCGTACACATTCATCATAAATGTAAATGCAACATTCACACACAAGCATATAACAGTTTTGAAAAGCTTGTAGTAGCAGCTTAAACCCTCTTACTGGAGTCCCCAGCAAAGTCGCCAACTGTCAACGTCAGGATTTTTATTTATCCCTTTTTCGTTACTTGTTCTTTGGTGTTCTCATGTTATGTGAGATTTGTTTGAAAAAACAAGTGAAAAACATGTGTAATGTCGACGATTTGACTTTAACAGTCGCCAGTTGGTGTTTTTAACTAGTTGCACCAACGCAACCGAGAAAAGGTTTGAACATTGACCCAGTGATGTAACACTTCTAAACGGGTATGTGAAACCGAGATTCATTTGGGTTTTGGGGCTTGATTATGCGAAGGGAAGGTGTTTGGCACCCCCCAACATCCGTGTTGCCATGGTGACCGCCATTTTTCAAGAAACTGTTATATGAATGTGTGTGTGTGTGTGTGTGTGTGTGTGTGTGAATCAATGTGCAATTTATTTGGAAGTAGTGCGAGGCCTAGTTCGCAACTATATACAAAGGGTTTGAATTTGTAGAAAAAAACAGTTTTAAATAGGATATAGCAATGAAGTTTTATAAAAGATGTTTTTCAAACCATGTGCTCAATTGTAACAACCCGATATTTTCTCTACAAATAAATCAGAAATTGTGCATATAAATTTTTTATTTATTTATTAAAATAAATATGGGGAATATGTGCAAGATAATGTATATGTATTTATGTGATAAATAAAATATATTATTACATGAATTATTACAAATAATTTTTATGTTAGAATTATTGATCATTAAAATTATATTCTTGTAATAACTAATTTTATAGTAGAAATATTTTTATTAATTATTTTCCATGAAAATATAATTATATATTACTTAAATAATATATAAAATGATTCTTAGAATAATTATTTTATTATATGAATTTTTATACAGATTACTAAGTTAATTATTTTACCTTAATTAATAATGTTAAATATAAAAGATAAGTCAAATATGGAATCCAAACCCTAATTTTGGATTTTGATCAAGGAATGAGAATAATAATATAATATTAATTATATTTTGATTTTTCAGTGCTATAAATATGTACGGTATGTATGTATTGATATTGATCGGTCAATTATGGTGTATCCGTAGAAGACCTAGTAATACTGTTATTTTAACTTAAACCGGAGTTGAGATCGGTCAAAAATTGTGTTAATGTCATTATGATAAGTGTTAGAATTATAATCCAAGTTAGTAAACCCTAATTTTTAAATTAGGACCCCTAACTTCGAAATTATAAACCCTAATTGTTAAATATAAACCCTAACCTCTAGTTTGACACGTTTAACGTTACTTAATAAGTTATTAAACCTAATGAGTAAGTTTAATTAATCAGGAAAAACACTAATTATTGTTAGAAACCCTAACCATGGAATTAAAAACCCTAATTTCTATATTTAGTAACCGTAATTAGTAATTATAAAACCTAATTACTAATTGTAAACCCTAATTGCTAAATGTGTAAGGTTAATTATAATTAGTTAACTTTAAAACCAAAATGTTCAAGTTATGTAATTAGAAAACTAATTATAATTAGTAATCTCTAAATTACATTTTTAGGAAACTAATATTTATTTTTATTTAAACCTTAAATGAAATCCTAGAAATTCAAATTTTTGTAGAACCTTAGGGTTAAACCCTAAGGGTCAAACCCTAAGAGATTGTCAAGATTATAATTTGGTCATTAAATTATAAGTATAATGACCATTTTGCCCTTATTGTATAATTGAAGCTAACATGTAGGTTTTGACCTTAGGTGGGTTGCTCACCAAATCCAACCACTCCATGTGACTGAAATTAATGTATACCAGCCTCTAGATCAGCCATACAATGCATCTAACACTTGTATATATAGATTGGGAGAGAGAAAATGTCATTTGGTAGCTTATTTTTGCACAACACATATCCTTGAGCTTCTCTCTCAAAAACCCACGAAAGTTATAAGTAAATCTGTCCCAAATCAAAGCCCCACTAACACCACTATCAAATCAGAAGCCTTGAATTAGAATTGTTTCATAGAAGGTATAAACCCTAACTTGAAAATCTGATCTTGATCAATGTGTTAGATGTTGTTTATATGTTAAAACATGTTATATATAGTGTATAATGATGATCTGGGTTGATAGATGTTAGATCCATAACATCTATAGGCTCAGATCTAGTGTTTTAAGAAAATATGGAAAAAAAAAGTATGTGTTTGACAACGTAATGTCAGACCCTGTAAATCTTTGTATGTTATGTGTTTTTTTTGTTTAAAGCTTTGATCTTGTAGTATGCTATGAGATCTTTAAACTAGATTTTGAATCAAGGTCAGAACATAAAAAAAATTCAAGTTATTCATGGTCAAAGGTCGTTGACCGACCATGACTTTTCAAGTTTCTGGGTAACCTAGATTTCCTAGATCGTGTCTGACAAGTTTTTGTTGGCCTTGGATCTGTCAGTGTGTTGTTGTTTTAATTCTGTTTTTGTAACTAAGTTGTAGCTTGTTATGTGTACTATGGATACATGCTTTTAGATCACTAAATAATCAAGTGGATTGAACTCAGTGGCCAGTCAAACTAGTCAATTCGAGCATGTTATCTATTTTCTGGGTTACCCAGAAAACATATGAACATGTCGACTGACATGGTTTGACCGGATCCTAAATGTCGATTTTGTTGATGTTTTGTAATAGATCACTTAAGTTACATGTTGGCTACAACCTGAAATCATTAGATCATAAAAGTATTACAAGACTAACATGTAGTGGAGGCTCAAAGTATGACCCACGATCTGTTCTTCATTTCTGGGTAACCTAGAAATGAAGAACAGCCTCTGACAGCTACTTTGGATGTCTAGATCTCCTTTGTTATGTATTGTTTGATCATGATTATTGATGTATCATGTAGTATTACATTAGTTCTATAAACTTTGATCAATAGATAGTCCAGAAACATCATGATCTGATCTGCAATTTTGGTCAAAGTAGGCCACTTGCTCACTGACATGCATGTTCTGGGTTTGATGAAAAACACGTATAGCAACGGTTCTGACGCTATTGGCAGTCTTTAGCGACAGTTTATTTCTAAAATTAATTATTTTTATTGAATAAATAGAAAAATTAGTTTTAAATTATTAAAAATACAAAATAAATTATTAAAAATTATTTTAAAGTCTGAAAATAAGTTTTTAATAATTTTTAATACATTTTATAAATAATTAATATTTTGAAATATTAAAGGTATTTAATTTATTTAATTATTATATTAAATAAATTATTTAAAAATGATTTTAATACTTGAAAAATCATTTAAAATTATATTATGGTATAAGAAAATATTTTAAGTTATTTTTAATAACTTTTAATATTTTGTGATGAAATTCATTAATAAATTAATATTAATGATAATTAAGTTATTTAATAAATGAATTAAATAAATTAATTAAAATGATTTTATTATATTAAAAATCATTTTAAATAATAATAAGGTATTTAAAAATATTTTAAGTTAAAAAATATAACTTTCAATATTTAAAGGTAAATTTCATTAATTAATTATTATTAATGATATTAAGGTTATTTAATAATTATATTAAATAAATTAGTTTTAAAATGATTTTAATATTATAAAAATCATTTTTAAACTAATATAACTTTAATATTTAAAGGATAATTTCATTAATAATTTAATATTAATGAAATTAAATTTATTTAATAATTATATTAAATAAATGGTTTAAAATTGTTTTATTAATTTAAAAATCATTTAAAAGGATACATATGAATTAAAAATATTTTAAGTTATACTTAATGACTTTTAATATTTTGAGGAATAGTACATTAATTTTAAATATTAATGGTAATTATTTAAAATGATTTTAAATATTTTAAAAATCATTTAATGGTAAAATTAATACTTTAAAAGATTTTGAGTTATTATAAATAACTTTAATATTTTGGCAAAGGTTTCATTAATAGTTTAATATTAATTAAATTTTAATGATAATAGAATTATTCAATATTTAAATCATTTAATAATGATTAGGAGTTTGAAAATTTATGATAAATTATAATAAATGTTTAAAAATTATTTATAAGTCATTTAAAAATAATATATAATCGATAATTACGATTATTGAGCTACATGATAGAGTCTTAGACTCGATTATTTCCTCGATAAAGCTATTTGACAACAATCATATATTTTAAATTGATCCGGACTTAGATATTTTAATTTGTATTAATGTTTGTTTGTGATTCAATGACTATTGAATATGTGTGACAATGTGATTAGGTTATGTGCTGACTACAATAAGCAGTATTATGTGTTACGATATGTTATGCTACTCAGTAAAATGATCTTATTACTGATAGGTTGTTATATACAAGATAAAACTAAGTTGTGAATTGTAAGCAGCATACCAGGCAAGTATCCTACCATTGCATTTTCTTTATGCAATGGACAGAAGTAAGAAAGTTTTAGAATTATATTATTATTGTACTAGATTATTAACCCTATTGTTATATATATATTATAACTGATCATTGATTATCAACATGATATTATATTATATAATTGAGGATATATATTCTGTTCGTTAATTTCTATATATGGTTATACAAGTGTCCCCACTTAGATAATCATTGTATTTAATCACATGTTGATATATATATATATATATATATATATATATATATATATATATACCTATTAATCTTTAGTATGTATACAAGAAGTAAAAGTAAATCTAAGCTTATTAGACCAAACTAGATATGATTTAGAAATATCGTTGAATATGATAAAACTTTTTTGTATCCAATCAAATTGTTTTGGTTCGGATTCCTGACTAAGTATGAACATCCCAAGCACGGGAAAACTTTTATGCGCCCAAGGCGGACAGAGTGAACGATCATATCGTTCTTGCATGTAGTATTAATCAATACAGGGCATAACGGGCTGATCACCCCCGTGCCCGTAAGTTATGCTAAACCTATTCGAAAATTGAAAACAATGTTCATAGTATGTCACCTTAACCCTATTTATAATCAGTACGTAGTTTTAAAAATTTTGATAGAGGGTTTTTATGTTATTATTATCGATTCAGATTACTTCACAACTATTGATTTGTTATAGAAGGGTAGTACAAAGAAAATATTTAATTCTTTCAGCTAATATTTATAATTGTTATTACTTGTTGGGCACTCAAATGCTCATCCTTGCTTAATTTAAATGTTTTCAGCTAAGTGTGAACAACCTGAATGCTTTGCTAAGAACAAGGGAAAAGAAAAGGTTACTGAATCAATGCAATGTTATCTTATGTAATAGTTTTATATTATTAAGACAATGATATATATTATCTATCATGATTATGTAAGGAATATATTGAAGGTTACGTACTTGGGAGCTAGACTCTGATGATTATGTAAATTAAGTTTAATAATTATATTATTGTTATTATTATTAGTATTATTCCACTCATAGAAATGGTATCGTGAAGCACCGAGTTCGGGTTTCAAGTACCCGAATTTGGGGGCTTTACATGTTGGTATCAGAGCTTAGGGTTAGAAACCTTAGGTGGGGTAGACCTTAGGCTATAACCTTAGAATAGAGGGAAACATTGAAAATATAAATAACTCATATAGAGTTTAAAAAGAGTTGAATTGAATAAGTTCATCGTTAAACGAAATAAAAGATAACTTATATAAAACTACTATTTGCTGTGTGTATATACTATATGCTAATCAGGATAATTTATGTGTGTAGATGTCTGGTGAAAAAGGATTGTTATATGCATATAGCATGAAAAAGGATCAAATCCATACACCTGAGCTAATATCGAAGCTAATAGATGAAATAGAGGCTCACAATGAAAACAACGTTGATGAGAAGGTTATTTTGGAAAACGTAGTACCAGATCCAGAGATGGTGGAGCTGACAGATTGTTGTAAGACCCCGAATTTTATGAAATGAAAGTATTCAATTTTCTTATAATTATTATGTTATTTAGTAAATGGTTAAATTGATAAAGGTTAAAGTTAAGGGTGATATTTGAAAATTTTGCAAAGTATGGAAGTTGTTATAAAATATTCGTTGTGTCAGGGAATATTCGATTGGTCGGGGAATATTCATTTTAACAAGGAATATTCGTACGATGGCACAATCATTGGTGGACCCCGAAACATAAGTATTGTCGTAGTTATAAAATGATAGAATTATCTTTTTATAAAAATAACGGTGAAAGTTTTACGGTTAAAATTTTTGAACTACCCGGTAGTAAAAGTACAGTAATACACGTGGTTTCATAGTAGCACACGGTATTGATTATTGATGCTTACGTAAGAAGTAACTCAATTATACTCGATTATTGTTACAGTAATTGGTGCATCATATCTCTCATATTATTGATTCAATTATTGTCACAGTATCATCTGCATAATATGTTATATTATTAAATCAATAATTGAGACGATAAAGTTATTCATATTATTATTTGTAATATCGACAATGTCTAGAAGTTACATCGAGGAGAGGTTTGGTCACCTAATTGCAAGGTTTAATAAGGAGAAATCCTTATCGTAAAGCCCCTCTTTCACAGGAACGACATTTGATTGTTAAATATTGTGAATTATAATATTAATGATGAATAAGTTCGTGTTGATTAAATATGAAATTGATAGTTCTATTGTGTTGGAATTATTAGTGATAGTGAAAATCAACATTTATTTCGATAATAATTGATGTCTGGAGGTTATACTAACCAATCGGGTAATTAACCGGATAAATGAGCAATTAATTGATATTGATTCACATGATTATAACTATTTGTTCACATGTGTGTACTATTGATTCACATTCATTTACTATTAGGGGAGTTGGTGCAAGATTGATAATACTTGCATGACTAAGTTAAAAATGGAGGTATAGATGGAGGTATTATACTGTAATTCGTATTTTCACATGTTTAGAACTATTGATTCACATGATTTACCATTGATTCACATGATTTACTATCGATTCACATGATTTACTATTAGGGGAGGTGGTGCAAGTTTGATAATACTTGCAGGACTAAATTAAAAATGAAGGAAAAGAGGAAGGTATTATACTGTAATATTTCGAGCCCCAAAACGTGCAATTATTGAAACTGTATTTTCCTATAAATAGAAGCTCATTCTTCCTTCATTTCTCACCAATTCACTAAAGCTATAGAGCAATTATTATAGAGAGAAATTATAGAGAGACGGAAGAAGAGAAGTCTGCTACCTCACTATTCCAGTATCCAATTTCTTCTAAGGTAAGGGGTATTATTCTTTCGTATTCATGAAGAGAGTTATTTTCTTTCAATACTCGTAAGGTTTTTTATTCCATTCTTTATTATTATGTTAGAATAACCTGTCTATGCGAAGTACCACATACATGGTGAAATTCTTCTGTTATTCCTTTCTTTATTATTCTGTTGGAATAACCTGTCTGTGCGGTCTATCGCATGCCTGGTGAATTCTATTGTTATTCCATTCTTTATTATTCTGTTGGAATATCCTGTTTGTGTGGATTACGCATGACCTGGTTCCATTCTTTATTATTCTGTTGGAATATCATGTATGTGCGAATTACGCATGACCTGGTTCCATTCTTTATTATTCTGTTGGGAATAACTTGTCTGTGCAGTCTATCGCATGCATGGTGAATTCTTCTGTTATTCCATTCTTTATTATTCTGTTGGAATAACCTGTCTATGTGGATTACCGCATGCATGGTGAATGATCCTTCGTATTCATTCTTTATTCAATTGTGGAAATGATCTGTCTACGTGGATTACCGCATGACGGGTGAAAATCCATTTGCAATTTCGTATATTCTATTATACTAATCTGGGATATCATTACTTTTGTACTCGTCATGGAATATCATTTTCTTTGGTATTTTTTTGTTACAAGTTACTATTCATGGGTTACTATTCACCTAGTTACTATTCACGCTAGTATTATTCACTCGGGTATTCGGGGCACTTTTCGTGTCAGAGTACTATTCACGAGTTACTATTCATGGGTTACTATTCACCTAATTACTATTCACTCTAGTATCATTCACTTGGGTATTCGGGACACTTTCTTTGTCGGGGTACTATTCACGGGGTACTATTCCCGAATTACTATTCACGGGGTACTATTCACCTGAAAAATATATTTCTTTTCTGTCCAAATTATTTTTGGTACATGAATATTATTCTTGAATTTTACTCAACAAAGCAGTATCATGTTGACAATTTGGACGTTATTGATTACTGGATAAATTAAATTATAAATCTTTAAAATTTATCCTTGAACTTGTTTTATTGAATTATTATGTCATTGTCATCATCATCATGCTTATATTGTGATGAAAGTCATCTTTGGCTTACGTGCATAGATAGACTTGGTATGATTATGACCAGGGATTATTCGGTATAATCATGACCTTAATTTAACGAATGATGTGGTAAAAGTCCTCATTGGCCTATAGTGCATTGATGGACAGTTTTTGGTATGATTATAACCAGGGATTATTCGGTATAGTCATGACCATTGATGATTTAATGAATATCCTTGGCCGTGGTGCAGGGATGATTCAATGATGTGGATTATTTTTTTAAGCTGAGTCTCAGCGATAAAGTTGATGAAAAACTTTTTAAATCATAGAAGATAGTAGATTTTATGCTCTACATGACTCTTCTAATGGATTGCTTATTTCCACTGCAGTTGTTGATCTAAAACTTGTTGTCTATTGTATTCTATCAGTTGTTATAATTTTGAAGGCTAAGGATAATTTATTCTGCATTATCTTAGTCATAATATTTCTTACTGGGCTAGTTCAGCTCACCCTTTCTTTCATTGTTCTCTTCAGGAAATGAGAATATTGTTGGGACGAGTAGGGGAATGGAGTGATGGTCCAGGATAAATGACAATATTCTTGTTTAAACTCTCAGCTATGTTTTGTCGTATTTTTGCACAACTATTGTATAATTAAGTTGTATTTGAATTTATGTACCATGTATCTGGTGACTCAAGATGGGTGATGTATACCTGTTTTGGGGGCATCACAATAGTGATCCGAACACTAAAGTTGAAGTTGATCAAGCATCAATGGAAGTGCAGAATCTGAGAAACAATGTTTCTTCTCTAGAAAGGCTATGGGAAATAGAAAAGCTGCTAAATAGTTAATTGCGTCAGGCGTTAATAGAAACAATAGAAGAACAAGATAAGCTTAAAATCCAAATTTATCATATGGGAGCCACAAGCAACACATCTTGTGCAGCTCTGAGCAATAAGGGAAAAAGAAAGATAGAATACCATGACTTAGGAAAACCCGATAAGAAGAAAGGGAAAAGAATATGTTACCTTTGCGGCTATAAGGGACATACCACTTTGTATTGTCCCGACTATAAACGAGGAGCATGTTTTATCTGTTGAATAGAAGGTCATCAGGCGAAAGGTTGTCTAAGAAAAAGGCGTAGTGAATAGGTAGTGTAGGTTTTGTTGTGTAGGTATATTTAATGTAATATACATGATAAGTATGTCTATGTAATGTAATGTTCTCAACTTTTGTATTAGTCAAGGTTGTAAATCCTGACTTTTGTAGTCACAAAGGGATAAATGATGTTTAAAACAGTATGTGTTTGAGTAATGAAAGAAGTTTAATATATCAAACTTATGCGATAAGGTTTAGAATATAAGTTAATAAAGTATAATTTATGGTTTTACTTAACTAGATAATGCCGTCAAGACATCAAACTCGAAACAAAAGGGCAGAAGAATCTGTCAATAACGTTGAGGGACAACAACAAGCAGACCCGATGCAACACTTTGCAAATATGGTAGCATAAGCTATGCAGCAAGGAATGCCAGCAGCAGGGAACCAACCGGATAACCGCTTGGCGAACTTTAAAGATTTCAAGGCTGTAGGACCGCCAGAATTTAAAGATACTACTGACTTTGTTGAAGCCCAAACTTGGGTTAAAGAGATTGAAAAGGCGTTTAGAATAGCTAGGGTAGCTGAGGGACAAAAGACCGCTTTTGCCACCTATATGATGAAGAGGGAGGCAAACTTTTGGGGGTAAGAAAATCAGGCGAGGGCAGGAGAAGGTGTAGTTACTTGGGATAGGTTTAAGACTTTGTTTTTCGAAAACTATTTTTCATCTAGTATGCAGGCTATGATGGAGGTGAAATTTTTAGAGTTGAAGCAAGAGAACATGTGTAAGACCCCAGCTTTTATAAATAAAGATGAATTTTCTATAAATATTATTTTTGAATATTATGGAATAATTTGATATAATGTTATAGTTGTGGGTAATATTTATAAATTTTGCAAAATATGCAAGTGGTTATATTATATTCGATTGGTCGGGGAATATTCGGTTTAGCAGGGAATATTCGTACAACGACTCAATCATTGGTGGACCCCACAACAGAATTATTGTCGGATTGAGAAAACGACAAAAATATTTTATTAAAATAACGGCAGAAGTTTTACCGTTGATACTGTTGAACTACTCGGTAGTAAAAGTACAGTAATACGTGTGGTTGCATAGTAGCACACGGTATTGATTATTGATGCTTATGTGAGAAGTCACTCAGTTTGATTCCATTATTGTCGATTAATAATATGAATTATTATAGCGATAATGACGTTTTGTTTTATTCGTATTATTAACGTAATAAAAGCGAAACATCTTTTATATAAAATGAATACTTTATTAAAGTTATTCTATAAATAAAATATATTATATTTTATTATGCATAGTGTTTTGCATAGTGTTGCATAGTGTTTGCATAGTAAAATGTTTTATATAAATAGAATATATTATATTTTATTTAAAAGATTTTGCTTTAAATATGGACCGTCGATTAAAGTAAATCAATACGGACCGTTCATGGATTAATTACTATGCATTCTATTTTCCTATAAATAGAAGCTCATTCCTTCATTATTTTCTTTTTAATTCATTGAAACTCTAGAGAGAGAAACTATAGAGAAAGAAGAAAAGTATTCGCTACTTCACTTTGCCAATATTCGGTTCTTCTAAGGTAGGGAATATTATTTGTTGTAATACCGTAAGGGGTGTTATTCTTTTGTATTCATGAAGAGAACTTCTTTTGGTATTCCATTCTTATTTATTCTCATTGGAATAACTTTGATACGCGGAATCCCTATACTTGGTGATCTTCTTCTTTTATTCCATTCTTTTATTATTACATTGGAACATCACATGCGTGTGTTTTACAGGACGTGGTTCCGCTTTTTATCATTCCGTTGGAATATCCTATCTCATGTGTTTTACACCGGATCCGGTTCCATCTTTATTATTCTGTTGGAACATCCCGCTTGGATTGTGAATTTCACGACTTGGTTCCGTTATTTATTATTCATTGGAATAACTTTGCTCGCAAGGATCATCGCATGCATGGTGATTTCTTTTGTTATTCCATTCTTTATTATACCAAGTTGGTTAAAACTTTGACTTCTATACTCCATGAAATTAGTAGAATATCCTTGATATTTGCGTTTCATCCAAAGATCTTTTCATGGAAATATTCTTACGATCATTCTTGAATTTTACTCTACAAAGCAAAGATCATATTGACAGTTTGGATGTTATTAGTTCCTGAATAACTTAATTCTTGAACTTGTTTTATTGAATTCTTATATCATTGTCATCATCCTCATGTTTTTTTTTTAAAGTCATATGTGGCCTTTAGAGCATGGATGGACTTGGTATGATTATAGCCAGGGATTATTCGGTATAATCATGACCGTAATGTTACAAATGATGTGGTAAAAGTCCTCAGTGGCCGTAGTGCATTGATGAACAGTTTTTGGCATGATCATGACCATTAATGAATACACAACTATTCTTGGCCCGTAGTGCAGGAATAATTGTGGTCGTGATACTAAAGAATATCCTTAGCCGTAGTGCAGGGGTGATTCGATGATGTGGATTATTTATTAAAGCTGAGTCTCAGCTATAACAGTGATGAAAAACCTTTTAAATCATAAAAGATAGTTAAACTTGGTGTTTCTTATATTTTATCAGTTTAACAATGTTGAAGGCTATTGATAATTTATTCTACATTATCTTAGTCATAATATTTCTTACTAGGCTAGTTGAGCTCACCCTTTCTTTCACTATTCTCTTCAGGAAATGAGAACATAGCTGGGACGAGTCGGGGAACGGAGTAATGGTCCAGAGGATAGCATTAGTAGTCCTCACTATTCTGTGAAATAGTGTGATAATAATTCTAATGAGGACTCCTTTTGAGTTTGTATAATATCTAGTAGACATTATTTGTATTCAAACTCACAGTTTATGTCGTATTGTACACTTACGATTATATTAGTAAGTTGTATTTAAATTACATACCACGATATCGACTACCCAAGATGGGTGATGTATACCTAATTATGGAAGGCCACGGTTGGTATCAGAGCTTAGGGATATGATCCCTGGCTAAGATGTGAGAATAATACTAAGAGGGGAGAGACGGGGAATACCTTCGCTAGTATGACCTACCTAAGTTTAGGTGCTATTTTATTGGTCGGTCAAAATGTAAAGATAATTGTTACATGTCAATTAATCTTTTGGTTTGTGGCAGTATCTGAAAATGACATCTGAGAATGTTGAGAATAGCAATGGAGCACAGGCGATCGTTGATTCACCACATATCAATAATCGAGGATAATGTGCATCGAAGGCGATAATCCTCATGCAAACAATAACACTGACCAAATGATGAATGATCAAATGTTCAGAGGCTTTATATAATTTATGCAACAAAGAAAGCAGAACGACTCTGTCCAAAACGTAGGTGGAAACACGGAAAACTCTCGGCGGTCACCGCTAAACAATTCAAGGATTTGGGACCACCGGAGTTTAAGGGAGAGCCAAAACCACTACGGCGGAAGCATGGATAAAGCAGATTACCAAGATATTTGATGTCTTGGGATGCTCGAGGAGCAAAAGGTTCCCTTCACGCCTTTATGTTGCGTGGAGAGGCAGACATCACTGGGAATCGGTAGAAACGACTCAACCTCTTGTCATGAAGATATCTTGGGAGAAGTTCCAGAGTCATTTAACGACAAATACTTTTCCGAAAGTATTCGCCACATGAAGGAGGTGGAGTTTATCAAGTTGGAACAAAACAATATGACCCGTGTCACAACACGAGGCAAAATTTGCGGAGTTATCACGGTTTCGCCCCACTTGGTGGATAATGAAGAGAGAATGGCGCGAATGTTTTTAAGAGGTTTGAAGTGGAGATACGTCAACATCTTATTTCTCATAAACCGTGTTTGTATTCGAGATGTTGTAAATAGGGCTCGATTAGTGGAGCGCGATAACGAGTCAACGCAACTAAAAGAGAGCGGTAAGCAAAATTATATATACCGAGAGAGTAGTCATCGAAGCGGTGACAACAAGCGTGGAGGGAATCAATGGGCGACAATCGGTAACCACTTTGGTGGTAATCGAGGCCAAAACAATAAGAATGGACATTTCAAGAAACGGAGATTCAACAATGATGGAAAGACGTCAGCACCAAAACCCCGTTTTTAAGGAAGGAGAAAGACCACCTATCATATGCTTCAAATGCGGAGAAGAGGGACACATCAGTCCGAATTGTGCCATGCCGTCCAAAGCATGTTATAATTATTGAAGAGAAGGTCACTTAGCTCGATTTTGTCGTTTATCGAAGACAAATTCAACTAGGATGGAGGCACCAAAGGCCGTCCCAGAAAAGTCAAAACCGGTAGTGCAAGGGAGAGCGTTTGTTGTGACCTCCCAGAGAGCAAGGAACCCAAATGAGGTCATCACGGGTAAGCTTATCATAAACTCTAATGAAGTATATACTTTATTTGATACCAGTTCTACCCATTCTTTTATTTCTCCTACTTGCGCTCATCGATTAAATTTGACTCCGGAGAAATTAGACTTTGATTTATCTGTGGAAACTCCGTTGGGAGAAACCTTCATTACATCCACTGTTTATAAGTCTTGTTTGGTTCAAATCGGTACCCTCACATTACCTGTCAATCTTATTTCATTAAAAATACTTGCATTTGAGCGTGATTCTGTGGATTGATTGGTTAACTACTTATCATGCAAAAATTAATTGTTTTCGTAAGGTTGTTAGCTTTCATATTCCTAATCAACCTATTATGCGAATTCAAATGACCAAGCCATTAAAATCAATCACGGTCATCTCAAGCCATAAAGCTATTCGTTTATTGAAAAAGCGGATGTCAAGCTTTCTTAGCTCATGTCACAGATTTAAACAAAAATACGTCAGTTTTGAGCGATATTTCTATTGTTAATAAATTTCCTGACGTATTCCCTGAAGAACTTCCTGGCCTACCCCCAGAGCGTGAAATTGAATTTTGTATCGACCTTGAACCCCAGACAAAACCTATTTCCAAAGCCCCATATCGAATGGCTCCTATTGAACTTCGGGAGTTAAAGACCCAACTACGAGGAATTGTTAGACATTGGCTTTTTATTCGTCATAGTACTCCTCCTTGGGGTGCTGCCCTGTTCTATTCGTGAAGAAGAAAGATGGGAGTATGCGACTTTTGTATTGATTATCTGGAGTTGAATCATGTCACCATCAAAAATAGGTATCCATTGCCACGTATTGATGACTGTTTGACCCGATTGCAAGGAGCCAAATTCTTTTCAAAGATTGATCTTCGTTAGGATATCACCAATTGAAGATTAGAACACGTGACATTCCAAAACGACTTTGAGAACTTTATACGGGCATTATGAATTCCTAGTCATGTCCTTTGGATTGACTAATGCTCCGCCGCCTTCATGGATATGATGAACCGAGTATTCAAGGAATATTTAGATCACTTTGTGGTCGTCTTTATTGATGACATCCTTATTTTTTCCAAAAGCCGTGAAGATCATGAGCAACACTTGAGGTCGACACTCCAAAAGCTTCGTGAATATAAGCTTTATGCCAAGTTGAAGAAATGCGAGTTCGGCTTGAAGAAGTAGCACTCCTTGGGCACGTGGTATCAAGTCATGGAATATCATTGACGACAAAGATTGAAGCTATTCAAAGTGGGAACAACCTAAATTAGTGACCAAATACGTAGCTTTCTCGGTTTATTTGGTTATTATCGGAGATTCGTGGAAGGATTTTCTCGAATCGCTACTCCATATTTCGGTGACTTGAAAAAATACAAAGTTCGGTTGGAGCGAAGAATGTGAGAAGAGTTTTCAAGAACTCAAGAGGAGACTTATTTGAAGATTTGTTACGACAAAACCATCCGCTCGAGAGGATTTGTCATCTGATGATGCTTCGGGAAAAGGTTGGGATGTGTTCTCATGCAACATGGAAAAGTTATAGTTTATGCCTCATGACAACTCAAAGAATATGAGAGGAATTATCCTACTCATGATCCGGAGTTGGCAAGCGTTATTATCTTTGCACTTAAAATTTGGAGGCATTACTTGTATGGGGAGAAAGTGGAAATCTTTACGGATCATAAAAGCCTCAAATATTTCTTCACTCACTAAAAGGAACTCAATATGCGACAACGACGTTGGCTTGAACTATTGAAAGATTATGATCATACCATCCAATACCATCCCGGAAAAGCGAACGTGGTAGGCGACGATTGAGTAGAAGATAATATGCAAGTCTGAAAGTGCGTTATTGTCAACGCAAATGCCCATTTTGTGTGACTTGCAAAGGATGGAGATAGAGTTAAAGACTCAGGACGCATGTGATGATAGCGAATATCTGAGTAGAACCGGCTTTAATCGATAAAGTTAAAGCTCCTCAAGCTACACTGCACTGGAGTCGATGCGTATGAGGAAGAAAGTGCAAGAGGGTGCTATCAGGAAGCAAGAATCGATGAAGAAGGAATACTTGAGTCAACTCCTGACTTTGTGTTCCTAACGACCACGATTTAAAGTATAATATCATGATGGAGGCGCACAACACACCATTTGCAATCCATCCTGGGAGTACCAAAATGTATCATGATATTTGTCATACATTTTGGTGGAGCAATATGAAGAGAGAGATATCGATGTTTCTCTCAAGGTGGTTAACTTGTCAACGAGTTAAAGCGGAGCATCAAGTACCAAAAGGTCCATTGCAACCACTTGAAATTCCAGAATGGAAGTGGGAGCACATTACCATGGATTTCGTTACCGGTCTTCCTAAGGTTTCTCAAGGCTTGATGCGATTTGGGTCATTGTTGATAGATTGACCAAGTCTCATTCATTTCTTACCGACACGAGAAACTTATACACTTGAACGTCTTGCTCGATATGTATATAAACGAGATTGTAAGAAGGCGCATGGTATGCCGATATCCATAGTTTCTGATCGAGACCCAAGATTCACTTCACGATTTTGGGTTAGTTTGCAAAAAGCTATGGGCACAGACTTACGATTTATTTCGGCATATCATCCTCAGACGGACGGACAATCGGAGAGGACTATTCAAACTCTTGAAGATCTATTAAGAGACTGTGTCCTTGATTTCAAGGGAGTTGGGACAAGTTCTTACCATTGGTGGAGTTTTCAGACAACAATGCTTATCAAGCAAGTATTGGCATGGCTCCATTCAAGCGTTGTATGGAAGAAAGTGTCGTTCTCAAAGATATCTTTGGGATGAGGTGGGTGAAGCAACGTTGTTGGGACCGGAGTTGGTACGTATGACTACGGAAAAGATTCAAACGATCCGACAACGTATAAAAACCTCACAAAATCGACAAAAGAGTTATGCTGATCTTCATCGAAAGGACGTGAAATTCGATATAGGAGATCATCGTGTGTGTTAAGAGTTGCTCCATGGAAAGAAGTTACAAGATTTGGAAAGAGAGGAAAACTTAATCCTCGATTCATCGGTCCATTTTAATCCTCGATCGAGTAGAATCGT
This sequence comes from Panax quinquefolius, assembly GCA_020205615.1. NCBI lineage: Eukaryota > Viridiplantae > Streptophyta > Magnoliopsida > Apiales > Araliaceae > Panax > Panax quinquefolius. The sequence goes on from CM035153.1 coordinate 105,117,762, forward strand.
GGCCTATAGACTCGCTTTTACCGCCAAATATGTCTCGTGTTCATAACGTTTTTCACATATCCATGTTACGTAAATATGTGAAAGACCGAACCATATTATTGAGTTAGAACCGAGACGAAATAGCGGAAGATTTGACGTATGAAGAGGTTCTGTTCAAATTTTGATAAGAAAGAACATATTCTACGCTCCAAGGTTATACCTCAAGTCAAAGTTTTGTGGAGGAACCACGATGTTGAGGAAATGACTTGGGAGTTAGAATCAAATGAAATCAAGGTATCCTTACCTCTTGAAATACCAGTACATACCCTAATTTCGAGGGAGAAATTTCATAAGAATGGGAGGTTGTAAGACCCCAAACTTTTATAAATAAAGATGAATTTTCTATAAATATTATTTTGAATATTATGGAATAATTTGATATAATGTTATAGTTGTGGGTAATATTTATAAATTTTGCAAAATATGCAAGTGGTTATATTATATTCGATTGGGTGGGAATATTCGGTTTAGCGAGGAATATTCGATAACTACTCAATCATTGGTGGACCCCATAATGTAATTATTGTCGGATTGAGAAAACGACAAAAAATATTTTATTAAAATAATGGCGGAAGTTTTACCGTATTGATCATTGTTGAACTACTCGGTAGTAGTAAAAGTACGAAGAATACGTGTGGTTGCATAGTAGCACACTGCGGTATTGATTATTGATGCTTATGTGAGAAGTCACTCGGTTTGATTTCATTATTGTCGATTAATAATATGAATTATTATAAGAATAATGACGTTTTGTTTTATTCGTATTATTAACGTAATAAAATGTAAACATCTTTTATATAAAACATAATACTTTATTAAAGTTATTCTATAAATAAAATTTATTATATTTTATTATGCATAGTGTTTTGCATAGTGTTTTGCATAGTGTTGCATAGTGTTTGCATAGTAAAATGTTTTTATATAAATAGAATATATTATATTTTATTTAAAATATTTTGCTTTAAATATGGACCGTCAGATTAAAGTAAATCAATCTGGACCGTTCATGGATTAATTACTATGCATTCTATTTTCCTATAAATAGAAGCTCATTCCTTCATTATTTTCTTACGAATTCACTGAAACTCTAGAGAGAGAAACTATAGAGAGAAAGAAGAAAAGTATTCTCGCTACTTCGGTTTGCCAATATTCGGTTCTTCTAAGGTAGGGAATATTATTTGTTGTATTCGTAAGGGTGTTATTCTTTTGATTCATGAAGAGAACTTCTTTTGTTATTTCATTCTTATTTATTCGTTGGAATAACTCAGATATCTGCTGAATCCCCTATACTTGGTGATCTTCTTCTTTATTCCATTCTTTTATTATTCTGTTGGAACATCCCATGCTCGTGTGTTTTACACCGACACGGTTCCGCTTTTTATCATTCTGTTGGAATATCCTATTCATGTGTTTTACACCGGATCCGGTTCCATCTTTATTATTTCATTGGAACATCCAAATGGTGTGAATTTCATCCGACTGGTTCCGTTATTTATTATTCATTGGAATAACTCTTTTGTCTTGATCTATCGCATGCATGGTGATTTCTTTTGTTATTCCATTATTTATTATACCCGGTTGGTTAAAACTTTGACTTCTATACTCCATGAAATTAGTAGAATATCCTTGATATTTGTGTTTCATCCAAAGATATCTTTTCATGGAAATATTCTTCCGATCATTCTTGAATTTTACTCTACAAAGTAGTATCGTGTTGACGATTTGGATGTTATTAGTTCTGAATAACTTAATTCTTGAACTTGTTTTTATTGAATTCTTATATCATTGTCATCATCCTCATGTTTTTTTAAAGTCATCTGTGGCTTTTGTAGAGCATGGATGGACTTGGTATGATTATGACTGAGGATTATTGATTGTGTAATCATGACCGTAATGTTACAAATGATGTGGTAAAAGTCCTCAAATTGGTCAGTAGTGCATTGATGGACGATTGTTGGCATGATCATGACCATTATTGAATACACAACTATTCTTGGCCGTAGTGCGGGAATAATTGTGGTCGTGATACTAAAGAATATCCTTCGTCAGTAGTGCGGGGTGATTCGATGATGTGGATTATTTATTAAAGCCGAGTCTCAAATTTATAACAAATGATGAAAAACTTTTTAAATCATAAAAGATAGTAGATTTTATTTTCTACTTGACTCTTTTAATGGATTGCTTGTTCTACCGCAGATTAAACTTGATGTTTATTATATTTTATCGGGTTTAACAATGTTCAAGGCTATTGATAATTTATTCTCGCATTATCTTAGTCATAATATTTCTTCTTCGGGCTATTTGAGCTCACCCCTTTCTTTCACCGTTTTCTCGTGAAATGAGAACATAGCCGGGACGAGTCGAGGAACCGAGTAATGGTCCGGAGGATAGCATTAGTAGTCCTCACTATTTCGTGAAATAGTGTGATAATAATTGTAATGAGGACTCCTTTTGAGTTTGTATAATATCTAGTAGACATTATTTGTATTCAAACTCACGATTTATGTCGTATTATACCGGCGCTTATATTAGTAAGTTGTATTTAAATTGCATACCATGTATCCGACTACCCAAGATGGGTGATGTATACCTAATTTTGGGGCGTCACAACACGATCATTGCGGAGTATGCCGCATGAAAGTTCAATGAACAGCTAGGTTCGCTCCGCATCAAGTTGATACGGAGGCTAGGAAAGCGAGAAGGTTTGAGCTGGGATTAAAACCCTAGCTCTATAGTAAGGTAGCAGTGTTGCAGATTTCTATATTTGCAGCACTCATGGAAAAGGCTATCATAGCCGAGGAGGGGAGTGAGGCCATGAGCCTTTACAATAAGGAGAGGAAGAACAAAGGTAAGGTCGAAGGAGCTGGGAAGACGAAAATTAATAGTGGAAGTAAAAGTGGTAGTAGCAAGAGGAAGGGGAACTATTTTGGCAATGTCCAGGTGAAACAAGAAGGTGTTAAGAAGCCTGTTGTACAGTGTAAGATTTGTGTAAAGAACCACTCTGGGAATGTTTGAAGGGGAAGTTTGTATGCTATAAGTCCGGGCAGGAGGGCCATATCTCTCCCAACTGCCCCAATCCTATGATGAACAATGGGTGTTTTCTATGGGAGTCGACTGAGCATAAGGTGAAGGATTGTCCGAAGAGGAAGATGGAGGTAGGAAGTGTGAATACTGGCAACGGCAGCGGGACTTTAGCAATCACGGGACCTACGTCATCGAGTAAGCCAACAAAATCAACTGCGAGGGTCTTCAACATGACGGTCCAAAATACGGTGGAAGCTGGCAATGGAACTCCAGGTATTATTCGTATAACTTTTATTTTCATATAAATGATTTTCCTATATATAGTAAATTATTTCATAAAGAAATTTTGAAGGGGGAATTTGAGTTCTTTTAGAAATCAAATTTCTGTTGAATCAGATAGACAAGCTTTATGTGAATAGTTAAAGATCAGTTCGATCAAAGTTGGTTGAGATCTACTTGCAATGATTGTGTATACTATGTACCCTGGTATGTATGAGTTTTAAAATGGTGATTCCGGGGACGGAATCTTTATAAGGGAGGGTGAATGTAACAACCCGATATTTTCTATACAAATAAATCAGAAATTTTTCGTAATTTTTTTTTATTTATTTATTAAAATAAATATGGGGAATATGTGCCAAGATAATGTGTATATGTATTTATGTGATAAATAAAAACATATTATTACATGAATTATTACTAATAATTTTTATGATCATTATAAATTATATTCTTGTAATAACTAATTTTATAGTAGAAATGTTTTTATTAATTATTTTTCATGAAAATATAATTATATATTATTTAAATAATATATAAAATGATTCTTAGAATAATTATAATAATTATTTTATTATATGAATTTTTGTATAGATTATTAAGTTAATTATTTTACCTTAATTAATAAGGTTAAATAAGATAAATAAGATATGGAATTCAAACCCTAACTTTGGATTTTGATCAAGGAATGAGAATAATAATATAATATTAATTATATTTTGATTTTTCAGTGCTATAAATATGTACGCTACGTATGTATTGATATTGAACGGTCAATTATGGTTTAATAGTAGAAGACCTAGTAGTACTGTTATTTGAACTTAAACCGGAGTTGAGATCGATCAAAAATGGTGTTAATGTGATTATAATAAGTGTTATAATTATAATCCAAGTTAGTAAACCCTAATTTTTAAATTAGGAACCCTAACTTCGAAATTATAAACCCTACTTGTTAAATGTAAACCCTAACCGCTAGTTTGACACGTTTAACGATAATTAATAAGTTATTAAACCTAATGAGTAAGTTTAATTAATTAGGAAAAATCCTAATTATTGTTAGAAACCCTAATCATGAAATTAGAAACCATAATTTCTATATTTAGTAACCCTAATAAGTAATTATAAAACCTAATTACTAATTATAAACCCTAATTGCTAAATTAGTAAGGTTAATTATAATTAGTGAACTTTAAAACCAAAATGTTCAAGTTATGTAATTAGAAAACTAATTATAATTAGTAATCTCTAAATTACATTTTTAGGAAACTAATATTTATTTTTATTTAAACCGTAAATGAAATCCTAGAAATTCAAATTTTTGTAGAAACTTAGGGTTAAACCCTAAGGGTTTGTCAAGATTACAATTTGGCCATTAAAATTATAAGTATAATGACCACTTTGCCCTTATTGTATAATTGAAGCTAACATGTAGGTTTTGACTTTAGGTGAGTTGTTCACCAAATCCAACCACTCCATGTGACTGAAATTTATATATACCAGCCTCTAGATCAGCCATACAATGCATCTAACACTTGTATATATAGATTGGGAGAGAGAAAATGTCATTTGGTAGCTTATTTTTGCACAACACATATCCTTGACCTTCTCTCTCTAAAACCCATGAAGGTTATAAGTAAATCCGTCCCAAATCAAAGCCCCACTAATACCACTATCAAATAAGAAGCTTTGAATTAGAATTGGTTCATAGAAAGTATAAACACTAACTTGAAAATTTGATCATGATCAATGTGTTAGATGTTGTGTTTATATGTTAAAACATGTTATATATAGTGTATAATGATGATCTGGGTTGATAGATGTTAGATCCATAACATCTATAGGCTCAGATCTTGTGTTTTAAGAAAATCTGGAAAAAAAATTTATGTGTCTGACAACGTAATGTCAGACCCTATAAATCTTTGTATGTTATGTGTTTTTGTTGTTTAAAGCTTTAATCTTTTAGTATGCTATGAGATCTTTAAACAAGATTTTGAATCAAGGTCAGAACATAAACAAATTTCAAGTTATTCATGGCCAAAGGTCGTTGACCGACCATGACTTTTCAAGTTTCTGGGTAACTCAGATTTCCTAGATCGTGTCTGACAAGTTTTTGTTGGCCTTGGATCTGTCAGTGTGTTATTTTTTGAATTCTGTTTTTGTAACTAAGTTGTAGCTTGTTATGTGTACTATGGATACATGCTTTTAGATCACTAAATAATCAAGTGGATTGAATCGATTAGGGCCGGTCAAACTAGCCAAGTCGATCATCATTAATGAATTTTCGGGTAACCCGAAAACTTATGAACACATCGATCGACATGACATGAATTCGGATCCTATCTTATTGATTCTGTTGATGTTTTGTTGATATTTTGTAATAAATCTCTTAAGTTACATGTGGTCACAACCTTGAAATCATTAGATCATAAAAGTATTACATGAAAAGCATGTAGTGGAAGCTCAAAGTATGATTTCACGAATCGTTTCTTCATTTCGGGTAACCCGTAAATGAAGAAACTTCTCCGATAACTACTTTGGATGTCCAGATCTCCTTTGTTATGTATTGTTTGATCATGGTTATTGTTGTATCATGTAATATTACATTAGTTCTATAAACTGTGATCAATAGATAGTCCAGAAACATCATGATCTAATCTGCAATCTTGGTCAAAGTAGGCCACTTTCTCACTTACATGCATGTTCTGTTTTTTGATGAAGAACATGAAGAACACCTATAGCGACGGTTCTGGCGCTATATGCAATCTTTAGCGAGTTTATTTCTAAAATTAATTATTTTTATTAAATAAATAGAAAAATTAGATTTTAATTATTAAAAATACAAATTAAATTATTAAAAATTATTTTAAAGTCTGATAATTAGTTTTTAATAATTTTAATATATTTCATAAATAATTAATATTTTTGAAATATTAAAGGTATTTAATTTATTTAATTATTATATTAAATAAATTATTTAAAAATGATTTTAATACTTGAAAAATCATTTAAAATTATATTATAGTATAAGAAAATATTTTAAGTTATTTTTAATGACTTTTAATATTTTGTGATGAAATTCATTAATAAATTAATATTAATGATAATTAAGTTATTTAATAAATGAATTAAATAAATAAATTAAAAATGATTTTATTATATTAAAAATCATTTTAAATAATAATAAGGTATTTAAAATATTTTAAGTTATAAAATATAACTTTCAATATTTAAAGGTAAATTTCATTAATTAATTATTATTAATGATATTAAAGTTATTTAATAATTATATTAAATAATTTAGTTTAAAAATGATTTTAATATTATAAAAATCATTTTAAATAAAAAAATAAAGTGTTTAAAGATATTTTAAGTTATAAAATATAACTTTTAATATTTAAAGGATAATTTCATTAATAATTTAATATTAATGATATTAATTTATTAATGATATTAAATTTATTTAATAATTATATTAAATAAATAGTTTAAAATAGTTTTATTAATTTAAAAATCATTTAAAAAGGATATAAATGAATTAAAATATTTTAAGTTATACTTAATGACTTTTAATATTTTGAGGAATAGTACATTAATTTTTAAATATTAATGGTAATTATTTAAAATGATTTTAAATGTTTTAAAAATCATTTAAGGGTAATATTAATACTTTAAAAATATTTTGAGTTATTATAAATAACTTTAATATTTTGGCAATGGTTTCATTAATAGTTTAATATTAATTAAATATTAATGATAATAGAATTATTTAATATTTAAATCATTTAATAATGATTAGATGTTTGAAAATTTATGATAAATTATAATAAATGTTTTAAAAATTATTATAAGTCATTTAAAAATAATACGACCGATAATTACAGATATATTGAACTTACTAGATAGAGTCTTAGACTCGATAATTACTCGATAAAGTCGTTTAAGACATCACTATGTTTAAAAATTGATTTGGACTTAGATATTTTGACTGTATTAATGTTTGTTTGTGATTCAATGATTGTTGAATATATGCGACAATGTGATAATGTTATGTGCTGACTGTAATAAGCAGTATTATATGTTACGGTATGTTATGCTAAACAGTAAAATGATCTAATTACTGATAGGTTGGTATATAAAAGATAAAACTAAGTTACAAATTGTAAGCAACATACAAGGCAAGTATCCTCCCTTTGCATTTCCTTTATGCAATGGACAGAAGTAAAAAAGTTTTAGAATTATATTATTATGTATTATTATTATTAACCCTATTATATATATATATATATATATATATATATATATATATATATATATATTATAATTGATCATTGATTATCAACATGATATTATATATATATATATATATATATATTTTGTTCGTTAATTTCTATATATGGTTATACAAGTGTCCCCACTTGGATAATCATTATATTTAATCACATGTTGATATATATATATATATATATATATATATATATATATATATATATATATATATATATATGATGTAAGTAAAAGTCGCCTAAGCTATTTGATTAAATTTAGACATGACGATTTAGAAATATCGTTGAATATGATAAAACCTTTTTGTATCCAATCAAATTATTTTGGTTCGGATTCCCGACTAAGTATGAACATCCCAAACATGGGAAAACTTTTATGCGCCCAAAATGACAGAGTGAACGATAATATCGTTCTTGCATGTAGTATTGATCAATACATAGGCATAATAATTTGACCCCCCGTGCGTCGTAAGTTATGACGGTTTTTGGATGAAGTTCTGCTAAACCTATTCAAAAATTGAAAACAATGTTCATAGTATGTCACCTTAACCCTATTTATAGTCAATACGTAGTTTCAAAAATTTGATAGAGAGTTGTTATGTTATTATTATCGGTTCAGATTACTTCACAACTATTGATTTGTTGTAGAAGGGTAGTACAAAGAAAACATTTAATCCTTTCAGCTAATATTTATAATTGTTATTACTTGTTGGGCACTCAAATGCTCATCCTTGCTTAATTTAAATGTTTTCAGCTAAGTGTGAACAACCTGAAGGCTCTGCTAAGAACAAGGGAAAAGGAAAGGTTGCTGAATGAATGCAATGTTATCTTATGTAATAGTTTGATATTATTAAGACAATGATATATATTATCTATCATGATTATGTAAGGAATGTATTAAAGGTTACGTACTTGGGAGTTAGACTCTGATGATTATGTAAATTAAGTTTAATAATTATATTATTATTATTAGTATTAGTATTATTCCGCTCATAGAAATGGTATCGTGAAGCACCGAGTTCGGGTTTCAAGTACCCGAATTTGGGGGCTTTATAGGTTGGTATCAGAGCTTAGGGTTAGAAACCTTAGGTGGGGTAGACCTTAGGCTATAACCTTAGAACAGAGGGAGACGTTTAAAATATAAATAACTCGTATAGAGTTTAAAAAGAGACGAATTGAATAAGTTCATCGTCAAACAAAATAAAAGATAACTTATATAAAACTACTATTTGTTGTGTGTATATACTATAATCAGGATAATTTTTGTGTAGATGTCTCGTGAAAAAGGCTTGTTATATGCATATAGCTTGAAGAAGGATCAAATCCATACACCCGAGCTAATATCGAAGCCAATAGCTGAAATAGAGGCTCACAATGAAAACAACTCTGATGAGGTGGTTATTTTAGAAAACGTAGTACCAGATCCTTAGCTGGTGGAGCTGACAGATAGTGATTCGGACACTAAAGTTGAACCTGATCAAGCATCAACGGAAGTGCAGAATCTGAGGAACAAGGTTTCTTCTCTAGAAAGGCTATGGGAAATAGAAAAGCTGCTAAAAAGTCAATTGTGTCAGGCGTTAATAGAAACAATGGAAGAACAAGATAAGCTTAAAATCCAAATTGATCAGATGGGAGCCACAAGCAACACATCGTGTGCAGATCTAAGCAATAAGGAAAAAAGAAAGATAGAATACCATGACTTAGGAAAACCCGATAAGAAGAAAAGGGAAAAGAATATGTTACCTTTGCGGCTATGAGGGATATACCACTCTGTATTGTCCCGACTATAAACCAGGAGCATGTTTTATCTGTGGGATAGAAGGTCATCAGGTGAAAGGTTGTCCAAGAAAAAGGCGTAGTGAATAGGTAGTATAGGTTTTGTTGTGTAGGTATATTTAATGTAATATATATGATAAGTATGTTTATGTAATGTAATGTTCTCAACTTTTATATTAATCAAGGATGTAAATCCCGACTTTTATAGTCACAAAGGGATAAATGATGTTTAAAGCAGTATGTGCTATGCTATGTAAAGTATTCGCTAAATGAATATAAATCTATGTTTGAGTAATGAAACAAGTTTAATATATTAAACTTATGCGATTAGGTTTAGAATGAATGTTAATAAAGTATAATTTATGGTTTTACTTAACCAGATAATGCCACCAACATGTCAAACTCGAAACCAAAGGGCAGAAGAATCTGTCAATAACTTTGAGGGACAACAACAAGCAGACCCAATGCAGCACTTTGCAAATATGGTAGCATAAGCTACGCAACAAGGAATGCCCGCCGTAGGGAACCAACCAGATAACCGCTTGGCGAACTTTAAAGATTTCAAGGCTGTAGGACCGCCAGAATTTAAAGGTACAACTGACCCTGTTGAAGCCCAAACTTGGGTTAAAGAGATTAAAAAGGCGTTTATAATAGCTAGGGTAATGAGGGCAAAAGACCGCTTTTTCCACCTACATGATGAAGGGGAGGCAAACTTTTTGGTGGGAAAGAATCAAATCAAAGAGGCAGGAGAAGGTGTAGTTACATGGGATAGGTTTAAGACTTTGTTTTTCAAAACTACTATTTTCATCTAAGTATGCAAAGCTAGGATGGAGGTGAAATTTTTAGAGTTCAAGCAGAGAAATATGATGTCATGAGAATATGTTGCAAAATTTAATGAGTTAGCTAGGTTCGCTTCGCATCAAGTTGATACTGAGGCTAGGAAAGCTAGAAGGTTTGAGTTGGGATTAAAACCCCGGCTCTATAAACAAGGTGGTAGTGGTGTTGCAGATTCCTACATTTGCAAAGACTCATGGAAAAGGCTATCATAGCCGAGGAGGGAGTGAGGCCATGAGCCTCTACAACAAGAGAGAGAAGAACAAAGGTAAGGTCGAAGGAGCTGGGAAGGTGGAAATTAATAGTGGAAGTAAAAGTGGTAGTAGCAAGAGGAAGGGAACTATTTTGGAAATGTCAGGGTGAAACAAGAAGGTGTTAAGAAGTCAACCAGCATGAGTGTAACACTTGTGCAAAGAACCACTCTGGGGAATGTTTGAAGGGGAAGTTTGTATGCTATAAGTGCGGGAAGGAGGGCCATCTCTCTCCCAACTGCCCCAATCCTAGGATGAACAGTGGGTGTTTTCTATGCGGGTCGACTGAGTATAAGGTGAAGAATTGTCCAAAGAGGAGGATGGAGGCAGGAAGTGTGAATACTGGCAAGGACAGTGGGACTTTAGCAATCACGAGACCTACGTCATCGAGTAAGCCAACAAAATCAACTGCGAGGGTCCTCAACATGATGGTCCAGGATCCGTGAGATGGCAAATTTGGCAATGGAACTCCATGTATTATTCAGATAACTTTTATTTTCTTATACACATGATTATATATATATAGTAAATTATTTTATAAAGAAATTTTGAAGGAGAATTTGAAGTTCTTTTAGAAATCAAATTTTCATTTGAATCGAGATAGACAAGCTTTATGTGAATAGTTAAAGATCGATTCGATCAAATTTGGTCGAGATCTACTTGCAATGATTGTGTATGCTATGTACCCTTGTATGTATGAGTTTTTAAAATGGTGATTCCGGGGACGGAATCTTTATAAGGAGGGTGAATGTAACAACACGATATTTTCTATATAAATAAATAAAAAATTTTCATATAATTTTTTTTTTTTTTTTTTATTAAAATAAATATGGGGAATATGTGTCAAGATAATGTATATATGTATTTATGTGATAAATAAAAATATATTTATTACATGAATTATTTAAATAATTTTATTTTTTAATTATTGATCATTATAAATTATATTCTTATAATAATTAATTTTATAGTAGAAATGTTTTTATTAATTATTTTCCATGAAAATATAATTATATATTATTTAAATAATATATGAAATGATTTTAGAATTATTATAATAATTATTTTATTATATGAATTTTATTGCAGATTATTAAGTTAATTATTTTAACTTAATTAATAATGGTTATATAAGATAAATAAGATATGGAATCCAAACCCTAATTTTGGATTTTGATCAAAGAATGAGAATAATAATATAATATTAATTATATTTTGATTTTTAGTGCTATAAATATGTATATGTATGTATGTATTGATAATGGTTGGTCAATTATGGTATATATTAGAAAACCTAGTAATATCATTGTTATTTGAACTTAAACCTAAGTTGAAAAAGATGGGTCAAAATTGTGTTAATGTGATTTATAATAAGTGTTAGAATTATAATCCAAGTTAGTAAACCCTAATTTTAAATTAGAACCCTAACTCAAAAATTATAAAACCCAATTGTTTAAATGTAAACCCTAACCGCTAGTTTGGCACGTTTAACGATAATTAATAAGTTATTAAACCTAATGAGTAAGTTTAATTAATTAGGAAAACCCTAATTATTATTTAAAACCCTAATTATGAAATTAGAAACCCTAATTTCTATATTTAATAACCTAATTAGTAATTATAAAACCTAATTACTAATTATAAACCCTAATTGCTAAATTAGTAAGGTTAATTATAATTAGTGAACTTTAAAACCAAAATGTTCAAGTATTATGTAATTAGAAAACTAATTATAATTAGAAATCTCTAAATTACAAATTTTAGAAACTAAAATTTTTTTTTTTTCAAAACCCTAAATGAAATCCTAGAAATTTTAATTTTTTAAACCTTAGGGTTAAACCCCAAGGTTAAACCCCAAGGGTTTGTCAAGATTACAATTTGGCCATTAAAATTACAAGCAAATGACCATTTTGCCCCCTTTTTGATATTATTGAAGCTAACACATTAGGTTTTGACTTTAGGTGAGTTGTTCACCAAATCCAACCACCCATGTGACTTAAATTAATGTATATCAAACCCTCAGATCAAACCCATACAATGCATCTAACACTTGTATATATAGATCGAGAGAGAGAGAAAATGTCATTTTGTAGCTTATTTTTGCACAAACACATATCCTTCTCTCTCTCTCTCTAAAACCCATGAAGGTTATAAGTAAATCATCCCCAAATCAAAGCCCCACTACTAACATATATCAAATAAGAAGCTTTGAATCAAAATTGGTTCATAGAAAGGTATAAACCACTAACTTGAAAATTTGATCTTGATCAATGTGTTAGATGTTGTGTTTATATGTTAAAACATGTTATATATAGTGTATAATGATGATCTGGGTTGATAGATGTTAGATCCATAACATCTATAGGCTCGAGATCTAGTGTTTTAAAAAATCGGAAAAATTTTTTTGTGTTTGACAACAACGAATGTCGGACCTTATAAATCTTTGTATGTTTATGTTTTTTGTTGTTTAAAGTGTTTGATCTTGTAGTATCTCATATAAGATCTTTAAACTAGATTTTGAATCAAGGTTAGAACATAAACAAATTTCAAGTTATTATCATGGTCAAAGGTCGTTGACCGACTACGATCAAGCTTTTCAAAGTTTCGGGTAACCCTGATTTCCAAAAAACATGTCCGACAAGTTTTTGTTGGCCCTCGATCTTGTAAGGTGTGTTGTTGTTTTAATTTTGTTTTTGTAACTAAGATGTAGTATATATGTTATATGTACTATGGATACATGCTTTTAGATCACCTTAAAATCAAAAATGGATTGAACTTCGATGTAGTGGTCAAACTAGCCAAGTCGTCGAAGTTTTTTCGTTTTCAGGTAACCTAGAAAACATATGAAACAACGTTTTCGACATGGTTCGATTTGATCTTAGATCCTATCTGATTGATTGTTGTTTGATGATTTTGTAATAGATCTATTATCTTAGTTACATGTTGGCTACAACTCGAAATCATTAGATCACAAAAACATTACAAGACTAACAAGTAGTGGAAGCTCAAAGTATTTCGATGATCATCGTTTCTTCATTTCGGGTAACCCGAAATGAAGAAGAACTCTCCGACATAACCACTTTGGATGTTTAGATCTCTTTTGTTATGTATTGTATGATCATGATTATTGTTGGATCATGTAGTATTACATTAGTACTATAAATCTGTGATCAATAGATAGTCCGTAAAACATCATGATCTCGAAGATTAATCTTGGTCAAAAGCCACTCACATACTCCATATACATACGTTTTTTAGGTTTGATGAAGAACATGAAGAACACCTATACCGACGGTTCTGTCGCTATAGGTAGTCTTTAGCGATAGTTTATTTTTAAAATTAATTATTTTTATTAAATAAATAGAAAAATTATTTTTTAATTATTAAAAATACAAAATAAATTATTAAAAATTATTTTAAAGTCTGAAAATTAGTTTTTAATATTTTTTAATATATTTCATAAATAATTAATATTTTTGAAATATTAATGGTATTTAATTTATTTAATTATTATATTAAATAAATTATTTAAAAATGATTTTAATACTTGAAAAATCATTTAAAATTATATTATGGTATAAGAAAATATTTTAAGTTATTTTTAATGACTTTTAATATTTTGTGATAAAATTCATTAATAAATTAATATTAATGATAATTAAGTTATTTAATAAATGAATTAAATAAAATAATTAAAAATGATTTTATTATATTAAAAATCATTTTAAATAATAATAAGGTATTTAAAAATATTTTAAGTTATAAAATATAACTTTCAATATTTAAAGGTAAATTTCATTAATTAATTATTATTAATGATATTAAAGTTATTTAATAATTATATTAAATAAATTAGTTTAAAAATGATTTTAATATTATAAAAATCATTTTAAATGAAAATAAAGTGTTTAAAGATATTTTAAGTTATAAAATATAACTTTTAATATTTAAAGGATAATTTTATTAATAATTTAATATTAATGATATTAATTTAATATTAATGATATTAAATTTATTTAATAATTATATTAAATAAATGGTTTAAAAATGGTTTTATTAATTTAAAAATCATTTAAAAAGGATATAAATGAATTAAAAATATTTTAAGTTATACTTAATGACTTTTAATATTTTGAGGAATTGTACATTAATATTTAAATATTAATGGTAATTATTTAAAAATGATTTTAAATGTTTTAAAAATCATTTAAGGGTAATATTAATACTTTAAAAATATTTTGAGTTATTATAAATAACTTTAATATTTTGGCAATGGTTTCATTAATAGTTTAATATTAATTAAATATTAATAATAATAGAATTATTTAATATTTAAATCATTTAATAATGATTTCGATGAGTTGAAAAATTCATGATAAATTATAATAAATGTTTTAAAATTATTATAAGTCATTTAAAAATAATATAACCGATAATTATAGATATTGAAGCTACAGATAGAGTCTTAGACTAGATATTTTACTCGATAAAGTTGTCAAGATAATCGGCATGTTTCGTAAATTGATCTAGACTTAGATATTTGACTGTATTAATGTTTGTTTGTGATTCAATGACTGTTGAATATGTGTGACAATGTGATTAGGTTATTTGCTGACTACAATAAGCAGTATTATGTGTTACGATATGTTATGCTAATAAGTAAAATGATCTAATTACTGATAGGTTGGTATATAAAAGATAAAACTAAGTTATGAATTGTAAGCAGCATACTAGGCAAGTATGTTAATTTGCATTTCCTTTATGCGATGGACAGAAGTAAGAAAGTTTTAGAATTATATTATTATTGTACCAGATTATTAACCTTATTGTTATATATTAACTGATAATTGATTATCAACATGATATTATATTATATAATTCAGATATATATTCTATTAGTTAATTTCTATATATGGTTATGCAAGTGTCCCCACTTGGATAATCGTTGTATTTAATCACATATTGATATATATATATATATATATATATATATATATATATATATATATACCTATTAATCTCCAGTATGTATACAGTAAGTAAAAGTCGCTTAAGCTATTAGACCAACTAGACACAGATTTAGAAATATCATTGAATATGATAAAACCTTTTTGTATCCAATCAAATTGTTTTGGTTCGGATTCCCGACTAAGTATGAACATCCTAAACATGGGAAAACTTTTATACGCCCAAGGCGGATAGAGTGAACAATGATATCGTTCTTGCACGTAGTATTGATCAATATAGGGCATAACGTCTGATCACCCCCGTGCCCGTAAGTTATGTCGATTTGCGGATGAAGTTCTGCTAAACCTATTCAAAAATTGAAAACAATGTTCATAGTATGTTACCTTAACCTTATTTTTAGTCAGTACGTAGTTTCAAAAAATTTGATAGAGAGTTGTTCTGTTATTATTATCGATTCAGATTACTTCACAACTATTGATTTGTTGTAGAAGGGTAGTACAAAGAAAAAATTTAATTCTTTCAACTAATATTTATAATTTTTATTACTTGCTGGGCACTCAAATGTTCATCCTTACTTAATTTAAATGTTTTCAGCTAAGTGTGAACAACCTAAAGGCTATGCTAAGAACAAGGGAAAAGGAAAGGTTGCTGAATTAATGTAATGTTATCTTATGTAATAGTTTGATATTATTAAGATAATGATATATATTATCCATCATGATTATGTAAGGAATGTATTAAAGGTTACGTACTTGGGAGCTAGACTCGATGATTATGTAAATTAAGTTTTAATTTATATTATTATTATTATTATTATTCCACTCATAGAAATGATTATTGAAGCACCAAGTTCATAGAAATGGTATTGGGGGCTGAATCAATAGTAATTGAGACCTTTTCATACTTCCATTTTTTATTATTAAATGTTATCGTAAATAATGTACAAGTTGCTCACAATTTGAAAAATGTCCATCACGGAATCGAATCTAGATTCAATGAGATGAATCTGTGATCACATGATTCTAAGCTCACATGATGTCATAGATTTATATGAAAAGCATTCAGCAGCTTATATATATAAAAGCTATAAATATATATATACGATATGATCAACCACCACGAAGCACCTCAATGGGGGATCGAAAATGTAAATATATAAAATGTAAAATATATATATATATATATATATATATATATATATATATATATATATATATATATATGGACATGATCAACCACCACTTAAGCACATCCATGGGGGATTAAAAAGTAAATAAAGTCGTAAAAGATGATCAACTACTACACTAAATAAACTCAAAGTAGACTAGATGTAAAGAAAGCGAAGAATTGATTAACTCGCCACTTAAGTAAACTCCAAAGTGAGACTAAATGTAAATAAAGCAGTAAAAGGCCTCAAAGTAAACTCCAGGCCTGACAGAAATGTAAAATATATATATATATATATATATATATATGTGTGTGTGTGTGTGTGTGTGTGTGTGTGACCCCAAATTTTATGAAATGAAAGTATTAAATTTTCTTATAATTATTCTATTTAGTAAATGGTTAAATTGATAAAAGGTTAAAGTTAAGGGTGATATTTGAAAATTTTTCAAAGTATGCAAGTTGTTATAAAATATTCGTTTGGTCGGGAAATATTCTTTTTGTCGGGGAATATCCGTAGGATGGCACAATCATTGGTGGAACCCACAACGGAAGTATTATAGTAGTAAGGAAATGAAAGAATTATCTTTTTATAAAAATAACAACGAAAGTGTTACCGTTAAAACTGTTGAACTACTCGGTAGTAAAAGTACATTAATATGCGTGGTTGCATAGTAGCACACGGTATTGATTATTGATGCTTACGTGAGAAGTCACTCAGTTATACTCAATTATTGTTACAGTAATTGCTGCATCATATCTCTCATATTATTGATTCAGTTATTGCCATAGTACTATCATCTGCAAAATATTTTATATATTATTGAATCAATAATTGAGATGACAAAGTAATTCATATTATTATTTGTAATATTGACAATGTCTAGAAGTTCTGTCAAGGAGAGGTTTGGTCACCTAATTGCGCGACAATAAGGAGAAATTCTTATCGGAAAGCCCCCTCTTTCCTGGGAACGACCTGGTTGTTAAATATTGTGAGTTATAATATTAATGATGAATGTTATAAAAAAAATCGAATTTGAGTTCGGAGTTGAATTTGGAGACGCGGACGTGATATTTGAGTCTGAAACGATGAAATTAGTAGAAATAGACTATAAACACAAAATTTGTCGGGGTTGACTTTTTGGTCAAAAAAGTCAACAGTTGATTTTTTCAGAAAAAGTCAAACTTTGAAATTTTATAAACGAAATTTTTGAGAAAAATATTTTCATTGGGTTGGGATTGTTAGTGTTAGTGGAAATTGATATTTATTTCGATAATAATTGATGTTTGGAGGTTATATTGATCATTCGGGTAATTAATCGAATAAATGAGCAATTAATTGCTATTAATTCACATGATTATAACTATTTGTTCACATGTGTGTACTATTGATTCACATTCATGTACTATTAGGGGAGGTGATGCAAGATTGATAATACTTGTATGACTAAGTTAAAAATGGAGGTATAGATGGAGGTACTATACTGTAATTCGTATTTTCACATGATTATAACTATTGAGTTACATGATTGTACTATTAATTCACATTATTTACTATTAGGTGAGGTGGTGCAAGTTTGATAATACTTGCAGGACTAAATTAAAAATGAAAGAAAAGTTCAAGGTATTATATCGTAATATTTTTGAGCCCAAAACGTGTAAATTATCGAAACTATATTTTCCTATAAATAGAAGCTCATTCTTCCTTCATTTCTCACCAATTCATTAAAGCTATAGAGAAATTATTATAGAGAGAAATTATAGAGAGAAAAAAAAGAGAAGTTTGCTACCTCACTATTCCAGTATCCAATTTTTTCTAAGGTAAGGGGTATTATTCTTTCGTATTCATGAAGAGGGTTATTTTCTTTCAATACTCGTAAGGGTTGTTATTCCATTTTTTTATTATTTTGTTTGAATAACCTATCTGTGCGGTCTATCGCATGTCTGGTGAATTCTATTGTTATTACATTCTTTATTATTATGTTGGAATATCATGTCTATGCAGATTACGCATGACCTGGTTCCATTCTTTATTATTTTGTTGGAATATATCCTCGTCTGTATGGATTACGCATTTGACTGGTTCCATTCTTTATTATTCATTGGGAATAAACTCGTGCATGCGGTCTATCGCATGCATGGGAATTCTTCTGTTATTCCATTCTTTTTTATTCTGTTGGAATAACCTGTCTATGTGGATTACCGCATGCATGGTGAATGATCCCTTGTATTCATTCCTTATTAAATTGTGGAAATGATCTATCTACGTGGATTACCGAATGGCGGGCAAAAATCCATTTGCAGTTTCATAATTTTTCTGACCCTCAAAAATTCTGGGAAAATTTGAAATGATAATTTGTTAAGTTTTTTAGATTGTGTCCAAAAATGGCGATTTTTGGATGTATAGATTAGGAGTTATGAATTTAATGGGAAAAGACTATTTTAAAAGTAAACCCTTATAACTCCTTGTGGTTAACTCCAAAATTGGTGAAATTTTTATTGGGAGTACATTTATATAACAGGAGTATACCCTGTAAATTTCGCAATTTTTGGACAAAAGTATAATTTATGATAAATGTCTAAATATTCGGCAGTTTTGGCATATGAAAAATAGTAAATAAATTTTAAAAATTTCGAGAAAAGTATATGTTCAATATGGAACTATATTCTGCTAAATCCCAGAAAAGAAATATTTTTGAGACTGATTTGGTATTTTTCATGAAAATGAGCTAGTTATGAGTAAATGAATTAAATATGTTATGTGAAGTAACAAAATTGGAAAATAGGATTTTATGGCTTGGGAATCCTATATAGGGTATATGCAGATTTTTGATGAGGGATTTGATCATTGGTGATGAAATCTTATGAGTACGGCATTTTTGAATGATTAAATGCATTATTTGATAAAGTGTAAACAATTGAAATAAATTGTTTATAAGTTTAAGAAGTGATTAAAATATTGTTATAATATTAATAATATTAGATTATGAGTTTATTAAGTGATTGATAATATTTGGATAAATTTAAAGTCTTTAATATTTATCCTTGTTTTCGTTTGATTAATGCTTATATCATTGTCATCATCCTCGTGTTTATATTGTGATGAAAGTCATCTTTGGCTTACGTGCAAAGATTGACTGTTGATTATTGATTTTACAATTGTATATCTTTGGCTTACGTGCATGGATGGACTGTTGATTATTGGTTCTACAGTTGTATATCTTTGGCTTACGTGCAAAGATGAACTATTGATTGATGAGTATTTTTGGCTTACGTGCAAAGATGTACTATTGATTGATGAGTATCTTTGGCTTATATGCATTGATAAACTATTAATTGGTATGATTATGACCAGGGATCATTCGGTATAATCATGACCCGTAATGTTATAGATGATGTGGTAAAAGTCCTCATGGTTCGTGAAGTGCATTGATGGGACGATTATTGGTATGATTATAACCGTGGATTATTCGGGTATAATCATGACTATTGATGATTACATGAATATCCTCGTCAGAAAGTGCGTGGATGATTCTATGATGTGGATTATTTATTGTCGAGTCTCAAAGAATAAAATATTAATTATACACTTTTAATTCGTGAAAAGATAGTAGATATCATGCTCTACTTGACTCTTCTAAAATACAGTTGTATGTCTTTGGCCTGTAGTGCAAAGATGAATTGTTAATGAATATCTTTCGTCGTAGTGCAAAGATTAATTTAGTAGTATGATTATATGCAGGAATTTTGATTTGGTATAACCATGATTTTTGATGTTTTAGGTGAAGATAGGTGATGAAAATTATCTTGGTCTTGGGTGCGAAGAGGAAGCTAAAATCACAATTATGATTATGAGTTATTCATATGATGGTGGACAGGAATTGTTGATTGATGTTATAGGGATAAAACATTATTGGTATACTTTTAACATGGAGAAATAGATCTGATGGTCTATTTGACTCTTCTAATTGATTGCTCGTTCCGCTGCAACTATGGTTGAAAAGTTTTATCATCTACCATAAATCTCAGATTTATTATTGACGAAGGCTATTGATAATTTAATTATCTTTAGTCATGATATTCTTTACTGGGCTATTTGTGCTCACCCTTTGCTTCACAATTCCTTTCAGGTAATAAGAGTGTAGCTGGGTCGAGCGGGGATAACAAGGAAATAATGTGATGGTCCGAGACTGTCGAAGTTTCTCAATACATTATAAAATGGCATGACATGCAATGATAATTGTATTGAGGACCTAAGATGCGTGTGTCGTATTTTATACGTCACTTAATAATTGATTTTGGCGAACAACAATAGGGTGATGAGAACCCGACTTTGAAAGCGTTAAAAGTGCACCTCATTAGAATGAATATGATAGTAATTTATCTCGTTCTTCTTTGGGGTCTTAAAATATTTGCTGCTGTATTTTATATGACATTATAATAATTTGAGTTTGGATACTGTCTACGAGATAATATTATATTAAAACTCATAGCTTATGTGTTGTCGTACTCTACACAAAAGTTCAACAGTTGTATAAATGAAGTTTGTAACGCCACCAAAATTAGGTATACATCACCCATCTTGGGTAGTCAGATACATGGTACAGAATTTAAATACAACTTACTAATATAACTGCGTGGTACAATACGACATAAATCGTGAGTTTGAATACAAATATTGTCTACTAGATATTATACAAACTCAAAAGGAGTCCTCATTACAATTATTATCACACTATTTCACGTAATAGTGAGGACTACTAATGCTATCCTCTCGGACCATTACTCCGCTCCCCGACTCGTCCCGGCTATGTTCTCATTTCCTCAAGAGAAAAAGTGAAAGAAAGGGTGAGCTCAACTAGCCCAAGAAGAAATATTATGACTAAGATAATGCGTAATAAATTATCAATAGCCTTCAACAAAGTGTTAAACCGATTAAATATAATAAACATCAAGTTTAAGCTGCAATGAACAAGCAATCCATTAAAAGAGTCAAGTAGAAAATAAAATCTACTATCTTTTATGATTTAAAAGGTTTTTCATCATCGTTAAAGCCGAGACTCAAACTTTAATAAATAATCCACATCATCGAATCACCCCCGCACTACTGGCCAAGGATATTCTTTAGTATCACGACCACAATTATTCATGCACTCACTACGGCCAAGAATAGTTGTGTATTCATTAATGGTCATGTTCATGCCAACAATATCGTCCATCAATGCACTACTACCATCGAGGATTTTTACCACATCATTTGTAACATTACTACCATGATTACACCGAATAATCCTCGGTCATAATCATACCAAGTCCATCCATGCTCTATGTGCCACGTATGACTTTAAAAAATATATATATAAACATGAGGATGATGACAATGATATAAGAACTCAATAAAACAAGTTCAAGAATTATTTTATCTAGGAATTATTAACGTCCAAATTGTCAACATGATACTGTTTTGTAGAGTAAAATTCAAGAATGATTAGAAGAATATTTCCATGAAAAAATACTGGATGAAATGCAAATATCAAGGATATTCTACTAATTTCATGGAGTATAGATGTCAAAGTTTTAACCAACTGGGTATAATAAAGAATGGAATAACAAAAGAAATCACCATGCATGCGCAGATTGCAGATAGACAAAAGTTATTCCAATAGAATAATAATAACTTAACTAGGTCGTGAAATTCACACCCATGTGATGTTCCAACAGAATAATAAAGATGGAACCGATCCGGGGTTAAAACACACGAGATAGGATATTCCAATAGAATGATAAAGATTTTAACCAGTCCGTAAAAAACACATGCACAAGATGTTCCAACAGAATAATAAAGAGCGGAACCAGTCCTGTGTAAAACACATGCACAAGGATGTTCCAATGTAATAATAGAAGAATGTCACCAAGTATAGGGTAAATGGCAGATACAAAAGTTATTCCAAATGTAATAATAAGCAATGGAATAACATAAGGATTTCACCAAGTATAGGTATGCCGCGTATACAAAGTTATGTATAGGGTATGCCACTTTTACAAAAGTTATTCCAATGTAATAATAATGAATGGAATAATGTAAGTTCTCTTCATGAATAAGAAAGAATAACACCCCTTATGGGTACAACAAATAATATTCCCTACCTTAGAAGAAACGAATATGGCAAAGTGAAGTAGTAATACTTTTCTTCTTTCTCTCTATAGTTTTCTCTACAGAGTTTCAAAGTGAATTCGTAAGAAAATAATGAAGGAATGAGCTTCTATTTATAGGAAAATAGAATGCATAGTAATTAATCAATGAACTATCCAGATTGATTTACTTTAATCTGACGGTCCATATTTAAAGCAAAATCTTTTAAATAAAATATAATATATTCTATTTATATAAAAACATTTTACTATGCAAACACTATGCAAAACACTATGCAACACTATGCATAATAAAATATAATATATTTTATTTATAAAATAACTTTAATAAAGTATTCATTTTTATATAAAAGATGTTTCGCTTTTATTACGTTAATAATATGAATAAAACAAAACGTCATTATCGCTATAATAATTCATATTATTAATCGACAAAATGGAATCAAACCGAGTGACTTCTCACATAAGCATCAATAATCAATACCGTGTGCTACTATGCAACCTCACATATTACTGTACTTTTACTACCGAATAGTTCAACAAGATCACCAGTAAAACTTCCGCCGTTATTTCAATAAAATATTTTTGTCGTTTTCAATCCGACAATAATTACATTGTGGGGTCCACCAATGATTGAGTCATTGTTATGCATTTAATATTCCTGCTAAACCTAATATTTCCCCACCAATCGAATATAATATAACCACTTGCATACTTTGCAAAATTTATAAATATTACCCACAACTATAACATTATATCAAATTATTCCATAATATTCAAAAATAATATTTATAGAAAATTCATCTTTATTTATAAAAGTCGGGTCTTACAACCTCCCTTCTTATGAAAATTAAGCCCTCGAAATTAGGGTACGAGTTGGTATGTCAAAGAGGTAAGGATACCTTGATTTTATTTGATTCTAACTCCCAAGTCATCTCCTCAACATCGTGGTTCCTCCACAAAACTTCGATTGAGGTATAACCTCGAGCGTAGAATATGTTCCTTCTTATCCAAAATTTGAACAGAACCTCTTCATACGCCAAATCTTCCGCTATTTCGTCCGGTTCTAACTCAATAATATGGTTCGGGTCTTTCACATATTTACGTAACATGGATATGTGAAAAACGTTATGAACACGAGACATATTTGGCGGTAAAGCGAAGTCTATAGGCCACGATTCCTACTCGATCGAGGATTAAAATGGACCGATGAATCGAGGATTAAGTTTTCTCTCTTTCCAAATCTTGTAACTCCTTTCCATGGAGCAACTCTTAACAACACATGATCTCCTATATCAAATTCCACGCCCTTTCGATAAAGATAAGCATAACTCTTTTTGTCGATTTTGTGAGGTTTTTATACGTTGTTGGATCGTTTGAATCTTTTCCGTAGTCATACGCATATTCAACTCCGATCCCAACAACGTTGCTTCACCCACCTCATCCCAAAGATACCGAGAATGACACTTTCTTCCATACAACGCTCGAATGGAGCCATGCCAATACTTGCTTGATAATCTGTTATTGTAGGAAAACTCCACCAATGGTAAGAACTTGTCCCAACTCCCTTGAAATCAAGGACACAGAGTCTTAATAGATCTTCAAGAGTTTGAATAGTCCTCTCCATCGTCCGTCTGTCTCTCGAGGATGATATGCCGAGCTAAATCGTAAGTTTGTGCCCATAGCTTTTTGCAAACTAACCCAAAATCGTGAAGTGAATCTTGGGTCTCGATCGTAAACTATGGATACCCAGAAGATACCATGCGATCTTACAATCTCATTTATATACATACAAGCAAGACGTTCAAGTGTATAAGTTTCAGATTCAGAAAAAATGAGCAGACTTGGTCAATCTATCAACAATGACCCAAATCGCATCAACGCCTGAGAAACCTTAGGAAGACCTAAGAACGAAATCTATGGTAATGTGCTCCCACTTCCATTCTGGAATTTCAAGTGGTTGCAATGGACCTTTTGGTACTTGATGCTCCTCTTTAACTCGTTGACAAGTTAGACACCTTGAGATAAACAAAGTGTTATATCTCTCTTCATATTGCTCCACCAAAATGTATGATTTAATATCATGATACATTTTGGTACTCCTGTGATGGATTGCAAATGGTGTGTTGTGCGCCCCATCATGATATTATACTTTAAATCGTGGTCGTTAGGAACACAAAGTCCGGAGTTGACTCAAGTATTCCTTCTTCATCGATTCTTGCTTCCCACATATAGCACCCTCTTGCAGACTTTCTTCCTCATACGCATCGCCTCCTGTGTCCCAGAAGCTCGAAAGCAGCCTTTAACTTTATCGATTAAAGTCGGTTCTACTCAGATATTCGCTATCATAACATGCGCCCCTCGAGTCTTTAACTCTATCTCCATCCTTTGCAAGTCACACAAAATGGGCCTTCAGGTTGTTGATAATAACGCACTCGTACTTGCATACGATCTTCTACTCAATGCGTCAGCTACCACGTTCACTTTTCCAAGATGGTATTGGATGGTATGATCATAATCTTTCAACAGTTCAAGCCAACGTCGTTGTCGCATGTTGAGTTTCTTTTGAGTGAAGAAATATTTGAGGCTTTTATGATCCGTAAAGATCTCCACTTTCTCCCCATACAAGTTATGCCTCCAAATTTTAAGTGCAAAGATAACAACCGCTAACCTGGATCATGAGTAGGATAATTCCTCTCATATTCTTTGAGTTGTCATGAGGCATAGGCTATAACTTTTCCATGTTGCATAAGAACACATCCCAACCCTTTTGCTCAAGCATCACATGAGATGACAAATCCTCCGAGCCGGATGGTATTGTCGTAACAGTCTTTGAAATAAGTCTCCTCTTGAGTTCTTGAAAACTCTTCTCACATTCTTCGCTTCCAACCCAAACTTTGTATCTTTTCGAGTCACCGAAGTCAATGGAGTAGCGATTCGAGAAAATCCTTCCACGAATCTCCGATAATAACAAGCTAAACCGAGAAAGCTACGACGGCCATCGATTTAGGTTGTTGACTTTGAATAGCTTCAATCTTTTCTTTGGGTCAACAGATATTCCATGACTTGATACCACGTGCCCAAGGAATGCTACTTCTTCAAGCCGTAATTCGATTTCTTCAACTTGGCATAAAGTTATATTCACGAAGCTTTTTGGAGTGTCACCTCAAGTGTTGCTTTCATGATCTTCACGACTTTTGGAATAAATAAGGATGTCATCAATAAAGACGACCACAAAGTGATCTAAATATTCCTTGAATAATCGGTTCATCATATCCATGAAGGCAAAGAGGAGCATTAGTCAATCCAAAGGACATGACTAGGAATTCATAATGCCCCGCATCGGAGTTCGAAAAGCCGTCTTTGGAATGTCGTGGTTCTAATCTTCAATTGGTGATATCCTAACGAAGATCAATCTTTGAAATGAATTTGGCTCCTTGCAATCGGGTCAAAAAAGTCATCAATACGTGGCAATGGATACCTATTTTGATGGTGACATGATTCAACTCCCGATAATCAATACAAAGTCGCATACTCCCATCTTTCTTCTTCACGAATAGTAACAGAGCACCCCAAGGAGAAGTACTAGGGACTAATAAAGCCAATGTCTAACAATTCCTGCAATTGGGTCTTTAACTCCTCAAGTTCAATAGAGCCATTCGATATGGGGCTTTGGAAATAGGTTTTGTACCAGTTCAAGGTCGATACAAAATTCAATTTCACGCCTGGGGTAGGCTGAAGTTCTTCTGGGAATACGTCAGAAATTTATTAACAATAGAAATATAGCTCAAAATCGACGTATTTTTGTTTAAATCTGTGACATGAGCTAAGAAAGCTTGACATCCATTTTTCAATAAACAAATAGCTTTATGGCTTGAGATGACCGTGATTGATTTTAATGGTTTGGTCGTTTGAATTCGCATAATAAGTTGATTAGGAATATGAAAGCTAACAACCTTACGAAAACAATCAATTTTTACATGATAAGTAGTTAACCAATCAATCCCTAGAATCACGCCAAATGCAAGTATTTTTAATGAAATAAGATCGACATGTGTAATGTGAGGGTACCGATTTGAACCAAACAAGACTTATAAGCAAAGATGGATGTAATGAAGGTTTCTCCCAACGGAGTTTCCACAGATAAGTCAAAGTCTAATTTCTCCCGAGTCAAATTTAATCGATGGCGCAAGTAGGAGAAATAAAAGAATGGGTAGAACCCAGATCAAATAAAGTGTAGACTTAATTAGAGTTTATGATAAGCTTACCCGTGATGACCTCATTCGGGTTCCTTGCTCTCGGGAGGTCACGACAAACGCCTCCCTCAGACTACCGGTTTTGACTTTTCCGACTGACCTTTGGTGCCTCCATCCTAGTTGAATTTGTCTTGATGTTTACAAAATCGAGCTAAGTGACCTTCTCTTCCACAATTATAACATGCTTTGGATGGCATGGCACAGTTCGGACTGATGTGTCCCTCTTCTCCGCATTTGAAGCATATGATAGGTGGTCTTTTCCTTCCTTAACAATGGGTCTTTGGTCTTCGACGTCTTTCCATCATTGTTGAATCTCCGCTTTCTTGAAATGTCCATTCTTATTGTTTTGCCCCGATTACCACCAAGTGGTTACCATATCTCGCCTGTTGATTCCCTCCACGCTTGTTGTCACCACTTGATGACTACTCTCATTTGGTATTATAACTTTACTTACCGCTTCTTTTAGTCAAGGCGTTGACTCGTTATCGCTGGCTCCACTAAATGAGCCCTATTTACAACATCTCGAATACAAACACGGTTTATAAGAAATAAGATGTTGACGATTCCCACTTCAAACCTCTTAAAAACATCCGCGCCATTCTCTCTTCATTATCCACCAAGTGGGGACGAAACCGTGATAACTCCGCAAATTTTGCCTCGTATGCGACACGGCCATATTGTTTTGTTCCAACTTGATAAACTCCACCTCCTTCATGTGGCGTAATACTTTCAGAAAGTATTTGTCGTTGAATGACTCTCGAACTTCTCCCAAGATATCTTCAAGACAAAGAAGTTGAGTATGTTTTTACCGATTCCCACCAAAGAATCCGCCTCTCCGCAAGCAACATAAAAGCGGCCCAAGACATCAAATATCTTGGTAATCTGCTTTATCCATGCTTCCGCCGTGAAGTGGTTTTGGCTCTCCTTAAACTTCGGTGGTCGGCTCCATGAATTGTTTAGCGGTGACCGCCGAGAGTTTTCCGTGTTTCCACCCCACGTTTTTGGACAGAGTCGCTCTCTTTCATTGCTGCATAAAATCAGATAAAGCCTCCGAACATTTGATCATTCATCATTTGGTCGGTGTTGTTGTTTCAGATGAGGATTGTCGCGCCTAGGATGCACATTATCCCCGATTATTGATATGGGTGAATCAACGATCGCTTTGTGCTCCATTGCTATTCTCAACATTCTCGGATGTCATTTCGAGACATCGCCACAAAACAAAAGGTTAATTGACATGTAACAAATTATCTTTATATTCTGACCGACCAATAAAATAGCACATAAACTTAGGTAGGTAATACTAGCGAAGGTATTCCCCGTCTCTCCCCTCCTAGTACTTTTCTCACATCTTAGCCAGGGATCATATCCCTAAGCTCTGATACCAACTGTGACGCCCCCAAAATTAGGTATACATCACCCATCTTGGGTAGTCAGATACATGGTACAAAATTTAAATACAACTTACTAATATAACTGTCGTGTACAATACGACATAAACTGTGAGTTTGAATACAAATATTATCTACTAGATATTATACAAACTCAAAAGGAGTCCTAATTACAATTATTATCACACTATTTCATATAATAGTGAGGACTACTAATGCTATCCTCTGGACCATTACTCCGTTCCCCGACTCGTCTCAAATTTATGTTCTCATTTCAAGAGAACAAAGGAAAGAAAGGGTGAGCTCAACTAGCCCAATAAGAAATATTATGACTAAGATAATGCAGAATAAATTATCAATAGCCTTCAACAGTGTTAAACTGATAAAATATAATAAACATCAAGTTTAACTGTAGCGGAACAAGCAATCCATTAAAAGAGTCAAGTAGAAAATAAAATCTACTATCTTTTATGATTTAAAAGGTTTTTCATCATCATTAAAGTCGAGACTCGACTTTAATAAATAATCCACATCATCGAATCACCCCCACTGACTACGGCCAAGGATATTCTTTAAGTATCACGACCACAATTATTCATGCACTCTGGCCAAGAATAGTTGTGTATTCATTAATGGTCATGATCATGCCAACAATCGTCCATCAATGCACTACTACTAATCGAGGATTTTTACCACATCATTTGTAACATTACTACCATGATTACAACCGAATAATCCCCTCGGTCATAATCATACCAAGTCCATCCATGCTCTCGTGCCACAGGATGACTTTAAAAAATATATATATAAACATGAGGATGATGACAATGATATAAGAACTCAATAAAACAAGTTCAAGAATTATTTTATCCGGGAATTATTAACGCCCAAATTGTCAACATAATACTCGTTTTTTGTAGAGTAAAATTCAAAAATGATTAGAAGAATATTTCCATGAAAAATCTTTGGATGAAACGCAAATATCAAGGATATTCTACTAATTTCATGGAGTATAGAAGTCAAAGTTTTAACCATTTGGGTATAATAAAGAATGGAATAACAAAAGAAATCACCATGCATGTGGTACTTCAGACAGACAAAAGTTATTCCAATGTAATAATAATAACGGAACCGGTCGGTGAAATTACACCAAGCCAAGGATGTTCCAATGTAATAATAAAGATGGAACAAGATCCGGTGTAAAAACACGGATAGGATATTCCAACAGAATGATAAAGGCGGAACCAGTCCGGTGTAAAACACATGCATGTGATGTTCCAGAATAATAATAAAGACCGAACTGTGTCCTGTAAAACACATGCAGGATGTTCCAATGTAATAATAGAAGAATGTCACCAAGTATAGGGTAAACCACAGATACAAAGTTATTCCAATGTAATAATAAGCAATGGAATAACATAAGGATTTCACCAAGTATAGGTACGCCAGCGTATCAAAGTTATGTATAGGGTATGCCACTTTTTACAAAAGTTATTCCAATGTAATAATAATGAATGGAATAATGAAGTTCTCTTCATGAATAAGAAAGAATAACACCCCTTTACGGTACAACAAATAATATTCCCTACCTTAGAAGAACCTGAATATTGGCAAAAGTGAAGTAGCAGAATACTTTTCTTCTTTCTCTCTATAGTTTTTCTCTGTAGTTTCAAAGTGAATTCGTAAGAAAATAATGAAGGAATGAGCTTCTATTTATAGGAAAATAGAATGCATAGTAATTAATCCATGAACGGTCCAGATTGATTTACTTTAATCGACGGTCCATATTTAAAGCAAAATCTTTTAAATAAAATATAATATATTCTATTTATATAAAAACATTTTACTATGCAAACACTATGCAACACTATGCATAATAAAATATAATATATTTTATTTATAAAATAACTTTAATAAAGTATTACATTTTATATAAAAGATGTTTACATTTTATTACGTTAATAATACGAATAAAACAAAAACGTCATTATCGCTTATAATAATTCATATTATTAATCGACAATAATGGAATCAAACCGAGTGACTTCTCACATAAGCATCAATAATCAATACCTGGTGTGCTACTATGCAACCACACGTACATTGTATTTTTTACTAAAGAATAGTTCAACAAGATATTCAGCGGTTAAACTTCCGCCGTTATTTCAATAAAATATTGAGTCGTTGTACGAATATTCCCTCGCTAAACCGAATATTCAACCAATCGAATATAATATAACCACTTGCATACTTTGCAAAATTTATAAATATTACCCACAACTATAACATTATATCAAATTATTCCATAATATTCAAAAATAATATTTATAGAAAATTCATCTTTATTTATAAAAGCTGGGGTCTTACAAAGTTTGTATATGATTTTTATAGTATGATATCTGGCGACTCGGAATGGGTCGTGCGGACCTATTTTGGGGGCGTCACAATATATATATAAAAGTAGTAAACGCACCGGATATAAAACCCAGGCTCATCGAACAGAGTTCGACAATAGTTCATATATATATGTATATATATGTATATATATATATGTATAAAAAAGCAATAAATGCTCCGGATAAAAAATCCAGGCCCATCAGATAGAGTCTGACAACAGTTTTATATATATATATATATATATATATAAGCAAGTGAACACTCCAGACACAAGTCTAGCCTCAATTGAGGCATAACTCTATAATGTTAGTCCATATATAAATATATACATATATAAGTATATATATACAGACAGAAATTAAAACCACGGACCGAAGTCCGGGCATAAACACACAACACGACTCTCAATGTGAAGAATAGTGTGTGCAAAGATGAAGAGAAAGGATTTATAGAGTGTGAGAAGGCTTACGGTGAATGCCAAAGAAAGCTTCTATGACTTCTAGATGGATAAACACTCACTCCCATTAGGTAAAATATAGCTATATGTGAGCTAACTGTGTGTTTAAAATGAGAAAACAGTCAATATAGGGTGTGTACAGAGCAAATTGGACAGGGCTTCCTCCCATTTTCTTTTTTTCGAATGGCCACCCCATGTTCTATATTTATAGAGCTGGGAGCCGCAGGTGTACCTGCGGTAGCCACAGATGCACTTGCGGCTGCCCGGGGTACCCTGGGCTCTGTGGGTCCCGTTGTCTCAAAGTACGTGCACTCGTGCACTGTGATGTTCGCTTGAACTTACAGAACTTCAATCTGAGCATCCGAATGAGGTGTACAAGACCTTCTTAGGACCGCTTTTGTCGAGAGTTATGCAATGACATGGGATTAGAGGTTGTATGAAGTCAGGAAGAGGAAACCATGCCAATGGTCTTCAAGCTTCAAATTCTATTCGGTGTGCTGCCACGCGTAATAGTCACTTGGGATTGGAATTCCTTGGCTTTTGTGGGGCATTGTTGTGTAGAAATGTATGTTTGAAATGTTGAGACGGCGCGAATGGGTTGAGGTGGAAAGATGACGATTTGACTCCTCACCGAGGTTATCTCTGGTTTGGGCTGATAGTAGAAGTTGCTTAGGGTTACATCTGAGATTGGACTGTTGCAGGTGTTTGAATTCTACAAGGTCATCTGTAGGTATGCCTGTCTTCCCGGTGTTAGCTCCGGGTCTTTGATATGAGTGCCTCGGCAGGAGGTCTGAGATTAAAGCTGATCGCAAGCATTTGAAACAAGCATTTCCGGAGTTATCGCCGGAACTGCAACAACATTCGTTGGGGTTATCTCCAAGGACGAAACTCGAGGTTATCTCCGAGGTTGGAATTGATACTTCCGGTGTGTGTTTTGGGGTTGAGACTGAAATTCTGGTAGTATCCGGAATGGATGTGAACTGTCTTCCATGGTTATCTCTAAAAGACGAATCTGCCCTCCTCTAATGTTAGTTACAGGTGTGCAGAAAATTTCGAGTGTCTACAATTTGTTTGAAAAAACAAGTGAAAAAGGTCCGACTGTAAGAGTCGCCAGTTGGTGTTTTTAACTGGTTGCACCAACGCAACCGAGAAAAGGTTTTCACATTGACCCAGTGATGTGACATTGCTAAACGGGTCTGTGAAACCGAGATTCATTAGGGTTCGGGGGCTTGATTATGTGGAGGGAAGGTGTTAGGCACCCCCCGATATCCGTGTTGCCACGGTGACCGCCACTTTTCGAGGAACTGTTATATGAATGTGTGTGTGTGTGTGTGGATCAATCTGCAATTTATTTAGAAGTAGTACGAGGCCTCGTTCGTACCTATATATAAATGGTTTGAATTTATAGAAAAATTCAGTTTTAAACATGATATAATAGTGATGTTTTGTAAAAGAGGTTTTTAAAACCCTGTGCTCAATAGTAATTGAGACCTTTTCATACTTCCATTTTATTATTAAATGTTAGGCTTGTTTACTTTTATTTTCAAGATGAGAAGCATCTTCGAGAAAATAGTATATAATAGTGCCGAACTCCTCATGGGCATGACAACCATCTAAGGAAATTCAGACACCGTGAATAATTTACAAGCTGCTTACAGCTGAAAATGTCCATCACGGGAACCGAAACTATATTCAATATATTGAATATGTGATCACATGATTCTTAGGCTCACACGATGCCATGGTTTATATGAAAAGTAGTAAGCAGTTATATATATAAAAGCTGTAAATATATATATACAGACATGATCAACCACCACGAAGCACCTCCATGGGGGATCGGAAATGTAAATATATAAAAGAAGTAAATATATATATAGACATGATCAACCACCACGAAGCACCTCCATGGAATATCAGAAATGTAAATAAAGCAGTAAATGCGATTAACCGCCACGAAGTAAACTCCAGGCGGGACGGAATATAAATAAAATAGTAAAAGGCCACGAAGTAAACTCCAGTCCTGACAGAAATGTAAATATATATATATATATATATATATATATAAAAGCAGTAAACGTTTCGGATGTAAAATCCAGGCTCATTGAACAGAGTTCGACAACAGTTCATATATAAGTATATATATATAAAAGCAAATAAACGCTCCAGACATAAGTCTAACCTCAATCGAGGCATAACTCGATAATGTTAGTCCATATATATAAATATATACATATATATTTATATAAGTATATATATACAAACAGAAATGAAAACCACGGACCGAAGTCTGGGCATACACACACAACACGACTCTCAATGTGAAGAATAGTGTGTGCAAAGATGAAGAGAAAGGCTTTATAGAGTGTGAGAAGGCTTACAGTGGGCTACCAAGGAAAGCTTCTATGACTCTAGGTGGATAAACACTCAGCTTCCGCCGGTAAAATATAGGTATATGTGGGCGAACAGGTGTTTAAAATGAGAAAGCACTCAATATAGGGTGTGTACAGAGCAAATTGGACAGGGCTTCCTTACCTCTTTTTTTCTTACAAATGGCCACCCCAAGCTCGATATTTATAGAGCTGGGAGCCGCAGGTGTACCTACGGTAGTCGCAAATGCACCTGCGACTGTCCGGGGTGCCCCGAGCTCTGCGGGTCCCGCCATCTCAAAGTACGTGCACTCGTGCACTGTGATGTTCGCTCGAACTTGCTGAACTTCAATCCGAGCATTCGAACGTGGTGTAGAAGACCTTTTTCGGACCGCTTTTGTCGAGAGTCACTACACCAAAATTGCCTCTAGTGAAGGACAAATCCTTCACAAGACATATTATATCACTCACAAGTAATTTATTGCGGAGAAATATTTCATTCACACGGTGCTCGCATTAGACCTCCTCGCAATTAGGTATCCTTCGCTAAGTGGTAACTAAATGTTTTTTGTGAAGGATATATTGTGAATAACTTTTTTATTTACAAATTGTATTTAGTAATGGAATATTGTTATTTAGTGAAAGATTGGTTTCCTTCACAAATAATATTTTAAGAAGGACTATTTGAAATTAGTGAATAACTTTATTCCCTCACAAATAATATATTGTGAAGAACAAATTTATTTAACGAGAAAATTTTCCTTCACTAATTATAAATTGAGAATGTATCTTCAAATTAGTGAGAGAAATAATCCTTCATTGATGACTAACTAATTAACTAGAAAAAATTTAGTGAGAAAAATAATCCTTCATTAAAATCCATTACTCAAGTAAAATCCTTCACAAATAATAAATTTGTAAAAAATAAATAAATTTTAATTGATAAATAATCAAAATTCATTGCAAATTATAATTAATTTTCAAATCACTAATTTCATTTTTTAGCTAAAATTAAACTGAAATTAAATAAAAGAAAATATACATAATTCATGGGGGCATACCACATACAATGACCATCAAAGGACATGCCCTATGATGTCAACAGTAAATCAAATGCAAAGAAGCAGAATCAGATGGCTATAGTAAATGTGCTAAAATAAAGAATAAAGCCTAAAAGGATATCAACAAACTAATACAATGTAAACCAAATATAAAAAGCTAGCCAAACCCATAAAGACAGACCTAACCAAATTTAAAAACCTAGCAGACCAACAACAATAGCAACAACAACAACATTAGCGCTCAACCCAATTAAGCTTTCCCAGCTAGCAGCAACAAGCATGACATCAGTTAAATAGCAGCAACCAAATTAGCCACTCATATTATAACCCATTCATAGCAGCAGCAGTAGCAGTAGGGCCCAACATCATAGCAAAGCAGAAACAAGCCCAATTAAACAGCAGCATCTGCATAGCTAGGCTCCAGCAGAAAAACCCACTATGCAGTCCAGTAGTAGAGGCACTCAAAGCTGGAAATCAGACCATTGCAGCAGCAAGAACTCAGTTTTATGGCTAGCAGCTGCAACAACATCCCTTCGCCACAGCATCCCAGAACCAGCAGCCCAAACCATATGCAGACTAAAGAAAATTTGCACCAGTAGGTGAAATAAAAGGCCATCACCAAGCATATGCAGTAGTAGAAACTGCAGTAGCATGCACTTTGTTGCAGCAAAAGATTCACAACAAAAAAAAAGATTTGGGAGCAAAACATTAGCATGACAGACTGCACCAGTAACCAAATTATATACTAAAGCTATATAATGAGGATTTTTCAAAAACAAAAGCTGATACATGTGATTTGAGCAGAAATTTACTAATATTGAACATCTAAGAAGAGATACAGGAAGTAACCATGATGGTACAAAAGATATTTAAGCATGCATATATAATGGATAGATAATAAATCCAATTGAGATAGCTGAATTATATTTACAACATACTGAACAATTCTTTCCCAAAAACATATAGATAAGGAAATATTATCCTACCAAGTGTTAAGTATTGTAATTTGGTTTCCAAGTAGAGACCTATATAGGATACATTAGAAATAAATAAGGATACCATTAATTAAAAGACACCATGTAGAAGGCAAAAAGTTATAAAGATTTTCCTTTACAAACTTGCAAATTTTGAAATCTAAAAATTAATCACATCATTGACCATATCATCTGAGGCAAAACCACATGACAAGTACCCTAGTTTTGCTATCCCTAGGTCATTATGAAAACCCTTACAGGATAGTCGAGTTACTGCATCTAGAAAATTAAAAACCCAGATTAAAGCAAGGTGTATTCAGTATAGCCGATTTGAAAAATACTTGCATAAAATACGGAGCTCATATAACTTTCTTGTTGAGCTATAGTACACTGGTCAAACCTAATATGTGCACAAACACGCATGTATATGTATGTGTCAGTGTATTACTGTGTGTGTGTGTATGTAATATGCTAAGCAGTTGATGTCTTATCTTATAAAAGTAAACTTGTAAAGTACGGATAAATGGTAAGAGAGAGAATGAAGGAAGGAACATCTCGAAAGCTCTTAGTAAAGGAAGAAAAAGGTGTTGTTCGCATAGAACTCCAACCATTTGTGATAATGATATATGAGCTTCACCAGTTTCACTCGAGAGTTTGAAAAGATCACCAGCTTGGTTTTTCCTATGATATTTAGCAATAATTCCATGAGCAGCAAACAAATTTTCACTTCTAGTACTAGTAGACACATCAAACAACACAGATGTCAGGAGATTCACTGATGTGGCCTCCATTAGGCATCTACATTTTGGATTTCTGCGATTATAATGATATACAAGTGATCCACCAGCTACTAGCATGGAATTAGTGACCTTTACAGTTGCTCCAACATTATTTGCAATCTGGGAAGCAATGTCATTGACCTTGATGGATTAAGTCTCCCTAAAAAGAGAACTGCAGATTACATACAACCCCACTATGAAAATACAAGTGATGTGAAATACAGAAGTAGACACTATAATAGAACAAAAAATAAAACAACTCCAGTGGAAAGGCCTGAAATTTCTATATTTATTTGTAGGATTTTTTATAAAAGATATAAAAGATGACACGTTTTATCTAGAGAAGTATTAACCTTGCTGCGGTTATTTCAAGCCAAACTGTTAGGCAGGACAATGGAGACACGTCAGGGAAACATGATGCAACCATTGCCAAAGTTAACCTGCACAAATCCTTTGCTTTCAACAATAGGGCCTCTCCACAAAATACAAATTGAAAAAATTAATACAATAAAAAATTCTTAACGTACTGATCATAAATCATAATAAAATATCAAGACTGGATACTAAAGGAGTTGAACAAGTAGTCTTCTCTTAACTGCTCATCTAGAAATCTGAAAAGTTTTCATGCCAGTTCAGATAGTCTGCTAAATCAGAATTGCTAAACACTGTATATTGGAATAGTGGTTAGACACTAGAAAAAAATTAAGCTAGAAACTTACTTTAAATATATCTCAGGCATGACCAAAGAGGTAGAGAAAGAAAAGCAGATGGTAAAACCACACCTTTTGCTTTAGGGCTCAAAAAATTGTAAGTTGGATCATGTCCAAAGCATACTGCTACAAGCATCCGCCACACCGTAGGGAAGCGTTGGAGAGCTGGTCCAAGGTTTTCCAATGTGCACTGTGTTGAGGAGCTAGAGTGCCTCTTTACACTTCCACTGCTTATGCAATCTTGAATTGGTATAGGTGCATACATCAAGGTTGTTAAAGCTGCCATTTCCCCTGCTCCTTCGGCAATGTCATCAATAGTACGAATTATATCTTCAATCTCAAAGACACTGAGACTATTGCCAGGAACTAAATTACGTGATGCAATTGAACGAACATTAGAGAATGATGCATCATAATCATGCCCTTTAACCCTTAGAAATAGTAACCATTTACCCCGTTGATTGTCCCCCTACAATACATATTTTGCATAAACATTAATGACGTTGCTGCACAAAATAATATTTTTTTCAAAAGCTGTCATACAATATTTTATTTATAAAGAAATTTATACTACAGAATCATACTGATAAAAAAACACATAATTTTAGTCAAGCTATGGGTCCAATGATTTTGAGATTATTTGTTCAAATAAATCGCCTCAAAAAGGTATAGTTTGATTTTTGTGTTTTTCCATTGGATGAAAAAATTATATTTTTAAGGATAGGCAGAGATTGGAAAAATGATAAGCGAAGGATGAGAAATCCCCTAAACTAGAAAAAATTAAGCCCTTAAAATAGGGCTACCCTCCAATCTATCTACAGATAAGAGCACAAAATCCCACCAAAAGCACCCATGCTTAAGACCACAAAGAGGCCAGAAAAATGATCCTGTCCCAAAGTAGGTGAGTACACAAATTGGTCTCTAAAACTGCTAACTGAATTTGAGAATGAGATCGTACAGATTAGTAATGCCCCTTTAATTTTATAGAATTTCCGCTATCACTTTATTGTGAATAGAGAAGAAGCACTTTGTTTGCATAGATGCTAAAAAATAAAAGTTAATAAATCAATCCTAGCCAGTTCTTTCTGTATCAGTATTATAGCAGTCATTTTTGCAAGTAAGGTAAAACTTGCCGAGTGAACTCCATTAAGCATCAAAGAAACCTTTCTACATAGATCCAGAAAAGAAGCCATCCACTGAGTGATGTCATAAAATGTTTGATTAAACACTTATGAGTGAAATTTAACACTATGCTTTGTATAAATATGCTTACCAAGGTCATAAGTAAGAGCCAAAAACCAAGAGCATAAAGCTACGAATGGATAATATATAAAGATGAATATACATAGACCAAGTTTAGCACATAACAAAAAATACAAACATAACAATTAAAGCACTAGTGAAGCAAAAGTAAACCTACCACAGCATCATTTAATAATGTAAGAGAATCATTATCTAGAGCCAACTTGGGGTAATCAAGGTAAAGATCCAGAAGGTTTGGCAACTTATATTGAGCACAGTAATGTATGACAACTTTATGTAAAGTTTGGACTGCTCCGGGACGAATTGTTCAACTAACATTCCCAAAACTCGGATCTGATGAAACCTCCATGGAATCATCTAGTGATGGGACTTCACATATGCTAGTGATGAAACCTGACCGTGCCAGAATAGGTACCATCTCTGCTGTGCCTTCCCAGTATTCCATTGATCAACACAATTACAGCAAAATAAAGATAGATCAGGCATACAGTTTAGGCAATAAGGATTTCAAATATGATATATACACATAAATAAATACATATATATATATATATAGAGAGAGAGAGAGGGCTGAACTGAGTACTGGTAGGGCTTTTGTGGGCAGAGGAAGGAGATAAACCGATTTGGGGATGAGCACTAAATGCTTCAAGCCAAGCATTAACATCAACATGTAATTCCCAATCAATTCCAATTGAACACAATCAATATATATATATATATATATATATATATATATATATATCTAGCAGTTTCTACAACATCTTCATAGCTGAAAAATTGTCCCACTGCAACTATTTCTTTAAACTGAGACCATCAATTGTGACAAGCTAAAATAGAGAAGACGTATGCTGAAAGAGGGCAAAGGAAGCCCCGGTGACAAACAAAGATATTCGTATGTGTATGAAGATGGGAATTTCACAGGTTATATCAGTTTGGCACAATAAACCCTAGAAAAGCTAAAAGTTAAAAGATGAAAACCTCAAACCAATATATTCGTGTGTGTGTTTATAGATGTATGGATAATTATGTATAGATACAAATTCTCACAAGTAGATAAGCACATTGATACACGCATATATACAAAGAGAGAGGGAAAGTGACCTTTTCCCGATCGACAGATTCGAAGCGAGGGGCAGATTTAGCAGTGCGCAGGTATACAAATCAAATTTGAGTCATCCGTGATTTAGCAGTGCGCATGTATACAAAACAAATTTTGAGTTGTGGATTAAAAACTCATGAGAAAAATCATAAATTAGAAACCAAATTGGTTTTCTTTCATGCCTTACTCTTTTTTCAGAACAACTCCTGAATTAGGGACTTTGTTCCAAAAAAATGAGTTTGATAACATTTTTAAAAAATCTGTTTTAGAAGTAATATTATATGTAAAATTATTATTTCAAAAACATAAACATAAATTTAAATTTAAATTTTTAAATATTATAAATTAATTATAACAAATTAAAATATAACTCTTTCATAAAAAGGTAATATTTTAACATTTATAATATGTTCCACAAAAAGAGTCATAATTACATAGTGTAAAGTTATTTACTTTATAGCTTATTAAAATAAATAGTTGATATTGTAAGTTACTTAAAAAGTGTTATTAAAATTAAATTTACTATTATAAAAAATTTAAGGTATTTATATTCGCCACAATTAATTCAAAAAAAATTATTTAGAACAAGATAGCGACCAATTTTATCCCTCGCAAAAAACTTCTGAATAATGATATATAGTGAGTAATAATTCCTTCACTAAATAGATTTTTTTCTCGTAAATTTTCATCATAAATTGGCTCCAAAAATCTTTCTATCGTCCCAATTTTGCGAGGATAAAAATGTAAATTGTGAAGGATGTTTCTTTCGCTAATAACTATATTGTCACTATACTTTTTTCCTTCACTGTTCCTTCGCTAAACAACTCCTCATGTGAAGGAATAAATTCCTTCACAAAATTTCCTTCGCTAGAGGCCATTTTTGGTGTAGTGATTTACGCAAAGACATGGAATTAGATGTTGTACGAAGTCAGGAAGAGGGGACCATGCCCATGGTCTTCAAGCTTCAAATTTTATCCGGTGTGTTGCCATGCTTAATAGTCACTCGGGATTGGAACTCCTTGGCTCTTATGGGACATTGCTGTGTAGAAATATATGAATAAGATGTTAAGACGGCGCGCTGGGGTTGAGGTGGCAAGATGATGATTTTGCCTCTCACTGAGGTTATCTCCGGTTTGGGCTGATAGCAGACGTTGCTCAGGGTTACATCTGAGATTGGACTACTACAAGTGTTTGAATTCCCCAGGGTCATCTTTAAGTTAGCCTGTCTTTCAGGTGTTATGTCCAGGTCTTTGTAATGAGTGCCTCGGTAGGAGGTCTGAGATTGAAGCTGATTGCATGCATTTAAAACAAGAATTTCTGGAGTTATCGCTGGAACTGCAACGACATTCCTTGGGGTTATCTCTAAGGATGAAACTCGGGGTTAGCTCCGAGGTTGGAATTGACATTCCCGGTGTGTGTTCCGGGGTTGACACTGAACTTTCGGTAGTATCCAAAATGGATGTGAGCTATCTTCCATGGTTATCTCCGAAAGACAAATCTACCCTCCTGCAATGTTAGTAACAGGTGTGTAGAAAATTTTGAGTGTTTACAAAGACTATCCAGTTTTGTGGGAATTTCCTGAGGTATTTTCGAAGGATCTGCCATGATTGCCACCGCCAAGGGAAGTTGAGTTTATTATTGAGCTCATTCCTAGAGCGGAACCTATTTCTTAGGCATCTATAGGATGGCTCCATTAGAGTTATAGGAGTTAAAGGAACAATTATAAGAGTTGTTAGATCGTTAATTCATTAGACCGAGTGTATCACCATGGGGTGCCCCAGTCTTGTTTGCAAAAAAGAAGGACAAATCTATGAGATTATGTATAGATAATAAGGAGCTAAATCGGATCTGTTAGTTCCCAATAGGCACACAATAGATCTAGAAGGGGGGTTGAACAGATCCTTTTTTATTTCCAAATATTTTTCCTATTTTGGATTACTAATAACTAAGCATATGACACACATAAGAATCTTTTCAAGCACAATGGAATAAGTAAGAGATCTCATTCATTGATATATTCTTAAACATACATATATTGTTCATCAAGTTAGTTTAGTTGTAAGCTGTTAGTTCATACTTAGCATTTATAATAGTTAGGTACATAATGTAAATGATAGAAAGTAAATGACTGAATGAAAAAGAAAAAGAGATTTTAAGTGGTTCAAAGACTCAAGCTCGTAATCCACTCTTCTGCTTTAACGAGCAGGAATTCCATTAAGGAAGGGCAGCACCCTGAATCCCTAAGATCCCTTAAAGGCTAGCAGCCTTGGAACTTCAGTTCACTAAGAACTCTTCAAGCACAAGAGGCTTAGAACTCCTCTAGTTCCCTAGAAACTCTTCAAGTCCAGTAGGCTTGGAACTTCATTTAGTCCCTCCGGACAAAGACCCCTCAAGCCCTGGCTACTTATTGGTGAAGTTATTATTGTTGGTGCCCTGCTGCTAAGATATCTTTTAGCTTGAACATCTTTTGTACTTAGTAGGTTGGCATGGTCCTCTTTGCATTCTGCTTAGAGTCTGGACCACATCTTCTCTAGTGCAGCTGATCTTCATTCTGTTCTGCTCATCTTCATCTGATGTTAGTTGTGCACCATCACCATTTAGGTTTGCTAAGTATTTGAGCTTTTGGTAGACTTTGTCTGGTACTTAGCATTCCTTGAACCCTTCTTGAATGGTTTGCAGACATGGTTCTGCATTTGTTCTGTTTCAACTTTTGGTTCATGATGATTCGTAGAGTGGCTTTCTAGATCTTCTTTGTGCTCTGCCACTTTTCTGAATGCTACCTTCTTGGCCTTCTCAGCTCTCAACTTAGCTGCCATCTTCAGTGGTATTCTCATCTTTTTTGAGTGAAGATTTGGTCTATTTAGGTCCTTCTTCAAATTTGCTTCACTTCCACCTTTATAGTCTCACTGTCATTGAGACTTGTTCTGCTTAGCTCTGGTGGAACTCGTAGAGTCAACACTATATCATTCCAATAAATCAACGAACTTTTCAACTCAGCAACTCTTGATCTTTAAAGCTCTGGTTGATATATACTCCTTCCCAATATTCCTGCTGGAATATAGTCGTTGAAAGCTATTTGAATTGTTTCATAGATCTCGAGTTATTTGGTGCAGACTGCTTGATGTGACGTGACAGCTCCTTTATGACTTTACTGACACAGCAGTCTGCTACCTTACTTACCATTTTTGAGTTGTCACCTTTCCATGTCAAGCAGGTAGTCATCTTTATTTCTTCTTTCTGACTTCTCGATTAGAACATCAGAGACTGTCCTTTTGCATCGATGCTCTCAACTAGCAATGTTCGAATATCAGTCTTCAGATTGAATCGTTGCCAATGCTTCAATCTTCAGATGATCGAACTCTACGATTCTGATACATATGTTCTTAGACATGATCGGAGTGTGTCTTGTTGAATGTTGCTCATTGACTGATTGAGACAACACTACGATCCTGAAGAAGTGTTCATTGGATCTTCAAAGTAGAACACCTCTTCATTCATTTATGCAGTGCTTCAACACTTCTTTTTGCCTTTGACTAATCTTAAGAACTTATAACTTTACTCCTTGTTCCAGTCTCTTCTGAATAGCAAGACACCTCAAATTTGTGGGGCATGCCCAGCTCGCTTTCTCCTTATATCCCATTCACTTATCATCAATGGACTGACCCATGCTTAATCACTTTATCCTTGTTCTTCATAAGCTGGCCAATATCTCTATGTACACTACATCAGTTCCTGCTTTGTTTGGCAAACACTATGATCCTGGTTGACCCCAAGATCGTTGTCTTCTGTTCACTTGGTAGCTACTGCACTTGCTGACTTTCCTTAGTCAGTCACTTTTACTGAAGTCTTCTTTTGATTACTTGTAGAAGACTTCATCTTGATTGGATTTACAACTCAATCTGGATGCTGATTGGGTTGGTTCTAAGATCTTT
Organism: Panax quinquefolius; assembly: GCA_020205615.1. Lineage (NCBI taxonomy): Eukaryota > Viridiplantae > Streptophyta > Magnoliopsida > Apiales > Araliaceae > Panax > Panax quinquefolius. Next base: position 105,161,221 of record CM035153.1, read on the forward strand.
TGTTAGCTTGCATTCCATTCATTGAGTGCTCTCTGGTTTTCTTTAGGTGGAGTGTAACTTTGAGCTCAGACCAGAGTCTTCATCCTTTGGATATTCTGAGAGTGCTCATTTGTTGAGAATCGTGTTTACTCTATGATTCTGTCTTGGCATTGTCAGCACCTCTATTGATATCTTAGTTCTATACTCTACGATTTCGCTTTGGTTCTGCAGACACTATGACTCCGAGATCAGATGTTGATACTCTACGATTTCTATCCTTAAGCTTGTTGTCTTCATCTGATCTGGCTCAATTATGATCTCTGCTTCTTATTTTATCAGTAGACTCTATGACTTCGAGTGTGGTCTACGATTCTTAACTTGGCTTTGGCAGATGCTCGTTCGGCTATTAGACATGTTGTCTCTATGATTCTGAACATGACTTCCTCAGTAGACTACGGCTCGTGGAAGTTCTTCTCGACACACTACGATCCTTCCTCGCCTCTCCTGGCAGTTGATGAACTCTGATATCTACTATCTTCCAGACTACAATTTTGCCTTGGTAGCTCTCGAGTTTTCCTTGACTCTCCTGGCAGACTACGATTTTTGGTGCAGTGCTCGACGATCAGACAAGCCTATCTATTACATCATAAGATTAACCTAACAAGCTTGATCTTTCTATATTTATTGTCCTTGTACATCATTTCTTTTTAAGGACTTTACAAAGCTGTTTTGTTTATGTAGGATCAACCTAACATATTTGATCAATTCATTCTAAGTCCTTGTACATATATTCCTATTATCTATCAAAGGACTTTACAACTTTTCTTAATGCAAGCATACTTTCATATTCATTCATTTATATCATAATCAAATCATATATAAATAGGAATATCATTCACATGCTTATTCCTAACAATCTCCCCCTATTTGATTATGATAAAAATAATTTGTGCATATGCATGAGATGAATGAATCTTATATACAGTGAGCAGCTGTATTTCTAAAATAGATAATCATGAATGTCATTGATAATAATATTGAAATACATAGACTATGAAACTTTACATCCTGGATCCATAACATACCTAACTAGATGGAGATGTACCTTTTTGGCTCCATGTGTGTCTTCCAAGATGTTTGTTGACTAGTTACTCATTTATTCATCTTTTTGCTCCTGCTCCCCCTTGGATGCTGACTTCATTTCTTTTCTCTGCTCCTCCTCAGCTCAGGAAGGGTCAACCTCTTAGAGTGAACTAAGGGTCAGGTTTGTCCTTGAGGCACTTTCCAGATCAAAAACTTTAGAAGTGATTAGCACTGATATCTTATTTGAACTTTACTGCTGGGAAGTTCATTTACCAACCTTAGACATTTGCATTGGCTGTAATCGTGGTGTCCTCCTACTTTTTCACTACGATCAGATGTTTGATCGCAAGACACTCCATGATTTTGAGTTAGGTGGTTGACAAGGTTATCAGTAGTATGTTTTGAGATGTTCCCACTGACTATAGATCTTCATTTTGTTCATCAGCCACAAAGTTTTGGGACTTTGCAACTGGTATATTACTTCATAGTCTATTTTTGATACTTTCAGTGTTTCTTTTCCTTAACAGATCACTGCTCCCCTATAGTTGATACTATCTTCTCAAATGAGTGTGAGATCTTCTTCTTCACGTGCATCAGAAGGCAGCCTTGCATATCCTGTTCTGACTGAAGTTATCATAATCATTTAAACCTCCTTGGATCATAGAAATAGATATCTTTAGGACTGATCATTCTACGATAATTAGACAGAACTACGAACGTAGTCTTCTTTGATAGTTTGTACTTATGGAGTTCTACTTCTATAATGAGTTTCTCGAGGTTTCTTCTCAGATAATATGCTTTGGATGATTGAGAATATAAGACCCTTTTTATCTTAAGGTGAATGGTCTGCTTTCATATAGAGATCTGCAACCATGTGAGCTTTATTCATGTTAGCTTAGTAAGTTTTCGAGGACAGGCTTTGATAGATAATGATTTTGTCTTGAACATTTCTGAACAGTCTTTAGCCTCCAACTCGTTGAATCTTCTTGACTGGAGTCATCTGCTTTAGCATTCCTTAGTGTGGTCAGTTAGACCAAGTACCTGCAGGTTAGATAAGTTTCTATTTTTGGTACCCATGGTTAAATGATTCATGCTGGGTTAGTTTCCAAAAGCCCTGTTCCTTATATATTTGAATTCTTATCATATTGATCACCAATAATCATGTTTATGAATATATTCAATTTAGGTATGACATTTTAAGATGCATGATGATGAGTGTGTGTAAGATTAGTCATTTTAATACAACACTCTTTTTCTTTGATGGTTTCATCATTTGCTTTGTTATGTTCACGGATTTTAAATGTTCACATAGTGAGAATTAGTTCTATCACTAATTTGTATCTGGTTGATTCATGGAGATGATTAGGTTCTATAAATCTTCAAGATACTCTTGTAGAACTGATCATACTCTATTTTTATCAAAAACCTAGAACAAAGGTTTGTATGTTCATACTAACCCGTAATCAAGGATTACTCCACTTTATATTAATTAAATCTTGATATGCTTATGACCTATTTCAGACTTCTTTCAAGATGTTATCTTCACCTAAAACTTGGATGGAGAGAAAGTTTGTTAGCGGTTAAGTTTCCATCCTTAGTATACTTTCTCTCTTCCCCTTTTTATGTAGAGTATGGTCTCTTAATAGAATACTATTATAGTACATAAGTTGATGCAACATGATGTTCACATTTATATTATTGAGAAATCGTACCTTTCCACTGTCAGTTTCTTGACAGTCATTTATCTTGATATAGTGAGGTGAGGCATTGATGTGCATAAATTCATTTCTGACAGCTTGTTGCTCCAGCTGTCCTTCGATCAATTAGTCATAGTCTTGAAGATGTAGGCTAAGAAAATCTTGGCATCCTTAGTTCTTTGATGACCTTGAACCTCAAGGTTCACATCCAGCTGCTGGTTAGCCAAATATATATTTGAGAAATTCTTCTTTCTCTTCTGTATAAGTATTTCTTCGCATGTATAGCCTTTCATCTTTTATACTGGTGAATGCTTGACTCTTTACTGTTGATGCTTCTTGACTTCTCATCTCTGATCTTCAGACTACAACATTAACTGTGGACACGAATTGGTCTTGTTACTTATGGCGTTTAGGAACATGGTCCAATCTGAGCAACTTTAGATGTATATACACATTTACCTGTACACAACATTTCAAACGTGTGAGCACATCTGCATTTACAATTGACTTGCCACTAAACTAAGTTTAGAACAATTTTTGTGCCTAGGATCAGACTCAAAGCGATAAGCTTTTGAATATAGCACGAGAACCTGCTCTGATACCAATTGTTAGTTCCCAATAGGCACACAATAGATCTAGGAGAGGGGTTGAATAGATACTTTTTTATTTTCAAATATTTTTCCTATTTATTTTGGATTGCTAATAACTTAGCATATGACAAACATAAGAATCTTTTCAAGCACAACGAAATAAGTAAGAGATCCCCTTCATTGATATATTCATGAACATACATACATTGTTCGTTGAGTTAGTTTACTTGTAAGCAGTTAGTTCATACTTAGCATTTATAACAGTTAGGTACATAATGTAAAGGGTTAAGTTTAGATGACCACCAGGGGTTTAAGCGGTTTCCCACTTAAGCACCTGTAGTCAGTAAAGCTACATTTAAACTCCCGACTTTTTGAGTTGAAGTGAAAACGTCACTTTTTCCATCCAATTTAATCGTGCGTGTATGCTAGACGCCAAAAACGCGTGAGAAGGGATGTAACAGGCAAAAAAAGACTGGTAAATGTCTGAAATACCCCCTTCTTCTTCCTTTGACTTTTAAAAGACATTCTCTCTCCTCACTTTTGTTAGGTTCGTAATATTCAAGAACGCAATCAAATTGCAAAAATAATGCGAAAACGTGTAAAAATCAGAGTTTAAAATTTTTACAAACCATATACCCGGATCACCCTTTATGCACAATTATTAATTAAACAAAAAGATATGAAGAACAAACATACCCTTGAAGATCCGAAGCTTCCTCAGTACAAGTTCACCTCCAATCCTTTTTCGCTCAACTTGAATCCACCGGGTTTGGTTCCTTCCTTTGATCAACATTAGCCACCCAAGTGTTTGGCCTCTAGAGGTGATCCACCAAGGAAGAAGAAGGATTTAAGAAGATGGGTGGTTGGCTAAACCCTTTTTTTTCTATCTCTATAGAAAAGAGCGTACTCTCCAACAAATTGGAATTATTACGTATTATTGATATCCGATATAAGACTCCTCTTATAAAGATATCAAGTAACCTATTAAAATAAGGTATTATTTAATTAAACTCTTTTAATTAAATGGGCTCCCTAATCTTATTAGGGATAATTAATTAAACTCCTTTAATTAATTTTCCTCCTAATCCTATTAGGAATAAATGAAAGTACTTATATTAAATTAATTCCTAAACTCTTTTAGAAATTAAAATAATAATAATTGTAATAATATTAATAAGACTCCTCTTATTAATTTATATTTAATTTTTGTAAAATATTAAATAATAATATTAAGCTATTTAATTTATTCTATCACCATAGATTAAATTAAATATACATAATATATTATTACGATTATGCCATTAACTTCTTAAATAATTATTCTTCCTTTTATGGTGTGACCCTTTAGGTTCTCCATATTAAATAGGTTGTGAATAAATCAATTAGAACAATTCTAATTTTATTTAAATAAATAAATTAAACAATTAATTTATTTAAATAAATAATATTTATTCTACAATAGGATAAGCTCTCCTAGCGATCAACGACTTTCGAGATAATATAGATTTCAACATTAATCAATAAAGAACCTTTGAGTAAATAGTTACCGTACAATTCAATCCTTCCACCATACAATATCCCAATTAAATATAAGACATGGAATTACTATAAAGTCTTATTTTATTTAATTATATGTATTTCGATCCTTAAATGCACAACACCAAATAATGCAAATTAGAAACTCCTTTCTAATTTCATTCTGGCTTGGCCAAGGACTATTGGGTTGTCATTTATCGAATCACATAGGACATTTCTCTTCTTTTAATAGAAGTGGTAGATTCTTTATTGATCATACATTATCTCCATGTACAACTTATTATACCCAAGCATACCCTTTGATATACCCTAAGGGTCTTAAGGAATAAGTCAAAGTATAACTCATCATACACAAGATACTATGATGATCTCAAGTCTAAGGATCACTTGTCTTACTACTATCACTACTGAGAATTCCTATCGACAAGCAAGTAAAACTCCATTAGGTATTCCTTAGCGAGCCACGCTCAAAGGAACTTATTCTCTAATAAGCACCTACATACTTGCTTTAGTGTCTCCACATAAGTGATCATGAGATCAATCATCCTCATCCAATGACCAAACAACGTATGTACCAATCTATCCGGATTCACTAATCCCCAATTTAGTAATCCAATGATTGGGAACTATTTTAGTTTTAAGCTTTCTAAGAATTTAGATCTCATTAGAATGATCATCATCATTATTCTAAAAGCATTGCTTAAAACTATGGGTTTATCACATATTATAAAACAAAGATCATGTAGATAATTAAAAGCCTTTAATAAATTAATACTTTTATTAATAAATGAATAAGATTGTTAAAAAGTATATGCTTTATCATCAAACATGATTGGCTTGTGTGCATACTACTTTCAATCTCCCACTTGCACTAAAGCCAATCAATCATGGTATCTCATACTCTTCTTCTCTAAGTGACGATTATCCTCATTGTTGGATAAGCTTTAGTTAATGGATATGTAATGTTGTTCATGATATTCCACTATCTCTATAGTGATTTCCCATCTTTCAATGATTCTAATAATCAAATGAAAGTGCCACAACACATGTTTAGATCCAAGATGAGACTTAGGAACTATTCTAGTTACGTAATAAACTTTTAATCCAAATAATCAACTTGCAACTTCATTTATAGCTATATACTTTGTCTTTATCACTAAAAACCAAAGAACTTTTTTGTTTGGAACCTTTCCAATTCACTTTGAACCTTTGTTGAAGATAACGCTTTACCTTAAAGTGGATTTTTCTCGTCATCTTGGTCATGCGAAAAACTTGAGTCTGTTAAGCCCTCTAGTTTTAATTTAGACCCACCATGAATATGATCACATCCTTAGTCTTGGGTTAAGCACTTTAAGATGTTTTCACGACTCATAGTGAACTTCTCCATAATATGACCGATCAACATCGGTCTCGTACATTTCATTGCATACATGATTGTCACTCATGCGACCTCTCTTTTCAGGAGTCTGTGGGGACTATTAAGAGAAATACACTCCATAGCTCATCCACATGAGACATCTCTTGGAGTTTGTCATGCTAAACGACTTTAGCATCAAATGAATATACGTTCCTTGGGTTAAGTTGAGCATCCTTTTAAATCTATCTATATAGATTTTATCCCCAATTAAGATACTCTTCCCAAATCATTCGTGGAGGTGTGTTTAGACAACTTTATCATTACTGATTGTAGCATTAGTATGTCATTCATTATCCGTAGTATATCAACATATAATATTAGGAATGTCACGATACTCTCACTGACCCTTTTGTACACACTAGGTTCATTCTTATTTTTGATAAAATCAAACTCTTTTGATTGCCTCATCAAAACGAATGTTCCATATTTGAGAAATTTGCTTCAATCCATTTCTCTGAGTGTCTACAACACTTACCTCATCGTATGTAACTGGATCATCATCTTCTATGATGTGTACCTCATCATCATCATCCATGATGAATCCATACCTCCTAGGTATCTTCAGTACTATTCCAGATTTATGATTCGGTTGTGGTACAATAGGTCTATCTACAGGTTCCTCTTATTTGACTTATAGTGCTTTGTGGTTCTTGAACTCTTCAAGATCTATTATCCTCCCACTAGCCCCTTCAATGATAAACACCTTTATCTTAGAAGGATGCATGTTTCGCAACAAACACCTTTTGCTAAGTAGGATTATAGAACATATACCCTAAACTTACCTTAGGATGTCCCACAAATTGTACTTGTCAAATCTTGTCCTAAGCTTATCCTTTGAAACATTTTCACATAAGTTGGACAACCCCTTAACTTAACATACTTAAGATTAGGAATCCTCCCTGTCCATAACTTTTATGGAGTCTTGGGGCCGGATTTTGAGGTTACCTTTTCCGTAGATATACAGCCATTTCTAGGACATGACCCTAGAAGAATACTGGAATGTCGGTAAAATCATTATGGACCGCACCATGTCCAACAAGGTACAATTTTTCCTTTCAGATACATCAATCAATTATTACGTATCAGGAGGTGTCCATTATAAGAAAACCATTTGAGATGATCTAGAAACTTATTGCACAAGTATTTATTCCTTGATCTAATCAAAGAATCTTAATACATTGCCAATTTGTTTCACTTCTGAATTCTTTGAACCTTTCAAATAATTCACACTTGTATTTTAGCAAATACACACATTCAACTCTTTGAATGATCATCTCCTTTTCTTATACTAATTTGTTCAATATGCAAAATTATTTTTATGTAAGTCAAGTATACAAAATTTATTAAGTAATATTCGATTCTATACAAAACATTATTATTATAAATAGAACAACAATTGTTCTTAATTATAATACCAAAGATTTCATTGTCCAACAATAAAATGGAAATAATATTTTTAACAAGAAGCTGGAATACAATAACAACTTATTGACTTAATAGATTTGCTCGTAGACATTGCTAAACTATAAGTTTCTATGGCTAATATGGCAAACTTTGCTACATTTCCCGCACATAGGATTACTTATATTTGTTTAGCTTTCCACTTCTGCTTGGTCCCTTCATAAATCTATTTTTATGATAACCAAATTCGGTATCCAATACCCAAGTAAAACCTTGACTTAAAGAAAAATTTATTTCAATCATGAACAAAAACTGTATTGTAACCGAAACTTCACTAAGCTTCTTTGGTTAGCCTTTGCAAGATGCTTCTCGCAGTTTCTTTCCAGTGTCCAGGCTTATTGCAGTGGAAGTAAACTCCTTTACTATCCGTATCAGTTTTGTTCTTATTATCCTTTGTTTATGCCTTTCTATTTACCTTCTTTGAATCGTTCTTCTTTTCAGAAGATCCTTTGGCCCCTATCAGTAAGACAAGGTCTTTCTTGGTTAGAAAGTGACTCTCATCATTTTTCAACATGTTAAGCAAATCAACGAAGCTGATATCTAGCTTGTTTATATGAAAAATTCACAACAATTGTGTAAGGAGTCCGGGAGTGAGTGTAAGATCAAATCTTGGCTCAACTCTCCATCCATGACAAAACTCGTTGTCCTAATTGATCAATCAAATTGATAATGTTAAGGACTTTTTATCGCATCTTGTAGTGTCATCGGTCATTCTAGATCGGAAGAGCTCCTTAGATATCGATATCTATCGGTCCTACTTTCCTCACCATCAACTACTTGATGTGCGGGGAATATAGTAGAAGCATCCATAGTTTCATGTTGACTGAAGCTCGTTACTCGTGAGATGCGAGCATGATGCATCGAGCCAATTGTGCATCATCTTGCCACTTTCTAAAAGTAGCAATGTCTTCCTCGGAGGCATTGTCTACAACCATTTCTTGAGGATAGGCGATAAGGACATAAGATAGCTTTTCACTATGAGAACTATTCTAAAATTCCTTAACCAATCCGCTTAATTAATTGGATGCAGTTAATTTAACATCTAATATGCTTCGCAGATGATAGTAATTTTAGACATTGTAAAATTTCGTAAATGAATTTGTAATTAACAACATTTTAACATACATTCTTTTATTAATTACCAAAATAATTTAGGTCTTGTTTTAAATTGGTATCTCCCACTATTTTCTTGAACTATATTACCCTCAATATATATAGTTAAGGCAAAATCTAATTAAAGATCTCGCTAGTGAGAATAAGGATCCCATTTCAAATGTATATAGCCTTGTGGTGACACAACAAACTATATATAAATAAATAGGTAGACAACTTTTGTCAATTACATCAACTATGCAACTCCTTGTATTTTGCCTCTTAGATTATTTTGATCAAGTGGTGGCACATCCGAATCAAAATTATCCAAGTTAAGTCCCACCTAGCACTCCATATATTCAAAAGAAAAATATCATCCTTGTGGTGACACAACAAAACAATATTGTTCAATTTTCTTTATAAGCATCAAATGTGATAAATTAACATCTTAAATACTTAATACTTGCCTTGTGGTGACACAACAAACTCATATTAAATATTTAATACTCTATTAATTTTATCATGCTAGAAGGCGACGTTCGATATTCCAAATATCTTTGAACGCTTAGGACTTAATATAAAAATTGAGGGGTTTGTTATTAATTTGTCTCATCTTGTTTAGCGCGCATGCAAATATATATATATAAAATACGCGTCATATTAATTAACATGCGAAACATGTTTGCATAATATATAATATATATAGTATAAGCATGCACATATAGAATACTATATTCTACCTGGATTGATTATGGACTTTTATTCTAGTTTGGTTCACTAGAGCCACCAAGTGAACCAAAAGGTCAAACCCTGGGGGTGCAAGAAATAATATTTAAATATAACTATTACATTTAAACCCGGGCTCCATTACAAACGGGTCTTCACGCACTCCTTGCTCCTTTGATCTCTACTTTTCTAAAATTAATTCTAACTATTCCTATTACACAACTATTTAAAATAAATAGAAACCTTGATCGTGATCGAGGGAAGTACATAGGAGGAGATAAAATTTACATTAGAAAAATTAGAGAAGGCGAGTGCATGCAGAACCCCATTTAATAAAACTCATACATTCATGCATCCAACTAAAATAAAATCCAATCACATTGGTCGATAGTCCATAATCAATCTCATTTATTATCATACACATCACCATATGCATGATAAATAACATTCATCTTATGAATAATAAACATTCAATATATATATTGATATCATTTAATGGGCAAATTTAGTTAGTATAAAATCTATTTTTGAATAAAAATAAACTCCTTTATTTTAATCCAAATTTAAATCAAAATAAAACTATTTTATTTTAATTTATCCTATTTTGAATAAAATAAACTATTTTATTTTAATCAAAATCTTTAATCAAAATAAACTCCTTTATTTTAATTAATTATGGAATCCAATTCCATATATATATAAAAAATAAACTCCTTTATTAAAGGAAACACGGATTCTCTTTTCCTATTCACAAATAAACTCTTTTATTTTGAATAATATGAAATTTTATTCCATATTTAAATAAACTCCTTTATTTAAGGAAATTAGGATTCTCTTTCTATTCACGAATAAACTCCTTTATTTTGAATAATATGAAATCTATTTCATATCTAAATAAACTCCTTTATTTAAGGAAATTAAGCAATCCAATTTCAACTCCAATTAGTTATCATGGAATCCAATTCCAACTCTAATTAGTTAGCATGAAATTTAATTTTAAAATTAAAATAAAACTTCTTATTTTAATATAAAATAAACTTTTATTTTAATATTAAAATAAAATTTTATTTTAATAATAAAATTATTAAGAAAATTATATATATATATATAATAATAAAACAAAACCGTTATTATATATATATATATAATAAAATCGATTATATATATATATATATATATATATATATATATATATATATATATATATATATATAATATCCTGACTTTTACACGTGAACATCAGAGCACCCAAGTGAATTAATTTTATGCAAAAACGTGGCAAAAATACACACAATTATGATCACAATTATCATAATTACGAAACCATAACCCACAATTATGATCACTTGGGTGCTGCTATATTATAAAAAATGTGGTACTGCAAAAACGTGGTAATATCTATATATTACATTGAATCCATCATCCAGATTCAAAGCCACGTTAATATCTCTTAATATTTTTTAAAAAAAATTGACAAGTTCTGTAACTTTGTGATTCACGGTTATTAGTCATCCTGAGGCATCCTGTTACCCACGAATCACATGGGCACCACCCCTTGAAAAAATGTTGCTGGGTCACGTGATTCCCTTAAAAAAAAAATTTGCTTTTTTTTTTTTATTATTAAATAAATTTTATGTAATAAAATTATGCCCAATTAAATTGTTCTAAACACATATCAATATACATATCAAATTTGAACAATTAATAATTCGCATAAAGGTTTGGCACTGATACCACTGTTAGGTTTGTAATATTCAAGAACGCAATCAAATTGCAAAAATAATGCGGAAGCGTGTAAAAATCAGAGTTTAAAATTTTTACAAACCATATACCCGGATCACCCTTTATGCACAATTATTAATTAAACGAAAAGATATGAAGAACAAACATACCCTTGAAGATCCGAAGCTTCCTCAGTACAAGTTCACCTCCAATCCTTTTGCGTTCAACTTGAATCCACCGGGTTTGGTTCCTTCCTTTGATCAACGTTAGCCACCCAAGTGTTTGGCCTCTAGAGGTGATCCACCAAGGAAGAAGAAGGATTTAAGAAGATGGGTGGTTGGCTAAACCCTAGTTTTTCTATCTCTATAGAAAAGAGCGTACTCTCCAACAAATTGGAATTATTACGTATTATTGATATCTGATATAAGACTCCTCTTATAAAGATATCAAGTAACCCTATTAAAAATAAGGTATTATTTAATTAAACTCTTTTAATTAAATGGGCTCCCTAATCTTATTAGGGATAATTAATTAAACTCCTTTAATTAATTTTCCCTCCTAATCCTATTAGGAATAAATGAGAGTACTTATATTAAATTAATTCCTAAACTCTTTTAGAAATTAAAATAATAATAATTGTAATAATATTAATAAGACTCCTCTTATTAATTTATATTTAATTTTTGTAAAATATTAAATAATAAATATTAAGCTATTTAATTTATTCTATCACCATAGATTAAATTAAATATACATAACTATATTATTACGATTATGCCATTAACTTCTTAAATAATTATTCTTCCTTTTATGGTGTGACCCTTTAGGTTCTCCATATTAAGCAGGTTGTGAATAAATCAATTAGAACAATTCTAATCTTATTTAAATAAATAAATTAAACAATTAATTTATTTAAATAAATAATATTTATTCTACAATAGGGATAAGCCTCCCTAGCGATCAACGACTTTCCAGATAATATAGATTTCAACATTAATCATTAAAGAACCTTTGAGTAAATAGTTAGTTACCGACAATTCAATCCTTCCACCATACAATATCCCAATTAAATATAAGACATGGAATTCTTCGTCAAGTCTTATTTTATTTAATTATATGTATTTCGATCCTTAAATGCACAACACCAAATAATGCAAATTAGAAACTCCTTTCTAATTTCATTTCGCCTTTGGCCAAGGACTCTTTGGGTTGTCATTTATCGAATCACATAGGATATTCTCTTCTTTTAATAGAAGTGGTATATTCTTTATTGATCATACATTATCTCCATGTACAACTTATTATACCCAAGCATACCCTTTGATATACCCTAAGGGTCTTAAGGAATAAGTCAAAGTATAACTCATCATACACAAGATACTATGATGATCTCAAAGTCTAAGGATCACTTGTCTTACTATCACTACTGAGAATTCCTATTGACAGCAAGTAAAACTCCATTAGGTATTCCTTAGCGAGCCCGCGTTCGATGAACTTATTCTCTAATAAGCACCTACATACTTGCTTTTAGTGTCTCCACACAAATGATCGTGAGATCAATCATCCTCATCCAATGACCAAGCAACGTATGTACCAATCTATCCGGATTCACTAATCCCCAATTTAGTAATCCAATGATTGGGAACTATTTTTTAAGCTTTCTAAGAATTTAGATCTCATTAGAATGATCATCATCATTATTCTAAAAGCATTGCTTAAAACTATGGGTTTATCACATATTATAAAATAGCATCATGTAGATAATTAAAAGCCTTTAATAAATTAATACTTTTTATTAATAAATGAATAAGATTGTTACAAAGTATATGCTTTATCATCAAACATGATTGTATTGTGTGCATACTACTTTCAACTTTGAGTGCTCTTAGTCAATCTAACTAGCTGAGTTCCTTCCCCATTCGAATCTTTAAAAAACTTCTCCAAATCTTAAGAGCAACAAAGTTGAAACAGAAATCGAAGTCAAAATTAGAAGAACATCGAAGCCCACTATTTCTTCAGATTTTGAAAGTCTTCAGTTCGTAACTCTTGATCCCCTAAGTTGGATGGCTTTAGTTCGTGACTATTGAAAATCAGAACCTTCATAAATCACACTTCAATTTGGTAAGGGCTTGACCTCGGCTGATTTCTATGTTTTTGTGATTTGGTATTTTTGCGATTTGGTATTTTTGAATGCTAATCGGTAATGGCTTGACCCTTGAATGCTATTGACAACTTTCAGTTGTGGATTTTAGATTGACAAAAATAGTGATTATTTTCATCTGCTGAACTCGTTGATATTCTTGAGGGCTTATTATTTTGTTGTTTGGCTATGTAGAACCAGTTTGGGAAATAATCCTCTTTCCAAAGCCAAGCTCCAAGTTTCGACTTGAACCAGATCTCGGTAAAGATTTAGAGTGCATGTTGAATTACATTATTCAACTGTTATAAATTTGTTTTACTAGTCATCACTTATTTACTGTACTGAATATTAACAGAGGGAAGAAGAAGAATTCCAGAATAATTGTGAGCTATTGAGGTTCAAAGAGCCAAAGAAAGGTTTGATCAACGAAGACCAAGGTCTCATAAAAGGCAGAATAGATTATCAAAACCATAGAGGAGGGCTTAAAAAAGTGATCTGCTGCTTAAAAAAGGCAGAATTAGGTTCAAGCTTTTAGTAAAACTTCAAAGCATTATTCTATTACTTGCAACTCCCCTGCTACAACCCTACAAAGCTCATCAATGTCGGTTCTCTCTCCTCACTCTCTTTTTTTATTTATGGGTTCTTATCTAATCTTTCTTCTATTTTATTGTTTGGTTACATTTGTTCCTGAACATTTCCTCTTCTTTTTTTTTCTTCTAATTTTGAAGACCCATTTGGGAGAATGTTGATGAAATTGTGACATTGTTGAAACCTAGAATTTCGTTGTTCAAATTCAGTTGTTATTTTCATTTTTTGATTGGTAATTTGGTATACACATGTTCTTTTTTATTTTGTTTTAGTTTGAAGAGTCCTTGAATTGCTCGATTTGATGTAAATGTATGCATTTTGTTCTTCTAATTTTTTTTATTTTGATGAGAATTCGAGGGTAATTAAGTCTTTATTCAACTTAAGTAACAGAGTTATGACAGAAAACAATTATTCACTTCAACTCAAAAAGTTGGGAGTTTAAATGTAGGTTTACTCACTACAGGTGGTTAAGTGGGAAACCGCTTAAACCCCAAGTGGTCATCTGAACTTAACCCTAATGTAAATAACAGAAAGTAAATGACTGAATGAAAAAGACACAAGGGATTTTAAGTGGTTCAGAGACTCAAGCTCCTAATCCACTCTTCTACTTTAACGAGCAGGAATTCCACTAAGGAAGGGCAGCACCCTGAATCGCTAATATTCCTTCAAGGCCATCAGCCTTGGAACTTCAGTTCACTAAGAACTCTTCAAGCCCAGCATGCTTGGAACTCCTCTAGTTCCCTAGGAACTCTTCAAGCCCAGCAGGCTTGGAACTTCATTTAGTCCCTCCGAACAAGAACCCCTCTGGCCCTGGCTACTTATCGGTGCAGTTGTTGTTGTTGGTACCCTGCTGCTAAGATGTCTTTAAGCTTGAACATCTTCTATACTTAGCAACTTGGCGTGGTCCACTTTGAATTCTACGTAGAGTCTGGACCACATTTTCTCTGGTGCAGCTGATCTTCATTTTGTTCTGCTCCTCTTCATCTGATGTCAGCTGTACCCCATCACAATTTAGGTTTGCTAAGTATTTGAGTTTTTGGTAGACTTCGTCCGGTACTTAGCATTCCCTGAACCCTTCTTGAATGGTTTGCAGACATGGTTCAGCATTAGTTTTGTTTTAGCTTTTGGTTCATGGTGAATCATAGAGTGGCTTTCTGGATCTTTTTTATGCTCTGCCACTTTTCTGAATGATATCTTCTTGGCCTTCTCGGCTCTCAGCTTAGCTTCCATCTTCAGTGGCATTCTCATCTTTGTTGAGTGAAGATTTGGTCTGTCCAGGTCCTTCTACAAAACTGCTTCACTTCCACCTTTGTAGTCTCACTGTCATTGAGACTTGTTCTGTTTAGCTCTGGTGGAACTCGTAGAGTCAACAATATAGCATTCCAACAACTAAACAAACTTTTCAACTCAACAACTCTTGATCTTTAAAGCTCTGGCTGACATATACTCCTTCCCAATATTCCCGTTAGAATATAATCGTTGAAAGCTATTTGAATTGCTTCGTAGATCTCGAGATATTTGGTGCAGACTGCTTGATGTGACGTGATAGCTCTTTTATGAGTTTGCTGACACAACAGTCTGCTACCTTACCTACAGTTTTTGAGTTGCCACCTTTCCATGTCAGGCAGGTAGTCATCTTTATTTCTTCTTTCTGACTTCTTGATTATAAGGACCCGATTTGCTTAGGATTAATACAGAGAAGGTAGCAGTGGCTAAAGAAAAATTGAAAGAAGCTCGATCGCGGAAAAAGAGTTATGCTGATATTCATAGGAGGGCTCTTGAATTCACACCTGGTGAACACGTGTTTTTGAAAGTTTCTCCATGGAAAGGTGTTCGAAAGTTTGGTTTGAAAGGGAAGCTTAGTCTGCGTTTCATTGGCCCTTTTGAAGTCCTTGAGACAGTAGGAGAAGTGGCATATCGGGTGGCTTTGACTCTATAGTTATCTCATGTGCATAATATCTTTTATGCTTCGGTGTTAGGGAAATATAACTATCAACCTCTTCAAGTTATGCAATACCCATTACATAAGATTCGAGAAGATCTTACTTGTGAGGAAGAAGCCGAGGCGATTCTAGATCGTCAAGAACGGATTATGAGAAGGAAGACAGTTCCTTTTGTTAAAGTCTTGTGGAAAAACCATTCGGAGCGGGAAGCTACTTGGGAGATGAAGGAGTCTATTCGAGCGAAATATCTGCATCATTTCAATAATTAGGTAAGTTCCACTCTTTTGATTCCGGGGATGAAATCATATTTAAGGGGAAGCTGATGTAATACCTAATAAAATAATAATAAAGTATTTAAGTAAGCTTTAAAATAGTTAATTGCGCTTTTCCTTATGTTTGGGTCAGATTCTATTTAATTTATGTGGACTATAATAAGTGAAGGATTGTATTAATTTGGGCCTTTAAATTAATTGGGTCTAATTTATATTTGTGTAATTTTAAATCCTAATAAAATTAAAAGAATTAATAAAACATGTTAATTAATAATTAAATAATTAAAACCTAGTTATACCTCATTACGCCTGATTAGTTGGGAGAATAAAACAAAAACAAAAGAAAGAGGCGGAAGAAAAACGAGGAGAACGAGGGAACGTGACTGGAATTAAAAAGGGTTTGAGAGCAAGATCATTATAATTTTATTCTCCATACTCTTCTTCTCAAAGGTAATTATTGGACTATTTTTGAATACAAAATAATTATTTTATTTATGTAATTACAATCTATTTTTTTGTTGTGTTTGCAATATATTTTAAAATTTTGTTACGCCGCTTGATTAATTGAGTTTGTTAATGAAATTTTGATTTATAATTGGGATATATATATATATATATATATATATATATATATATATATATATATATAAGATTTACAGAAATCTAAAAAGGGGAAAGTGATAAATAATATTATAATATTGTTATTACAATTAAAATGTATCTTTTGATTACAAACTGAATATCATATATTAAAATTATTGAATTTATAAAAATATAAATTGTATAAGTTCATAATTTAGTTATATATATTATATTTTATTTTGATAATTAGATCGGATTGAGGGAGTCTAGCGGGTGATATTTGGATTTGGCGAATTATTTTGGTACTATATTAAAGTACGGATTCCGTACTTTTTCAGCGATTCTCTTTTAAATTTAATTTGTTCGTTTTGTTACTCGTTTAGAAATTTGGTATTGCCTCTCAGGATTATTCCTTGTTGTCAAATTTATTGAGATAGTATCGTTTTGGCATTGATATTAGAATTCGTATTTGTACTCTTCGAACTAGTTAATCATGTCAATATGTTTTGGAGACTTTATTCGTTTGTATCATTATTCGTATAATTTTGTTCACATTCGGGAGTTTTTTTGATCATTGATATCTTGTGATAATTAAGTATGTTCGTATTTTATAATTCGATGTCATTCGGAGATGGTCATGTAAGCCTTGTGATTTGAACCCCTTTTTGGCTTACATTTTTTTAGTTTTATCCTTAGGGTACACTTGAGCTAACCACCTGTGGGGGTAACACAAGCATGTCCTCTTGACACAAGGGCATAACACCTTCCGTGGCGGTGTGATCAGTCAATGACGTATCATTTTGTATGCTCTGGGTATGAGCTTTAGCCATTTGATATATATTTGTTCATGATACGTATGGATCGATCTAGTATTTGATTTGATTCAATTTGTTTGGTGGATTAGTGACGTATGTGTCGTGCGTACTATTCATTTTGATTTGTATACATCATGATACCGATGTATTTTGTTAGCCTTTGGCTATTTGTATCTGAGCTCAGTATGAAATTGTTACCTTATAATCATTTGATTCAGCCTTATTTTGTTTGGAATTCTTTTGACAGTGTTAATCATTTGTACCTTGTCTCACCAAATTTGATATATTCATATTTGGTTAGTAATTTTTATTGTTAGTTCATTTAGTTCCTTCGTTACACACACACACACACAAACACACACACACACACACATATATTATTTATATATGTGCATTTTTATATCCGTACTGGGCAATTGGCTCATGCTGTGTTCTTTTTCCGGCAGGTAATCAGGGGTTATCAGGATTTGTGGGATGACAGCTACCTTTTATCCAAATGAGTAGATTAGTTTTTGAGACTTATTATTAGACTTGGTTTTCCTAATATTTTGTATATGGATTTTTGGGCCATTTTGGCATTTATTTTTAATTGCGGAGACTATGTAAATGTGGAGTTCCTTCTATTTAAATTGTAGTGTGTGACATTTGGTGTTCAATTTCATTGGAGATATTTTGAGATTTATCAGAGGTTTGTATTTATTATGTTTGTGCGTGACATCCTTTTTGCTTTTTGGAAAGGGGGTGTTACAAACGCACATGCCTAGATTCATGCAATATAAACTAACTAAGTGCAGGATTTTTTTTTGTAGAAATTAGAATGACAACTACATGCAAAACAGTTATAATAAACTAATGCAAATACAAAATGAATGCAACTAAATGAGTGACAACTAGAAGAATGCACCCCTAAACTTAACATATACAATGTCCTCATTGCATACAAATTAAAAAGTTAGGCACTAAGAACTTTCCTGAATGATCAAAGCCTTAGTCTTCATCAGCATCATCTGCTTCTACTTCATTAACCTCATCCTCAGGGGGTAAGTCAGTCGGGGGGTACACGGACAAGGGTGGAGGTGGTGGGAATTGGTAAAGCGTTGTTGATGGGTTCACCGAGCAGTTGGTGTGCACCATTAAAAAGTACCTTATGTGAGCCTCCCCCAAACTTGGTTATGACTAAATCTTGAAGCGTTTTAATCATAATTACACCCCCAATTCACTTGAACACTTTACTTAGAACACTTACTTGCTTTGAACTTTTGTTGTTGGAATCCAAGTAGGAGATGAAGAGGATAATGTTTGATTTCTTCTTGGTTATGATTTGGAAAAAAAATGAATTAGAGGTGAATAAGAAAAGTGAAAGAGTTGGTGTCGTGAGGTTGCTACGGCTTAGAAGGAGTTGGTTTTGAATTAGGAGTGAAAGGATTGGCTTTGAATTAGAATTGCATGAATTAGGGGCTAAGGCTTTATTTATTTTTCAAGTGCACAAGTAGAGTGCCTAGGCTCTTGAAATTATGAAGGTTGGAGCGCCGAAGCACTTGGGAACAGAATTTGATGGTGATGGTGAGCGCCTAGGCACTTGAAAAGAGCTGTGAGTGGATGCTGTAGACACTCAAAATTTTGTTTTCCTTTTACTAACTATATAAGAGGACAAAAGCATATTTTTCACACTCCAGAGATAACCCTGGAGGACCACAACATCAATTCCAACCCCGGAAATAGCCCCAGGAGATCCAGTTTCTAACCCCGGAGATAACCCCGGGAAATCAGTGTCTAACCCTAGGAAAGTTAGTTCCTACCACGGAGATAACCCTGGGGGATCAAGTTCAAAGCCTGGAGATAATTCTGGGAGGTCAAGCCAACCTCAGAGATAACCATGAGGACATTTAGAGTCAACAACATAACGATCTCAGAGATAACCTTGAGAAAAGACTGCTACAACTGTGCGAAAACCGGAGATAACCCCGAGAGGGGCAAAATGGTTATTTTATCAACTCAACTTCAACTCAAATCAAATACACTCATTTCAACTCAAATTGCTTCAAAAAAAGTCCCACGAGAACCATATCTTAACTTTCGAGCGCAACCTACGCAAAACAGCTCAACGGACTACCTAACGGAGACCCCAAAATTCTATTTTGGTCATAGACCAATCTTCCCGGAATCAAAAAATGGCAAATCCTATGTCATTGCATAGCTCTCGAAAAGAACTTTTCGAAATGGTATGACACGCTACCATCGGACTCCCAAATTGAAAGTTATGAAGGTTTGAGTGAACAATGCGTTGTCAAAGTGAACGTACTTCGAGATAGTAGGACCCACACTGCTCGGGCCATCCCAGGCAGCCGCAGGTACACCTGGTGATGCCGTAGGTACACCTACGGCTCCCCCCTCTATAAATTGAGGGCTTGGGGTAGCCATTTTAGTAAGAGAAAAGGCGAGGAAGCCCTATTTAATTTGCTCTGTACACACTATAAACTTAGTGCTTTCTCATTTTAAACACTTGTGAGCTTATATTTGGCTATATTTTACCGGTGGAAACTGAGGGTTTATCCATTTAAAGCTATTGAAGTCTTCTTTGGCAGTCCATTGTAAGTGTTCTTACATTTCTTTTAAAGCCTTTCTCCATTACTGTGCACACACCGTTCTTCACGTTGAGAGTTGTGTTGCGTTTGTATGCCCGGACTTCGATCCGTGGCTTTTTATTTCTTTTATATATATATATATATATATATATATATATATATATATGGACTAACATGATCGAGTTATGCCTCGATTGAGCCTGGACTCACGTCTGGAGCGTTTATTGCTTATATATATATACTTATATATAAACTGTTGTCGAACTCTGTTCGATGAGCCTGGACTCACGTCCGGAGCGTTTATTGCTCTTATATATATATATTTATATATAAATTGTTGTCAAACTTTGTTCGATGATCCTGGATTCACATCCGGAGCGTTTATTGCTTTTATATATATACATATAAACTGTTATCGAACTTTGTTCGATGAGCCTGGATTTTATATCTAGAGCGTTTACTGATTATATATATATATATAAATACTTATATATATTATTACCATCAAACTCTGTTTGATTGAGTCAGGATATAATATCTGGTGCGTTTACCGCTTATATATATATTTACATTTCTGTTAGGCCTGGAGTTTATTTCGTGGCCTTTTATTGCTTTCTTTATATTTAGTCCCGCCTGGAGTTTACTTCGTGGAGGTTGATCGTTTTTACTTCTTTCTTTACATTTAGTCCCTCCTGGAGTTTACTTCATGGCGGTTGATAGTTTTTACTACTATATTTACTTTTCCAATCCCCCATGGAGTTACTTCGTGGTGGTTGATTGTCTCTATATATATATTTACCGCTTCTATATATTTACATTTCAAGTCCCCCATGAAGTTCATTTCGTGGTGGTTGATCATTTGTATATATATATATATATAACATTTATATATATATTTTTTTTACAGCTTTCATACAAACTGTTACATCATGTGAGCTTAAGAATCATGTGATCACAGATTCAGTCTCCTGAATCTAGATTCGGTTTCCGTGATGGACATTTTTGGTTGTAATCAGCTTGTACATTATTTACGGTGTTTAAATTTTCTTAGATGGCTCTCATTCCCACAATGAGTTCGGCATTGCTATGTATATTATTTTCTCGAAGATGCCTTGCATCTTGAAAATAAATGCAATCAAGCCGAATATATAATAAAATGGAAGTATCAAAGGCCTCAATTAATATTGAGCATAAGGGTTTGAAAAACCTCTTTTACAAAATATCAGTGTTATATCTTGTAAAAACCGAACCTTTATAAAAAATTCAAACCCTTTGTATATAGGTGCAAATGAGACATAGCACTACATCTAGATAATTGCACATTGACCCACACACACACACACATTCATATAATAGTTTAATTAAAAAGTGGCGGTCACCGTGGTAACACGGATATCGGGGGGTGCCTAACACCTTCCCATCCGCATGATCAAGCCCCCAGACCCTAACGAATCTTGGTTTCACAGACCTATTAAATAGTGTCACATCACTGGGTCAATGTGCAAACCTTTTCTCGGTTGAGTTGGTGCAACCATTTAAAAATACCAACTGGTGACTCTTACAGTCCAATCGTCGACATATACATGTCGGACCTATTCATAACTTTTTTTTTTCAAACAAATCTCACCTAATATGAGAACACCAAAAGACAAGAACAGAAAAGGGACAGTAAAAATCCCGACGTCGACAGACGCCTAGGAATTTGGGAGTGTCTGGGCATTTTTTAGTTGGGCGCCTAGGCGCTTGGAAAAGGCTTGTTTTGGGCGCCTATGCACTTGGACCAGTCTTAGCCAAAATTTGTGCTCTTTTATGCTTCTAACCTGCAAGCCATGAACCCTATTCTCAGCTATCATTTGCAAGGAGATTACAACTGAACATACAACCCTAGAATAAGATAAAATATATAGCTAAATGAACTAAAATCCTAAAACAAAAGAAATGAACAAAAAATAAAGAAAATAAAATTCATGTCTGGGTTGCCTCCCAATGAGCGCTTAGTTTAACGTCCTCAGCCCAACTCTTTATTTTCTGTTCTATCTAATTCCCCTTCAAAAATTAAGGAACCTTCCATCCATCAGTAATAATGCAACTTTTGAGAGCTTCCCATAAGTAAGGGCCATCGATTTAACTTCACCTAGCTTGCCCTTGTTAGATAGAACTTCCTTTAAGAACTCCAAATGGCTAGGCCTTTGCTCCATTATGTCTTTGAACGAAATATGGAATTGAAGATTCTCGAACACAACTGGATCTTCATCTATCTCTTCATGAACCCCTTTCTCATCATACCATGAATCTAAATTTATGATAGCTTCATTGTCACAAAGAGCTTTGCCAACGCAATGACTACCAATTGGGCACGAGATTGTAAAACTACGCGGATCCTTAAACTTTGGTGGGGAAGGTACATGGGGCATTATCAAAATCAACTCATCTGCGTTAGAACTCAAGACATGATCTTCTCTGGCCTTCTTTTTTTGTTCCCCACTTATCTCCTCCCTTTCCACATCCTTTTCTATTGGCTCATTCGGTTCCAGATTTAACACAGGAAATCCATCAGTCTCAAAGCCATGTTACTTTACACTTCACCTTGAGGGCGATTAATGATGGCGTTAAAAAGTTTTCCCACCTGGTTCTCAAGATTTCTAATCGATATCTCCTGACTATTCGTCTACTCCTCAATCAAAACCATGAACTTGGAAAGAAGTCCCTCTAAGTTTAACATCATTTCTTCTTCATGATTAGGAGCTTGATTCTGAAAGTCTGGAGTGTGTGATTGGATTGGAGCAAAGGCTTGGACTTAATTATTATGGCTCCATGAAAAATCCAGATGATTCCCCCAACTATAATGATACTCGTCGGGATAGTCACCGAAGTTACCACTATACTGTACTGACTTGAAACTAATGGCGCATTGATAACTCGGATGGTTTCCAGCACAATAATCACATATCACCGCTACACTTTGAATAGGTTGTGATTCTAGAGCGTCAATCGTCCTCGAAAGTGTCTCAAATTATGCTGACAATTCCTCGAGTACATAAATCCCTGTTGCTCTTGGCTGAGTACTTCTCGTATAAAGCCATTGATAGTCATAGTTGTCCATGGTGCCTGAAAAGGAATTAAACTAGCGAGAGAAATAAAATAATAAAAAAATATTTAAATTAAGATTAATTTGATTGAAATTAATAATGACAAACTATTAAAATAAATCCCCAGCAACGGCGCCAAAATCTTGTTGCCTAATTTATTACTAGCACTTTACAAGCAAGTATACACGTTCGTTTGTAATATTCAACAAGCAAAGATATTGTTCCTGTGAGGAAATAGATTTAACTTTATCAATTATCAATTCCAATGTAATTAATCCTATTTTAAACTAGGAAATATTGTTTGTGATTTGAAAAATTAAAATTAACAAAACTAATGACTAAGATCAAAGTTCACAAGATAATGCAGATTTAACATGTTAAGATTACAACTTCCCTTGGTATTCCATTTAAATTAATTTACTTCCCATTTAAATCAATTAGTTAATATAAATCATTATTCAAGAATGTTTTATAGTACTCACACACTTCTTCCAAAGACAAGTGAACAAATCCTCCTACATCTGATCTTTAAGACACAAAATTACATGAAACACCTTAGTCAATCAATTCACTATATTCCTATGTGAATCAAGTTAATTAGGGTTTTACGCACAAATTCTTTCAATGGATACAAAAGACACATAGGTATATTCCTATCCTACATGCTAATCATATTAACCATATTCAGATTATATGAACAAATGTTATTATATCCAGATTTCATCTTCCAATTTTATATAGATTATCAAGGTAATTGCTGGACAAAAAATGAATCATTAAGCAAAAGATATAATAAATAATTCAATAAAAACAAACTTTCATTCAATGGGAAGGTTTAATTTAAACTACATACCAAGTTCAGTTGTAATCTTAATTAAAATTTAGTTCATGATAATAAGGGAAAACATTATCCAGATTAATAATCCAAACATCCCAGATAATTACAAAGAATAAAAATTAAAGAAGAGAAGAAGAAACTCTGAATTTGCTCCTAGGCTCTGTCTTTGATCTTCAGTCTTTGCACTTTTCCTTTTGTGTTTCTTTCGTTGTTCTCTCTACAATTAACTTGATAAATTGATCGATAAGTCTTTCCTAAAGTCTTTTCCAATTTTTATTGGTCCTAGCCCACATCAAGATTCCTAATTGGCTTCAAAAATAACTCAGCAGTAGAAAAATCTAACTTTGATTGTGTATGAGTGCCTAGGCGCTCAACCTAGTACAAATCCAAGCGCCTAGGCGCTTGACCAAGACCATATATTTACAAAAATGCCACTTAACTCCAATTTTAATATATTTTTTTAATTATTTTCTTTTCCAAATGACCAAATTCCCCTCCAGCTCCATCCTACAAGAAATAAACATTAAAACAAATAAAATGATACTAAATATACTCAAAGATAAAAACAATTAAATTTAATAATATCAGATTCGTAGGTATAGAAGTCACTCATTAACCATTTATATCTTGCAACTCAGTGATCCAATTAGCATGCTATCACTTCCAGAGTACTAACATCATCGCATACTATAACTAGAATACATTATCCAGTTCAAACAATTAACAAACTAGGATCTATAAGGCCTGACATTTGACAAATATGCTTGATTTTTAGGGTTATTTACAGTTTTCTTAAATTTCCATTTTTATGCATTTAGGTGTTATCGATTAATTTTTAACCAACCCAGATCACTTATTAACATAAATTTAACATATTTAAACATCATAACATGAAATCTACTAAGGCTTTAAAGATCTAACTTAAAATTAGGGTTTTACCTTTTTAAACAATCTTTTTTATTTCTTCTCTTTGATTCTGACTTTGGCTCGCTATGAACCGACTTTAGATTACAATATGGAGTATTTTGAGCATATAATTCATGGCTTAGATAAGAAGAGTTGATCTATGTATAAAAGTACAAATTTGGGGTTTTTCTTAATCTTTAAACCATTTTTACAAGCTAAGCCTTGATTCAATGTATGTGGCTGAACTTAGGTGTCACTTTGTGGTTGGTGTGGATGATTTTAGCACATGGGAGATTTTCATGTGGTGAGTCGCCAAGATTTGAGTTTATCCTTTGTTAAAGATAAGATAAATGGTATTTTGGTCATTTTGCATCTAGTAAGGGTAATTTGGTAATTTCACACATAAATTTTAAGGATAATTTAGTCATTTTACAAACTCCTATGAACTTTAAAATTTATCACTTAAGTTTTGACCATAGTGTTTTGTTAATCAGAATTATTGTTTAATAACTAGAATTAGGGTTTGATATTTAAGGTTAGGGTTTCCATATCCTCAATTTGAGTTTCTTTATAAAATCTTTATAAATTTATCCCTAAATAATCATACCTAGTGTTAATCACATAATATCCATAATCTTATATACAATTACAAATGTATTAAGTCAGATTTATAAACCGGATTAGGGTTAGGGTTTTTAATTAGGGTTTAGGGTTACCCAATCTGAAATTAGTGTTCGTCACAATACCTACTGTCCATCATATATACAAATCCTTTCGAGTACAATTATATTAACCCATGAATTAATATTTCTAATCTTTGTTAATAATCCTAAGTAAGGTTCGGATTATTACAGGTTCAAGTTGAACGCGAAAAGGATTGGAGGTGAACATGTACCTGAGGAAGCTAGTTCTACAAGGGTATGAATTTAATCATCATCTTTTTCATCTAATTAATAATTGTGCATAAAGGATGATCCGGGTATATGATTTGTAAATTTTTAAATTATGTTTTATCATGCTTCCACTCACTTTCATGCAATATGATTGTGTACATGAATATTACAAACCTAACAGTTTTTAATTTGTAAAATAAACTAAAGCATTTGCTTAGTTTGTCGTAATGAAGATACACTGAATAATTACTATAAATTGGTGTTGGGTGTAATCTAATTAAGCATGGCACACAAGTATACGTGATCAACAAGTAATTTAATAAAAAGTTAAGTATCGTTCCCACAGAGACAAAAATTAATATTAATCTAACAATGACTAGCTTTGTATTATTTCAATTTTATTAAACTAACCGATTTTGGAATGAAAATAATGAAAAAATAATAAGCAAAATAAAAATCAACAAACAACCACAAATTTTAATCAGATAATGGAGAATTAAGCCTACAACTTGACTTTATGCTTCACTCAGATCCTTACACTTCTTTTTAATCCAATTAACTATTCTAATTCATTAATCAAGAACAAGGAAGTAGATATAGCCATCTCTCAATGCACTAAACCCGTATCAACTTAAATCCACAGATGATAGAATTAAGTCAAACACCCTAATTAACGAATTCACTATATCTCTATGTGAATTAAAATTAAATAAGGTTTAAATCCCAAGTTCTTACACGATTACATGCGATGCATAGGTATATCTCTATCCTAAACATAAATTATGAATTCCATTCAACGCAGAAATCACAAACACGTGCTATTATGACTAAGTCTAAACCTATATTTCATCTCTCAAATTCATACAAGTTCACCTAGAATTTGTGATCAAGAAACTCATAAATTACGCACAAATCATAATAGATGAACTGAAAAATAGCATCATTGAATTGAAATCAAAGTATGGTAATCATCATTACACTTAAAGATCCATCGTAAGCTTAATAAGTTGAATTAGTTCATAACTAATGAAATAAACACTGAAAAAGATCAAAGATATCAACATCCCAATTACAGAACTGAAATTAAAGAACAAGAACCGTAATAGAACCACCCTTCACTTCAGTCCAATCTGCAATCTTCGTGCTCCTTATTCCTTGCCTTTGTTCCTCCACAAATCTCCTCAAATTAGGGCTTAAAAGTTGTTGATGATTGATTGATTGATGAATAATCAAAGTTCTACTTTTGTATATGAAAATGTCCTCTTTTCAGTCCCAATCGCGTCCAAAGTCCACCAAGTCACGCCACAACAGTATTTAAATTGCATCAGAACTCTTCTTTCATGTTCGCGCACCCCCGCCCCGGTAGCGTATAGCTTTCTTAGAATTTGTACACCCCCGCCCCGGTGAGGTATTTGCTATACAAAAGGGCCTGCCCCGACGAGGTACTGTCTTGTACTTGTTGTTCTTATATTTCATTGCAAGCCTTTCTTGCCACCATCTTGCTTTAGCCACATGAACTAACCCTGCACATAGACACATACAAAACACATAAAACCAATATAAAAATATATGGATTAGGCACTATTTAAGTCTGAATAGGTATCCAATTCATAGGTATGAAACCCACTCATCAAATTCCCCAAAACTTAAACCATGCTTGTCCTTGTGCACAGCAGAATGGAATGCAATGCAACTAATTACATGCCTACGAATCTAGCGATTAAACAATATAGTGTCTATTCAAATTTCCTTAGAGAAACTTTAATAAACAAGAATAATACCTCTTCCCAAGATAAATACATAACCTCACATCAGTCACCAAATCTTTCCCTGTAATGACTAATGTACGTAATGCGTGTGTGCTCAACAACCATATTATCTTACAGAAACTTATATAAAACACATAATACACCTCTTTAAAGGAATAAAACAGCTTAAAGTAAAGAAATCCATAAACAAGATAGATCCCGCTAAAACTCAAAAATTTACCAAATTTAGAAATCAACCTAGGATACTTTTACTTTCTTATTCACATACGGGGGATTTTTTCTCTTTTTCCTATTTTTTAATTTTATTTTTACTCATGACTATGCACTGTCTAGTCCTCTTAGGCTTTTCAGAGCTATCCATTAGCGAACTTTCAACCAATGACTCCCGAACCAGATGGCTTTAGGGTGTTGGGTGTAGAGACATCACCTCAAGCGTACTTACTCAAGTAACATAGGCCACAGAACTAGACTAGCCACTATGTTAATTCAATATTTTTTTCCAATATTTTTTCTTTTTTTCTTTTTTTACTTTTCATTGTTATTATTGTTTTCCAGATATATCCCAAATCTTCCCCCAAACTTACGTTTCTGCCTAATCTTAGCCATCACCACTTATTCATGACTTTCTTTCATTAAGACTAAAATTCCCCTTAAGAAATTAATTATGTGTAAATTTAAACTCAATCACTCAACATAGTCATTATTATGGTGCTATCCTGATTATACCAGTTTCAAACAGGAAAAGACTTAATTCGGTTATGATAAGAAATTACATCAAAGCCCTAACAGTTAATACTATTCTTGTCTACGCAATTTAAATCTCATCATTAGCCCAAATAGACTTCAACCATCTAACAGCTGGAATCATGCAAATATGAACTAAATGCAACACAAAAACAGTAAACTAACTAATATTTTTGAGATTTTCAATTTATTAGTATTTTTTTCTTTTTTTATATAACTCAAACAAAAACAAAAACTATTATTTACAAAACTAAACTACTAAACTACCAAAACAAAACTACACTATACTATTGATGCAACTAACATGAATGCAAACATGAACTAACAAGTGCAAAACTAACTAACACATGCAAAATGACATACTCAACATAAACAGAACTAAACATTAAACAAATACTAAGACTCCCCCAAACATAACATAAATAATATCCTCATTGCTAAAATACAATGATAAGGCACAAGAGGACTTCCCTATAGCAGCTAAACAAGAGGTGGCACCTCTTCAGTATCATCTGAATCTGATGGTGGATAGGTTGGTAGTGGCTGTGGAGTTGGAAATTGGAGTTGGTTAGTAGCGTTGGGATTCATTCTAACAAACGCCTCTGTCAATGAAGCATTGAAGGAATTTTATGTGGAAAAGGCGTGATCTTGATGTGCTGCTATTCTATTTAATTTTTTATCCTCCAGTTTGTCCATATCATCAAAATGTCGCTGCAAGTTGCTGAACTAAGTGCACAACAAGTACTTAGAGATCAATAACCCTTTGCAGCCTTTTCAGTAACCTCGGACATTTTGTCAGCTTTAAATTCATCATCCTCAAAGCTATCTTCAGTTTCCTCCTCCTCAGGAGCATCAGGAAATATAAATCTTAGCCCTCTAGGACGTGACTCTCCTCAAGGCCAAACTGAGTATCGAGTAATAAGATGGGAATCTAGCATTTTGAGTGGCTACTGTATAAGCTCATCTGCTGACCATCTAACTCCTGACTGTCGATAAAGTCCGTATATAAGAGAGGGGTGTGGCAACCCCCCAGAGAATGGGCCTCACGCGTCTGATAGAGAAACTTATAATAGCACCCACATCGATATCAAAGTCCTTCACAATGGCATAAAGTAGTAACACCTTTTCTTTAGTCACCTCACTTGTGTGTGTGGATGGAAATAGTTTTGCGCAACAAAAGGCATACAAATCTTTCCATACAGACTTAAATCCTTACTCATGAAAAGAGTCCCACCTTTCTTTCCTTTCACCCATGTTGTGTCCGGCTTTGATATCTCAATAAGTATTTGATCATAATTGGGGTTGCTATCACGAAGCTGAGTACATTGGTAGACAGTTGGGGCTTGCACATTATAGAATTCATTAATCACCTCGGGACCAAATAGAACCTGTTTACCATGGATAAATGCAACGAATGGTGCTTTGTCGTCGGCATTTGCGTAGAATTCTTTTACAACTGTCAATAAGGCAGGGTCCGGTTGATCTGTGAATGTGTCCCAACCTTGTTAATCTATTTGGCTCCTCATCTACCCGTCGAAAGAATCAGGCCTCAGCCCCCTCTCTAGTGTTAATGCCTTCGGTGTAAAGTAATGATATTTGTCAGCCGCTAAGGCACTGACATATTTCCTTTTGTCAAAGCTGCAGGTTGGTGGTGAGGACCCTTCACCCCATTAACGTTTTATCGGTGTCTTTGGTGCCATTGTATAGCAATGCAATTCAGAATTCCCCCCAAACTCTCACTTTTGCAATTCTTCAAAAACTTGGCGTGTGTAAGTCATAAAGAACCACAATGTCCCAAAATGAAGAACAATTGCCAAATATGATGAAAAATTGACTAAGATGATTACCCATACTGATTGCTTTACTCCGTGATGATATTGAAGTGGTTTACTATCAATTACAGAGCTTTCCCATCCTTCTTTGCCTGAAGAACTCAACTGATGAGAAACCCTAAGTTTTATGCTTGAAAATTTTAGAACTTAATGTGTATTTGATGTAGGATGGGAGAGATTGGGGTTTGGTTTATATAAGATTGAAGTAGAGGACGGATTTAGTGTGAAATGAGATGTTATGGAGTGAGTT
Source organism: Panax quinquefolius (assembly GCA_020205615.1). Classification (NCBI taxonomy): domain Eukaryota; kingdom Viridiplantae; phylum Streptophyta; class Magnoliopsida; order Apiales; family Araliaceae; genus Panax; species Panax quinquefolius. Next base: position 105,191,770 of record CM035153.1, read on the forward strand.
CGTGGGTTTTCTATTGCTTTAGTTTCGATTTTGAGAGATGGGAGTGGAGAGGGCACGATTTGTAAAGTGTTTTTAAAAATTTGATTCACGTACCCTCGCTAGGGCGGGGTCCTTATGCCTTCAAAACCTCGCCGGGGCAGACATATACAAAGACACCCCTAGGCGGGGTGGGGTCCTTTTTTGCCAAAATTTTCTTACTTCAGTTTTCTGAACTGCACACACGTTCAACTTCCTCCTTTGTTCCCGAAATCCATTAAAACCCAAAATTTAAGTTAATAATATGGAGATTGAGCAAGAACGTAGTAAGTACCCACACAATAACAAACTAATTAACTTCTAACCTATGAATTGTAAACATTTAAACTATTAAATACTAACACTATTACTAAGCTACTGAATTATGCAATATAAAACTAAATACTATAAATAACAAAACTGGTTTGCCTCCAAATGAGCGCTTGTTTTTAAGTCTTTCAGCCTGATTACTACATGTGTCATGGCACATCGGCAAGAGTGATTGTGGTGGCTTGATTATTGACGTCACCACCCCAATAATGCTTTAGACGTTGCCTATTAACTTTAAATATTTCTAGTGGATTCCTGTTATAAAGTTCAATGGCGCCATGTGGGTAGACTATTTTGATGGTGAATGGCCCCGACCATCGTGATTTAAGTTTCCCGAGAAATAATCGCAGTCGAGAGTTCTACAATAACACAGCTTGGCACGGTTCAAACTTCCTATTCAAAATCTTCTGATCGTGCCACTTCTTGACCTTTTCTTTATACAACTTAGTGTTTTCGTAAGCTTGCAGACGAAACTCATCCAGCTAATTAAGTTGCAGCAATCTTTTCTCGCCCGCAGTTATTTGATCAAAATTCAACTTCTGAATGGCCCAGTACGCTTTGTGTTAAAGTTCAACTGGGAGGTGACACGCTTTCCCGTAAATAAGTTGATACGAAGACATACCAATTGGTGTCTTGTATGCTCTGCGATAAGCCCATAAAGCGTCATCCAATTTTAAATACCAGTCTTTTCTGTTCAGATTCACTACTTTCTCTAAAATTCTTTAGCATCTCTATTTGAAACTTCAGCTTGGCCACTCATTAAGGGATGATAGGCTATCGCAACCCTATGATTGACCCCATATTTTGCCAAGAGAGCTGTAATGAACTTATTACAGAAGTTACTTCCCTCGTCACTTATAATTGCTCTTGGTGTGCCAAATCTCATGAAGATGTTCTTCTGAATGAAATTCAAAACAATTTTGGCATAATTCGTTGGGAATGCCACAACTTCTACCTACTTCGACATATAGTCCACTGCCAGCAAGATGTATAGATTGTTGTATGAAGGCAAAAAAGATCCCATAAATTCAATCCCCAATACATCAAAAATTTCAACTTCTACGATTGTGTTGAGCGGCATCTCATTCCTTTTTGAAATATTGTTCACCCTTTAACATCTATCACTGCTTTTGACAAATTGGTGGGCATCTTTGAACATTGTTGGCCAGTAGAATCCTGCCTGAAGAACTTTAGCTGTTATTCGCTCACTTCCATAATGTCCCCCATATACAGATGTGTGGCATGCGTGTAAGATGTTATTCACTTCACTGTGGGGCACACATCTACAAATCATCTTGTCCGCACACTGTCTGAATTGGTAAGGCTCATCCCACATGTACAGCTTGACATTATGTAAGAATTTCTTTTTTTGTTGATGTGTCAAGTCTGGAGGAATGATCTTGCTCACGAAGTAATTAGCAAAATCCGCATACCATAGAAATTCTCAATTTAATCCAAACAGTTGTTCATCTAAAAATGACTCATTGATATAATATTTATCTGATTTGTCCTTATCTAGATTTTCTGACCTTGAATAATGATAAGCTACTTGATTTTCTGTCCCCTTCCTATCCTTGATTTCGAAATCAAACTCTTGAAGTAGTAGAATCCAACGAATAAGCCTAGGCTTTGCATCTTTCTTGGAAATTAGATACCTAATCTCCAAGTGGTCCGTGTATACAACAACCTTTGTTCGTATCAAGTATGAGAAAAATTTGTCAAAGGCATACACGACCACAAGTAACTCCTTCTTGGTTGTTGTGTAGTTCAATTGTGCATCCGTGAGGGTTCTAATTGCATAGTATATAGCATGAAATATCTTATCTTGGCGTTGTCCCAAAATAGGCCCTACCGCATAATCGCTAGCAGCACACATCAATTCAAATGGTATTGTCCAATCCGGTGCTATAATTACGAGAGTTGTTGTTAACTTCTTCTTTAACTGTTCAAAAGCCGTGAAACATTCTTTATCAACTCTGAAAATTGCCACTTTTTCTACTAGATTGCATAGTGGTTTTGCAATTTTTGAGAAATTTTTGATAAACCGGCGATAGAATCTAGCATGCCCGAGTAAACTATGAATTCCTTTAACTGATGTTGAAGGTGGAAGATTCTCAATTGTTTCCAATTTTTCCCGATCTAATTTTAACCCTTTCGCAGAGACTTTGTGCCCAAGAATGATTCCCTCTTCGACCATAAAATGGCATTTTTCCCAGTTCAATACAAGATTGGTTTCCACGTAGCGTTCAAAACTATTACCATATTTTCATGACATCAATCAAAGGTATTCTCGTATACTGAAAAGTCGTCCATAAAAACTTCCACATTGCATTCCACCATGACTGAAAATATCGCCATTATATATATTTGAAAGGTTGTTGGTGCATTACATAGCCCAAATGACATCCTCCTAAAGGCAAAGGTGCCATATGGGCACGTGAATGTCATCTTCTCTTAATCTTCTGGTGCAATGACTATCTGATTATACCCTAAATACCCATCCAACAAGAAATAGTATTCCTGTCCAGCCAAATGGTCCAACATCTAATTGATGAAAGGTAAATGAAAGTGATCCTTCCGGGTTACCTTGTTGAGCTTCCTGTAATCCATGCTTACCCTCCAGCCAGTCACTATCCTAGTCGGTATCAACTCATTATGTTCATTGGTCACAACTATCATCCCACCTTTCTTCGACACACACTGCACTGGGCTCACCAATGAACTTTCTAAGATAGGGTAGATTATCCCAGCATTCAACCATTTCAAAATCTCTTTCTTCATAACTTCTTTCATAATTGGATTGAGCCTTCTTTGCTGTTCCACTATCGGTTTTACTTTCTCTTCCAAGAGTATCTTGTGCATACAAAATGAATGGCTTATCCCCTTGATGTCGGCAATTGTCCATCCAATCCCAGATTTGTACTCTCGAAGAACCCTCAGCAACTTAATTTCCTACAAATCTTTTTAGCCCAAATGCAATAATAACAGGTAAAGTATCAGAATTTCCCAAATATGCATACCTGAGGTGTTTAGAAATAAGCTTTAGCTCAAGAGTGGGTGGTTTTTCAAGTGAGGGTTTCATCCGTGCCGATGCTTTCTCTTTTGTGTGTAATGGCTCGAATGGTTCCTTGAATCTACTCACTCTAGGCAATACATCTAACATATGCAAATAGTCCACAAATTCTGAATTATCCAAGTCAACATCTCCCAGCAAAGTGTTCTTCAATGAATCCCTGTCCAAACCTCGAATCAAGTCTTCATTAACCATATTTTCGATCACATACATTTGGAAACACTCTGCATCATCTGTAGGGAATCTCATATCTTTTTAGACATTGAACTTCACCTCTTGGTCTTGTACTCTCATCGTTAACTCCTCTTTTTGCACATCAATGAGAGTTCTCCCAGTTACCAAGAATGGCCTCCCTAAGATAATAGGAATGTTATTGTCCTCTTCGTAATCAAGAATGATGAAAAATGCTGGAAATATAAACTTGTCCACTTTTACCAGTATATCCTCAATAATCCCTCTCAGATAAGTAATTGATCTATCTGCCAACTGTAATGAAATATTTATAGGTTTCGGTGCCAACAAACCCAACTGAGTGTACATAGATAATAGAATTAGATTCACACTCGCACCCAAATCACACAAACATTTGTTGAAGGCCATGTTCCCAATTGTGTAAGGAATAGTAAAACTTCCCGGATCCTTCAACTTTGGAGGCAACTTCCTCTGCAATACATCATTACATTCCTCTTTCAATGCAACAGTCTTATAATCTTCCAACTTCTTCTTCCTTAACAAAATACCAATCATAAACTTTGCATAGCTCGGCATCTGTTCTAGGGCTTCTGCAAATGGAATATTAATCCGTAACTTCTTGAAGATTTCCAAAAACATTGAGAACTATTTGTCTAACTTCTGCTTTTGAACTATCTACTAAAACGATAGTGGAGAATAGACAACTGGTTCAACATCTACCTGATTCTTATCCACTTTCATGTCTTCACCTTGTTTCTCTTCAACCAACTTTTCTTCTTTTTCTTTCACATCTTTCTTTGGCAAATTTTCTACACTTTCCCCCTTAAGATGTTTTCCACTTCGTAACATGATAGCTTGACACTGCTCTTGATTTCCCCTTGGATTCTTCTCAGTGTCACTAGGTAAAGTTCCTTGAGGTCTGGTATTCAATGCCATCGCAAGCTGTCCCATCTAATTTTCTAAGTTCTTAATCGCTGCCACTTATGCTTTCATAGCTTCCTTATTACCAGATATATACTTTAACAATAGCTCTTCCAAATCTGACTTTTTCTATTGATGTGGAGCTGACTATTGATGCTGATTTTGAAAAATAGGGGTAAGAAGGTCAATGAGCTTGCTTATTTTGGTTGTTACTCCACGAGAAGTTTGGATGGTTCCTTGCCCCCGAATTATAGGTATTTTGAAATAGATTCGAAGGTCTATTATAACTACATACAAATTGAACTACTTCCAAATTGATAGCACACTACTCCGTCGGATGTTCCCCTACACACAATTCACACACATACGCCACCTGTTGAACCTGTACTCTCGCGAGGGCATCCATTTTCTTTGACAGCGCTGAAATTTGAGCTGCTAAAGCCATTACTCCATCCACCTCTAACACTTCAACTACCTTAGGTTGTGTCATTCTTGTTGTTGGCCACTGGTAATTATTAGCTGCCATTATTTCAATCAAGTCATATGCCTCCTCAAATCTTTTAGCCATAAAAGCTCCTCCCAATGCTACAACTATATTAGTCCGAAGATTACTATCAGCCCATTGTAGAAGGTGTTCATCTATAACCACTTGGGCAATCCGTGATGCGGACACTTCTTCAATAATTCCTTATACCTTTCCTAAGCTTCATACAGAGACTCCTCATGCTGCTATTCAAATGTTGTAATCTCATTCCTCATCTTTGCAGTCTTTGCCGATGGGAAGAATTTTGCTAAACACTTCTTAGCTAAGTCATCCCAAGTAGTGATTGATCCTGGTGGTAGTGAATGTAACCAGCTCTTTGCCTTATCTTGCAGTGTGAATGGAAACAAATGTAGTCTCACTACATCATTAGATACCCCATTGTACTTGAAGGTATTACAAATCTCCAGAAAGCTCATAAGATGCTCGTTTGGATCATCATTAGCCAGTCCCCTAAATTGTACTAAATTTTGTATCATCTGAATAGTTTCAGCCTTGATCTTAAAATGGTTAGCAGCTATCGCAGGCCTGATAAAGCTCGACTAAATTTCAGTAACCCTGGGTGTGGCATAATCCCTATGTGCTTTCTAATCTTCTACAACCATACTTGCTTGCTTATCAAAATTCTCCTTAGTTTCTGTAATCCACTTACTTAACCTCTGAAACCTTCTTTCAATGTCGTCCTCGTAAGAAAGTAAATCTAGTTTCTTTGACCGAGTTTGCATGTACTAAGTAAGAGAACCTTAAACAAGAAATAACAAAAACAAAAACAAAAATGTTTAACTAAAACTGATCTAATTAAACTGATATTTAAAGTAATAAAATCAATTACGTCCCCAACAATAATCTAATTAAGCATGACACGCAAGTATATGTGATTAACAAGTAATAAAATGATTACTTAAGCATCATTCCCACAAAGACATAAATCAATTTTAATCTAACAATTACCAGTTTTATATTATTTCAATTTTATTAAACTAACCGATTTTGGAATGAAAATAATGAAAAAGTAATAAGAAAAATAAAAATCAACTATCAACCACAAATTTTAATCATATAATGGAGAATTAAGCCTACAACTTCACTTTTTGCTTCACTCAAATTATCACATTTCTTTTTAATCCAAATAACTATTCCAGTTCATTAATCAAGAATACGAAAGTAGATATAGCCATCTCTCGATGCAGTAAACCTATATCAACTTAAATCCACAATTGATAGAATTAAGCCAAACACCCTAATTAACTAATTCACTATATTTCTATGTGAATTAAAATTAAATAAGGTTTACATCCCAAGTTCTTACACGATTACATGTGATGCATAGTATATCTCTATCCTATACATAAATTATGAATTCTATTAAATGCAAAAATCACAAACACATGTTATTATGACAAAGTCTAAACCCATATTTCATCTCTCGAATTCATATAAGTTCACATAGAATTGGTAATCAAGCAACTCATAAATTACCCACAAATCATTATAGATGAACTGAAAAATAGCATCATTGAATTAAAATCAAAGCATTATAATCATCGTTACACTTAAAGATCCATCGTAAGCTGAATAAGTTGAATTAGTTCATAACTAATGAAATAAACACTAAAAAGATTAAAGATATCAACATCCCAATTACAGAACTGAAATTAAAGAACAAGAATTGTAATAGAACCACCCTTCTCTTCACTCCGATTTGCAATCTTCATGCTCTTTGTTCTTTGCCTTTGTTCGTCCACAAATATCCTCAAATTAGGGCTTGAAAGTTGTTGATGATTGATTGATTGATTGATTAATTGATGAATAATCAAAGTTAGTAAAGTCTCTACTTTTATATCTTAACACGTCTTCTTGTCAGTCCCAATCGCGTCCAAAGTCCACCAAGCCATGCCACAACAGTATTGAAATTGCATCAGAACTCTTCTTTCATGTCCACGCACCCTCGCCCCGGTCGGCTTTTTGTGCTTAAGAACCCCCGTCCTGGTCGGTTATAGCTTTCTCGAAATTTATACGCCTGCTTAGCAGTGAGTACTTGCTATATATAAAGGGGCAGCTTCCTACGGGTAATCTTATCTGTACATGTTGTTCTTCTACTCCATTGCAAGCCTTTCTTGCCACAATCTTTCTTTAGCCACATGAACTAACCCTACATATAAACACATACAAAATACATAAAACTAATATAAAATGTAATGCCTTGAAATCTGGTCTATTTTCACATCCGGATTCCGTACGTCACGATCCCACTTCTTTCCAAATATACATCATTATATAGCTAAATATAACAACATACGTTCTCAAATCCCAGGTTGTAATACCTTATAACCTTGTTCATTTACAAATAATGATAATTACATTATTCTTTACATCTTACAAGAGTGACTTTTATCCGCCACCAAGGATATATAACAGTTCATTAAACTAATCTATAGTACAATTAAACTATTCTAAATTACAAGTCTTGGCTTGATCTTCGCATACATTCATATACTGAATGTCACTTCTTCTAGATATCGGTCAGCTTGATCTTTACGGGATCCTTAACACTACAAGAAAAATGCCTAACAGCGACCAACACTATCAGCGATCGCACTATCGGTCATTGATATTAGTCACATCGACCATCATCTGTGACCGTTATGTAATCTAGTCGCTATATTTTTAACAGCGACCGCATGCGGTCGCTAGTATAAATTTGCCTCCCAAATTTTGGCTGGAAATGTTGGCGCCAAGGTTTTATGCGACCACTTAATATCTGCGACCGCAAGCGATCGCTGATAAGTCCATGTCATTAAAAATCAGTGACCGCATGCAGTCGCTGATTTCGGTCGCTGATCAAACTTTATGTTAATAGCAGACGCGAAGAAAAAGAAGAGAAAGCTCAGACAGAGAGAAGAGGGAGAAAGGGGGGAGAAAAGAAGAAGGGGAAGAGACGCTGGCCGCCGCCACCGGTCCACCGCCACAGGAAGTACTCAGTTTATATATATATATATATATATATATATATATATACATACATATTTCCCTCCTCTCTCTCTTTTTCATATATGTATATTCTACATTGAAATTATTTTAATGAAACTTTTCAATTGTTATCAGTTTTGATATTATCATTATGTGTTCATTGCTTTTGAGTTGAGTCTACTGCATTATAACTTTTTCCTCAATCTGATTTATGTGATGTAATTTGCAGTATAAAGAGGTTAGGAAAGGTGGCTTTCAAAAAAGTGTATCCTCGACACAATAATTTATCACTGAGACTCTACGCCAGTAAGTTTGTTTGCTCTAGTTCTTCTTTTATTTTCAGTCAATTTGTATAGCCATCATATTATTGGTATTGATTAATTTTATATATTCCTTAGATATTGAAAAAACATAACCATGTTGATTTAAGAGCATTGAAAAAATACAAAGGGGATGTTTTGGTCGAAATCATGAAAACCATGAATACAAAGTATATAGCAATTATTTGATGTAATAATATTTATAATAGAAGGCTTGGGGACTGTTAGTATAATTTAGTACTTAATCATGCCTAAAGTACCTTGTATGAACTGTTTTGGATGTGAAGAAGTTAGCTAACTAATACAAGCATGATAATGGATATAGGGTAATTTTATTATCATGATTTTAAAGTTGTTTGAATGCCTAAAGGTTTCATTTGCCTACATGTGGATTGTTTATGAAATTATAGTCATATCTATGCATATATGAGAATTATTGTAGAAAATTTTTTCAAGTGACGTTTTGAGACAGTATGGAGTCCCTATATTGTTTACACATATCATTTAAAAGGTGTTCCTTAACTTAGTTGTGGTCTATGTTGTGTATTGACCAAATTTTATGTTTAAAAGCCATGAAAAGTAAGCTTTAAGTGGCAACTAAGACCAAAGTATAGAATTCGCATACCTGGACCATGTGGGAAAGTTTCAATAGTCATAATATGACATAAGTAAGCTACACAAGCTAAAGAAACCAAGCTTAAACTGTTTTGAGCATTAAACTTGTGAAAAATCACATTTTAAGCCCAAAAGTGGACTTTTTTGGGTGACCTTTAGTGCCTGATCTTATAAGACTATAATGAACTCATATAAAATTGCTAACTCATGCTTGTGATGATTCCTAATCATTGCAATGACCAAAGCTACTAAAAAAATAAAGTTAGGATCTATTATTGAGCCTAAAGTGAGCTTTAATAGGTTAAAATTGGCTAGATGACCAAGTAAATAGATATGATGATAAAAGTAACCTTAGGAAACTAAAATACACATGCTTAGACTATCCAAGTAGCCAAAATTGGAGAAATGGAAAAGTGTCAAAAATAGTTTTTTTGTGAAAAAGTGAGAAAACAAGCCAGTTTGAGCCCAGTTTTGAGAAGCTTAAATGAAATGAAAAAGAAACCTAAACTTTGATTAAATTACCTTAATGTATGGATACAAAAAGAAAAGGAATTTCGATAGAGCTGAGGCAAGTTATTTTCAGGAATTTCGATATGCATTCGTATTCAACAATAAATGGGATTGAGCTGAATTGGTGTCAGTTAAAATATGTAGGATGACAACAATATACCATGGCTTTTGGGGTAGTCGATTTCAAGCTGTGTAAATTTGTTTTGGCATGTATCCTTGTTTAATTCCCGAATAATCATATATGATGCACACTCTTGTTTATAAGCATCATAAATGGGATTGAGCTGAATTGTTAATGTCTAATAAGGGAGTACAATAATTCATGTTAACATAGGTAACGTGGAATCATGGACCTCTATTCAGACCGTAGTTGGATGGCACGACGAAAGTCAAGTGCCCAGATAGGTGCTACAGCTGAATTTAGAGCTAGTTGCCAAGTGTTTTTGGAGTATGTGTATAGTCACCCAGAATGTATGAATTGTCAGTCGCAGATACGATGTTCATGTTTGAAGTGTAATAATTTAAATTATATGGACAAAGATGTGGTAAACTATCATTTACTTGTTTCTGGGTTCATGAAAAATTATGAAGAATGCTAGTGGGCACATGGGCAAAGAAGAGATGGTGGCATCACAGAAGTACACAATTCGGGCAGTACTACTCATCGTATGAATGAAATGGTTCATGATATTGCTGGGCCAGATTTTGATTGGGAACAAGGCAGAGAGCAACCTATGAATTCTGATGCCAAAGAATTCTTTAAGTTGTTAGACGAGGGTAGCGAGCCATTGTGGCTTGGTTGCACCAAACACACTACATTGTCTGTAGTGGTGACATTACTTAACATCAAGGCTGATCACAACATGAGCCATGCGTATTTTGAGTCGCTCTTGAAGGCCATTAAGAGTATGTTGCCTGACGGTGAGAAATTACCTGGTAACTATTACTTTTGTAAGAAAATGGTGAAGAATTTGGGTCTTGGATACCAAAATATTGATGCATGTCCCAATGATTGCATGTTATTTTATAAGGAAAATGAACAGATGACAAGGTGCACGTTTTGCAGTCATGATCGGTTTACACCTAATAAAGAGGGTGTGACTACAAAAAAATCAAGTATACCGTTTAAGATTCTAAGGTATTTTCCAATAACACATCACCTAAAAAGATTGTACATGTCTTCAAGAACAGCTGAACATATGAGTTGGCATGTGAAATCTCCAGCTAAAGATGGAGAACTAAATCATCCATGAGATAAAGGTGCTTTGAAAGATTTCAACTTAGCACATCTTGGGTTTGCATTGGAACCTAGAAATGTGAGGCTTGGATTGTCCACCGATGGTTTCAATCCATTTGGCCACTCAGATGTTCCGTACTCATGTTGTCATGTGATTGTTACTCCATATAACTTGACTCCTTGGATGTGTATGAAACAGCCATACTGGTTTCTTTCACTCGTGGTTCCTGGTCCAAAGAGTCCTGGAAAGAACTTAGATGTTTACTTGAGACCTCTTATAGACGAGTTGAAGGTATTGTGGGAGGATGGAGTACAGACTTGAGATGTTGCAATGAAAACAAATTTTAACCTTAGAACAGTGGTTATGTGGACTATAAGTGACTTTCCAGCTTATGGTATGTTAGCTGGATGGAGTACACACGGGAAGTTGGCTTGTCCGTATTGTATGGAGCATACAAAGTCGTTTAATCTATCAAAAGGTCGAAAGCCTTGCGGGTTTGACTGTCATCGTTGGTTCTTGCCGGTAGATCACCCGTTTCGAAGAAATAGAGAACACTTCAAGAAAGGGAAGTAGACAATGATATGCCTGCACCGCGATTGTCGGGAACGGAGATGCGAGATTGTGTGATGAGATTGTCGGTTATCCCATTTGGTCGGATTGATGCCACAAACATAATCAATGGGTTTGGCGAATTTCATAACTAGGTTCGGAGAAGCATCTTTTGGGAACTGCCTTATTGGTCTACAAATTTGATTCGTCATAATCTAGATGTGATGTATATTGAGAAGAATGTGTTTGACAATGTGTTTAACACCGTCATGAATGTTACGGGGAAGACAAAAGATAATGATAAGGCACGTTTGGACATAAAAGATATTTGTGAGCGTCCTAGATTAGAACTTTATGAATCTCCTAATGGTAAGATTGTCAAACCGCATGTAACGTACACATTGTCCAAAAAGTAAGTTGAAGATGTGTACACATGGGTTAAGTCTCTGAAACTACCAGATGGATGTGCGTCAAACATTGCAAAGTGTGTTACGGGTGGGAAACTGCAAGGGATGAAGAGTCATGACTGTCATGTATTCATAAAGAGACTCATGCCTATAGCATTTCGGGATCTTCTTGATAAACCAATATGGGATGCTTTGACGGATCTTAGTCATTTCTTCAAAGACTTATGTTCAAAATCATTAAATGAGAAGGACATGTCTATACTTGAGAAGAACATCATAGAGATCACATGTAAACTGGAAAAAAAATTCCCACCTGGTTTTTTTGACTCCATGGAGCATTTATAAATCCATCTTCCCTATGAAGCTCATGTTGGGGGTCCTGTTCAATATAGATGGATGTACCCTTTTGAGAGGGTGATGGGAAACCTTAAGAGGAAGGTGAAGAATAGAGCTTATGTCGAGGGGTCGATATGTGAGGCATACAGTTTCGATGAGATATTTACGTTTGTCTTAGACTACTTTCTGGACGAAGCCTTGACAAAGGCTAATCGAGTATCGAGACATGATGATGGAGGAAATATTGAAATAAATGGTTGGCTCTCTGTATTTGGTCTATCGGGTCGCGCTTATGGAAAAAGGAAGCGCATATTCCTCTCTGAGCAAGAATTATATGCTGCACATACTTACATTCTTCTCAATTCATGAGGAGATTGATTTAATTTCTCGAGGTGCACATGTAAACTTGATAATTTATCTTTTAAGTTGAAAATTTATTCCAATATGTTAATGTTTATAACATAGTATAGATTAGACGATGATGAGTTAAAAGTGAAGCATCAAGCATAAGCGATAAAGATATTCAAATCAATCGTGATAAAAATTTGCACTTTGGCTAAAGGACAAAGTAAGTTCAATTTCTTACGACATATATATATATATATATATATATATATATATATATATATATATATACTCCATATTAACTATGACTTCATTAAATAAGATGGAGTTTTTGTAGGCTTTGACAAAGGGATCAACAATTTCGCTAATGTACAAGTCCTAGCTATGGGACCAGATAGGGACCAAGTCAGCCGCAATGGTTACAAAATAAATGGTTGTGAATTTCATACAAAGGCATATGGGCGCGGTAAAAGAACAACGAACTCTGGAGTGTGTTTCCAAGGAGATTGTTACAATGAGCTTGGTCGTGCCTTTTATGGGGGAGTTGGAGGAAATCGTAGAGTTGACGTACAAGGGCACGTACGGGGGTCATATTCACTTGTTCAAGTGTCGTTGGTTTGATTCAGAAAAAGGGATACGTGTTGACAGACATGGAATCGTTGATATTGACCTCCATAGGTCTGCATACTCCAAAGAACCGTTTATTTTACCAACTCAAACAGTATAAGTATACTACACTCCTAGTCCTGTTAGGAAAAGGGATAGACCGCGTACAGATTGGCAAGTTATAATTTATATTCCCGTACGTAGTCGTGTAGAAGTAATTGATGGGGAGATTTACCAAGAGCAGATGCTTCATAGTCAAACTATAATAAATGTAGAGGACGACAATGAAGTAATCCAGTTAGATGGTGGAGATGAACCACATGAATTAGATCCTGAGTTAATACTTGTGTCAGATGACATTGATACTGAGGAGGAAGAGTTATTGACTGAATCTGACACTGAATCTGAAGTAGATGATGGTTATGAATCTGCAACATGTATACTTGATGATTTTGAATCAGACATTGACACTTGAACAAATGAAATATATGTTTAGCATTACATGTTTTTTATAGCATTGTCATGTTTATGTACTTAACTATTTAAATGAAATTTTTGTTTATTTTCATTTTATATTCATATATATATACATGTTTATATCACTGTCATGTTTATTATCATTTTATATATTCATATATACATGTAATCAAATATAACTCATATATACATCTTGAAATTTGTAATATCTGAGATGGCTTACAAGCGGTATAAAAAAGCGCTTGATTTGGGAGGGGACCTAATCATGTGCCCAAGGCCCCTACTAATTAAGATGATCAGATTCTTATTCAGATTCGCCCTCCTCCGAATAGCACGTACGTCCCGCATCATTTATATATAAGCATTTTTTATTCCATTTATACAAGATATATAGAACTTAGATGTAAATTGCTTTAATATATCTAATTATCGTTGATGCAAATTGTTGTATACTATAGTGATTTTTCAGATAATACGATCGTCAAGTGCATATCACGATTGTGTTTCTGTAATTGGCCTACACACGTGATTACGCATGAAACACACCTATCGCCCACAAGGATACTGTTTGGGCTGAATTCTAGGTATGTTTTTTTTAATTATGACAGATAATATAATATTCTAATTAAGGGTAATTGTTTAGTAATGTTATTATTGTTGTTTTATTTGCAGAAAAGGTATAGATGGGAGGACGCGCAGGCTTCAGTGATTTAGACATTATTCTGGCAGAAGTGCGCCGTCCGCACCAAGGATAATTTGAACAAAGAATGACAAAAAACCCTTCACAATGCCAAGATCGACCATCCAGGCCAGGGAGAGGATTACATGCACGAGTATAGCCCCTGGTGGTGCACCTAGTCCATATGGGCTTAGATGTGTGCCCAATAGAGAGCTGAGAGCTGGGTGAAAAGATGAAAGACTACCGCCACCAACAGATCCTCGGGTGTACCCGATGGTGAAAAGGCTAAAGGAACATACAAGGGCGGCAGTATTTCATAGTTGCAGCATATCACTGTCAAGGTACGTATTTACAAGTTTTAATATGTTTACAATCATGAATTATAGAAAATATATCACATTTTTACTTATTAATATTGTGTTATTTTTTGTAAAGGAGTCTTAGTCTCAAGGTCAGCCTATCCATTGGCTCGATATGTATGTGGCCACCCGTGATGGTCTGCCTAATGCTATCCAGATAAGCGATAATAAGTTTTAACAAATTGATCTTGTTTATCTATGCTTACAGAATTTATTTTTAACTATTTAATTGTTAACATGATGACAGATACGTATAAGCGTTTATTGAATGAGCGCTATCCTGAAGGCAATCCACGTCCGCCTATTGATCAAGAGTTGTGGGAGACGGCGTCTGTTGTGAAGAAGAACTACATTAAAGGTGAAGGACAACGATGACGCCCATCCTTTAGTGGCTCAGGCTACTCTTCTACCCAGTCTTCACAGTCATCGAGTCATCTAGATGTTCATACTCAGGCTGACTGTGTGAGAGCTATATGTCGAGATCGAGATTTTCTAAAGATACTGGGCGGGCATCTGGGGGCTTTGAGTCCTGAGGAGTTAGCTGAAGCAGTAACGGAAACAACAACAAGACAACATGGGGATGGCGATGAGGTATAAAATCAATTTATTGTATATATTATCGTAATATATACCAGTATCAACATAGTTACTATATTTTTAACTTGTTTTATTATTTTGTTAATTACAGGGTGATCAAGGAGGCGATGATGCTTGACGTACCTGCTTTAGATCAGTTTTGTAGTTATTTGATAAGCTTGTACTTGTATATTCATTCTTTGGATGTATGTATGTTACTTAAACATTATTAGATTTGTTTATATTTATTCAATTCATATTAGTTTTTAAAGGTTTATATAGTTTATATACTAGTTTGGTGTATGTGTCGGTGGAGGATGAATGTTTATATTGTTGTGCATGCTGTTTATCTTGTTGTGTATGTGTGTTGGGATAAAGCAGGTACAAATCAGGTATATGTTTTTGGGAATTCTGCAAAACAGCAAAAATTTGGTTTTCATGTATTTTCAGATCAGTGACCACATGCGGTTGCGGTCGCTGATAGTTATTATCAACGGCTAAACATTTGAGGGTATCAGTGACCACATGCAAACGCTGATAGCAGTCGCTGCCATATGGACCACGTCAGCTTTGGCCCTGGACCATGCTGACTCAGCTTAGCGACCGAATTTGTCATTTCGGTCGCTCATATCGGTCGCAGATATATCGGTCACTAATAGTGGTCGTTGATGTGCATCCCAGCGACCAGATTTTATGCGATGACTATCAGCGACCGCATTCAGTCGTTGATAGTTATCTGCGACCGAGTGCAATCACTGATAAACCTTTTTCTTTTAGTGTAAGTTCTTTCTAACATCGTTCGCTGAAAATGTTTTTATTTAAAGCAAGTGTGAGCATTCAATTGCTCAGCAAGTCATAGCAGTTTTAACAAACAACTTTAAGAACTTAAACATTCTTTTAAGACTTCAATAACTGAACAAAGGTTATAAAGCAACTTGAATAATAGGAATAATTCTAATTCCTATCATCTTAAAACATTAGTCACATTCACTTTGAAATACTTTCAATCTTCTCCCTTTTTCATACACATTCTGTCTGGCTAGAATCTTTAGCACAGACTTAACAATAACAATTCATGTATAAACAGAACATTCTCATATTGAACAGTTTAATCACAAAACAGTTCATCTCATAGAAACACCAAAGTGTTAAAATTGTGGCACAAGGCCTTATACATTCTACCACCTTGTACAAATATCGCACATTTGCACATTGGTAAAACTTCTCATGTTCAACATCTGAGAAGTTTAAGAAACTAGCATTCATTTAAAGTATGAATGAAGTTAGGAAACTTGCCTTACGCACAACTACAGCTTAGTGTTTATGCTGAATCGCTCATTCCAATTCCTATATAGCACATAAGGAAATAGCACATACGCCAATTAGTCATATACTTGACTTTACACATTAGTTTAGTTAACTTTTCTTCTTAGGATTCGCGTTCATGCAATCTAAGTTTACGCTACCAACTTTTTTTACTACCGGTTTACGGCTTCATTACATACGGAGATGTCTTACTTATACGATCATCATCTTTGATGATTTACATTCTTATCTTCTTCTTATAACTCTTCTAGGACTCAGCACACATTGTGTCTCTGCTAGTAGTTCATATGGTACTTTGAGTGGTTTCCCACAAATAACCAACAAATAAGTTCGCATCTCATCTACACTGTTTTTCACAGTGAGTTAGATCGGTTGCCAATTTCGTATATACCTCTGCTCTCTAAAGGAATTGTTTATCCTAGCTCCCATATATCAACCATCAAAGATTACGATTGTACTAAAACCAAACTCATCTTAACTTATTCGAACCATTAAAACTATAACGTTCGTTAAGTTAACATCTCATTTCTTATGGCTTTCTGGCAACTAAATGCCATACCTCAGGATTTATTCTTTATCGTCTAAGTCATACAGTCTTTTATTCAGAACGATCATTCAATATTAATTCTACGGATTCATAGCATTAAGCATTTAATGTTACCTTATTCTTATCTTACAACGTCCCGCCCATTCAACTCGGAACGTCATCCAAGTTATTATTACTAACTCGACTTCTTAACATAAACGACATTGTCTTTAATTCATTTCTTCACCATTCACAGGTTTAATCATCATTCTTTATTACCTTACGGTCAAACCATACACGGGGTGTAGGTTCTATCTATTTAATATTTGCATACACTCAACCCTCACGTCGATTAAAGTGTTTAACGATTACATTTCATTCGAACATTTTGCATCCGACTCACATTCGGCTTTAATTATTCTTATTACCATTCGCTACTGCTTTCTTGATAAATCATATCTTACTTACTACCGTTGTCAATGTCTAAGTCATACAACCAATGTATACTTAGAACGTTCGCCCGACGCGAATATGATTCACGAGAATCGTTTACGTATCCAGTGTTCACATTGCTCATCTCTTAAACTCTCATTCAACCTTTACCCAAGGTTTTAATTGCTTTCATTAGTTATCCATTATATGAACCCCACGTTCATCATTCTTTCTTAATGTCAAAGCCATACGATTCGTTGTATGCTAAGACAGATTGTTCATCGCAATAGCTTTGCGTTCCCAGTGTCTATACACTTTACACTTATCTCTCATTACAACAACATAACATCAAAATGTTATTCATTACCCTCGTCACTCAACGTCTAAGGAATCACAATTATAGCTATCCCCCACGTTCGTTTTATTGCAACTACAGTCCCCAGATATCGGTTCCGTAATTTGTATTTACATTCTTTATCTTTTAATCCCGTTCAATATTTTCGTTCAACCTTTATTTAAGGTTTAAATAACTTGTTTAAGTGTTACATTAGGTGAACTATATGTTCTTTATCTTCCCTTACACTTCCCACCAAGAGTTGAGCAGTTAAAAGCTCATCTCTGTGCCTTACTACTCGCATTAGCTGGCCATGGGCACGGTCCCCTTCCTTTCCCCCCCATTGTTGCAGCCACTCAAGTAGTAGCTAATTGCCCAATTTGGCGCTGTGGCGCCACCTCCCAAGGCTTAACTGGCGCTGCGTCGCTAAGCCTAGAACTTGGAAATTTTTTTTAAACCTTGTACTAGTTTGAGACGCTTACTTCACAATCTCATAACTTCTTTGTTATAACTCAGAACGAGGTCATTCCAAAGCTATTCTCTTCCTTATCTTAACATACCATTCGATTGGCTTAAATTCAATTACACGTTCATTTTACGTTCTTAACGTTCTTCGTTCGTTCATCCATAATTCGGTTATCTTAACTCGGAACTTGTTCGTTCTTGAGTCCACGACTCACATTTTCTATGTTTTCTTACTTTCTTATGAAACCCTACACATTCGGGTTCTTTTACATACTTTCTACTTCTCATTTGTCTTTTATAAATTTTTCGCTATAACTTCGTTATAGCCAAGTTAAATATGTTCTTCATGAACGTTTCTATCGTTCCTAACCAAGCAATAAGAAACTAACTTATACGCGATGGTTTTAAACTTCTCCATCAATAACAAATTATACTGCGATGGTTTAAAATTTTTCCATCAACAATGTTCTTCATGTTCTTCGCGTGTGCTTCGTATTCTTCATTAGTTCTTCATTTTAATCGATATTTTGACTACGATTTCACTTTTTCTTGGAATTTGGTTTTATAAAACACCATTCCTTACTTATTTCACCGAATCGTTAATATGATTTATTCGGATCGCTCAAATTCTTTATGAAATTCATACTTCCTTAAGAAATTTATAACTAAACTTCTAATTCTTTTTTCTTCTTTTTCTCATGATTTCAATCATATAAACATCATTCTTAACATCTTTTACTATTATTTTCATTAAGCTATGTTTCTAACATAGAAAACTGTAACGAGTGATTTGTTTGAATTGTAATTCTGGGGACAGAATCCTTGTAAGGAGGGAAGGATGTAACAATCAAGAATTTCAAGTTGTAATTTTGAATATTTATTGAATTATATAAATATTTAATGGATGTGTTTATTGTTGAATAAATAATTGTTCAAATTTGATTCGATTTGGTTAATTATTTGTGAAGTAAATAATTAAGGAAATTAATTATTATGAGATAGTATTATAATTTATTTAATTATTAAGAGAATTTATAATGATTAAATGAATTAATATATTATTCAATAAATTGTTATTAGAATTAATTAAATTAAGTATGAAAACTTAATTAAATAAAGTGTGACAAATAACTATACTATAAAGGAGTTTAATTTAGTTTTTTTTGCCAAACCGAGCCTTATGGCTTTTGGATTTCTAAATTTTGAATTTTAATAATATAAATTAAATAAAAAAATATAAATAATATATATTAAGTTTGGTAACTGATAAAATTAATAGGGGCAATTATTATAACGTCGATTTTTAAAACGTTTGAAAAATCGTGAGTTGGTTTTGTTTTGATCTATACAGTGAGACCCCAGATTTAATGAATAAAGATTTAAATTTTTCAAAATATTTTTTTTAATATTATGGTGTGGATTTGATATAATGTTATAGTTGTGGGTAATATTTACAAATTTTGCAAAGTAAGCAAGTGGTTTTATAATATTCGATTGGTCTGGGAATATTCGTTTTAACACGGAATATCCGTACGACGGCACAATCATTGATGAACCCACAACGGAAGTATTGTCGTAGTAAGAAAATGACAGAATTATCATTTTATAAAAATAACTAATAGAAGTATTACCGTTAAAAGCTGTTGAACTACCCATTAGTAAAAGTATAGTAATCTGGCGTGGTTGCATAGTAGCATTACCGGTATTGGTTATTGATGCTTACGTGAGAAGTCACTCAGTTATACTCAATTATTGCTACGATAATTCTTTGCATCATATCTCTCATATTATTGATTCAATAATTGTCAAAGTATCATTTGCATAATATGATATATTATTAAATCAATAATTTAGACGACAAAGTTATTCATATTATTAAATTGCAATATTTAAAATATCTAGAAGTTCTATCAAGGAGAGGTTTGGTCATCTAATTGCGCGCCAATAAGAAGAAATCCTTATCTAAAGCCCCTCTTTCACGGGAGCGACACGGTTGTTAAATATTGTGAGTTATAATATTAATGATGAATAAGTTCGTGTTGATTAAAGATGAATTTGATAGTTCCATTGTGTTGGAATTATTAGTGTTATTGGAAATCGACATTTATTTCGATGATAATTGATGTCTGGGGTTATATTGATAAATCGGGTAATTAATCAGATAAATGAGCAATTAATTGCTACTAATTCACATGCTTATATAACTATTTGTTCACATGTGTGTACTATTGAATCAGATTCTTGTACTATTATGGGAGTTGGTGCAAGATTGATAATACTTGCATATGACTAAGTTAAAAATGGAGGTATAGATGGAGGTACTATACTGTAATTCGTATTTTCACATGATTATAACTATTGATTCACATTATTTACTATTAGGGGAGGTGGTGCAAGTTTGATAATACTTGCAGGACTAAATTAAAAATGAAAGAAAAGAGGAAGATATTATACTGTAATATTTTGAGCCCCAAAACGTGCAATTATCAAAACTATATTTTTCTATAAATAGAAGCTCATTCTTCCTCCATTTCTCACCAATTCAGTAAAGCTATAGAGCAATTATTATAGAGAGAAATTATAAAGAGAAAGAAGAAGAGAAGTCTGTTACCTCACTATTTCAGTATCCAGTTTTCTTCTAAGGTAAGGGATATTTTTATTATAGTAAGGGGTATTATTTCTTTCGTATTCATGAAGAGAGCTTCTGTTATTCCATTCTTTATAATTATGTTGGAAACCTGTCTATGCAAAGTACTGCATACGTGGTGAAATTCTTCTGTTATTCCATTCTTTATTATTTTGTTGGAATATCACATGCATGCGGATTACGCTAGACACAGTTCCATTCTTTATTATTCATTGGAATAACCACATGCATGCGATCTATCGCATGCATGGTGAATTCTTTGTTATTCCATTCTTTATTATTCTGTTGGAATAACCTGTCTATGTGGATCACCGCATGCATGGTGAATGATCCTTTGTATTCATATGAATAGTATTTTCATTCAAAAGGGGTTTCTGCCAGGGGCAGTTTCATAATTTTTCGGACCCTCAAAAATTCTGGAAAAATTTGAAATGATAATTTGATGAGTTTTCTAGATTGTGTCCAAAAATGACGATTTTTGGATGTATAGATTAAGAGTTATGGGAAAAGACTATTTTAAAAGTAACATTTATAACTCCTTGTGGTTAACTCCAAAATTGGTGAAATTTTTATTGGGTTATATAACAGGAGTATACCATGTAAATTTCGAATTTTTTGGACAAAAGTACAATTTATGATAAATGTATAAATATTCGGCAGTTTTGGCCATATGAAAAATAGTAGATGCATTTTAAAAATTTCGAGAAAAATATATGTTCAATATGGGACTATATTCTGCTAAATCCCAGAAAAGAAATATTTTTGGGACTGATTTGGTATTTTTCATGAAAATGAACTAGTTATAAGTAAATAAATTAAATATGTTGTGTGAAGTAACAAAATTGGAAAATAGGATTTTATAGCTTGGGAATCCTATATAGGGTATATGCAGATTTTTGATTAGTGATTTGATCATTAGTGATGAAATCTTATGAATATGAAATATATGTTGGAATAACCTGTATATGCAAAGTACCGCATAAATCATTCACCATGCATGTGGTAATCCACATAGAAAGGTTATTTCAACAGAATAATAAAGAATGGAATAACAGAATAATTCACCATGCATGCGATAGACCATACAGACAGGTTATTCTCAAAAGAATAATAAAGAATGGAATAATAGAAGAATTCACCATGCATGCGATAGACCATACAGATAGGTTATTCTCAACAGAATAATAAAGAATGGAACCAGGTCATGCGTAAACCGCGCTTGCATGAGGATATTCCAATAGAATAATAAAGAATGGAACCGAAGTCATGCGTAAAGCCGCATGCATGAGGATATTCTAACATAATAATAAAGAATGGAATAACAATGAGAATTCACCGGGCATGCGATGCAAATGCAGACAAGTTATTCCAACGAGTAATAAAGAATGGAATAACGGAAGAATTTCACTATATATGCGGTATTTGATGCATAGGCAAAGTTATTCCAACATAATAATAAGGAATGGAATAATAATAGCTCTCTTCATGAATACTGTAAGAAATAATACCCTTACCTTAGAAGAAACCCGGATATTGGAATAGTGAGGTAGGTGGCGACTTCTCTTCTTCTTTCTCTCTATAATTTTTCTCTATAATAATTGCTCTAAAGCTTTAGTGAATTAGTGAGAAATGAAGGAAGAATGAGCTTCTATTTATAGGAAAATATAGTTTCGATAATTGCACATTTTGGGGCTCGAAATATTACAGTACAATACCACCAACTTTTCTTTCATTTTTAATTTAGTCCTGCAAGTATTACCAAACTTGCACCACCTCCCCTAATAGTAAATAATGTGAATCAATAGTTTAATCATGTGAATCAATAGTTATAATCATGTGAAAATACAAATTACAGTATAGTACCTCCATCTATACCTCCATTTTTAACTTAGTCATGCAAGTATTATCAATCTTGCACCACCTCCCCTAATAGTTCAAGAATGTGATTCAATAGTACACAAATGTGAGCAAATAGTTATATAAGCATGTGAATTAGTAGCAATTAATTGCTCATTTATCCGATTATTTATCCAATTTATCAATATAAGCCCAGACATTAATTATCATTGGAATAAATGTCGATTTCCACTAACACTAATAATTCTAACACAATGGAACTATCAAATTCATCTTTAATCAACACGAACTTATTCATCATTAATATTATAACTCACAATATTTAACAACCAGGTCGTTCCCAGGAAAGAGGGGGATTTCCGATAAGGATTTCTTCTTATTGGCGCAATTAGATGACCAAACCTCTCCTTGACAGAACTTCTAGACATTGTAAATATTGCAATTTAATAATATGAATAACTTTGTCATCTAAATTATTGATTTAATAATATATCATATTATGCAAATGATACTTTGACAATAATTGAATCAATAATATGAGAGATATGATGCAGCAATTACTGTAGCAATAATTGAGTATAACTAAGTGACTTCTTACATAAGCATCAATAATTAATACCGTGTGCTACTATGCAACCACATGTATTACTGTACTTTTACTACCGAGTAGTTCAACAGTTTTAACGGTAACACTTTCGCCGTTATTTTTATAAAATGATAATTATGTCGTTTTCTAACTAGAAAAATACTTCTGTTGTGGGGTCCACCAATGATTGTGTCTTCGTACGGATATTCCCCGACCAAACGAATATTTTATAACAACTTGCATACTTTGCAAAATTTATAAATATTACCCACAACTATAACATTATATCAAATCCACACCATAATATTAAAAAAAATATTTCAAGAAATTTGAATCTTTATTCATAAAATCTGGGGTCTCACAATCTCCCCTCCTTATGAAATTTCGCCCTCAAAATTTACGTACGTACCTGGTATGCCGAAGAATTGAGGATACCTTGACTTCATTTCATATTCTAACTCTTGAGGAATAACCTTTGAGTGTCGAATAGGATCCTTCTTATCCAAGATTTTAACACGTATCTCCTCATACGTTAAATCTTCTGCTATCTCGTCTAGTTCTAATTTAATAATGTGATTCGGGTCGTCCACATATTTATGTAACATCGATACGTGAAAAAAACGTTATGAACACGTGACATACTTAGCGATAAGGCGAGTCTATAGGCCACAGTTCCTACTCGATCGAGGATTTTAAATGGGCCAATTAAATTGAGGGTTGAGATAACGCCTTCTTGAACCTTCTTCTTCACATTCATCAGATTATGGTGTGTAGTTTGAGTGGCTTTAACTTTATCGATTAAAGTCGATTCTACTTGTATATTCGTTATCTTCACGTGGGTCCCTAGAGTCTTTAACTCTATCTTCATCATTTGTAAGTTATATGAATGGGTTTTTGTGTTAACAACATCGCACTCGTAAACGCATACGATCTTCTACTCAATGCGTCAGCTATCACGTTCAATCTTCCACGATGATATTGAATGGTATGGTCGTAATCTTCAACAGCTCGAGCCAACGTCTTTGGCGCATTATACATTGATTTTAGGTGAAGAAATATTTAAGGGTTTTAGAAATGGGTTTTGTACTGGGGTTAATACAAATTTTGATTTCACACTTTAGGGGTAGGTTACAAAGTTCTTCAAGAATACGTCAGGAAATTTATTAACAATAGAAATATCATTCAAAAATGTGACTCTCATCCAAGACTTGGATAGTATGTCACATTGATACCTATCAACTTGCCATCGTCATTCACAACGTCCCCTACGGATATTCTGGCTTAAGTGCCTTCCACACAAGGAAGTCACCAGCGAAAGGCTCGGGGCTCTTTACTTATGGCTTGATATGACAGTGATTGATTTTAGTGGTTTGGTTGCTTGAATTCGCATAACATGTTGGTTAGGAATATAAAAGCTAACAACCTTACGAAAAACATGATGAGCAGTTAACCAATCGATTCCAAAAATCACATCAAAGGCAAGTATTTTCAAAGAGATAAGATCGACAGGTAACGTGAAAGTGTCAAATGAAATCAAGGATAAATATTAAAGACTTTAAATTTATCCAAATATTATCAATTACTTAATAAACTCATAATCTAATATTATTAATATTATAATAATATTTTAATCACTTCTTAAACTTATAAACAATTTATTTCAATTGTTTACACTTTACCAAATAATGCATTTTAATCATTCAAAAATGCCATACTCATAAGATTTCATCACCAATGATCAAATCCCTCATCCAAAATCTGCATATACCCTATATAGGATTCCCAAGTCATAAAATCCTATTTTCCAATTTTGTTACTTCACATAACATATTTAATTCATTTGCTCATAACTAGTTTATTTTTATGAAAATACCAAATCAGTCCCAAAAATATTTCTTTTCTAGGATTTAGGAGAATATGGTCCCATATTGAACATATATTTTTCTCAGAATTTTTAAAATTCATTTACTATTTTTCATATGGCCAAAACTGCCGAATATTTAGACATTTATCATAAATTGTACTTTTGTCCAAAAATTCCGAAATTTACAAGGTATTCTCCTGTTATATACATGTACTCCCAATAAAATTTTCACCAATTTTGGAGTTAACCACAAAGAGTTATAAGGGTTTACTTTTGAAATAGTCTTTTCCCATAAAATCCATAACTTTTAATCTATACATCCAAAAATCGCCATTTTTGGACACAATCTAGAAAACTCATCAAATTATCATTTCAAATTTTTCCAGAATTTTTGAGGTTCAGAAAAATTATGAAACTTCCCTTAGCAGAAACCCCTTTTGAATGAAAATACTATTCATATAAATACAAAGGATCATTCACCATGCATGCGGTAATCCACATAGACAGGCTATTCCAACAGAATAATAAAGAATTGAATAACAGAAGAATTCACCATGCATGCGATAGACCGCACAGATAGGTTATTCTCAACAGAATAATAAAGAATGGAACTAGGTCATACGTAAACTGCACAGACATAATATTCCAACAGAATAATAAAGAATGGAATAACAACATAATTCACCAGGCATGCGATAGACCGCACAGTCAGGTAATTCCAACAGAATAATAAAGAATGGAATAACAGAATAATTTCACCATGTATGCGGTACTTCGCATAGATAGGTTATTCCAACATAATAATAAGGAATGGAATAACCATAGCTCTCTTCATGAATACGAAAGAAATAATACCCCTTACCTTAGAAGAAACTGTATATTGGAATAGTGAGGTATGAGACTTTCTTCTTCTTCTCTCTATAATTTCTCTCTATAATAATTGCTCTAAAGCTTTTGTGAATTGGTGAGAAATGAAGGAAGAATGAGCTTCTATTTATAGGAAAATATAGTTTTGATAATTGCACGTTTTGGGGCTCGAAATATTACAGTACAATACCTCCAATTTTTTTCATTTTTAATTTAGTCCTGCAAGTATAATCAAACTTGCACCACCTCCCCTAATAGTAAATAATGTGAATCAATAGTTATAATCATGTGAAAATATGAATTACAGTATAGTACCTCCATCTATACCTCCATTTTTTATTTAGTCATATGCAAGTATTATCAATCTTGCACCAACTCCCTAATAGTACAAGAATGTGATTCAATAGTACACACATGTGAACAAATAGTTATATAAGCATGTGAATTAGTAGCAATTAATTGCTCATTTATCCGATTAATTACCCGGTGAGTCAAGATTATAACTTAGGACATCAATTAATATCGAAATAAATGTCGATTTTCACTAACACTAATAACTCCAACACAATGGAACTATCAATTTCATCTTTAATCAACACGAACTTATTCATCATTAGTATTATAACTCACAATACTTAACAACCAGGTCATTCCCAGGAAAGAGGGGGTTTTCTGATAAGAATTTCTCCTTATTGGCGCGCAATTAGATGACCAAACCTCTCCTTGACAGAACTAGACATTGTAAATATTATAATTTAATAATATGAATAACTTTGTTATCTCAATTATTGATTTAATAATATATAAAATATTATGCAGATGATACTGTGACAATAATTGAATCAATAATATGAGAGGTATGATGCAGCAATTACTGTTGCAATAATTGAGTATAACTGAGTGACTTCTTACGTAAGCATCAATAATCAATATCGTGTGCTACTATGCAACCACGCGTAGTACTGTACTTTTACTACCAGGTAGTTCAACAGTTTTAACGGTAACACTTTCGCCGTTATTTTTAT
This sequence comes from Panax quinquefolius, assembly GCA_020205615.1. Lineage (NCBI taxonomy): Eukaryota > Viridiplantae > Streptophyta > Magnoliopsida > Apiales > Araliaceae > Panax > Panax quinquefolius. The sequence continues at coordinate 105,218,758 of CM035153.1, forward strand.
AAAATGATAATTAACTAGGACAATACTTCTGCTGTGGGGTCCACCAATGATTGTGTCGTCGTACGGATATTCCCAGACCAAACAAATATTTTAAAATAACTTGCATACTTTGCAAAATTTATAAATATTACCCACAACTATAACATTATATCAAATCCACACCATAAAATTCAAAAAAATATTTTGAGAAATTTAAATCTTTACTCATAAAATTTGGGGTCTCACAAATATTGTGAGTTATAATATTAATGATGAATAAGTTCGTGTTGATTAAAGATGAAATTGATAGTTGCATTGTGTTGGGATTATTAGTGTTAGTGGAAATCGACATTTATTTCGATAATAATTGATGTCTGGAGGTTATATTGACCAATCGGGTAATTAATCGGATAAATGAGCAACTAATTGCTATTAATTCACATGCTTATAACTATGTGTTCACATGTGTGTACTATTGATTCACATGATTTACTATGAGGGGAATTGGTGCAAGATTGATAATACTTGCATGACTAAGTTAAAAATGGAGGTATAGATGAAGGTACTATACTATAATTAATTTTTTCACATGTTTACAACTATTGAGTCACATGATTTACTATTGATTCACATGATTTACTATTAGGGGAGGTGGTGCAAGTTTGATAATACTTGCATGACTAAATTAAAAATGAAGAAAAAGAGGAAGGTATTATACTGTAATATTTTGAGCCCCAAAACGTGCAATTATGGAAACTATATTTTCCTATAAATTGAAGCTCATTCTTCCTTCATTTCTCACCAATTCACTAAAGCTATAGAGCAATTATTATAGAGAGAAATTATAGAGAGAAAGAAGAAGAGAAGTCTTCTACCTCACCATTCCAGTATCCAGTTTCTTCTAAGGTAAGGGGTATTATTCTTTCGTATTCATGAAGAGAGTTATTTTCTTTCAATACTCCTAAGAGCTGTTATTCCATTCTGTATTATTATGTTGGAATAACATGTCTATGCGAAGTACCGCATACATGGTGAAATTCTTCTGTTATTGCATTCTTTACTATTCTATTAGAATAACCTGTCTGTGCGGTCTATCGCTTTCCTGGTGAATTCTGTTGTTATTCCATTCTTTATTATTTTGTTGGAATATCCTGTCTGTGTGGATTATGTATGACCTAGTTTCATTCTTTATTATTCTGTTGGTAATAACCGGTCTGTGCGTTCTATCGCATGAATGGTGAATTCTTCTATTATTCCATTCTTTATTATTCAGTTGAAATAACCTATCTATGTGGATTACTGCATGCATGGTAAATGATCCTCTGTATTCATTCTTTATTAAATTTTGGAAATGATCAGTCTACGTGGATTACCGCATGGCAGGTGAAAATCCATTTGTAATTTCGTATATTCTATTATACTCATCTGGGATATCATTTCTTTTGTACTCGTCATGAAATATCGTTTTCTTTGGTATTTTTCTATTACGAGTTACTATTCACGGGTTACTATTCACCCGGTTACTATTTACTCTAGTATTATTCACTCGGGTATTCGGGGTACTTTTCGTGTCGGAGTACTATTTATGAGTTATTATTCATGGGTTACTATAATTCACCCGATTATTATTCACTCTAGTATTATTCACTCAGGTATTCGGGGCACTTTTTATGCCAGAGTACTATTCACGAGTTAATATTCACAGGTTACTATTCACCCAATTACTATTCACCCGAATATTATTTACTCAGGTATTTGGAGTACTTTTCATGTTGGGTTACTATTCACGAGGTACGATTCACAGGGTACTATTCACGGGGTACTATTTACCTGGAAAATATAATCTTTTCTGTCCAAATTATTTTTGGTACATGAATATTATTCTTGAATTTTACTCTACAAAGCAATATCATGTTGACAATTTGGATATTTTTAAACTCTAGATAAATTTAAAGTCTTTAATATTTATCCTTGATTTTGTTTGATTTGATTTCGTTTGATTAATGCTTATTATATCATTGTCATCATCCTCATGTTTATATTGCGATGAAAGTCATCTTGGGCTTACATGCAAATATGGACTGTTGATTATTTGTTTTATAGTTTTATATCTTTGGCTTACGTGCAAAGATGGATAGGTGTATGACATGATCATAACCGCTGGTGATATTAACGAATATCCTTGGCTTATAGTGCATGGATAATTTGATGATATGATTGGCAGGATCATGACCATTAGTTAACAGTTGAATGTCTTTGGTCGTAGTGCACTGACAGACAATTGATTGGTATGATCATGACCATTGGTTTTATAGTTGAATATCGTTGGCCCGTAGTGCAAAGATATACAACTGATTGGTATGATCATTGTTATTACATTTGAATATCTTTAGCCTTTGGGGTTAGGATTTTGAGTAAACATTCTATTAAGCCTTTATAGCAAGGAGAAATTGTTCATTTACATGATTATAAAAATGAATTATGGATTTAACTATAATCTTTGGTGGTTCAAGTGAAGACAGGTGATAATAGATATTTTTGTCTTGGGTATGACAAAGAACTGTTGATGAGTATTACAAGAATAAAATATTAACGATGAACTTTTAATCTAGAGGAGATAGTAGACATTATGTTCTACTTGACTCTTCTAATGGATTGCTTATTTTGCTGCAGTTAAACTTGATGTTTTTTATATTATATCAGTTTAACACTGTTGAATGCTAAGGATAATTTATTCTGCATTATCTTAGTCATAATATTTCTTACTGGGCTAGTTGAGCTCACCCTTTCTTTCACTGTTCTCTTCAGGAAATGAGAATATAGCTGGGATGAGTCGGGGAACGGATTGACGGTCCAGATGGTTGTTTTAGTAGTCCTCACTATTCTATAAAATAGTGTGATAATACATGTAATGAGGACTCCATTCAGTGTGGATATTGTCTAGAAGATAATATTCGTGTTAAAACTCTCAGCTTATGTTTTGTCATATATATTGCACGACAGTTGTATTAAAGAAGTTTGTATTTGATTTATGTAGTGTGATATCTGGCGACTCAAGATGGGTGATGCATACCTGTTTTGGGGGTGTCACAGTTGGTATCAAAGCTTAGGGATATGATCCCTGGCAGAGATGTGAGACTAGAACTAGGAGGGGAGAGACGGGTAATTCCTTCGCTAGTATGACCTACCTAAGTTACTTGTTATTTAATTGGTCGGTCAGAATATAGGGATAATATGTGGCATGTCAATTAACCCTTATTTTGAAACTATATTCTAGAATGCTATCTGAAATACAGGAGATGAACAATGGGAAAATCATGATATAGAGGAAATAACTGGGAAGGTATAATCCGAATATAAAGCAAGGTATTCTCATCTCTTCGAACTACCAGGTATGTAAATTTTGAGGGAGAAATTTCATAAGGAGGGAGATTGTGAGACCCCGAATTTTATGAAATGAAAGTATTCAATTTTCTTATAATTATTCTATTTAGTAAATGGTTAAATTGATAAAAGGTTAAAGTTAAGGGTGATATATGAAATTTTTTTAAAGTAAGCAAGTTGTCATAAAATAATCGGTGATAAAAGTACAGTAATACGCATGGTTGCATAGTAGCACACGATATTGTATAGTATTTTTGATTATTGATGCTTACGTGAGAAGTCACTCAGTTATACTTAATTATTGCTACAGTAATTGCTGCATCATATCTCTCATATTATTGATTCAATTATTGTCATAGTATCATCTGCATAGTTTGTGCCCTAGAGGCCAATTATTTGATATAATTGCTTAACATTTTGATATTATATTTGATTGAATAAATAAATGATTTTATTATGGTTTTATTTACTGCGTAATATAATTGTTAACATAATAAAACTCCTTAGAATAGTGATACAAATTATATAATTTCAAGTATGTGACTTGAACATGAGATTATATAATTACAATTAGTATCATTGTTCTTAAATGTCCCTAGTCAAGTATCATTGTTGATGGGACAACAATGATGCATTAAGACTAGTACGTGGATTGACTGATGACCAAATCTCATTGGTCATAAATATATGAGATATTAAGTCAATGCATAGGTACATGTTAGAGAACGATGTACTGGACAGACCCACCATGAGAATTCTATGTGGAGCATTATGCGAAGTGTCATTAGCAATTCTCATAGTGACATTACTAGATATCGCTCACTGTTTATAATTTTATAATATGATTTTAAAATTATTGCCAACGTAATAATAACCTATAGGGTCACACACGTAGAACATTATTAAAAGGGAATTAATTTAAATTGTAAGGATTTAAATATATCAATATGATTGATAGTATTTAAATCATGAATTTAAATTAAAAGGATGATTTGTATATGTATATATATTAATTAAGTAAGACTTAATTAAGATATAATATATATATATATATATATATATAAATTAAGATTTTATTTTAATTAAATTAGGTTTTTTTTAATTTTGATTTATTGCTATATATATATGATATATTAGTGTCTTTGGGAAGTTAATCAAAAACAAAAACCCTAGCCACTCTTAGAGAGAGGCTAGAGAAAAACAGAAATCCATTCCTTTTGGTGGCTAGTACCGCAGCTCCCTTTATTACAGAATCGTGCGACGATTCACGGGCGTTCATGTGGATACCGTAGAGGCATAGTTCTTTCGAATTACGTTGGAGATTCGAAGTGATTTCAGAGTTTTATATTATCGGTATAAATTCCAAACCACTGAATTAAATTTGTTTCGCATGAATCCTGTGTTGGGTTTCGGAAATTGCTTTATAAAGCTTTATATTCCGTTGTGCATTTCTGTACCGAATCCCTACAGTTTCTCCTTCGAATAGGCTTATTCTGATTGCCTTTTTGTCCTTATAGTAGCAAGGAAATATCTTCCTCTTTCTTTTTATGGACCCTCCGGGGGTTGTTTCCATAAGTTCCAGATTGGATGTGCTCAGTAACTTCTTTAAGAGCGGTTAGGTCTTGAATCTTTTCGGACTTCAATCCCATTTCAGCCATCTCCCCGTGCTTGATTATTTCAGAAAATGGTTTGCCAATGCTAGCTAAGACTCTTTCATAGAAAGGAGCTTCTTGTATGTCTATTAAGGTCATGACCATTTGAGCAGCAAGGCGCCTCCACCTTTGAGCAAACTCTCTGAAAGACTCATTAGACTATTTCTTGACCTTGGTAATCTGGTACTGGTCATGTGCCATCTGAGATTGGAAGTTGTACTGAGTGAGGAAGGCATGAGCTAGTTCCTCCCAGCTATGGATCTTTGAGTTATCTAATCTAGTATACCACAATCGGGCTTCTCCAATCAGACTCTTCTGATACAGCTGCATTCTGAGCTTCTCGTCCTCTGCATAAGATCCAAGTTCTCCTATAAATATCTTCAAATGTGTATAAGGATCCCATAACCAATCATAATTTTCAAAGTCAGGGGTTTTGAATTTCTTTGGATAATGAACACAGGGAATATACAAAGATCAACATAGGAAACACTCTCGTGTGCTCCAATTCCTTTGATAGAACGGATGGTTTCCTTCATTTGAAGGACTTTCTTCCTGATATCACTGGTGTCTGGATCTTCTTTAAGATGGGTGTTTTCAGGATCCAACTGAAGTTAAGGAACTATTTGATCTAAACCTTGTGCTCCTCTTTGTGTAGAAGATTCTGTATGTACAGGTATTCGTGAACCCTGAGTAGATTGGTATAATTCTTTAAGCAGAATAGCCAAATTTGTAATTTATTTACATAATCCATCAAACTCTTCTCGCGAGACAGGATCAGGATTAGACTGGTTAGACGAAGACATGATTGGTTGTAGGCTAGTGGCCTTTTTGGATTTTGAGCGGGTATCAGGCCCAATTGTTTCCTTACAAAAACTTATGTAGTTTAGTCTTAGGGAATGTATAAATGTTTACATGCTATCATAATGTGTTCATTTTAGGAATATTATCCTGCAAAACGGGTGCCATTTGATAGCATTTCAAGTCTTAATATGCATGTGCAAATATTCTTCCTATTTTCCATTACATAAAGATGAACATGGAATAAAATTACAAGTAATTATCTTTACAAGTAATTGAAAATGGAAAGCATGAAGAGACGTTCCTCAACGTTTGGTTTATCAGCGGCTGACCTATCTTAGGTTACTCTCGCGGCTTTTTGGTATGAAGGTTCCCAGATAATCGTAATCTACTTGACGGGAAGTTAATTCGGTCTTTCAACTGGAGCAAATCTGGGAGGTGCCTTTCCTGAGCCTCGTTGGAATTAGTCTTCCTACGAGTCCAATAATCAAACACCGACAGAATCATCTCCTGGTGGAGGAACCACACAATATACATTCACATAAAACATGTCTCACCGTTTATGAAAATGATGACATGTGCGAAGCACTAGTATCACAGATATATATATTGTAGTGCAGTAAGAAAAATGCATTCGTACACATTCATCAAAAAATGTAAATGCAACATTCACACACAAACATATAACAGTTTTGAAAAGCTTGTAGTAGCGGCTTAAGCCCTCTTACTAGAGTCCCCAGCAGAGTCGCCACCTGTCGACGTCGGGATTTTTATTTATCCCTTTTCTGTTCTTATTATTTGGTGTTCTCATGTTATGTGAGATTTATTTGAAAAAACAAGTGAAAAAGGTCCGACATGTATATGTCAATGATTTGACTGTAAGAGTCGCCAGTTGGTGTTTTTAACTGGTTGCACAAATGCAACCGAGAAAAGGTTTGCACATTGACCTAGTGATATGACATTGCTAAACGGGTCTGTGAAACCGAGATTTATTTAGGTTCGAGGGCTTGATTATGCGGAGGGAAGGTGTTAGGCATCGCCCGAAATCCGTGTTACCATGGTGACCGCCACATTTCAAGAAACTGTTATATAAATGTGTGTCTGTGTGTGGGTCAATGTGCTATTATTTTGAAGTAGTGTTATGCCTCGTTCGCACCTATATACACAGGGTTTGAATTTATATAAAAAATTAGTTTTAAATGAGATATAACAATGAGGTTTTGTATAAGAGGTTTTTCAAACCCTGTGCTCAATAGTAATTTAGGCCTTTGATACTTCCATTTTATTATTAAATGTTTGGCTTGATTGCTTTTATTTTTTGAGATGCGAAGCAACTTTGAGAAAATAATATATAGCAGTGCCGAACTCCTCATGGGCATAAAAGCCATCTAAGGAAATTCAAACACCGTAATAATTTTACAAGCTGCTTACAGCTGAAAATATCCATCACGGGAACCAAATCTAGATTCAGTAGACTAAATATGTGATCACATGATTCCTAGGCTCACATGATGCTGCAGTTTATATGAAAAGCAGTAAGCAGTTATATATATATATAAAAGTTGTAAATATATATATACAGACATGATCAACCACCATTAAGCACCTCCACGGTAGATCGAAAATGTAAATATATAAAAGCGATAAATATATATAGAGACATGATCAACCACCACGAAGCACCTCCATGGGGATCAGAAATGTAAATAAAGCAATAAATGCGATCAACCATCATGAAGTAAACTCCAGGCGGGACTAAATGTAAAGAAAGTAGTAAAAACGATCAACCGCCATGAAGTAAACTCCAAAGGAAGGAATGTAAATAAAAGAAAAGGCAATTTAAGTAAACTCCGTGCACGATAGAAATATATATATATATATATATATATATATATATATAAAAAGAAACGCATATGGGATATAAAACCCAGGCTCATCGAATAGAGTTTGACAACAGTTTTTATATATATATATATATATTTATATTTATATATAAAAGCAGTAAACACTCCGGATGTAAAATCCAGGCTGATCGAACAAAGTTCAACAACAGTACATATATAGGTATATATATATAAAAGCAAATAAACGCTCCGAACATGAGTCCACGCTCAATCGAGGCATAACTCGATAATGTTAGTCGTCATATATATATATATATATATATATATATATATATATATATATAAGTATATATATACAAACCGAAATGAAAACCACTAACCGAAGTCTGGGCATACACACACAACACGAGTCTCAATGTGAAGAAGAGTGTGTGCAAAGATGAAGAGAAAAGCTTTATAGTGTGTCTTCAAGCTTTAAATTCTATCCGGTGTTCTGCCTTGCGTAGTAGTCACTCGGTATTGTAACTCCTTGGTTCTTGTGGGACATTGTTGTGTAGAATGTATGTTGACTGTTATTTGTTAAGATGGCACCATGTGGGGTTTAGGTGGCAATTTGATGATTTTGCCCTTCACCGGGGTTATCTCTGGTTTTGGCTGATAAAGTAGACATTGCTCATGGTTATCTCTAAAATTGGGTTGCTACAAGTGTTAAATACCCACAGGGTTCTCTCTAAGGTGTGCCTGTCCTCCCTAGGTTATCTCCGAGTTTGGGAATTGAGTGCCTCGATGTGAGTCCCTAGGTTGAAGCTGATTGCATGGGTTGAAATGAGTATCTTCGGGGTTATCTCCGGAACTTCAACTGCATTCCTTGGGGTTATCTCCAAGGTTGATATTGTCTTTCTCGATGTTGTTTCCGGGACTGAGACTGAACATCTCAGGGTTATCTCCAAGATGAATCGGCCTTCTCCGGTGGAATTTCTAGTATTTGCACTACTTTCCCCGGAGTTATCTTCGAGGTCGGAAAATGATACTCCCGATGTGTTTTCTGGGGTTGAAACTGAACTTTCGGTGGTATTTCCAAGATTAAGCTAAGTTGTCTTCCAGGGTTATCTCTGAAAGAAGATTCTTCTTCCTACAATGTTAGTAACAGGTAGGTAGAAAGTTTTGAGTGTCTACACCAGTGCCATAGAAGAATGCTTCTAGATTAATGTGATTAACAAATTAGTGCGGGAAGTAATTTCTAAAACTTGTATGTCGGACTCCCTTGAGGCTACTTTGATAGGCACTGGTAATATGGAAGAGCCTACTCATCTTGAGTGCGCTAAGTGGTTGGAAGCACCCCAAAGATCAAAATAGTTCCAGTGACAGTTTGAATCTCTGAATGACCAAGAAGCATCCACTTCCAAGTCACAACCCTCAATCATAGAATTGTTTGTCGTTGATCTCAAACCTTTGCCAAACCATTTGAGGTATGTCTATTTAAGAGATTCATCCACCCTACCAGTTATTATTTCTGCATCTTTGGATGAGGCTCGGGAAGAGAAGCTACTTCAGGTTCTCAAACAGTATAAAACATCATTGGGGTGGTCAATTGCAGATATTAAAGGTATCAGTCCATCTTTCTGTATGCACAAAATCCTACTCAAGGAGGGGTCTAAACCTTCCATCGAACATCAGCGGTGGTTGAACCCCATTATGAAAGAGGTGATCCAAAAAGAAAAAATCAAATTGCTGGACGCGGGCATTATCTACCCCATCGCAGACAGTCCCTGGGTAAGTCCCATCCAATGCGTGCTAAAGAAGGGAGGCATGATAGTAGTGTCAAATGAGAATAATGAGCTTATTCCCACCTGAATAGTGACTGGATGGAGGGTATGTATGGACTATAAGAAGTTGAACAAGTCCACTCACAAGGATCACTTCCCTCTTCCCATCATTGATCAGATGCTAAACAAACTAACCGGGCATGAATTTTATTATCTTTTTGACGATTACTCTGGTTATAATCAAATTGCTATAGCGCCTGAAGTTTCGGAGAAGACTACATTTACATGTTTGTATGGGACATTTGCCTTCCGGAAAATGTCTTTCGGGCTATGTAATGCTCCTATAACATTTCAGCGATGCATGATGTCCATCTTTTTTGATATGGTGGAATAGACACTCGAGGATTTTTATGGATGATTTTTTTGTCTTTGGGAGTTCTTTCAAAAACTGTCTACAAAATCTGACTGTAGTTCTGAAAAGATGCGTAGAGACTAACCTAGTGTTGAATTTGGGAGAAATGCCACTTCATGGTGAGAGAGGGGATTATTTTGGGGTATAGGGTGTCTGCTTGCGAGATCAAATTAGACATAGCAAAAATTAATGTTATCGATAATCTACCACCACCATCATCAGTGAAAGGGGTGAGGAGTTTTCTGGGACATGCAGGATTTTACAGACGGTTCATCCAAGACTTTTCAAAAATTACCAAACCACTATGTAGCTTATTAGAAAAGGACGTGTCTTTCAAGTTTGACGAAGCCTATAGTAGTGGCTCCTGACTGGACCTTTTCATTTGAACTTATATGCGATGCTAGTGACTTTGCTATCAGAGCAGTATTGGGACAACAGAGGGACAAAGTGTCTCACACGATATACTATGCTAGTAAAACCTTGACAAATGCTCAGCTTAACTACACCACAATTGAGAAAGATCTTCTAGAAATAGTATACCTTTGATAAGTTATTCTCATATCACATCGAAATAATGGTTATTGTGTATACTGACCATTCAGCAATTAAATATCTTATTTCTAAGAAAGATGCTAAGCTGAGGTTGATTAGATGGGTTCTTCTCCTCCAAGAATTCGATTTGGAGATTCACGATAAAAAAGGAACTGAAAACCAAGTTACGGATCACTTATCGAGATTGGAAAACCCAATTCATTTGGGGGATGGTGGGACAAATATCAATGATTTCTTCCTAGATGAGCAGTTGTATGTTGTTCAAAGTGTAGCACCGTGGTATGCAGACTTTGCAAATTTTATCGCCTATAATATGCTTCCCCCTAACATGAGCTATCAACAGAGGAAGAAATTACTAAATGATGTGAAGCATTATCTGTGGGATGAGCCATTCCTGTTCAAACAATGTGCAGACCAAATATTGTGAAGATGTGCCTGAAGACGAAATTGAGGGTGTGCTCCATCACTATCATTCATCAAACTGTGCAGGGCATTTTGGTGGGAAAAGAACAGCAGCAAAGGTGCTCCAATCTGGTTTCTATTGGCCGACTTTGTTTAAAGATGCTCATCTTTATGTATCGCGTTGCGATAACTACCAAAGAGTGGGGACCATTTCAAAAAGGCATGAAATGCCTCTACAAAATATCCTAAAGGTAGAAGTTTTTGATGTTTGGGGCATTGACTTCATGGGCCAATTTTCATCCTCGTACAACAATCTCTATATACTAGTCGTGTGGACTATGTCTCTAAGTGGGTGGAAGCGGTTGCCTTGCCTACTAATGATGCCAAGGTCTTGGTTAATTTCTTGAGAAAGAATATATTCACCCGATTTGGCACAGCTTGGGCAATAATTAGTTACGAGGGGTCACATTTCTATAATAAGTATTTTGAAGCCCTTTTCTCTAAATATGGGTTATCCCATAAAATTGTCATCGCCTATCATCCACAAAAAAATGGACAAGCAGAGATATCAAATAGGGAAGTAAAGCGCATTCTTGAGAAGATTATGAACCCTAATCGGAAGGATTGGTCTAAAAAGTTGGATGATGGCTTGTGGACGTACCACACTGCTTACAAGACGTGTATCAGAATGTCTCCGTATAGGCTTATTTATGGAAGGTCATGTCATCTCCTGGTCGAATTGGAGCACAATGCTTATTGGTCGATTCAAAAGCTCAACTTCGATTTGGATACAACGGGTGAGAAGAGATTGTTATAACTGAATGAATCCGATGAGTTCCAGCTCCACGCATATGAAAACGCTAAGTTGTATAAAGATATGACAAAGAGATGGCATGACAAGAAGATAGTCAAAAGAGATTTCAAACCGGGCCAGAAAATGCTTCTCTTTAACTCCCGATTGAAACTGTTTCCTGGGAAGTTGAAGTCCCGATGGTCGGGGTCGTTCAAAATAGCCAAGGTATACCCTCATAGAGTAATTGAGGTCGAAGACCCAAATTCTGACAAAAACTTCAAGGTGAATGGGCAACGCCTTAAACACTACTGGGGTGGCGAGGTAGATCGTTAGAACACTTCCATTACATTGGGTGACCCAGTGTAAGTTGGGGGAATAGTCAAGCTGACGACTCTAAAAGCAAGCGCTTGGTGGGGAGGTAACCCCATCTCAGTATCAAATTTTCTGTTCTTCTTACTTTCTATCTACCTTTACATTGCATTTTTTTCCTTAATTTAGTTGGTTAACATAAGTTTCAATATGTTCATTATTGTAGTTTTTACTAGTCGGCACGTTAATGTGTATATAGTGTGTTAGTATGTAGTAGTTGAGTTAAACTAGTTATCATGTGGGTTGTTAATAGTTTTTGTGTTGAATGAGTTATTATCGCTTATACTTAACTTGGCATGTGTAGGAAAACACTTTGTTTTGGGTTGATGTAGGGACGATGATGCGACACCAATTTATAGCTTTGAACCAGCGTTGTCGTGCTAGTTTTGTAGCCCAGCTTTGCAAGATAGCGCTGTAACGCCAGTTTATAAGGGATTCCCAGTGCTACAACGCCGTCATCGCAGGTAACCTATTGAAAATATACGCTACAACACCACTTTATGAAGGAAACTCAGCGCTGTAGTGCCATCTTCATATTGAGCATACTGGAAATATGCACTACAACACCACTTCACAAATGAAAATTAGCACTGTAGCGCCAGAATAACACCCAACCTACTGGAAATATGCACTACAACACCATCTTCATGCCTACGGACAGTGCTACAACGCTGCTTTAAAAAACTAGCATTCAATACTGGCGCTGCAACTCCATTTTACAAAAGGGATCTCAGTGTTGTAGTGTCGTTAGCACATTTTAGTTGATAAGTAGGGTTGTTTCAGTTTCTTTTCCCACATCATAACCAGCATATCGACAGACTCCTCTCACCTCTCGACAGACTTTTACTATCCCAAGCCATTAAGCAGAAAGCATATACACACTAGGTCTTGCCCCATCCATCAACAATCATTTTGTGATTCAACTACATCAAGGGCCAAAGTTTCTCACAAATTCGTCTATTCATTTTGAGGTATTTGGGTCAGTTATTTTCTCATTATTCTCTGTGCGTATACCTTTGAAAGTACATATATTCCATTTGTTCTGGGTTTATCACTGCGTTGGGTTTCTATTGGTCTTGCTGCAAGATATATTTTGGGGAAATTGTTGTTTAGCTAGCATCTAGGCTATCACTGAAAACCCTAGTTTCAAGCCGCGCACATAAAGTGTTTGTGAGCGGTGTGCTTGTTTCATTAGGAGTTTTGCTTATGGGTGTTGCCAGAGAATAAAAATTTCTAAAATGGCACCAAAGAAGCAAAAGTTGAGTATGGGTGGATCATCTTCATTCTTACTGCACTGGGATTGCACGAGGTTCATTAGCAGAGAGACGTCTGACAAGTTCTACACTACTTTGGCTAGTAAGAGCTTAGTGCCTGAGAGAGGCCTCAGGCTTGATGCACGGCTTGATGGTGAGATGTTCCAAATAATTACTGATAGGAATTGGACACACTTCAGTCGCCAACCAGTGTCCCCAATCATTGCGTTGGTGAAAGAATTTTATGCCAACGCCTCGGCTGAGGGGAGTTTGGCTGTGTTAGTCAGAGGCAAGACAGTTCGGTTCGACAAGAGGTTAATCAAAGATTGTTTTGAGATGCCCAATTATGATAGGGATTTCCTAGTTGACGGGTGTGCGCAGCTATGATGCGGATAACATAGTCAAAAGGTTGTGTAAACCCGACACCACCTGGAAAATAAACCAATACACGGGCGAGAAGTCCAGCTTCGCACACACCGAGCTATCACGTTATGGGAAGGCGTGGTATAATATTATCTGCTATAACCTGTTGCCAAACAGGCACATCAACGATGTGACTAGAGAGAGTGCAGTGCTACTATTTTCCATAGTCATCGGGTTAAACATTGACTTTGGATCCCTTATTCAAGAATCGATCCTTAAGGCTCTACGAGGCAGCACTTCGGGAGGTCTACCACATCCCTCGGTCATTATATTCCTGTGCCAGATAGCAGCGGTACCCATGGCCACAAACGAGATACTCCTACCTCCCATTGCAATTATAGGTTAAGCCACTATTACGATTTACCAAATCTAGGAGGGTGAAGAGTCTCATCCCCGCGGTGAGGGCTTCTTGCCTACTACTCAGCCCCCGCCTCCTTCTTCTGAGGCCGATATGTCTGCACAGCTAATAGACATAGGTCCTTCAGTTTCTTATCAATTGGCAGAGATACTGACCTCTATGAACCTCCTACACCTGAAGATTGACCGACAGGGTAAGAGGATCAATGCAGTGGCTCAACGACAAGATCTCTTCATGCAATATCAGGCAGAGTTTGCCAATACAGTGGAAAGTATTTACATTGCATCTGGTGGTGACGAAGCAAACTCGATTCTATTCCAATTTCCTGTGCCTTCAGTATGCCCTCCATATCTTCCACCATCGCCTACCGCAGAAGTCGAAGAGGAGGCTGATGATGCCGAGTGAGCAGACCTCAAGGAAGCCCTCTTATATTAGTTTATATATGCTTAGCAATGAAGGCATTGCTCATCTTAAGTCTTAGGGGTGTTTTGTAGATTTTATTCTGTCTATTGCCATGATAGGTTGTCATCTTAGTATTGTGTTTATGTTTTATCAGTATTGTAGTGCAGTCATGTATGAACTGCTATCGTTATCTTTTGGATGTTATACTCATAAACTTATGTTTACTATTTTATTATGTTTGGATGCATGAACAGACTTTTGTTCACTATTTTATTATATTTGGATGCATGAACAAATTTTTATTATTTTATGGCTTTATTTAGAATGTTTTGTTTATAGCCATCTTTTGGGATTTATATAGATTGGTATACTTGATGCCATGTTTTGGCTTTACCTTATTTTAAGCTGGTATTAATGCAAGGGTAAACTTTAACTCTTATCTTTCACGCTATGGTTTTTGTTCAACCCTATCGCCTTTTCTTTACATGTTGATATGTTGGGAAGGGATTTTAGAGTTTATAAATTTTTGATTATGGCTAATGATAAGCGCCAAGTGATTATGACTATTTCTTAGAGTCTGTGTCAAGCATGTGTGGATGAGGGGTTAGTTCAGTTGATAAGTTGAGACTATTATTGATCCGTCCTTCTTAGCAAGCACCGACCAACTGTTATAACTAGTTTTATTTTTGATATAGTTTGCATGGTCATTGTTTTAAAAATTTGTCCACTCTGTTGAACTTACATGATTACAAGGTAATAAAAGACTTAGACTCTTATACAATTTCGAATCTTGGATTCTGGCATGTTTTCATTATTAAAAAAACCTTATTTGACTTAGTTTGATTACATGGCCTTTGTTGCTTGAGTTATTCGATTCATAGGGGTGTTCTACACCTAGTGCCCTAAAGTTATTTGACTTGGGAGTCATTGATCACAAACTCATTATTGGGTAACTCTGAATAGCCTAAGGTAATTAAGCATTGCACGGTCATACTAAAGGTCTTGATTATTTTTTGTATAGAATAAAAGTCTAATTTGGCTTAAGTTGATTACGTGGCCTTTGTTGCTTAAGTTATTATATTCATAGGGGAGTTCTACACCTAGTGCCTTAAAGTCATCTGACTTGGGAGTCATATGTGAGAACCACAACCAGTATCCAATACCCAAGTAGAAGATTGACTTTCAAAAAAATTAATTTCAATCATAAACAAACCTTGATTAGGATTCGAAGCTTCTACAAGCTTCTTCTACTTTTGCTCCGCAAGATAATCCTTGTAGTTCCTCTTCTAGTGACCCGACTTGATTCAATGGAATCAAATTCCTTTGCTAGCTAGATCAAGTTTATTTTGATCCTTCACTTTCGCCTTACCCTTAGTCTTCTTTGATTTCTTCTTTTTAGAAGATACCTTGGGCCTCTTCCTTTTCATGGAAGAATCATCCACTATCAAGATATGTAAAAGGTCAATAATAATCTAGAAGGGGGGGGGGTTTTGAATAGATTATTAATAGTTAAAAATTATATTTAGGCCTTTTTGAATTTTTAGTAATTAATTAGCAGTTTTAGTAGTTAGTATGCAAGATAAAAATTCAATCACAACGCACAAAGATTTATCTGGTTCACAACATACACCCCTTGGTATATTGCTACGTCCAGTCTCAAGTCCCTACTTGGAACTTGAGATCCTATTACTATCAGTAATAAAAACTCCTTCAACAGGAGGAGAAGCCTTTACAAAGTTTTATAGACAAACTTCCAACTATTCAACTATTCTATCTTAGACATCAAGCTTTTCACTCCTTCCTCAAGTCTAGTTGTACCACCTTTTGAGTTTAGTTTTATTCTATGATCTGGTCTTGAAACAACAACCTCTTCCTCTCCTCAAAAGTACACTAGAGACCCAATTTCCTGCTGACCTCATTAAGACTCTGGTCTTGGTCGGAGAATTACTTGTCTTTCTCACAGGTACATAAAATAAACTAACTCTAACCCTTTCTCTGCTTACAAATAAGTTTACAACAATGTGCTTCTTCAATAAGCTGATAAGTGTTAAGTACATATTAATGCTTCTCAAATAAGCAGATAGAAAATTAAGAACAAATATATCAGTATAAAAGTTCAAGGACTTTTTCAACAATGAGATTCCTTAAAGCAAATAGTAATTTTGTTTAGATTCACTGATGCTTTTGATTAAGCAAATATATGATTTTAAGACACTTTATAAAGAACTTAACAATTCTATAAAATAAAGAGTGTTTTTCTATGGATAATATAAAATTGTTTCTTAGATAGTCTTTACCAAGTATTATATGAATTATATTTATGAAACAATACTTGTATAAAAGAATAAATCAAATCAAAAAATAATTATCAAGTATAATATTTAAATCAGTTAAACACAAACTGATATAACAAATATTACTATTTAACTCAAATAATATATAAGAATATTTTATCTATTATGTGAACTTTTATAGATAATGTCACTTAGTACTTACTATAAGAAATTGTATGGTTCGAATTCCTCTTGGTAGAGGTGTATCTCTGTAGCCTTGTAGCGTCTAAGTATGACAAAATTTATAATTTTCACAATTGATATTTATATAAATATTTTCAATAGATCACTACGATTCTCAAATCTAGTTCGGATGACTAATCTTTTCGGAGCATTATCTCAGTGTCGTTTTGAGCTATCAAGTGTCGTATCTATTTTACGATATTTATATAAATATTGTCGATAAAAGGTTACTGAAGACTATAAAGAATCGTACGGTTCGAATTCCTCTCCGTATAGGTGTATCTCCGTAGCCTTGCGGCACCCAAGTATCCTTTTATTTGACAACTAGATGAAATATAGATATATAAAATTGTGTAGAACAATGTGTATTTGTATATCTATAAATATAATACAAGTAAGAAATATTTCAACAGAAATTAAACTTATCTCAATACTTGGGCAAATTTTTCTCTTCAATAATTCAGACTTTTTATAAGAAGAGATATAAAGCTTTTTAGAGAGAATGTACGCAAGGAGAGTAGGCTTTGTTTTTCACTGAATTGGTAAAAACCAAATGAATGAAATACTCCCTATTTATAGAATTTTTGAAGTTGGGGAAAAATTTTAATTTTGAAAACTAATTTTTGAATGTACGGTTTTGATCAAGTATTTTTGAATTGAACGGTCCAGATTAAACCAAGCTTTTACGTGGTAGAAGATCAAATTCCGCCCGGGCCAAAAGTTAACTTACTTATCAATAAATGCTAAGTTTGACCATGTGTGTTTAAGCCAAATGCCAACAAGACTCATGCGTTTTTGGTCCCAAAAAAATTGTCACTTTGTACACACGGTTTTTGAACCTAATGCATGCATTTAATTTTACACATGCATTTTGTAGTACAGGTATATATATATATATATACACATATATATATATGTATTAGTATAAAATATGTATACATCCGGTTTTATATATATATATATATATATATATGTTTAGTTTATATATAAAATAATAAGTATGTTTGCTATATATGTTTTAGTATGCATGCATAAAAACATTTTTTGCCCAACTTTTGGGTTTGAAAGAAAAATAGGTTCTCCTTGCCTTGAATATTATATGAATTAATTTATTTAACACTTAACATATAATTTATCAAGGTCAATAAAAATTAATTCAAGTTAAAAATAGAAAATAGTTAGAGTAAAATAATAAGGAAAAATAATTACATATTTAAAACATAATTGTTATCATCAAAATATATAAAATAAAATTATACATATCAATCTCCCCCTTTTTGATGGTGACAATTATAAAAATATTTTTAGTTTTTAAGAAAACTCCCCCTTAAACTATGAACCCTTTATAATAGTATTTATTCAATCTCATGGCAGTTTAAAATAGTTTATATAATCCATTCATAGCAGTTTATATAATCCAATCATAGCAGTTTATATAATCCATTCATAATAGTTTATATCCATATTTTTCTTCTCCCCCTTTGTTATCATAAAAAGTGAAGGGGTGAAAGAAAATTGTAAACCTACAGAAAATAAGTTGGAGAACCTACAAAGAGAGTTAGTTAACCAAAAATAAATAAACCGAGTAAAGATAAGTAGCAGTAGTAGTAGTGTAGTGAAATAGTAGAGGGGTGAGGGATTAAGGTTGCAGTTATCCGAATAGTTAGTTAAGTTAGTTACAAAGTCAGATTTCCTCGAGATTGAGAGGAGAGAAGTGAGAAAGGTCTGGAATTTTGCCTTCAAGATCTTCTTATGGGGGGACAGGAGCAGTGAGGTCAGCAGTGGTATTGACATTGAAGGGATCCATCAACAAGTTGTTGCTCTCCAATAACAAGCATACCACAGATTAAAAAGTGTGTAAATAGAACTGAACATCTTCTAATTTTTCCAAAATTAGTGATTAATTTTGCAATAGAAGTTGGTTCATACTATTGAGTGAGTCGATTTTTGTAGCCATGTTGATGTTGGTTTCAAGAATCTCATGATCAGGGGGTTTAAAAATAAGGAGGGGCTGAGGGGGCAGATTTAAGTGGGATACAATGTTGCTGTTGGGAACGAGTTGAGACTGATGATTGGACAAAGGAATGTTAAAATAATGGAAGATATGTGTGAGAAGTCGACCAAAACCAAGATAATTATTTTGAAAACAGAATTCAAATGAGGACATCAAGAAGTAGGCCAGATTGAAGGGCATGCATTCATTTAAGAGACTTTTGATAATTTCTAGATCAAAGGATAACATTTTTCGATCATCTCATACAGAATAAAATTATTTCTTAAAATTTTGCCTAAAAACTGGCACTCAGCTGTTAGAAATTCCAGACCAACTTTGTAGAGATAGTCAAATAAAAGAGCTGGTACCATTTGATCAGTTACCACAGACAAATTAAACTTGAATAACATGCATTCTTCTACAGATATTCTAGATGGATGAAGATATGAATTTATCTTAGGTAATTCTAGAGTGGAAGGATGCAACTGAAGTGCATGAACAAGAAATAATTCATCTATGATGTAAGTTTGTCCTTAGATGTAAGTGGTAATACTCTTTAATAAACCATAGGAATCAGTTGAAAACTCCATATGAGCATAAAATTCTGCTACAAGACTAGGATAAATTGATTTATTATAGAAGGAGACCAAACATTCCCACCCAACATTTTTAAAATTTCAAACAATTTGGGAAAACTGTGAAATGTGATGACATTTCTGGGACACAGGTTGTGTCTCATAGACCGATACTTTGACTGGGCAGAGGGAGTAGTGAGGTGAGGGAAAACATTGGAGAATTGCAACTCAAAATTTAGAAGAAGTGTTTTTCTTTTAGAGGAAAATAAGTTAGACACGATGAGGAGGGATGCAAGAAATATAGGGGAAAATATTAAGCTAAAGAGAGAACTTATATAGAAATGCACCATTTTTTGAAAGAGCTTATATATATAGATAGAGAAAAGAGAGATGATATGCGGTGGTAATATACACTTCAAGTAATCAAGTAAGTAATACTAAAACTGAGATTGTAGTAAGTAATACTGAAAAATAGTAACAAGAAACAGAAAATATTTAAGTTAAACAGTAGAGTAAACACTGTTTAAAAACTGTCATTTAAGAAGGTAGAGTGAACATTTAAAAAAAATATCCACATGTCATTTGAAGAACATAGAGAATATAGTCTTCAGTCAAACTTAAGAATGATTACCAAAGCTAGAAGGATGTGTCATTTAAAATAATTTTGATAAAACACGGCAAGAAATTATCATTTTAGATAACAATTTTCAAAGAAGCAGGTAAATTGCAAGATTTTAACATTTATATCAAATCTTAGATAGATAGAACACATAACAGTTAATGCAACGAACAATCCCAGTGAGCATCACTATCCGCACACTATATAAGACACAAAAATTAATTCAGTGGATATCAGTATCCACACAAGTAGTAATACACAGAGAGATAGGAAGGTTATACCTGAGTTGGTAGCAAAATGTTAATTTTAGTATTTCTATATTATGAATAAGCATGTTATCAACGATTAACTTGTGTTATAACTTGATTATGTGATTAAATAATCAAACCTACATGATGAATGTAGTTAGTTAAGTTTGTAAAGTGGTAGTGACTAATTATATCATGATGACATATGTTTATAGGATATTATGATTTGAATTGTTCGGTTTAGCCCACGAGCAAGGCAAGTTCTCTAATCTATTTTCTTATTAAAGAAATTATTGTTTCTAATTCGATTACCTTATAAATGATGAAAGTTTTCTAATCCATTAACTTGTTGAATCAATTATTGATTTCAATATAATAATGCAAGGTTTCTAAACTTTAATTTTTGATATTGAACAAGTTATTCTTGTATTTAACTTGTTGTTTAGCATGCCCAGATATATTTGAATAGTTTTATCGTTCATATTACCATGCATGCTTAGTATTCAATTCTAAATAACCTTGACTTAATGTTGTTCAAGCAAGGTGTGTTATAGTTACTCAAGTTGTATGTTATAGTTATTCAATTACGATTATTCTATAGTATGACGTTATTGGTTTTATTCAACTAATCCTTAGTTGATGTTCGTTGAATTCCAAATTATCCTGAAATGTTTCCAAACCAAACTCACTTTGGTACGGACTTGTACTCTAAATACTGAGATGAACAACCCTATTATTAGGGGTAACTTACGCGTAGCGTTAAATGTTTGTGCACAATACATGGTACGAAGGGCTGATCCCCCTAAGTACGAGGAGTCCTTATAGTCTTATGAATGTTAAAGTTGGAGTTGAAAGATTACTCACAACTGTGGACATAGTTCATGGTTTTATGACCCTCAGTTATGTTTATTCCATACTTTGGATTTCAGTTCCTGATTATCATTGTTAGAGTACTATCTAGTTTTGATGAGCCTATTCATTGGCAATTATTATTGTTATTCTTCTGTTGATTCATTATTTTATCCAGTGAGCAATTTTTTTGCTTACTCTTGCATATTTATAAACTCATTGCAGCTAAAGTGGAGAAGGTAGATGAACCTTCAACTAGCAAAGGAAAGGGAAAATTGTACAAGTGATCTTTGATTTGTACTTTTATTATTGTGATGATCTTAGACTTCTTAATAATGGTATTATGTAATAATTTTAATTCCGTATTTGAATGATTGTATTTAAAGGTTAGACAACCTGAGAGATTTTTATTATGTAACCCTTTAATGGGAAAGGTTTTCATTATTCAATTTGATTGTGATTGGGTAGTTAGATATGAACGTTTGATTAAGTGAAGACCAAATCCTGTGGGAATGAAGTACCTGGGTTTGGGGGTGTCACAGTATGTATCAACATGTGATTAAATACAATGATTATTCAAATGGGGATACTTGTATAACCATATTTAGAAACTAGTGAACAAAATAAATATCTGGATTATGCACTAATATTGTGTTGATAAACGATGATTGGATAATTTAAGTACTTGTATGAATATGAATAATTGGATACATAATCAATAACAATCGAGTTGATAATCTGACATAATGATAATATAATTCTAAAATTTTCTTACTCATGTTCATTGCATAAAGGAAATGCAAAGTTAGGATACTTGCCTGAGCTGTTGCTTACAATAACGCAACTTAGATTAATCTTTTATATCAAAACCTATCATTAATAAGATCATTCGTCTGATTAGAATAATGTATCATAACACATAGTACTGCTATTTGCAGTCAGCACATAACCTAATCACATTGTCACATATTTTAACAGTCATTAGTTAACAAACAAACACTTATCGAGTCCAATTGTATAAGTCTAGCTCAATTTCTGAAATATTTTGGTGTATCGACGGCTTTATCGGGTAATTATCGAGTCTAAAACTATATTACGTAGAGTTGATATTCGATTAGACAATTTAAATATATGTCATATTATCTTTCATAGCCTTATAATAATTTTTAAATAATTATTACAATTTATCATAATTTTTTTCAAACACTAAAATTATTATAAAATGATTTAAATATTAAATAATTCTATTATCATTAATATTTAATTAATGTTAAACTATTAATGAAAC
Organism: Panax quinquefolius; assembly: GCA_020205615.1. Taxonomy (NCBI): domain Eukaryota; kingdom Viridiplantae; phylum Streptophyta; class Magnoliopsida; order Apiales; family Araliaceae; genus Panax; species Panax quinquefolius. The sequence continues at coordinate 105,241,233 of CM035153.1, forward strand.
TATTGCCAAAATATTAAGGTTATTTATAATAACTCAAAATATTTTTAAGTATTAATATTACCTTAAATGATTTTTAAAACATTTGAAATCATTTTAAATAATTACCATTAATATTTAAATATGAATGTATAATTCATCAAAATATTAAAAGTCATTTATTATAACTTAAAATATTTTTAATTCATTTATCTCCTTTTAAATGATTTTAAATCAATAAAACTATTTTTAATTTATTTATTCAATATAATTATTAAATAAATCAAATATCATTAATATAAAATTATTAATAAAATTTACCTTTAAATATCAAAAGTTATATTTTATAACTTCAAATATTTTTAAATTATTTATTTTCATTTAAAATGATTTTTATAATATTAAAATCATTTTTAATTAATTTATTTAATATAATTACTAAATAAATCTAATATCCTTAATATTAAATAATTAATGAAACTTATCTTAAAATATTAAAAGTTATGTTTTATAACTTAAAATATTATTAAATACCTTATTATCATTTAAAAATGAATTTTAATATAATAAAATCCTTTTTAATTAAACATGGTGGAATGATTGCCGACTCCCTATTGCTTCTACCAGGGGAGCACTACATAAGCAGCCTGATGAACTGTCATGGACGCGTGATCCACAGCTACCAAGAATCTCTATGATTGTTGACGTTGGGGTTATCACTAAAGTCTTCAATCCTTGATACAGACTTTATCCTGAAGATGCATCTTTCATGTACAAGAGATTCTGTGGGGATAAAGCTTTGTCTATTGAGGATGTGTATAACATATTTCATCATCGGTCCTTCCCAATGAGGATGTTCTTCCCTGGTTTGTATCGTCAGGTCTTTCCACTGCTCTATTGGAGTTACTGCCAACAGTCGGTGTTGTTAGGGTTACCTAACCTTTATTGACATGTGTATTAATGGATGAGATCCCTGCTGGGGATAATGTCAAGGCTGCTTGATTTTCATTGATGTGTGCATCAACGGATGTATGAAAACCGGCTGGGGAAAAGGTTTTAGGGCTACGACCCTGAACTGACGGCATCAGACCTTCGTGAGGTATGGTCGAATGTAGTTTGCAACAGCTGAGATCATCGATATAGTTTACCTTGTGTTTGGGCGAAGACCAATGATCGTTATGTAAAGCCACAGTTTGGCCCGTGAAAACTAGGATTTCAAGCTATTCCGGTCAATCGTATAACGTTTTTATTCCTGATTTGGCCTTTTTAGCTTGTAAGAACTCCTTTGCAACTCGAACCGGACCAAGCTGGCGGGGTGGGACCAACATAGGGGTGTCGTAGGTACACTGCTGGCGGCCATGGTGGACTATGCATTAACCGCGATCGCTTCTTAAATGGGCGAGGTTGCTTTGCTAAGTTATTTTCAAAATTTGCTTGTGAAGGAAATCTAAGAGCTCTTCTTGAGATCTCTTTGAGTTGGACGACTTTTCTGCAATTTTTTTCACGATCAAGTGTTCTACTACATCTCCGGTAAATGTATCATGTCTTCTTTTCCAGTTTTTATCCTTTGGAAAATGACATATGATATGAAATGCATCTAAACACATAGTAGTGGTTATGCATGCTGAAATGACTTGAGAAATAAAATTCAACATAGTAAATTTAAGTATTAAACCATGCTGAACATAATGATGTGAAAAAAATTGACTTTTAAAACAGTCAAATTGACACCTTTTTCTGCTATTTCTTATCCTATTTGAGGACAAATGAGCAAAGGTGAAAAAAGTAAAATAATCTTGGTAATTAGGCTACCCTTACGGATTTTTTACTTTGATATATTGATATATGTAGGATGTTTATAACTGTGGGTAGGTGTGGTACTGAATGGCCACCTAGTCATGCCTATGTGCATGTGGATAGTCCTATTTACAAAGGGGACTATGGCAAAATTTTTCCAAAATGTAGGCATTGGGTAGTCATGCATTTTTAACTCTACTATAGATGTATGTTAAAATAATGCATGCATGCATGTAGTCATAAAACTGCATTTTAAAAAGCTGTAGATTAGAATTTACCACACCTTTTCTAAGGTGATTTAGAGATTTGTTGTCCAGATATATGGATCCGGATCAGCCGAGTAGTTCTCGCAGGACCACTTCTGGTGTGCAGAGGAGGGCTTCTGAATTACCTCGACCATGTTCTGTTAGACAGCCTCGTCGCTTGGTAGAGGTGGTGATACGTCCTGTCTGGGTTGCTGTACTGGATGTGGAGGACGAGGAGGATGTACACGTTAAGGCTCTCGCTCTTGCTGCACATGTTCCCCGTAGGGACCTCCCGAGTATTTAGGTGGTGAACCCAGAGTTTTTGGGTGATTTGAGTTGACACCCCTCAGTTTACTTGCATGCAAATGAGGTGCAAAGCTAGATTTTGATCCTCCTTCTTTCCTATTGATGAGGAGTACATGATTCTGATGTTGATCTGCTTTGCGATGTAGGTTCCCAGCTTTACACAGCCTAGAGAGAAATGGTTTAGCATTTACTCCACGTACCAGGCTCTGCATCCTGACTATAGAGCAATCGTGCATGATTGGGGATTTGGGGCATTCTTTTCCATCCTTCCCCGCCGCTGTCCCTGGGGTTACCTCAGGGCATTGTCTGAACGCTGGTTTCACCAAACTCAATCACTCTATTTGTTGGACTGTGAGGTGATGATGACGCCGATGGATTGACAGATATGGAGTTTGGAGGGGCACCAGTGCCTTGTACAACGGATATTACCCTGATTGCCATCAGATCCTTGCTAATAGTTTCGGTGGAGGCCCTCAAGGGCATGACTATTCGTACAGGTCCTTTAAGCGTAGATTTTATGAGCGAGCTGTTGAGTGAGCCCATACCCGATGATGTGAGAGTCAGGGATTACATTCTTCGGCGATTGTTCCTGATGATCATTAGGGGCTGCTTTATAGCTGATAACTTTTCTATGGTGTCATTCACTTTGATCAGCGCCACACGACATGTGGACCGTATTAGAGAGTATGATTGGGGTTCCTACACCTTTGCCTATTTCCTCAGGGGAATGCGCATGCGTTCTCAAGGCTTGACAGAGGCTTGGCTAGGATTTTACCCATTTCTGCTGGTGACTATTTCTCTTGTAATTTCCCATGTACAGGTTAAGAGCGTTGACTAACAGCAGATGTTTGCCTTTGTGTTGGCAGTTCTGGGCCTATGAGAGGCTCCCATGCTTACATCCGGTGAGTGTGTTAGGATTAGATACCTACACATGAGGACGACGATGGCATCATTCTATACTGGCGGAGGTCCCTGTAGCTGAAGGTTTCAATCAAAGCTGCCTACAGCTGGAGTTGTTGACAGGTAATGTCATCACATGGATTCCCTATTCAGGGGAACATTTGAGCATTAGATTTGAGGATGGGTACCCGACTGGTGTCGAGTACGTGATTTCCACTTGTAGGATTCCTCTCTTCACAGATGGAGGATTGGAGCTCTATTTAGGAGAGCGTGCTATCAGGAGCACCACGGGAGAGATTCGTATACCGATCTTGCCTCCTGCCAAGCGTTATTGGCCTGTTACACAGTCACCCATCATTGATATCCCGTTATTGGGTGTTGACGGTTTTACATTATCAAAGGGTCCCTGCACTCAGGAGATATTCCAGCATTGGTGGTTCCCTCGTACCATTAGAGCCCAGACCCGCGCCACTCAGTTCATGGGGGATATGGTTCTTGGATCTGTGATGATGACGGATTGGCTAGCCTGTGTCCGAGATCTGACTTATTTGACACATATTGACAGTTTGACCCGACAGTTGGACCAGGCACATTTCTTTATCCGACACTTGGACAGAGATCCTTCAGAGGCAGATACTTTTGATCCTTTTAGCTCTGGCGCTGGCCCTTCAGGTGACCCATATAGCTTTGCCAGTGCAGATCCTCCCTTGTGTAGGCCTGACATCCCTGTGGATAGAGATCCAGTGACTCATGAGGAGTTACATCAGGTGGACATGATTGATGATGTAGACACTGACACCATTGTCTTCTTCTGATGTATATTCTCGTTATCTCTTTTGATAGGCCTCTGTTAGACATTGGGAGGATTTCCCCCATTCTCGCTATATCTTTTGATAGGCCTCTGTTAGATGTAGGGCGTCTGTGCCCCATTTCCCTATATTTCTAGATGTACAGATATGTATTAGATGATGATATACTTAGGAATGTATATACAGTTTTCCATTCCCTATATCATATTGCCATCTATTCTTTATAATGCATGTATTATGTTATGCATATGTATGTATGTCCAGAGATATTTGGCATTGACCCCTGGATGGTCTTATGACACGGCCCATACAGAAGTCTTCTTCGATAGTTAGCCGTATTGATCATACCCCACTAGTATTGACGACATCCCATATGAGATCATGGTATGATAGTATGTCACCTTCAGACAGGGTGACTGTAGATCAGTTATTATAGCATACTATGACTCTCCTAATGTTTCAGGTTCTCGTAGGCTTCATAGAGGGTATGCTGGAGCATTGGATACCGGAGAGGTAGGTTTTCTGGTTTGGTATCCACGAGTTGACTCCTACTCTAGAGGAGTATGTACGCTTGACGACGCTGCCTTTGGACAGACCTTGTGCGCTTATGGCCATCGGCGACATGAGCCGACAGTTTATGACTCTCAACGGGCTGAGGCGTAGAGCTGTGTAGGATGAGATCACATCCGATCATGTTATATCCCAGCATTTTCTAATGGACATATTTGGCTCTGAGGATAGTAATACATGACACTCTAGGGATTTCACCATGCCGGAGGATCATTGGCACTCGGCCATAGTAGATGTCTTGCTACTGTGCGTATTGTCATATGTATATATGCCACGGTACATGGATGAGATAGATATTGCCGTCATCATGGCAGTGAGAGCACTCAAGGAGGGTCACACCATTGTACCGATGATCATCGTAGAGACGGTGAGGTCAACCACATATTGCAGCATTTACCCTGTAGGGGTATTCACAAGTAGCTCAGTCATGTTGTACGTGTGGTTTATGTCACACTTGAGAGCGATTGGCACTTTCAGACGGCACGAGTATTGTTTCACCCATGAGATAGCTATGTCGTACTCCTTTCAGCCTGCAGAGTGTACAGATCCTGAATCTTGGTCCGTTTTCCTGGTAGGGATCGGAGATTCGTTTGATATATTGTCGTGTACAGGGCTTAGCTTAACCTACAGCTTCATCACTCATGCTCCGAGCATGGATTATCTCCCTCTAGATGGTTTGAGGGGCATGACTACTTACCACTCACTGCCCGTGATGTGTCAATTTGACCAGTTCCAGGACTTCCATCCTTTTGAGGGGGGATTGAGTCAGCGCTTAGCTTCTCACCACATATCAGCAGAGGATAGATCCAGGTTGTACGCCTGTTGGGATCAACGTGAGCTAGCTGAGTTTTTCGTTAGCCATCCGAGTTGTTCTGCAGAGTATTCCGTATGGATGGAGATAGAGACGACATTGACTATGGTAGTATCCACAGTACAGGGGATTGATTCCGATGATGGGGATCCTATGGAGGATACTTATATTCCAACCGAGGAGGATTTGACTACTTGGTTGCCAGCAGTTGTGATAGATTCTCCCACTATGAGTGCTCTTTGTGATCAAATTATTCAAAGACAAGATGTCCGGAGCGATTCTACATCTGATGACCTTTAAGAGAGATCAGGCTAGGGCCTTGATGTTGACAGCTCTTGATGGGAGAAACGTCGCTCTATTAGAGAGATACGAGGCTAGATCAGCCAGAGATGTATTGATTGTAGAGCGGGATGCTGCCCTATCTTCTTGGAATGTGGCCGTCACAGATAGTACTTCAGTGAGATCCCTTATGACTGGCATCCTTGCCGATATGAGTGCATACATTGATGAGCATCATGCCACCATGCAGTTAGCCTCAGATCTACTAGCTCGTGTAGATACCATTGGGCAGGAGCTTGCAGCGTTACCTCCTTCTTCGGAGAGGGATGCTATGTTAGATCTGATAGTCCACATATATACAGATCCGTAGATAGACTTGTATTTTCCTGCACAGATTAGCTTAGCCATTTTGTCATGTACAACACATATGTATATATCAAACAACATTATATATGGTAGAGAAATATATTTTGATTCACTTCCCTTTTAGTTGCGCCTTAATACTTGCTTGATGTTTGCCTGTTTCTTTAGGGCTTATGATCTTGATGCATTCTGAACTCATCCTTGTTGTGTGGACATTGAGACGTCGCCAGATCTTTCAAAACGGATCATTGATCTGTGTGTATCCCTATAATCTTTGGTGTCTTGGGACTGGTTTTCTGTATGGAAATGAGTAGAAGAGTGTGGCTCTTCCTCTCTGAGATTGACCGCACCACATATGGTTGCCAGTACTCCTATCCAAGAGGATCCCAGTTAATTCCATCTCTTATGGATTAGTGTTGCTCTTTGAGGCACAACTGAAGCGTAGATGGTCACTAGATCTCCTATTTGCGAGGAGAGGTCATGTAGTTCCATCCCTTTGGTCTGAAGCCGATGAAATTTGGTGGATTGAAGTTTGATCCCAGTACCATGTGACAAGTATTTGTGTTTTAGTAGGGGGTTAGACCGAACCATAAATGGCTACCTACGTACTCCTATTGAAGAGGAGATCAGGTCTACGTAGTTCAAACCTGGTGTAAGAGGTTCAATGCTGAATGTAAAAGGGTGTAGGAATGTTTTTGTTGTTTTTGTTTATGTAGAGAAGGGGTGTAGAAATGTTTTTATTGTTTTTGCTTTTGTAGAGAAAGGGTAGAAATGTTTTTGTTTTTTTTATTCCGACCGAGCCATATAGAATATGGTTGCCTACGTACTCCCGGGTATCAGGGAGATTAGGTCGACATAGTTTGCCCCTCAAGACAATTTGCAGCCGAAGAGAAGTTTGAATCCCATGTGCAGGCTAAACTGCGGGGGAAAAAAAGTTTGATCCCATGTTTGGGACAAACTACAGGTGTGAAAAAGTTTGATCCTATGTTTAGGACAAACTGTAAGTGTGAAAAAGTTTGATCCTATGTTCAGGACAAACTGCAAGTGTGAAAGGTTCAATCCCTGGTGGGATAACTGAAATTGTATGAAAGGTTTGAAATGAGGTGAAACCAGGCTGCTGGCTTGAAGAGTATGTTTCCCTGAGGGGCAGAAGAGTATGCAGAAGATTTTGTATGTATGAAAGGGTTAGAAAACCTGAATGACTGGTGATCTGATGATTCAAAACCAGGATGTTTGCTTGATGGTAACCTCAGACATACTACCATTTCACGGTGTCTGAGTTGATAAGTTGTGGAAATTCATCACAGTCCATTTCCTGTAATCTAAGAACGCCTCCTGTCAATACCTCCTTGACAACAAATGGGCCTTCCCAGTTTGGAGCGAATTTTCCATTAGATTGATCTTGGTTGTCAATGATCTTCTTCAAAACCAAGTCAAGTTGTTTAAACTACCGTAGCCGGACTTTTCTGTTGTAGGATCTGGCGATCCTTTGTTGATATAACTAACAATGGAAGATAGCCGCGATTCGTCTTTCGTCTATTAGAGACAATTGGTGATATATGTCTTGTACCTATTGGTCTTCATCCAGCTGAGCGTCCATCAACACTCTGAGGGATTCCATTTCCACCTCTATGGGGAGCACGACTTCCATCCCATAGGCTAATGAGTAAGAGGTTGCCCCAGTGGAAGTACGCACTGAAGTGTTGTAGGCTAATAAAATCAGAGGCAAGAGGTCAGGCCATCCTTTGTGATTGGCGGACATCTTCTGCATGATCTTCTTGATGTTTTTATTAGCCGTTTCAACAACACCATTCATCTTTGGACGGTAGATGACGGAGTTAAGGTGTTTGATGTGGAATTTACTGCATAACTCTTCCATCATTTTGTTGTTGAGGTTCTTAGCATTGTCTGATACAATTACCTCTAGTTGTCCATATCGACAAATGACATTATTTCTAATGAAAGCAATGATGACTTCTTTAGTAACCCTGGGGAAGGAGGTTGCTTCTACCCATTTGGTGAAGTAGTCAATCATGGTGAAGGTAAACCGATGCCCATTACTGGTTTTGGGCTCGATGGGCTCGATCACGTCCATTCCCCACATTGAGAAGGGCCATGACAAACTCATATTGTGGAGTTCCATTGGAGGGGTGTGGATAGCATTCTCATGAATTTGGCATTGTTAGCACCTCTTGACGTTATCATCACAGTCAGCCTTGAGAGTGAGCCAATAATGCCCTGTTCTGAGGATCTTTTTAACAAGTAAGGGTTCGCTCATGTGTGGGCCACATACTCCACCATGGATTTCATCCATGAGCCTCTGAGCTTGGTCTTTGTCCAGACATCTAAGGAGACATAATCCTTCATCTCTTTTGTAGAGTGCATCTCCGCTCAGGTAGAATTTCATAGCCATTCGATGGATCCGCCTTTTTTCAGTCAGGCTCGCCTCAACGGGTGTAGATCCATTTCGTAGATACTCCTTGATATGTTGATACCGAGGGTTCTGGATGGGAGTTAGCTCATCCGATACTTCTCCAACATAATTCCCATAGGCAGTAGCCTTTTGTAGGTCAAATGGGATGCTTGGCATGTTTTCCTTGTCATGTATGTTGATCAAGGAGGCCAAAGTTTACTTCTTCGAACTCCGAAGTCATCTGTAAAACTTGTCGATGGTAAGGAAGCAAATGTAGTTCTTTGGTTTGATAGATTCCTGTGGTTTGTTTGATTACCAATTATGAATCCCCAAAGACAGTTAACCGTCTGATACCCATTGATTGGGCAAGTTTGAGTCCATGATACAACCTTCATACTCAGTTGTGTTATTGGTGCCGACAAACTGTAATTTGACAGCGACGGGATACTGCTCCCCTGTACCGGACACTAGAACTGCTCCAGCTCCAGAACCTTCTATATTATCAACTCCATCAAAATACATTTTCCATGTATGACATGTATCGTACTAACAGTGTTGCTGAATTGCCATTACCCCTTCATCGGGGAAGTATGTTTCTAAGGGTTTGTAATCCCCTGCGGTTGCGGCGGCCAGTTGATCCGTAATTCCTTGTCCTTTAATGGACTTTTGTATCACGTAGACGATGTCAAATTGTTACAGAATCAACTGCCATCTGGACAGCCAAAAATTCAGTATGGGCTTACTGAACACGTATTTAAGAGGATCCACGCGGGATATGAGATGGATTGTGTGAATATAAAGGTAATGTTGTAACCTCATGGAAGCCCATGCTAAAGCACAACAAGTCTTCTCAATCAGAGTGTACTTGTGTTCACTGCTGCTGAATCTTTTGCTGAGGTAGTAGATAGCTCGCTCTTGGCCTCTATCGTCTTTCTGTCCCAGCATGCAACCCATGTCATTGTCATTAATGGACAGGTACATGAACAGGGGAACATCATCCCTAGGAGGTACCAAAATAGGAGCATTAACCAACTGCTCTTTGATTGTAAGAAAGGCTTTCTGACACTCATCATTCCATTTCATGGAGGAGTTCTTCCTTAATAGCTTGAAGATGGGCTCACAGGTTGCTATGAGTTGAGAAATAAACCTGGTAATGAAGTTGATTCTTCCAAAAAATCCCTGTATTTCCTTCTCTGTCCGAGGAATGGGCATTTCCCTTATGGCCTAGATTTTGGTGGGATCCAGCTCAATCCCTTTGTGGCTGACTAGGAAACCTAGCAATTTGCCTGATTTAACACCAAAGGTGCACTTGGCTGGATTCAACTTCAAGTTGTACTTACGGAACCTATTGAAAAACTTTTTGAGATGGTCTAAGTGGTCTTCCTCCCTTCGGGACTTGACAATGATGTCATCCACATAGATCTCTACCTCTTTATGCATTAAGTCGTGGAAAAGAGCCATCATAGCTCACTGATAGGTGGCTCCGGCATTGATGAGGCCGAATGACAACCATCTATAACAAAAGGTTCCCCAAGGCATGATGAAAGCAGTTTTCTCACGATCCTCCTCCGCAACCATAATCTGATGATACCCCACGAAGCAGTCCGCAAAGGAGTACATGCCGTATTGAGCAGTATTGTCAATGAGAATGTGAATAAATGGAATGAGAAAGCTATCTTTAAGGAAAGCTTTGTTCAGATCCCGGTAATCCATGTAAACTCGCACCTTCGGGGACTATGGTTTATAGCCATTTAGGGTATGTAGACAACATGATGATGCACGCTTGAAATTATTTCATAATTTCTTCTTTAACCTTTAAACTCCACTCAGGTTTTAATCGCCTGAGCTTCTGCCTGACTGGCTTAAATCCCTCTTTAATGGGAAGGCGATGAAGGATAATGTCAGTGGAAAAACCCACCATGTCTTCATGAGACCATGCAAACACATCATGGAATTGGGTTAGTAGCACAACCATGTCATTCCATTGGTTGTGTGTGAGGTCTGAACCAATCTGGATTAGCTTAGGGATTTCTAAGGTTCCGAGATTGAAAGAGGTGGTTTGATCAAGGTTAGGTTTAGGTTTTTCTTCGACCCATTCCATAATCTCCTTAGGTATCTCAATGTCCTCTTATACTTCCATCAAGTCTGAGTCCAACTTTTCATCAAAGTTACAGTCCTTGTGGAGAAAAGGCACCTCATCGCAAAGTACTGTGCACATCTAAATTCGAGTCCACGAAACCAAATATGCTTTCAATTAATATATGAAACTCATTCAATCATACAAAGTGTTAGCATGTCTCGATAAAACAACCGCTAATATTTGTACATAAAAGTAAGCGATTAAAAGTTATCTACTGAGGCGGATGGAATTTTACTGCTTTTACCTCGTCGACCAATGCATGGAGTGCTGCTCCAATTGTCGAGGGTAAAGTCCTTATGGACTGTAGTGAAGGAGGGGCTATTATCGTCCTCCTTCTCCTTAATGATGACCATAATGTTGGGACAATCATCGTCTGGAGTGTATCTATTTGTGTGACCATCATGGACAACGATGCGTATGCTTGACATCATCATGTTGATGTCCTGTTTATATTTCTGTTGCCTCTCTTCCACTTCGGGATCAAGAATCACAACCTCTTTTGTTTTAACCGGTATCGGTTCTGGAAATAGCATAGCCATAACATGGGCTGACACCTTTACCAGAGACTGTATAAGCTCAGGACTTGAAGGTAGAGAAAATTGCCGTGTGGCTGAAGGTGAAGGAATCTGTTTGTGCTTATGAGGATTCCTGTGACTGGAGCTAGCAGAATAGCCTAATGCAGCTGTCCCTATTTGTCTGGGCACTTGAATCGGGTGCTTAATACCCTGATGATCTTTGCCCAACCCTTGTCCAGGTTGATGACCCAATGACATCATCTCTTGAGTGGTCGACATAACCTTAGCAGAAATCTTGGGTGTGAGAGGTGGCGTCCCAACAGGATGGTAATGAGTGTTGCTCACCTCCAGGGCATGGAAACTGACCGACTCAACTTCTGAATTGAAGCTGATTAATGCAAGTCACTTTGTTCCGGATATTCCGGTTCAGCATTAACAGTGACTAGGCTATTGTTGATAATGACTAGTGTTGGTGATGAAGGGTGGAAGGGATGGCTCCAGCCATATGAATCCATGGTCTTACCAATAGCAGGTTATATCCTGTGGCTATTTTGAGCACGTGAAAGGATACACTGAATGTATGTGCTCCAATTTCCACTGGTAATTCAATTACACCAACGACGTTTCGTCGGGACCCATCAAAAGCTTTGATAACCGTATGGCTTCTTTTGATCCTCTTGGGGTTTATATTCATCTTCTTTATGGTAGCATAAGGACAGATATTCAGAGATGAACCTGCATCTATCAAGACTCCTCCCACCATATATTCGGAGGACAAAACCGTTAAGTGCAACGGCTTGCAATGACCGGTCCCTTCAGTGGGTATGTCATCATCAGTGAAGGATATCACATTGTTGTTGAAAATGTGATCAACCAAATGTTGAAATTTTTTCACATCCACTGATTTCGGTAAATGGGCTTCTTCCAAGACCCTTAGCAATATCTTCCTGTGATCTTTGGTAGAGAAAACCAAGTCTAGTATGGAAATTTGATGTGGAGCTTCTCTCAAGCTTAAAACCACTTTGGCTTATAGCCCATGGTACGAGAGGAATTCTTCAATCTTCTCCATGGGAACTTTTCCATTTGATTTGATGGTGGGCTTTATCACCCGATGGGGAAGATACAGTGGATTCTCCTTCGGTACTGCAGCAGTAGTATGTGATGTAGATCTTTCAGCCTGCCCATAATTCCATGGGACTTTGTGTAGGCTGACAACATGATACTGTGGTCTGAATGGTAAGTGAATTGGCTCTGGTGCAACCACATTCAATGGATTGTCAGCTTAGTGGGTGGTTTAGCAGCCACATCATCCTCAACAGATATAATGGCTATGCCATCCTTCCATTTTGTAGGACATGTGTTCCCACTCTCGAGTAGCAAAGTGTCATCATCTGCCATTTGCAGGACACCACTGTCAATTAAATTTTGAATGAGGTGGTAGAGTGCCCAACATTCTTCTGTGCTGTGATCACGAGAGTGGGAGTGATATAGGCATACTCCCTCAGAATTAAAACGTCAAGAATTGGGATTGATTGGAGGTAGAAGGGATGTAATTCTTCCTTCATTGATTAACATTTGAAATATCTCCTCCATAGGTTGGCAAAGGTATGTAAATTCCCGTTTGTTGGCAAAATCTCGACGGGCTTTGGCATTTGCTCTTTTCACAACTTTATCCTCAAGTGTTTGACTTTCTTAAGGCGAGGATGAAATATTCATGACAAAAGGAAGGAGACTAGCATGCTCTTGACTGCTTAATTGGCGTGTGAATTGGTGTTGATGAATCACCAGTTCTGCCAACTGATCTACTTGTTTGCAAAGAGCCTTAATCTTTCGCTCCATCAAAAACTAGAACTGCACATAATCCCATCTATCAGCACCGTCTTTGCTGGTCTGGGAAGATTCAACAGCATAATTGGAACTTTGTCCACTACTCTAATTAATCATTTTGACCTCTCCTTCTTTGTGTTGAGGAAGAGGATTATCTTGCACATGAGGTTGGTTGAGTTTAGTCACGACAATCTCCCAATTGTCGATTAAGTCCTTGATCTTGTATTTTAAGGCCCATCAATCTTGAGTGTCATGTCCCGGTGTCCCGGCATGTTAAGCAAACTTTCGAGTAGCATTGAAACACTTCCCATTCGGGTTGGCTGGTGGAATAAGATGTGTAATTTTCTTCTGAGTAGTCAGAAGAGTAAGGATATTCTCGAGTGAGTCCCCTAAGGGTGTGAACACTCGGGGGCGTCTGACTTCTCCACCTTTAGGCAATGGAGGGTTTGAAGACTGTGCTTGCAAAGGGGAGTAGTTTCTGTTAGAGTTTGTGCCCTAGAGGCCAATTATTTGATATAATTGCTTAACATTTTGATATTATATTTGATTGAATAAATAAATAATTTTATTACTGCATAATATAATTGTTAACATAATAAAATTCCTTAAAATAGTGATACAAATTATATAGTTTCAAGTATGTGACTTGAACATGAGATTATATAATTACAATTAGTTTTGTTCTTAAATGTCCCTAGTCAAGTATCATTGTTGATGGGACAACAATGATGCATTGAGACTAGTATGTGGCTTGACTGATGACCAAATCTCATTGGTCATAGATATATGAGATATTAAGTCAATGCATAGGTACATGTTAGAGAACGATGTACTGGACAGACACACCATGAGAATTCTATGTGGAGCATTATGCGAAGTGTCATTAGCAATTCTCATAGTGACAATGATGTAATGGTCCACCGACCTGAAATCACTATATTACAACATGAGAATTTATGTACTTTGATATCATCAAATGTCACCTTTAATAGGGTGGACTATAAAGGTGATTATTGGGTACATCATGAATCGTGTGAGGAATATGAGTGATCTAGATGAAATTTAACCCTCCTATATATTAGGGATGATATCCATAGGCCTCTTGATTGAGTAGGACTATGAAATGCATGGCCATGCTCAAATAGTGATTTGTTTCACATAGTCTACTCATTGATCAAGAAAACTCAGATTAAATTATGAAGAGTATGACACATTCCATGACTCGAGTTTAATCTAGGATATTAAGGTAAAAAGGATTAAATTACATTGAAACATTGGTCACGAAAAGGTTGCATCGAATCATCGATCTTATCATTACTTGGGTAGCAGTGATGCATTACTAGATGTCATTTCAACGTTTATAATTTTATAATATGATTTTAAAATTATTGCCAACGTAATAATAACCTATAAGGTCTCACACATGAAACGTTATTAAAAGGGAATTAATTTAAATTTTAAGGATTTAAATATATCAATATGACTGATAGTATTTAAATCACGAATTTAAATTAAAAGGATGATTTGTATATATATATATATATTAAGTAAGACTTAATTAAGATATAATATATATATATATATATATATATAAATTGATTTTATTTTAATTAGATTAGGGTTTTGTTTAATTTCGATTTATTAATATATATATATATATATATATATATATATGATATATCAGCGACTTTGGGAAGCTAATCAATAACAAAAACTCTAGCCGCTCTTAGAGAGAGAGTAGAGAAAAACAGAAAATTTATTCCTTTTGGTGGCTAGTACCGCAGCTCCCTTTATTACAGTATCGTGCGACTATTCACGGGCGTTCGTGTGGATACCGTAGAGGCGTAATTCTTTCGGATTACGTTGGACATTCGAAGCGATTTCAGAGTTTTCTATTATCGGTATAAATTATAAACCACTGAATTAAATTTGTTTCGCATGGATCCTGTGTTGGGTTTCAGAAATTGCTTTATAAAGTTTTATATCCCGCTGTGCGTTTCTGTATCGAATCCTTACAGTGGTATCAGAGCTACTTGCGAAACGATTAATTCAGATTACGTATTTTATTACTTTCGATATATATGATATATGATGTTACAATTTTACTAATCTGAAATTAATTATATTGTTTTTGATATATATGGTATATGATGATACAATTTTACCGATCTGAAATTGAGTATATGATATTTTGTAATGAGCGTATTCTGGTATTATGAATATCAGTGATTGATATGCATGTATATGATGTTCTGTTAATTGTATCTTCTATGGCGTAATAACATTATACAACTTATGTTCTAATTGGATTAGAAGTATGAAGATCCGGTTTAATATGATTAATTGAAACTGGACATATATGATATGTACAGGGTGTATTGTGAGTATTTTTGGTGGATTAAATATATGATTCTGAAACTGTTTCAGAGGTTCGTATGAAAAAATTCTACAATACAGATTGTAGTTCAATTTTTTTTTTCCAAGGGCGCTACCCAGACCTCGTTCATTGACCTGGTCAATGAGAGACCCACCTACCGATCGATCGGTAGGACCCACCGCTAGGGGAGACCCCCTTCGACCCCGTCAGACGCACGCGATGGTCGTGACCCCAATATGTTATATATAGTTTTTTTTAATTATATATAAACTATTATGTGCTTATTGTGATATGCATGGTGCACAGTTATGGCCTTTTGACCTATAGGTTAGTTGTTTTTGGTTTTGAAATACGGCTTGCATGTCGTGCCTTTCTATAAATTCTAATGTTATATTCTCTTCTCATCTAAAACCCCTCGAATATAACTCGAGGTTTCTTTATGTCATGTAATAATCTGTAATCGATGAAGACGTCAAGATGGAGAACACGATGGAAAGATGATGATGGAGAGGAGGCACATGCTTGAGGAAGATCCAAGGAAGCTATTTATTTTAAGATCTTTTACCACCTTAGATTGACCTTCAATCTTTCATTATCTTGAAAAGATTGACAGAGGATTGGGCCATAACTGTGAAACATTTATTTTTGTACTTTATTTATGCTTGTATGCGATATGATATGATAAATAATGTGCATGCTTAATAAGATTAAAATTGGTGAGATCTAAATTTATTAATAAAATCTCTCATTAAATTATTAAGTCTAAATCAGATGCCTTCCAATGAATAACACTCATTAAGACCTTGATCAATAGATGTAGGTTTGCCAAAGCAAAGTACCCTATTTATCTAGGTAAGATGCGATAGGATAATTGTGATATCCAAACTGTTAAAATCATTGGGCCCGACTTAACTAAGTTATCTCAATAGGATTGTGAACTTAGAGGCATAGAGTTTGGTAGGTACCATTAGATGGACTAGAAACAATTGTTGTTTACCAAACTATCCAAGAGTTATATATGATATAATTGACAAAAGGGTTGTCTACCTAAATAATTATGTTTTAAGAGATTAGCCAAAGCTAACTTAAGTCATAATGAAATATGGATCTTGGCTCACTAGAAAGATTTTATAGAAAAATGCTTTGCGAATTAATGGTGAGGGCTATTAATTTGAATAAAATAGTGGGAGGTATATTTTGAATGTACTATTATCAATTACATAATATCAACCCTGCAATTTGACTTATTATTTTTTGGCACTTATAAATTGTAGATATTAATGGCAAACAACAACAATATAAGTAGTCTTTCACTACGATCAGTCCTTAAGAAGGACAAGCTGAGTGGAATTAATTTCCTTGACTGACATAGGAACTTGAGGGATTGTCCTCAAACAAGAGCGCAAGCTATATGTCATTGAAAAGCCCATTTCCGACACCTACCGACATCGCAGACGACGTGCGAGCCAGAGATCTTACAAGAAGCATCAAGATGATGCTCTATACGTGAGTTGTCTCATGCTAGCAACCATGAATGTTGAGCTTCATAAGCAACATTTGTTGATGGATGCTTATGAGATGATCGAGCATCTTAAGAAATTGTTCGAAGGGCATGCTCGACAGAAAAGGTATGATACAAGCAAGGCGTTGTATCATTGCAAGATGGATGAACGTGATCCAGTTGGTCCACATGTGCTAAAAATGATTGGGTATATTAAGTACCATGATAGGTTGGGTTTTCCAATCACTCCGGAAGCCCAAACTGATCTTGTTTTGCAATCCCTAAACAAAGCTACTCTCAATTTGTCATGAATTATCTTATGAATGAAATTGTGAAACCCCTTACTGAGTTGTTGAGCATGTTAAGAACTGCCGATAACAACATGAAAAAGGCAGGACCCGCTCCCATAATGATGGTGCAAAAGGGGTATACTAAAGGAAATTGGAAATGCAGGAAGAAGATAGGATCTAAATCTAATGCCAAACCCAATTCCAAAACTAAACAGGCTTAAAAACCTAAAGGTGGGGTGGCTAAAGAAGGTGATTGTCACTTATGTGGAAAACCTGGACACTAGAAAAGGAATTGTCATGCTTATTTGGAAGAAGTGAAGAAAAGGAAAGGAAGTATGACTTCCGATTCAGGTATATATGTTATAGAAGTCAACTTGTCTACTTCTACATCATGGGTATTAGATACTGGATGTGGTTCTCACATTTGTGTTAATGTGCAGGAACTCCGAAGGAGTAGGACTTTGGCAAAAGGAGAGGTTGACCTACATGTTGGGAATGGAGCAAAAGTTGCTGCATTGGCCGTAGGAACTTATCATTTATCTTTGCCCTCTGGGCTAGTTATAGAATTAGAAGATTGTTATTTTGTGCCTGCTATAAGCAAAAACATTATTTCTGTTTCTTGTTTGGACAAGAAAGGTTTTTCATTTATAATAAAGAACAACCGTTGTTCGTTTTACTTAAATGATATATGCTATGGTGTTGCACAATTGTTTAATGGTCTTTATATTCTTGATTTAGAAATGCCTATCTATAACATAAATAAAAAACGATTTAAATCAAATGATTCAAATCTGACATATCTCTGGCACTGTCGCTTAGGCCATATAAATTAGAAACACATATCCACACTCCATAAAGATGGGTTTTTGGATTCATTTGATTTTGAATCATATGAGAGATGTGAGTCTTGTTTATTAGGCAAGATGACTAAAGCCCCTTTCACTTTGGACACGATTGAGAACCAAGCTAGCGATGTATTGGGACTTATACATAGTGATGTATGTGGACCCATGAGTTCGTTAGAAAGAGGTAGGTTTTATTACTTCATTACATTTACTGACGACTTAGGTAGATATGGATATGTGTATCTAATGAGACACAAATCTGAATCCTTTGAAAAGTTCAAGGAATTCAAGAATAAAGTTCAAAACCAATTTGGCAAAAACATAAAAGCCCTTCGATCCGATCGAGGAGGTGAATACTTAAGCCAAGACTTTGATGATATTCTAAAGGAGTGTGGTATTATATCACAGCTCACTCCACCTGGAACACCACAATTGAATGGTGTATCTGAGAGGAGGAATCACACCTTGTTAGACATGGTACGATCAATGATGAGTCATGTAGATCTTCCAATAAGCTTCTGGGGTCATGCCCTAGAGACAGCTGCATTCACAATTAACCGTGTTCCTCCAAAAACGGTTCAGAAGACAGCATATGAGATGTGGACTGGGAAACGTCCTAGTATGTTATTCATGAAAATTTGGGGTTACGAGGCGTTTGTAAAACATCTGGATTCTGACAAGCTCGGACCCAAATCTGACAAATGTAATTTTGTGGGATACCCAAAGGAAACAAAAGGGTATTATTTCTACAAACCTTCTGAGAACAAAGTGTTTGTTGCTCAAACTGGTATTTTTCTAGAAAGAGAATTTATCTCTAAAGGAAACAGTGGGAGGAAAGTAGAACTTGAAGAAATTTGAGAACCACAGAATATCATTAAACCTGCATTGGAACGTGAGTAGGAACCACAAGATGTTGTGGAAAGTGAACCTGCTCAAATTACACAAGGAATTCGTAGATCTTGTAGGACACGTGTTGGTTGATTTCATAATCAAAGCAAACGTGGAAGTATACACAGTAAACAAGTAATAGGGTGATAAGATAGAGTGTCGATCCCACAGAGAATTCTAATTAATAAATTCCAACTACTAGCACTATATCAATTCAATTTTATTTAAACAACCATAAATTGTGATTTTTTGAATTGAGAAAATTAAATTATGAAATTAATCAAAAAGAAAGCAAATAAACACAACTAAAATTTGATTGAATTCAGATAAATAAGGATTAAGACTCCAATATCCCCAATTATGAACTATAAATCAATTATCCAATTATCCCAATTATTATGCCTATTGAATTGTTAACAAGAATTTTCGAATGCCAAAAGTCCTTTTCCAAGTGATCAATTGCCTTCTATTTAATCCAGATTAATCTTGCTATATTCCTATGCAAAAAAATTGAATTAAACTCTTTTCAATCCCAATTCCTTAAGTGTTACATGCAGCGAACAGATATTTCCATTCTATTCACAAACCTAATTATTCACTATGCAAATAACTAAGTCACCATGCCCAGTTCTAACCCTAAAATTCCTTCTAGAGTAACAAGGTAATTATTGGCCAAATAATTAATCAATCAGCACAAAGCAAGATGAACAATTCACTTCAGCATAAATAATTGGAATAAATCAAATAATTAATTCATAATCATAAAAGGTTCAATTGGAATCTTAATTAAAGATAGTTCATAACGGAAATCGAAACCAACAATAATTGAAAAATTATCCTCAATGAATTACACAAATTGGAAGAATAAAGAAGAAGGAAAAACTCCAAGTAAATTCTGCAAAATTCTCCCCTTGAATCTTTGATCAGCCCCCAATTGTCTAGATTAGTTCCCTCCTCTAATAGAAATAATCCTTATATACTTCACTTGTCCAACTCTAGCAATCCAAATCCAATTTGGCTTCAAACAACACCAAAATGAGCAGTCAAACGGAAAGTCAACGCTTGCAAGCCGTGTCAACAATCTTCCGGCCTAGTAGCCCGTGGTTGGGATTAATCTTGTCTAGAGCGCCCAGTCTTTGGGATCACCGAAAATGCCAATTATGCCCTTTTTCAGCTCAAATGCTCCCAAATGTTCCTACAGCTCACAAACCTACAATAACACAACTAAACACAGTAAAACGAATCTAAATACTTTGAGAAAACAATAAATTAAGCCTAAATATATCTAATTCATGGGTATATTACCCAATCATCAACACGCCAAGAGCGCGAGAGATATTATGGATATCTTGCGACTCAAAATGGCGATGTGATGCTCATAGATCAGGATGAGCCTGCTTTCTACCAAGAAGCTATGAATGGACCAGATTCTGAGAGATGGCTTGAAGCCATGAGATCTAAAATGGACTCCATGTGTACTAACCAAATATGGACTTTGGTTGATCCACCCGAAGGGGTAAAACCAATCGGGTGCAAGTGGGTTTTCAAGAAGAAAACTGAAATGGAATGTAATGTACAAACCTACAAAGGTCGACTGGTAGCAAAAGGTTACAAACAAGTTCAAGGTGTTAACTATGATGAAACCTTCTCTCAAGTGGCAATGGTTAAATCCATCAGGATCTTACTTGCTATTGCAGCCTTTTACGATTACGAAATCTGAAAGATGGATGTCAAAACTGCTTTCCTAAATGGAAATCTCTTTGAGGATGTGTACATGAAACAACCTGAGGGATTTGTCAATCCAAAGGATGCTGGAAAGGTATGTAAGCTGCAGCGATCCATTTATGGATTGAAGCAAGCCTCTCGGAGTTGGAATCTTTGATTTGATGAAGTAGTCAAAGAGTTTGGCTTTATTAAAAATGAAGATGAACCTTGTGTATATAAGAAGGTTAGTGGGAGTCACATTGTATTCCTGATATTATATGTTGACGACATATTAATTATTGGGAATGACATTCCTTCATTACAAGCTGTAAAAACATGGTTAGGAAAATGTTTCTCCATGAAAGATTTAGGCGATGCAGCCTACATTTTAGGTATCAAGATCAATCGAGATAGATCGAGGAAAATGCTCAGCCTAAGTTAGAGTACATATATTGATAAAGTGCTGAAATGGTTCAGCATACAAGAGGCAAAAAGAGGACACTTACGCATGACTCATGGTGTAAAGATCTCTAAGGCCCAATGTCCTCAATCACAAGATGATGAGGGAGCGTATGAGAAAGATCCCTTATGCTTCGACAATTGGATCTATCATCTATGAAATGATATGTACTCGTCCGGATGTCTCGCATGCTTTGAGAATGACGATCAGATACCAGTCGAATCCAGGTGAAGGTCAATGGACAGCAGTCAAGAATATCCTCAAGTACCTAAAAAGGACTAAGGATTCATTCTTGGTATATGGAGGTGAAGACGAACTAGTAATAAAGGGTTACACAGATGCTAGTTTCCAGACTGACAATGATGATTATAAGTCTCAGTCAGGTTTTTTGTTTTGCCTTAATGGTGGTCTTTGTCAAGATTGGAAGAGTTCAAGCAAGAGACAATGGCGATTCTACAACAAGGGTTTGAGTATATTGCTGCTTCTAGTGCGGGCAAGGAGGCTGTATGGATTAAAAAGTTCATCACTGAACTAGGTGTTGTTCCAACCATTGTTGATCCGGTTAAGCTATACTATGATAACAATGGAGCCATTGCACATGCTAAGGAACCCATATCTCACCAATGATCCAAGCATATACTTAGGCGGTACCATCTCATCCGTGAAATCATTGATAGAGGAGATGTATATATAGGAAGAGTGCCTGTCGATGATAATGTTGCGAGATCCACCGACCAAGGCTTTGTCGCAGTTGTGAAAACACGAAGGTCACACTAGTTCCATGGGTATTAGATACATGAGTGATTGACTCTAGTGCAAGTGGGAGACTGTTAGAGTTTGTGCCCTAGAGGCCAATTATTTGATATAATTGCTTAACATTTTGATATAATATTTGATTGAATAAATAAATGATTTTATTATGGGTTTATTTACTGCGTAATATAATTGTTAACATAATAAAACTCCTTAGAATAGTGATACAAATTATATAGTTTCAAGTATGTGACTTGAACATGAGATTATATAATTACAATTAGTATCATTGTTCTTAAATGTCCCTAGTCAAGTATCATTGTTGATGGGACAACAATGATGCATTGAGACTAGTATGTGGATTGACTGATTACCAAATCTCATTGGTCATAAATATATAAGATATTAAGTCAATGCATAGTACATGTTAGAGAACGATGTCTTGGGACGGATTCCACCATGAGAATTCTATGTGGAGCATTATGCGAAGTGTCATTAGCAATTCTCATAGTGACAATGATGTAATGGTCCACCAGGCACGAAATCACTATATTATTACACGGAATTTATGTACTTTGATATCATCAAATGTCACCTTTAATAGGGTGGACTATAAAGGTGATTATTTGGTACATCATGAATTGTGTGAGGAATATGAGTGATCTAGATGGAATTTAACCCTCCTATGTATTAGGGATGATATCCATAGGCCTCTTGATTGAGCAGGACTATGAAATGCATGGCCATGCTCAAATAGTGATTTGTTTCATATAGTTTACTCATTGATCAAGAAAACTCAGATTAAATTATGAAGAGTATGACACATTCCATGACTCGAGTTTAATCTAGGATATTAAGGTTAAAAGGATTAAATTACAATGAAACATTGGTCACTTAAAAGGTTGCATCGAATCATCGATCTTATTATTACTTGGGTAGCGGTGATGCATTACTAGATCGCCACTCGCTTTTATAATTTTATAATATGATTTTAAAATTATTGCCAACATAATAATAACCTATTGGGTCACACACGTAGAACATTATTAAAGGGAATTAATTTAAATTGTAAGAATTTAAATATATCAATATGATTGATAATATTTAAATCACTTAATTTAAATTAAAAGGATGATTTTGTGTATGTATATATTAATTAAGTAAGACTTAATTAAGATATATATATATATATATATATAAATTAAGATTTTATTTTAATTAAATTAGGGTTTTTTTTAATTTTGATTTATTGCTATATATATGATATATCAGTGTCTTTGGGAAGTTAATCAAAAACAAAAACCCTAGCCACTCTTAGAGAGAGACTAGAGAAAAACAGAAAATCCATTCCTTTTGGGGGCTAGTACCGCAGCTCCCTTTATTACAGAATCGTGCGACGATTCACGGGCATTCATGTGGATACCGTAGAGGCATAGTTCTTTCGAATTACGTTGGAGATTCGAAGTGATTTCAGAGTTTTCTATTATCGGTATAAATTCTAAACCACTTAATTAAATTTTTTTCACATGGATCCTGTGTTGGGTTTCGGAAATTGCTTTATAAAGTTTTATATTCCGCTGTGCATTACTGTACCGAATCCCTACAGTTTCTCCTTCGAATAGGCTTATTCTGACTACCTTTTTGACCTTGTAGTATCAAGAAACATCTTCTTCTTTCTTTTTATGGACCCTCCGGGGGTTGTTTCCATAATTTCCAGATTGGATGTGATCAGCAACTTCTTTAAGAGCGGTTAGGTCTTGAATCTTTCCGTACTTCAATCCCATTTCAGCCATCTCCCCGTGCTTGATTATTTCAGAAAATGGTTTGCCAATGCTAGCTAAGACTCTTTCATAGAAAGGAGCTTCTTGTATGTCTATTAAGGTTATGACCATTGGAGCAGCAAGGCGCCTCCACCTTTGAGCAAACTCTCTGAAAGACTCATTAGACTATTTCTTGACCTTGGTAATCTGGTACTGGTCAGGAGCCATCTGAGATTGGAAGTTGTACTGAGTGAGGAAGGCATGAGCTAGTTCCTTCCAGCTATAGATCTTTGAGTTATCTAATCTGGTATACCACAATCGGGCTTCTGCAATCAGACTCTTCTGAAACAGCTGCATTCTGAGCTTCTCGTCCTCTGCATAAGATCCAAGTTCTCCTATAAATATCTTCAAATGTGTATAAGGATCCCATAACCCATTATAATTTTTAAAGTCAGGGGTTTTGAACTTCTCTGGATAATGAACACAGGGAATATACAAAGATCAACATAGGAAACACTCTCGTGTGCTCCAATTCCTTTGATAGAACAGATGGTTTCCTTCATTTGAAGGACTTTCTTCTTGATATCACTGGTGTCTGGATCTTCTTTAAGATGGGTGTTTTCAGGAATTTTGTTGGTCGTATCCAACTGAAGTTAAGGAACTATTTTATCTAAACCTTGTGCTCCTCTTTGTGTAGAAGATTCTGTATGTACGGGTATTCGTGAACCCTAAGTAGATTGGTATAATTCTTTAAGCAGAATAGCCAAATTTGTTATTTGTTTACTTAATCAATCAAACTCTTCTCGCGAGACAGGAGCAGGATTAGACTGGTTAGACGAAGACATGATTGGTTGTAGGCTCGTGGCCTTTTTGGATTTTGAGCGGGTATCAAGCCCAATTGTTTCCTTACAAAAACTTATGTAGTTTAGTCTTAGGGAATGTATAAATGTTTACATGCTATCATAATGTGTTCATTTTAGGAATATTATCCTGCAAAACGGGTGCCATTTGATAGCATTTCAAGTCTTAATATGCATGTGCAAATATTCTTCATATTTTCCATTACATAAAGATGAACATGGAATAAAATTACAAGTAATTGTCTTTACAAGTAATTAAAAATGGAAAGCATGAAGAGACGTTCCACAACGTTTGGTTTATCAGAGGCTGACCTATCTTAGGTTACTCTCGCGGCTTTTTGGCATGAAGGTTCCCAGATCATCGTAATCTACTTGACGGGAAGTTAATTCGGTCTTTCAACTGGTGCAAATCAGGGAGGTGCCTTTCCTGAGCCTCGTTGGAATTAGTCTTCCTACGAGTCCAATAATCAAACACCGACAGAATCATCTCCTGTTGGAGGAACCACACAATATACATTCACATACAACGTGTCTCACCGTTTATGAAAATGATGACATGTGCGAAGCACTAGTATCACAGATAGATATATTGCAGTGCAGTAAGTAAAATGCATTCGTACACATTCATCAAAAAATGTAAATGTAACATTCACACACAAACATGTAACAGTTTTAAAAAGCTTGTAGTAGCGACTTAAGCCCTCTTACTAGAGTCCCCAACAGAGTCGCCACCTGTCGACGTTGGGATTTTTATTTATCCCTTTTCTGTTCTTATTCTTTGGTGTTCTCATGTTATGTGAGATTTATTTGAAAAAACAAGTGAAAAAGGTCTGACATGTATATGTCAATGATTTGACTGTAAGAGTCGCCAGTTGGTGTTTTTAACTGGTTGCACCAACGCAACCGAGAAAAGGTTTGCACATTGACCCAGTGATGTGACATTGCTAAACGGGTCTGTGAAACCGAGATTTATTTAGGTTCGGGGGCTTGATTATGCGGAAGGAAGGTGTTAGGCACCCCCCGACATCCGTGTTACCATGGTGACCGCCACATTTCAAGAAACTGTTATATGAATGTGTGTGTGTGTGGGTCAATGTGCTATTATTTTGAAGTAGTGTTATGCCTTATTCGCACCTATATACACAGGGTTTGAATTTATATAAAAAATTAGTTTTAAACGAGATATAACAATCAGGTTTTGTAAAAGAGGTTTTTCAAACCCTGTGCTCAATAGTAATTTAGGCCTTTGATACTTCCATTTTATTATTAAATGTTCGTCTTGATTGCTTTTATTTTTTGAGATACGAAGAATCTTCAAGAAAATAATATATTGCAGTGCCGAACTCTTCATGGGCATAAAAGCCATCTAAGGAAAATCAAACACCGTGAATAATTTACAAGCTGCTTACAGCTGAAAATGTCCATCACGGGAACCAAATCTAGATTCAGTAGACTAAATATGTGATATATATATAAAAGTTATAAATATATATATAAAAGTTATATGTGATATATGTGTAAGTAGTTATATATATATAAAAGTTATAAATATATATGTACAGACATAATCAACCACCACGAAGCACCTCCATGGTGGATCAAAAATGTAAATATATAAAAGCGATAAATATATATAGAGACATGATCAACCACCACGAAGCACCTCCATGGGGATCAGAAATGTAAATAAAGCAATAAATGCAATCAACCATCACGAAGTAAACTCCAGGCGGGACTAAATGTAAAGAAAGTAGTAAAAACGATCAACCGCCATGAAGTAAACTCCAGGCGAGACGGAATGTAAATAAAGCAGTAAAATACCACGAAGTAAACTCCAGTCCTGATAGTAATGTATATATATATATAAGCAGTAAACGCACCGGATATAAAACCCAGGCTCATCGAATAGAGTTTGACAACAGTTTTTATATATATATATATAAATATTTATATTTATATATAAAAGAAGTAAACACTCCGGATGTAAAATCCAGGCTGATCGAACAAAGTTCAACAACAGTTCGTATATATAGGTATATATATATAAAAGCAAATAAACGCTCCGAACGTGAGTCCAGGCTCAATCGAGGCATAACTCGATAATGTTAGTCCGTATATATATATATATATATATATATATATATATATATATATATATATATATATATATATATATATATATATATATATATACAAATGTAATGAAAACCACTTGATCAAGTTAAGGGCATACACACACAACACGAGTCTCAATGTGAGAAGAGTGTGTGCAAAGATGAAGAGAAAAGCTTTATAGTGTGTAAGAAGGCTTACAGTAGACTGCCAAAGAAGACTTCTATAGCTTTAAGTGGATGAACACTCGGCTCCCGCCGGTAAAAATATAACTATATGTGAGCTCACAAGTGTTTAAAATGAGAAAGCACTCAATATAGGGTGTGTACAGAGAAAATTGGACAGGGCTTCCTTGCATTTTTTTTCTCTTGAATATAGCCACCCCAAGCCCTCTATTTATAGAGGGGGGAGCCGCAGGTGTACCTACAGCAGTCGCAGATGCACCTGCAGCACTCGCAGATGCCCCGGGCTCCGTGGGTCCCACCGTCTCGAAGTACGTGCATGCGTGTAATGTGATATCTGCTCAAACTTACAGAACTTCAATTTGAGCATCCGGTTGAGGTGTATAAGACCTATTTTAGACTGCCTTTGTCGAGAGCTACGCAATGACATGGGATTAGAGGTTGTACGAAGTCAGGAAGATGGAACCATATCCTATGTCTTCAAGCTTTAAATTTTATCCAGTGTTCTGCCTTGCGTAGTAGTCACTCGGGATTGTAACTCTTTGGTTCTTGTGGGACATTGTTGTGTAGAATGTATGTTGACTGTTATTTGTTAAGATGGCACCATGTGGGGTTCAGGTGGCAATTTGATGATTTTTCCCTTCACCGGGGTTATCTCTGGTTTTGGCTGATAAAGTAGACGTTGCTCATGGTTATCTCTGAGATTGGGTTGCTGCAAGTGTTAAATGCCCTCAGGGTTGTCTCTAAGGTGTGCCTGTCCTCCCTGCATTATCTTCGAGTTTGGGAATTGAGTGCTTTGGTGTGAGTCCCTAGGTTAAAGCTGATTGCATGGGTTGAAATGAGTATCTTCGGGGTTATCTCCGGAACATCAACTGCATTCCTTGGGGTTATCTCCAAGGTTGATATTGTCTTTCTCGGTGTTGTTTTCGGGACTGAGACTGAACATCTCGGGGTTATCTCCAAGATGAATCGGCCTTCTCCGGTGGAATTTCTGGTATTTGCACTGCTTTCCCTGGAGTTATCTTCGAGGTGGGAAAATGATACTCCCGATGTGTTTTCTGGGGTTAAAACTGAACTTCCGGTGGTATTTCCAAGATTAAGCTAAGCTGTCTTCCAGGGTTATCTCGAAAAGAAGATTCTTCTTCCTACAATATTAGTAACAGGTAGGTAGAAAGTTTTGAGTGTCTACACCAGTGCCATAGAAGAATGCTTCCATATTAATGTGATTAACAAATCAGTGCGGGAAGTAATTTCTAAAACTTGTATGCCGGACTCCCTTGTGGCTACTTTGACAGGCACTGGTAATATGGAAGAGCCTACTCATCTTGAGTGCGTTAAGTGGTTAGAAGCACCCCAAAGATCAAAATAGTTCTAGTGACAGTTTGAATCTCTGAATGACCAAGAAGCATCCACTTGCAAGTCACAACCCTCAATCATAGAACTGTCTGTCGTTGATCTCAAACCCTTGCCAAACCATTTGAGGTATGCCTATTTAAGAGATTCATCCACCCTACCAATTATTATTTCTGCATCTTTGGATGAGGCTCGGGAAGAGAAGCTACTTCAGGTTCTCAAACAGTATAAAACATCCTTGGGGTGGTCAATTGCAGATATTAAAGGTATCAGTCCATCTTTCTGTATGCACAAAATCCTACTCAAGGAGGGGTCTAAACCTTCCATCAAACATCAGCGGTGGTTGAACCCCATTATGAAAGAGGTGATCCAAAAAGAAATAATCAAATTGCTGGACTCGGGCATTATCTACCCCATCTCAGACAGTCCCTAGGTAAGTCCCATCCAATGCTTGCCAAAGAAGGGAGACACGATAGTAGTGTCAAATGAGAATAATGAGCTTATTCCCACCTGAACAATGACTGGATGGAGGGTATGTATGGACTATAAGAAGTTGAACATGTCCACTCACAAGGATCACTTCCCTCTTCCCTTCATTGATCAGATGCTAAACAGACTAACCGGGCATGAATTTTATTATCTTTTTGACGATTACTCTGGTTATAATCAAATTGCTATAGCGCCTGAAGTTTCGGAGAAGACTACATTTACATGCCCGTATGGGACATTTGCCTTCTGGAAAATGTCTTTCGGGCTATGTAATGCTCTTGTAACATTTCAGCGATGCATGATGTCCATCTTTTTTGATATGGTGGAACAGACACTCGAGGGTTTTTATGGATGATTTTTTTGTCTTTGGGAGTTCTATCAAAAACTGTCTACAAAATCTGACTGTAGTTTTGAAAAGATGCGTAGAGACTAACCTAGTGTTGAATTTGGGAGAAATGCCACTTCATGGTGAGAGAGGGGATTATTTTGGGGCATAGGTTGTCTACTTGTGAGATCAAATTAGACAGAGCAAAAATCAATGTTATCGATAATCTACCACCACCATCATCAGTGAAAGGGGTGAGGAGTTTTCTGGGACATGCAGGATGTTACAGACAGTTCATCCAAGACTTTTCAAAAATTACCAAACCACTATGTAGCTTATTGGAAAAGGACGTGTCTTTCAAGTTTAACGAAACCTGCCTAGCTGAATTTAAATTGTTAAAGGAAAGAGTCATCTCAGCTCCTATAGTAGTGGCTCCAGACTGTACCTTTTCATTTGAACTTATGTACGATGCTAGTGACTTTGCTATCGGAGCAGTATTGGGACAACAGAGGGACAAAGTGTTTCACACGATATACTATGCTAGTAAAACCTTGACAGATGCTCAGCTTAACTACACCACAATTGAGAAAGATCTTCTAGAAATAGTATATGCCTTTAATAAGTTCTGCTCATATCACATCGAAACCAAGGTTATTGTGTATACTGACCATTCAGCAATTAAATATCTTATTTCTAAGAAAGATGCTAAGCCGAGGTTGATTAGATGGGTTCTTCTCCTCCAAGAATTCGATTTGGAGATTCACGATAAAAAAGGAACTAAAAACCAAGTTACGGATCACTTATCGAGATTGGAAAACCCAATTCATTTGGGGCATGGTGGGACAGATATCAATGATTTCTTCATAGATGAACAGTTGTATGTTGTTCAAAGTGTAGCACCATGGTATGCAGACTTTGCAAATTTTATCGCCTATAATATGCTTCCCCCTAACATGAGCTATCAACAGAGCAAGAAATTACTAAATGATGTGAAGCATTATCTGTGGGATGAGCCATTCCTCTTCAAACAATGTGCAGACCAAATATTGTGAAGATGTCTGCCTGAAGACGAAATTGAGGGTGTGCTCCATCACTCTCATTCATCAAACTGTGGAGGGCATTTTGGTGGGAAAAGAGCAGCAGCAAAGGTGCTCCAATCTAGTTTCTATTGGCCGACATTGTTTAAAGATGCTCATCTTTATGTATCGCGTTGCGATAACTACCAGAGAGTGGGGACCATTTCAAAAAGGCATGAAATGCCTCTACAAAATATCCTAGAGGTAGAAGTTTTTGATGTTTGGGGCATTGACTTCATGGGCCCATTTTCGTCCTCGTACAACAATCTCTATATACTAGTCGTGTGGACTATGTCTCTAAGTGGGTGGAAGCGGTTGCATTGCCTACTAATGATGACAAGGTCTTGGTTAATTTCTTGAGAAAGAATATATTCACCCGATTTGGCACACCTTGGGCAATAATTAGTGACGAGGGGTCATATTTCTACAATAAGTATTTTGAAGCCCTTTTCTCTAAATATGGGTTATCCCATAAAATTGCCATCGCCTATCATCCACAAAAAAATGGACAAGTAGAGATATCAAATAGGGAAGTAAAGCGCATTCTTGAGAAGATTGTGAACCCTAATCGGAAGGATTGGTCTAAAAAGTTGGATGATGGCTTGTGGGCATACTGCACTACTTACAAGACGCGTATCAGAATGTCTCCATATAGGCTTATTTATGGAAAGTCATGTCATCTCCTGGTCGAATTGGAGCACAATGCTTATTGGTCGATTCAAAAGCTCAACTTCGATTTGGATACAGTAGATGAGAAGAGATTGTTACAACTGAATGAATCTGATGAGTTCCAGCTCCACGCATATGAAAACGCTAAGTTGTACAAAGAGATGACAAAGAGATGGCATGACAAGAAGATAGTCGAAAGAGATTTCGAACCGGGCCAGAAAGTGCTTCTCTTTAACTCCCGATTGAAACTGTTTCCCGGGAAGTTGAAGTTCCGATGGTTGGGGCCATTCAAAATAGCCAAGGTATACCCTCATGGAGTGATTGAGGTCGAAGACCCAAATTCTGACAAAACCTTCAAGGTGAATGGGCAACGCCTTAAACACTACTGGGGTGGCGAGGTTGATCGTCAGAACACTTCCATTATATTGGGTGACCCAGTGTAAGTCGGGGGAATAGTCAAGCTGACGACTCTAAAAGTAAGCGCTTGGTGGGGAGGTAACCCCATCTCAGTATCAAATTTTCTGTTCTTCTTACTTTCTATCTACCTTTACATTGCATTTTTTTCCTTAATTTAGTTGGTTAACATAAGTTTCAATATGTTCATTATTGTAGTTTTTACTAGTCTGCACGATAATGTGTATATAGTGTGTTAGTATGTAGTAGTTGAGTTAAACTAGTTATCATGTGGGCTGTTAATAGTTTTTGTGTTGAATGAGTTATGATCGCTTATACATAACTTGGCATGTGCAGGAAAACACTTTGTTTTGGGTTGATGTAGGGACGATGCTGCGACACCAGTTTATAGCATTGAACCAGCATTGTCATGCTAGTTTTATAGCCCAGCTTTGCAAGATAGCGCTGCAACGCCAGTTTTTAAGGGATTCCCAGTGCTACAACGCCATCATCACAGGAAACCTATTGAAAATATACGCTACAACACCACTTTATGAAGGAAACTCAGCGCTGCAGTGCCATCTTCATATTGAGCATACTGGAAATATGCACTACAACACCACTTCACAATTGAAAATTAGCACTGTAGCGCCAGAATAGCACCCAACCTACTGGAAATATGCGCTACAACACCATCTTCATGCCTATGGACAGCGCTACAGCGCCGCTTTAAAAAACTAGCATTCAATACTAACACTGCAACTCTAGTTTACAAAAGGGATCTCAATGTTGCAGTGCCGTTAGCACATTTCAGTTGATAAGTAGGGTTGTTTCAGTTTCTTTTCCCACATCATAACAAGCATCTCGACAGACTCCTATCCCCTCTCGACAGACTTTCACCATCCCAAGCCATTAAGCAGAAAGCATATACACACTAGGTCTTGCCCCATCCATCAACAATCATTTTGTGTTTCAACTACATCAAGGGCCAAAGTTTCTCACAAATTCGTCTATTCATTTTTGAGGTATTTGGGTCAGTCATTTTCTCATTATTCTCTGTGCGTATACCTTTGAAAGTACATATATTCCATTTGTTCTGGGTTTATCACTACGTTAGGTTTCTATTGGTCTTGCTGCAAGATATATTTTGGGGAAATTGTTGTTTAGCTAGCATCTAGGCTATCACTGAAAATCCTAGTTTCAAGCTGCGCACAAAAAGTATTTGTGAGCTGTGTGCTTGTTTCATTGGGAGTTTTGCTTCTGGGTGTTGCCAGAGACTAAAAATTTCTAAAATGGTACCAAAGAAGAAAAAGTTGAGTGTGGGTGGATCATCTTCATTCTTACTGTACTGGGATTGCACAAGGTTCATTAGCAGAGAGACGTCTGACAAGTTCTACACTACTTTGGCTAGCAAGAGCTTAGTGCCTGAGAGAGGCCTCAGGCTTGATGCACGGCTTGATGGCGAGATGTTCCAAATAATTACTGATAAGAATTGGACACACTTCAGTCACCAATCCGTGTCCCCAGTCATTGCTTTGGTGAAAGAATTTTATGCCAACGCCTCGACTGAGGGGAGTTTGGCGGTGTTAGTCAGAGGCAAGACAGTTCGGTTCGACAAGAGGTTAATCAAAGATTATTTCAGATGTCAATTATGATAGGATTTCTAGTTGACTAAAAGTAAAGCTATGAATCTGGATAACATAATCAAAAGGTTGTGTAAACCCGACACCACGTGAAAAATAAACCAATACACGGGCGAGAAGTCCAGCATCGCACACACCGAGCTATCGCGTTATGGGAAGGCGTGGTATAGTATTATCTGCTATAACCTATTGCCAACCAGGCACATCAACGATGTGACTAGAGAGAGGGCAGTGCTACTATTTTCCATAGTCATCGGGTTAAACATTGACTTTGGATCCCTTATTCAAGAGTCGATCCTTAAGGCTCTACAAGGCAGCACTTCGGGAGGTCTACCACATCCCTCGGTCATTATATTCATGTGCCAGATAACAGCGGTACCCGTGGCCACAAACGAGATACTCCTACCTCCCATGGCAATTATAGATCAAGCCACTATTACCCGATACCAAATCTGGGAGGGTGAAGAGTCTCATCCCCGCGGTGAGGGCTTCTTCCGAGGCCGACATGTCTGCACAGCTAATAGACATAGGTCCATCAGTTTCTTATCAATTGGCAGAGATACTGACCTCCATGAACCTCCTACACTAGACGATTGACCGACAGTGTAGGAGGATCAATGCAGTGGCTCAACGACAGGATCTCTTCATGCAATATCACGCAGAGTTTGCCAATACAGTGGAAAGTATTTACATTGCATCTGGTGGTGACGAAGCAGACTCGATTCTATTCCAATTTCCTGTGCCTTCAGTATGCCTTCCATATCCTACACCATCGCCTACCGCAGAAGTTGAAGAGGAAGATTATGATGCCGAGTGAGCAGACCTCAAGAAAGCCCTCTTATATTAGTTTATATATGCTTAGCAATGAGGGCATTGCTCATCTTAAGTTTGGGGGTGTTTTGTAGATTTTATTCTGTCTATTGCCATGATAGGTTGTCATCTTAGTATTGTGTTTATGTTTTATCAGTATTGTAGTGCAGTCATGTATGAACTGCTATCGTTATCTTTTGGATGTTATAGCCGTAAACTTATGTTTACTATTTTATTATGTTTGGATGCATGAACAGACTTTTGTTTACTATTTTATTATATTTGGATGCATGAACAAATTTTTATTATTCTATGGCTTTATTTAGAATGTTTTGTTTATAGCTATATTTTGGGATTTATACAGATTGGTATACTTGATGCCATGTTTTGGCTTTACCCTATTTTGAGCTGGTATTAATGCAAGGGTAAACTTTAACTCTTATCTTTCACGCTATGGTTTTTGTTCAACCCTATCGCCCTTTCTTTACCTGTTGATATGTTGGGAAGGGATTTTAGAGTTTATAAATTTTTGATTATGGCTAATGATAAGTGCCAGGTGATTATGACTATTTCTTAGAGTCTGTGTCAAGCATGTGTGGATGAGGGGTTAGTTCAGTTGATAAGTTGAGACTATTATTGATCCGTCCTTCTTAGCAACCACCGACCAACTGTTATAACTAGTTTTATTTTTGATATAGTTTGCATGGTCATTGTGTTAAAAATTTGTCCACTCTGTTGAACTTATATGATTACAAGGTAATAAAAGACTTAGACTATTATACAATTTTGGATCTTGGATTCTGGCATGTTTTCATTGTTAAAAAAACCTTATTTGACTTAGTTTGATTACATGGCCTTTGTTGCTTGAGTTATTCGATTCATAGGGGTGTTCTACATCTAGTGCCCTAAAGTCATTTGACTTGGGAGTCATTGATCACAAACTCATTATTGGGTAACTCTGAATAGCCTAAGGTATTAAAGCATTACACGGTCATCCTAAAGGTATTGATTATTTTTTGTATAGAATAAAAGTCTAATTTGGCTTAATTTGATTACGTGGCCTTTGTTGCTTAAGTTATTATATTCATAGGGGAGTTCTACACCTAGTGGCTTAAAGTCATCTGACTTGGGAGTCATATGTGAGAACCACAACCAGTATCCAATACCCAAGTAGAAGATTGACTTTAAAAAAAAAATTAATTTCAATCATAAACAAACCTTGATTAGGATTCGAAGCTTCTCCAAGCTTCTTCTACTTTTGCTCCGTAAGATAATCCTTGTAGTTCCTCTTCTAGTGACCCGACTTGATGCAATGGAAACAAATTCCTTTGCTAGCTAGATCAAGTTTATTTTGATCCTTCACTTTTGCCTTACCATTAGTCTTCTTGGATTTCTTCTTTTTAGAAGCTACCTTGGGCCTCTTCCTTTTCTTGGAAGAATCATCCACTATCAAGATATGTGAAAGGTCAATAATAATCTAGAAGGGGGGATTGAATAGATTATTAATAGTTAAAATTTATATTTAGGCCTTTTTGAATTTTTAGTAATTAATTAGCAGCTTTAGTAGTTAGTATGCAAGATAAAAATTCAATCACAATGCACAAAGATTTATCTGGTTCACAACATACACCCCTTGGTATATTACTACGTCTAGTCTCAAGTCCCTACTTGGAACTTGAGATCCTATTACTATCAGTAATAAAAACTCCTTCAACAGGAGGAGAAACCTTTACAAAGTTTTATAGACAAACTTCCAACTATTAAACTATTCTATCTTGGACAGCAAGCTTCCCGCTCCTTCCTCAAGTCTAGTTGTACCACTTTTTGAGTTTAGTTTTATTCTATGATCTAGTCGTGAAACAACAACCTCTTCCTCTCCTCAAAAGTACACTAGAGATCCAATTTCCTGTTGACCTCATTAAGACTCTTGTCTTGGTCGAAGAATTACTTGTCTTTCTCACAGGTACATAAAATAAACTAACTCTAACCCTTTCTCTGTTTACAAATAAGTTTACAACAATGTGCTTCTTCAATAAGCTGATAAGTGTTAAGTACAGATTAATGCTTCTCAAATAAGTAGATAGAAAATTAAGAACAAATATATCAGTATAAAAGTTCAAGGACTTTTTCAACAATGAACTTTTTTAAAGCAAATAGTAATTTTGTTTAGATTCACTGATGCTTTTGATTAAGCAAATATATGATTTTAAGGCACTTTATAAAGAACTTAACAATTCTATAAAATAAAGAGTGTTTTTATATGGATAATATAAAATTGTTTCTTAGATAGTCTTTACCAAGTATTATATGAATTATTTTTATGAAACAATACTTGTATAAAAGAATAAATCAAATCAAAAAATAATTATCAAGTATAATATTTAAATCAGTTAAACACAAACTGATATAACAAATATTACTGTTTAACTCAAATAATATATAAGAATATTTTATCTATTATGTAAACTTTTATAGATAATGTCACTTAGTACTATAAGAAATTATACGGTTCGAATTCCTCTTGGTAGAGGTGTATCTCTGTAGCCTTGTAGCGTCTAAGTATGACAAAATTTATAATTTTCACAATTGATATTTATATAAATATTTTCAATAGATCACTACGATTCTCAAATCCAGTTCGGATGACTAGTCTTTTTGGAGCATTATCTCAGTGTCGTTTTGAGCTATCAACTGTCGTATCTATTTTACGATATTTATATAAATAATGTCGATAAAAGGTTACTGAAGACTATAAAGAATCGTACGGTTCGAATTCCTCTCCGTATAGGTGTATCTCTGTAGCCTTGCGGCACCCAAGTATCCTTTTATTTGACAACTAGATGAAATATAGATATATAAAATTGTGTAGAACAATGTGTATTTGTATATCTATCTTGGATAAATATTTCTCTTCAAAAATTCAGAGTTTTTATTAGAAGAGATATAAAGCTTTTTAGAGAGAATGTACGCAAGGAGAGTATGCTTTGCTTTTTACTTAATTGGTAAAAACCAAATGAATAAAATACTCCCTATTTATAGAATTTTTGAAGTTGGGGAAAATTTTTAATTTTGAAAACTAATTTTTGAATGTACGGTTTTGATCAAGTATTTTTGAATTGAACGGACCAGTTTAAACCAAGCTTTTACGCGGTAGAAGATCAAATTCCGCTCGGTCCAAAAGTTAACTTACTTATCAATAAATGCTAAGTTTGACCATGTGTGTTTAAGCCAAATGCTAGCAAGACTCATGCGTTTTTGGTTCCAAAAAATTGTCACTTTGTACACACGGTTTTTGAACCTAATGCATGCATTTAATTTTACACATGCATTTTGTAATATATATATATATATATATATATATATATATATATATATATATATATATATATATATATATATATATATGTATATATAGTATAAAATTTATATCGGTTATATATATATATATATATATATATATATGTGTGTGTGTGTGTGTGTGTGTGTGTGTGTAGTTTATATATAAAATAATAAGTATGTTTGCTATATGTTTTAGTATGCATGCATAAAAATATTTTTTTAACTTTTGGTTTTTAAAAGAAATAGGTTCTCTTTGCCTTGAATATTATATGAATTAATTTATTTAACACTTGACATATAATTTATCAATGTCAATAAAAATTAATTCAAGTTAAAAAACAGAAAATAGTTAGAGTAAAATAATAAGGAAAAATAATTACATATTTAAAACATAATTGTTATCATCAAAATATATAAAATAAAATTATACCTATCAATCTCCCCCTTTTTGATGATGACAATTATAAAAATATTTTTAGTTTTTAAGAAAACTCCCCCTTAAACTATGAACCCTTTATAATAGTATTTATTCAATCTCATGGCAGTTTAAAACAGTTTATATAATCCATTCATAGCAGTTTATTATAATCCATTCATTGCAGTTTATATAATCCATTCATAGCAGTTTATATAATCCAATCATAGCAGTTTATATAATCAATTCATAGTAGTTTATATCCATATTTTTCTTCTCCCCCTTTGTCATCATAAAAAGTGACGGGGTGAAAGAAAATTGTAAAACTGCAGAAAATATGTTGGAGAACCTACAAAGAGAGTTAGTTAACCAAAAATAAATAAACCGAGTAAAGATAAGTAGCAGTAGTAGTAGTGTAGTGAAATAGTAGAGGGGTGAGGGATTAAGGTTACAGTTATCCGAATAGTTAGTTAAGTTAGTTACAAAGTCAGATTTCCTCGAGATTAAGAGGA
Source organism: Panax quinquefolius (assembly GCA_020205615.1). NCBI lineage: Eukaryota > Viridiplantae > Streptophyta > Magnoliopsida > Apiales > Araliaceae > Panax > Panax quinquefolius. Next base: position 105,278,940 of record CM035153.1, read on the forward strand.
GAGAAGTGAGAAAGGTCAGGAATGTTACCTTCAAGATCTTCTTATGGGGGGACAGGAGCAGTGAGGTCAGCAGTGGTATTGACATTGAAGGGATCCATCAACAAGTTGTTGCTCTCCAATAACAAGCATACCACAGATTAAACAGTGTGTAAAGAGAACTGAACATCTTCTAATTTTTCCAAAATTAGAGATTGATTTTGCAACAGAAGTTGGTTCATACAATTGAGTGAGTAGATTTCTATAGCCATGTTGATGTTGGTTTAAAGAATCTCATGATCAGGGGGTTTAAAAATAAGGAGGGGCTGAGGGGGCAGATTTAAGTGGGATACAATGTTGCTGGTGGGAACGAGTTGAGACTGATGATTGGACAAAGGAATGTTAAAATAATGGAAGATATGTGTGAGAAGTCGACCAAAACTAAGACAATTATTTTGAAAACAGAATTCGAACGAGGACATCAAGAAGTAGGCCAGATTGAAGGGCATGCATTCATTTAAGAGACTTTTGATAATTTCTAGATCAAAGGGTAACATTTTTCGATCATCTCGTACAAAATAAAATTATTTCTTAAAATTTTGCCTAAAAACTGGCACTCAGTAGTTAGAAATTCCAGACCAACTTTGTAGAGATAGTCAAATAAAAGAGCTGGTACCATTTGATCAGTTACCACAGACAAATTAAACTTGAATAGCATGCATTCTTCTACAGATATTCTAGATGGATGAAGATATGAATTTATCTTAGGTAATTCTAGAGTGGAAGGATGTAACTGAAGTGCGTGAACAAGAAATAATTCATCTATGATGTAAGTTTGTCCTTAGATGTAAGTGGTAATACTCTTTAATAAACCATAGGAATCAGTTGAAAACTCCATATGAGCATAAAATTCTGCTATAAGACTAGGATAAATTGATTTATCATAGAAGGAGACCAAGCATTCCCACCCAACATTTTTAAAATTTCAAACAATTTAGGAAAACTGTGAAATGTGATGACATTTATGGGACACAGGTTGTGTCTCATAGACCGATACTTTGACTGGGCAGAGGGAGTAGTGAGGCGAGGGACAACATTGGATAATTGCAACTCAAAATTTAGAGGAAGAGTTTTTCTTTTAGAGGAAAATAAGTTAGACATGATGAGGAGAGATGCAAGAAATATAGGGGAAAATATTAAGCTAAAGAGAGAACTTATATAAAAATGCACCACTTTTTGAAAGAGCATATATATAAAGATAGAGAAAAGAGAGATGATATGCTGCAGGTAATATACACTTCAAGTAATCAAGTAAGTAATACTGAAACTGAGATTGCAGTAAGTAATACTGAAAAACAGTAACAAGAAACAGAAAATATTTAAGTTAAACAGTAGAGTAAACACTGTTTAAAAACTGTCATTTAAGGAGGTAGAGTGAGCATTTAAAAAAAATATCCACATGTCATTTGAAGAACATAGAGAATACAGTCTTCAGTCAAACTTAAGAATGATTACCAAAGCTAGAAGGATGTGTCATTTAAAACAATTTTGATAAAACATGGCAAGAAATTATCATTTTAGACAACAATTTTCAAAGAAGCAGGTAAAGTGCAAGATTTTAACATTTATAGCAAATCTTAGATAGATAGAGCACATAACAGTTAATGCAATGAACAATCCCAGTGAGCATCAGTATCCACACACTATATAAGACACAAAAATTAATTCAGTGGATATCAGTATCCACGTAAGTAGTAATACACAGAGAGATAGGAAGGTTATACCTGAGTTGGTAGCAATAATATACCAATTTCAGTATGACAAGCTCTTCATTGAACAAATTTCAATGAAAACATCAATGAGCCCAGCAAAAGTGCATAGTCACACACAAACACACACACACACACACACACACACATATATATACATATATATAAATTAGATATGTAAAAATGAGCCCATTTTTAAAGTAAGATTTATTTATTTATTTATTTTGAAGACAATCGGAGGTTTTAAAAGATAATCAGAAAGGAACTGGGTTTGAGAAAATAGGCATAAATGAGGTAAAAAAAACTAAGGGTTTTAAAAAATGCAGACATAACTTATCATAGACTTCAGTGGATCTGATTAAAATGCCAAAAAAAAAATTCAGGGAAACCACAACCAAAAATCTTTTGAGGCATACTAGAAACCAAAAATTTTTTTATGGAGAGTTTGAAAATCAGATTATTTAAAGAGAATCCTAACAACGTATTTGTGGTTAAGGCAAAAAAAATCTTGGTTTGAAAACTAACTCAGACATGATTATAAGTAGAAACCCTAACAAAAAAATCCAGTAGATTAAACAAAATAATTTTAAAAGAGATTGTTCTTTGACCGAAACCCTAGAAATTTGATGATAAGTTTTTACTAGAGATTTGATGAATTGAGAAAGCAAAACGAAACAACTCTTAAACTTTTTGCAGTTGGGTTTAACTGATGAACCCTAACCCTTAAAAAATTGCAGATAGTTGATCATCAAAAGTTTCACAAAATAGAAAACCCAAAAATTTGTTGTTTAAAACGAAATATTTGTGTCAAACAAACAAAAATATGTATATTGATTTTGAAAACTAAAACAGAGGCGATTTTGAGTATTTTATCAAATCTGATGATCTTTTAATTTTGGTGAACAGAAGAATACACGCAAATGATCGAAAAACTTAGAACAAGCATTCTCAGATCAAAACCCTAACAGTCTTAAGACTCACAAATAGATCGAATAAAATTTTTGTTAGTAAACTATTTGAGAATCATGATCAGATAAGAAAAAGGGACCGACATAAGAGACAGAATGACACCGGAGAGAGAGATCAGAGAAGGCAGAGGAGAAACCAGAGAAGATAAACTGAGAGGCGAGAGAGAGAGAATCAGATGAGAGAAATGAGAAGAGAGAGAAAGAAAAATAAAAGAAATGAATTAAAAAATAAAAGTTATATATATATATATAGTTTGTCTTACCAAATAAATCCAACGGTGGAGAAATTGGCACAGATTAAGATCAATGGCTATAAATGAATCTTAGTTGTGTTTCTTTTTAGAACATGATCCAATGGCTGGGACAAAAGCTCAGTTTTGATCCAATGATTGTAGTTCATAATCCGTGCACTTTATGATGGTTGAAATTGATTGGTTGGATGAGTGGGACGCGGCTTGGTCAATTTTGACCATTGGATATGCATAATAATTCATGGTGCATATTTAATCTTTGAAAAAAAATATATATATGTACATTACCTTAATAATGATAAAATGACCATTTCTATTTAAATATTGTTAAAATAAAATTATATTTTTTATATTTATATATTAACAAAATGCACATTAGCTTAATAAAAATTTATCAAAAATACATTATATATATATATGAACCCTAACCCTTAAAAAATTGTGGATAGTTGATCATCAAAAGTTTCACAAATCAGAAAACCCGAAAATTTGTTGTTTAAAACGAAATTTTTGTGTCAAACAAACAAAAATATGTATATTGATTTTGAAAACTAAAACAGAGGCGATTTTGAGTATTTTATCAAAACTTATGATCTTTTAATTTTGGTGAACAGAAGAACATATGCACGTGATCGAAAAACTTAGAACAAGCATTCTCAGATCTAAACCAAAACAAATCAATAAAAAAATTTCTTTTGACCGAAACCCTAACAATCTTAAGACTCACAAATAGATCGAATAAAATTTTTGTTAGTAAACTGTTTGAGAATCATGATCAGATAAGAAAAAGGGACGGACATAGGAGACAAAATGACACGGGAGATAGAGATCAGAGAAGGCAAAGGAGAAGCCGGAGAAGATAAACTTAAAGGCGAGAGAGAGAGAATCGGTTGAGAGAAATGAGAAGAGAGAGAAAGAAAAGTAAAAAAAATGAATTAAAAATAAAAATTATATATATATATATATAGTTTGTCTTACCAGATAGATCCAACGGTGGAGAAATTGGCACAGATTAAGATCAATGGCTATAAATGAATCTTAGTTGTGTTTCTTTTTAGAACATGATCCAATGGCTTGGACAAAAGCTCAGTGTTGATCCAACGATTGTAGTTCATAATCCGTGCACTTTATGATGGTTGAAATTGATTGGTTGGATGAGTGGGACGTGACTTGGTCAATTTTGACCATTGGATATGCATAATAATTGATGGTGCATATTTAATCTTTGAAAAAAAAAATATATATGTACATTACCTTAATAATGATAAAATAACCATTTCTATTTAAATATTATTAAAATAAAATTATATATTTATATTTATATATTAACAAAAATGCACATTAGCTTAATAAAATTTATCAAAAATACATATATATATATATAATATATATATATATATATATATATATATATATATATATAGTCTATTAAAAAATAATTTAGTGAAAGATAAAAATTAAGGGAAATATTTAACATACCTAATTCAATTCTCAATTTGCGTAATCTTTAGAACTTAGTTGTTTAGTAAATATATCGGCTATATTTAATTAAGTATCAATATGTTCAAGCTTAATACTTCCATTATTAACATGATCACGTAAAAAATGATGCCTAATGTCTATATGTTTTGACCTAGCATGCAAGATTGTGTTTTTGCTTAGATTTATAGTACTAGTATTATCACATAAAATTGACACACAATCAAATTTCAGGTTATAATTAACATGGGTCTGTTTCATCCATAGTATTTGAGCACAGCATCGTGCAGCTGCAACATATTCAGCTTCAGTGGTTGAAATAGATACCGAGTTCTGTTTCTTAAAGATCCAATAAACCAAACACCTTCCTAGAAATTGGCAGGTACCACTTGTACTTTTTCGATCGACATGATGACCTGCATAGTCAGAGTCTGAAAAAAATACGAGATTAAATGGTTGATCCTTAGGATACCATAGACCTAATTTAGTGGTTCCTTTAAGATATCGAAAAATCCTTTTCACTGCGTTTAAGTGAGATTCTTTAGGATCAGCTTGAAACCTGGCACATTTACAAACACTAAACATGATGTCAGGTCTACTAGCAGTTATGTATAATAGACTTCCAATCATTCCTCTATATTTCCTTGAGTCAACAGATTTTAAGACAAACTAAGATCAATTTACTAGTTGATCAAAAATAGAGCAGTTATGTGTACTAAAGGATATTTTAAAACCACTATCATATAGTTGACTGATAGATAAGAGATTATACCTGAGTGCAGTGACTAACTGAATGTTGGAAATGGTTATGTGGTTATTACCAACACATCCAACTCCAATTATTTTATTTTTATTGTTATCACCAAAAGTTACCTCACCAAAGTTTTTAGCTTGCATATTTCTCAATTTGGACTTGCCTCCAGTCATATGTCTTGAGCATCCACTATCAAAATACCATTTGCTTTTATTCATATCAGCTGCAAGATAGACCTGCAATATATGTACTAATTTTACAAATTAGTACCCTTTAAATTAAAGGGTCCTTAGGGTGAGTTTTCCATTTTGTATACGGAGCATTTGAAGTTTCCTTTACAAAAATCGGCATATGATAATCAATCTTAGTAGAAAGAAGCATTCTATGAGTGATTGGATTGTGAGAAGTATGATAATGCTGTTTGTGAAATTCTCTTCTTGTGATGGTTGGTGTAGTATATGTTCCTTTGGGAACCCAAATCATTTTTCCTTTATAGTTTCCATTTCTAGCATTGCACATATAAAAAGAATGACCATTTATGTTACAATAGGAACATTTTATGAAGGGAGATATATGACTTTCTTTTTATTTAATTTTAATGTGATATAGTTTTTTATATTTTGATTCACTTGTTTCACCAGTATATCCTAAACTTATTTTATTAAAGCTACATTTTTTGTTAACTTAACATGACATCAAGATTTTCTTTTCCATTTGTAAATTTATAAATTATATTATTTAAATCTTCACGTTCTTTGGTTAAGTTTTCAGTTATGGAATTATGGTTTTCTATTTCTTCAATTATAGCTTGATCTTGTACTTGATTATCTTTATTGAATACAACAAGTGTTGAATTTTCAATTTCAAGATTTTCAATTGAGATAATAAGTGAGGAATTTTCTATTTTAAGATTTTTATTAATTTTCTTAAGTTGTTCTAATTCTTCTTTATTTTTTAAGTTTATTTCATTTAAACTTTAGTTGGTGATAATTAAATTAGCATTTTCAATTTCAAGACTTGTATTTATTTTTCTTAATCTTTCTAACTCTTTTTTAACAGTTCATTACTTCCATATGAATGACTATAAGCTTCTTGTAATTCATAGTGTTCTTCATTTATATTTTCTAGTGTGTATGAAGAAAATGAGGTGCTAGGCAATTGGTGTTCAGAATTTACCTCAGATTTTGGTGATGAGTCATTATCTGCCATTAAGCAGAGATTTGCAACTTCTTCGATTTCCTCACCAGTTTCTTCCTCGTCACTTAGATCCCATCCTTCATCAACTACAAGAACTTTGTTGTTGACTAGTTTTGGACAGTCCTTCTTGAAGTGTCCAGGCTGCTTGCATTCAAAACATGTGTTTGAATTTTCATTTGGATTGGTACTTTTGAAGTTGTTGTTACTTGCTTTGAAATTTCCTCCTTGCGTCTTTGGTTTAAAAAATTGTTTGCCTTTGAAGTTGTTGTTTGTTTTCATGAAGCCTTTGCCATATTTTCTTTCTTTGCTTTGAATTACTCTCCTGAGTTGTCTAGACAGTAGAGCAACTTCATTGTTCTCTAGACTGAGAAGTTCTTCATTTAATTCTTTATCGTCACTTTCTTGATCCACTAAAAGAGCTTCGAATTCGATTCCTTTCTTTTTGAGATCTATGTCTGATCCGACCTTTTTTCCGAATATATCGACTTCATGGGCATGAAGATTCCCGATAAGATTATCTATAGGATATGTGGTTAGATCTTACATTTCTTTTATTGCAGTGACCTTCATTTTCCAGATGGATGGAAGGGCTTTGAGAATTCTTCTATTTTTCTCATTTGGAGTGTATGCTTTTCCCAATTTCTCTAGCTCATCAATGATTTTGGAAAACTGAGTTTCCATATCAATGATCTTTTCTCCTTCTTTAAGCTTTAAACTTTCATACTCTTAAATTAGAGCATCTTTTCTGGTTTCTTTGATGTGATTGGTACCATCATTGGTTACAATCAATTTTGATTAGGTTTGTAATATTTATGAACGCAATCAAATTGCACAAAAAAAGTGGAAACATGAAAAATTAGTTTTAAAATTTTATAAACCATATACTCGGATCATCCTTTATGCACAATTATTAATTAAACAAAAATATGAAGAACAAGAATCATACCCTTGAAGATTCGAGCTTCCTCAGGTACAAGTTCACCTCCAATCTTTTTCGCGTTCAACTTGAATATACCGGGTTTGGTTCCTTCCTTTGATCAATGTTAGCCACCCAAGTGTTTGGCCTCTAGAGGTGATCCACCAAGGAAGAAGAAAGATTCAAGAAGATGTGTGTTTGGCAAAACCCTAGTTTTTCTATCTCTCATAGAAAAAGAGCGTACTCTCCAACAATTGGAATCACGTCTAATGATATCTGATATAAGACTCCTCTTATAAAGATATCAGTTAACCATTCTAATCTAATTAGAAAATAGGGTATTATTTAATTAATTAAATTTCTTTAATTAATTAAGCTCCCTAATCTTATTAGGGATAATTAATTAAACTCTTTTAATTAATTTGCCTCCTAATCTTATTAGGAATAAATGAGAGTACTTTTATTAATTAATTTCCAAACTCCTTTAGGAATTAAATTATAATAATAGTAATAATAATAATAAGACTCCTCTTATTAATTTATATTTAATATTTCCAAAATATTAAATAATAAATATTAAGCTATTTAATTTATTCTATCACCATAGATTAAACTAAATATACTTAACTTATTATTACGATTATGTCATTAACTTCTTAAATAATTATTCTTCCTTTTATGGTGTAACCCTTTAGGTTCTCCATATTAAACCGGTTGTGAATAAATCAATTAGAACAATTCTAATCTTATTTAAATAAATAAATTAAACTATTAATTTATTTTATTAAATAATATTTATTCTACAATAGGGATAAGCCTCCCTAGCGATTAACGACTTTCCAGATAATATAGATTTCAACATTAATCATAAAAGCACCTTTGAGTAAATAGTTACCGTATAATTCAATTCTTCCACCATACAATGTCCCAATTAAATATAAGACATGGAATTACTATCAAGTCTGATTTTATTTAATTATATGTTTTTCGACTCTTAAATGCACAACTCCAAATAATGCAAATTAGAAAATCCTTTCTAATTTCATTCTGCCTTGGCCAAGGACTACTGTGTTGTCATTTATCGAATCACATAGGACATTTCTCTTCTTTTACTAGAAGTGGTAGATTCTTTATTGATCATACATTATCTCCATGTACAACTTATTATACCCAAGCATACCCTTTGATATACCCTAAGGGTCTTAAGGAATAAGTTAAAGTATAACTCATCATACACAAGATACTATGATGATCTCAAGTCCAAGGATCACTTGTATTTACTATCACTCTGAGGAATTCCTATTGACAGCAAGTAAAACTCCATTAGGTATTCCTTAGCGAGCCACATTCAGTGAACTTATTCTCTAATAAGCACCTACATACTTGCTTTAGTGTCTCCACACAAATGATCATGAGATCAATCATCCTCATCCAATGAGCAAGCAACGTATGTACCAATCTATCTGGATTCACTAATCCCTAATTTAGTAATCCAACATTTGGGAACTATTTTAGTTTTAAGCTTTTGAAGAATTTAGATCTCAGTAGAATGGTCATCATCATTATTCTAAAAGCATTGCTTAAAACTATGGGTATATCACATATTATAAAACAGCATCATGTAGATAATAAAAGCCTTTAATAAATTAATACTTTTTATTAATAAATGAATAAGATTGTTTACAAAGTATACGCTTTATCATCAAACAAGATTGGCTTGTGTGCATACTACTTTTAATTTTTCCCAAATTTCTTTTGCATTTTTACAGTTACTAACTCTTTTGTATTCTTTTTCAATCAAAACACTGGTTAGCACTTGTTCTGCTCGGGATGCAATATTCATGATTTCTTTTTCTTCAGTGGTGAATTCATATATGTCTTTTTCGACAATCTTTTCTCCTTGGATTTTGGTTAGAATTTGTATACCTCATTAGATAGCACACCAAATTTTGATTCCTTGGGATTTGACATAGATTTTGAATCATTTTTCGGTGTAGAGGTCCGACACATGAAATCCTTCTCCGCAACCAAGAATAACTTGTGGCCCATGGATTTACTCTTAGGCGTGCCTGTATATACTCAACAAACAAGTTAAAGAGCACCGCTTTTATACCAATTGAAAGGTCAATAAAAATCTAGAAGGTGGGGTTGAATAGATTATTACTACTTAAAAATTATATTTACGCCTTTTTGAATTTTTAGTAATTAATTAGCAGCTTTAGTAGTTAGTATGCAAGATAAAAATTCAATCACAATGCACAAAGATATATCTGGTTCACAATATACACCCCTTGGTATGTTGCTACGTCCAGTCTCAAGTCCCTAATTGGAACTTGAGATCCTATTACTATCAGTAATAAAAAATCCTTCAACAGGTGGAGAAGCCTTTACAAAGTTTTATCGACAAACTTCCAACTATTCAACTATTCTATCTTGGATAGCAAGCTTCCCACTCCTTCCTCAAGTCTAGTTGTACCACCTTTTGAGTTTAGTTTTATTCTATGATCTGGTCTTGAAACAACAGCCTCTTCCTCTCCTCAAAAGTACACTAGAGACCCAATTTCCTGCTGACCTCATTAAGACTCTGGTCTTGGTTAAAAAATTACTTGTCTTTCTCACAGGTACATAAAATAAACTAACTCTAACCCTTTCTCTGTTTACAAATAAGTTTACAACAAAGTGCTTCTTCAATAAGCTGATAAGAGTTAAGTACAGATTAATGCTTCTCAAATAAGCAGATAGAAAATTAAGAACAAATATATCAGTATAAAAGTTCAAGGACTTTTTCAACAATGAGCTTCTTTAAAGCAAATAGTAATTTTGTTTAGATCCACTAATGCTTTTGATTAAGCAAATATATGATTTTAAGGCACTTTATAAAGAACTTAACAATTCTATAAAATAAAGAGTGTTTTTCTATAGATAATATAAAATTGTTTCTTAGATAGTCTTTACCAAGTATTTTATGAATTATTTTTATGAAACAATACTTGTATAAAAGAATAAATCAAATCAAACAATATTTGTCAAGTATAATATTTAAATTAGTTAAACATAAACCGATATAACAAATATTATTGTTCAACTAAAATAATATATAACAATATTTTATCTATTATGTGAACTTTTATAGATAATGTCACTTAGTACTATAAGGAATCGTACGGTTTGAATTCGTCTTGGTAGAGGTGTATCTCCGTAGCCTTGCGGCGTCTAAGTATGACAAAATCTATAATTTTCACAATTGATATTTACATAAATATTTTCAATAGATCACTATGATTCTCAAATCCAATTCGGATGACTACTCTCTTTGGAGCAGTATCACAGTGTCGTTTTGATCTATCAAGTGTCGTATCTATTTTAAGATATTTATATAAATAATGTCGATAAAAGGTTACTAAAGACTATAAGGAATCGTACGGTTCGAATTCCTCTCCGTAGAGGTGTATCTCCGTAGCCTTGCGATGCCCAAGTATCCTTTTATTTGACAAATAGATGAAATATAGATATATAAAATTGTGTAGAACAATGTGTATTTGTATATCTATAAATTTAATACAAGTAAGAAATATTTCAACAGAAATTAAAGTTATCTCAATACTTGGACCAATTTTTCTCTTCAAAAATTCAGACTTTTTATAAGAAGAGATATAAAGCTTTTTAGAGAGAATGTAGGCAAGGAGAGTATGCTTTGCTTTTCACTGAATTGGTAAAAACCAAATGAATGAAATACTCCCTATTTATAGAATTTTTAAAGTTGGGAAAAAATTATAATTTTGAAAAATGATTTTTGGATGTACGGTTTCGATCAAGTATTTTTGAACTGAACGGTCTAAATTAAACCAAGCTTTTACGCGGTAGAAGATAAAATTCTGCCCGGGCCAAAATTTAACTTAATTATGAATAAATGCTAAGTTTGACCATGTGTGTTTAAGCCAAATGCAAGCAAGACTCATGCGTTTTTGTTCCCAAAAAAATTGTTACTTTGTACACACGACTTTTGAACATAATGCATGCATTTAATTTTACACATGCATTTTTTAGTATAGGTATATATATATATATATATATAATTCATATTTGTTTGATTTCTATATATATATATATATATGTTTGGTTTATATATTAAATAATAAGTATATTTGTTATCTGTTTTTAGTATGCATGCATAAAAATATTTTTCCCAACTTTTGGTTTTGAAAGAGAAATAGGATCTTTTTGCCTTGAATATTATATGAATAAATTTATTTAACACTTGACATATATTTATCAAGGTCAATAAAAATTACTTCAAGTTAAAAACAGAAAATAGTTAGAGTATAATAATAAGGAAAAATAATTACATATTTAAAACATAATTGTTATCATCAAAATATATAAAATAAAATTATACCTATCAACATGGTCCTTCTGTGATGGGAAGTGACCTTCAGCAGTTTTTAACATGTTAATTAATTCAGGAAAGCTGACATCCAACTTATTCATGTGAAAATTCACAACAAATTGTGAGGAGGTGTCAGGGAGTGACTGCAAGACTAAATTTTGACTTAAGTCTCCATCCATGACAAAACCAAGTTATCCTAGATGTTCAATCAGATTGATCATCTTTAAGACATGAGTCTCAATAGCAGTGTCCTCGGTCATCCGAGATCGAAAGAGCTCCATAGATATTTCATATCTAGTAGTCCTACATTGCTCACCATACAGCTCTTGTAGGTGCATTAGTATAGTAGGAGCATCCATGGTTTCATGCTGACGCTGAAGCTCATTACTCATGGATGCGAGCATGAGGCATTGAGCCACAGATGCATCATCTTGCTACTTTTTTGAACGTAGAAATCTCTTCCTCAGAGGTTGTTTTTATAATATTTGTAGGGACATGCGAATTTAGGATATAGGAAATCTTTTCAGCAGTGAGAACTATTCTCAGATTCCTTAACCAGTCCGTGTAATTCGGTTCGGTTAGTTTGTTTGCATCAAGTATGCTATGCAGTGAAATTAGTGAGTCTGAAATTTTCAAATTTTTGTATGTGAAAAAATAACATTTTTAGCAAACATTCATTTAATTAATTTATTTTCCCAAAATAAATTAGGTCTTATTTTATATTGGTATTTTCTGTTAGTTCCCAGTAGGCACAATAGATCTAGAAGGGGGGGGGGTTGAATAGATCCTTTTAATTTCAAATACTTTTTTAGTTTATTTCGTATTGCTAATAATTTAGCATATGACAAACATAAGAATCTTTCCAAGAACAACGGAATAAGTAAAAGATCCCCTTCATTGATATATTCATAACATACAAACATTGTTCTTAGAGTTAGTTCAGTGGTAAGCAGTTAAAACATACATAGTAGTTATAGAAGTTAATGTACATAATGTAAATGACATAAAGTAAAAGACACAAAGTGTTTTAAGTGGTTTAGAGACTCAAGCTCTTAATCCACTCTTCTACTTTCAACAAGTAGGATTTCCAGTAAGGAAGGGCAGCACATTGAATCACTAAGATTCCTTCAAGGCCAGCAGCCTTGGGACTTCAGTTCACTAAGAACTCTTCAAGGCCAACAGCCTTGGAACTTCTCTAGTTCCCTTCGAACTCTTCAAGCCTAGCAGGCTTGGAATCTTCATTTAGTCCCTTCGGACAAGGACCCCTCAGGCCCTAGCTTCTTATTGTTGTAGTTGTTGATGTTGTTGGTGCTGAGCTGTTAAGATGTCATTAAGCTCTGAACATCTTTTGTACTTAGCAGCTTGGTGTGGTCCTCTTTGCATTCTGCTTCGAGTATGGACCACATCTTCTTTGGTGCAGCTGATCTTCACTCTTTTTTGCTCATCTTCATCTGGTATCAACTTTGCACCATCACCATCTAGGTTTGCTAAGTCTCTGTGCTTTTAGTAAACTTTGTCTGACACTTAGTAATCCCTGAACCCTTCTTGAATACTTTGGAAATATGGTTCTGCACTTGTTCAGTTTCAGCTTTTCGGTTCATGGTGACTCGTAGAGTGGCTCTCTTGATCTTCTTTGTACTCATCCACTTTTCTGAATGCTATCTTCTTTGCCTTCTCGGCTCTCAGCTTGGTTGCCATATTTAGTGGCATTCTCATCTTTGTTGAGTGAAGCTTTGATCTGCTTGAGTTCTTCTTCAAAGCTGCTTCACTTCCACCTTGGTAGTCTCACTGTCACTGAGACTTGTGTTGTTGATCTTTGGTGGAACTCGTGGAGTCAACTATATCATTCACCAACTCAATGATTCTGCAACCTCACAATCATCAGCAACTCTTGATCTTTGAGGTTCTGTTGATTTATACTCCTTCCCAATCTTCCCGTTGGAATATAGCCGTTGGAAGTTATTTGAATTACCTCACAGATCTTGAGTTATTTAATGTAGACTGCAGATATGACATGACATCCCCTTTTCTGACTTTCTGACACTGCAGTCTACTGTTTCACCTACCCTATTAGAGATATCACTTTTATGTCTCGGGAAGTTAGTTAACTTTATTTCTTCCTTTTGATTTCTAGATCAGAGGTTGTCTTTTTGCATCGATGCTCTCAATAAGCTCTATTTGAATATCAATCTTCAGATTGAGCCGTTGCCAATGCCTCAATCTTTAGTTGTTCGAACTCTACGATTCTGATGCATATCTTCTTGGACATGATCGTAGTGTCTTGTTAACTGTTGCTTCTTGACTTGTAGAATTAACATTACGATCTTGAAGAGTGTTCATTAGATCTCCAATGTGGAACACCTCTTCCTATTCTTGTGCAGTGATTCAATACTCCTATTTACCTCGACTGTTCTCAGATACTGATGGCTTGACTCCTTGTTCTGGCCCCTTCTGAATAACAAAACACTTCAGATTTATGGCGTGTCCAGCACGATTTCTCCTTGTGATCTCTCGTTCACTTATCATCAATGGACTGACCCAATGCTTAATCACTTTAGCCTTGTAATTCAAAGGCTGACCAGTATCTTTGTGTATACTCCATCAGTTTCTTCTTTGTTTGGCAAACACTACGATCCTGGTTACTTTCAGGGTCGTTGTCATCTTTCTACTTGACAGCCACTGCATATGCTGACTTTCCTTAGTCAGCAACTGAAGTCTTATTTTGATCATCTTGTGGAAGACTTTACCTTGAATGGCTTCTCAACTCAATCTGGATGCTGATTGAGTTGATGCTTAAATCTTCTATTAGCTTGCATACCATTCATTGAGTGCTCTCTGGCTTCCTTCAGATGAGATGTATCTTTGCATTACCAATTAGAGGCTTCATTCCTTTGGATATTCTGGGAGTGCTCAATTGTTGAGAATCGTATTTGCTCTACGATTCTACTGTGGCCTTGTGAGCACATCTGTTAAGATCTTAGCTCTGCACTCCATAATTCAGCTTTGACTGTGCAGACCTTATGACTATGAGATCAGATCTTGATACTACGATTTCTGTCATTGTGCTTGTTGTCTTCATCTGATCTTGCTCGACTACGATCTCTGCCTTTGATACGATCAGTAGACTCTACGATTCTCAGTGTAGTCTACGATTCTTGAATTGGCTTTGATATTAGTAGACTCTACGACTCCGAGTGTAGTCTACGATTCTTGACTGGCTTTGGCAGATGCTCGGTATTTCGTGGCGTGTCATCTCTCACGATTCGAACATGACTTCCTCAACAGACTACGGCCCTGAGGAAGTTCTCCTCGACACACTACGATCTTTCCTCGTCTCTCCTAGAAGTTTACGAACTCCGGGATCTACTATCTTGCAGACTATGATTCTGCCTCGATAACTCTCGAGTTTTCCTTGACTCTCCTGGCAGACTACGATTTTTGGTGCAGTGCTCGACGATCAGACAAGCCTATGTATTACATCATAAGATCAACCTAACATGATTGATCTTTCTATATTTATAGTCCTTGTACATCATTTCTTTTTAAGGACTTTACAAAGCTGTTTTGCTTATGTATGATCAACCTAACACATTTGATCAATTCATTCTAAGTCCTTGTACATATGTTTCTATTATCTATCAAAGGACTTTACAATTTTTTTCTTAATGCAAGCATGCTTATATATTCATATATATATATATATATATATATATATATATATATATATATATATCTATCATAATCAAATCATATGTAAATAGGAATATCATTCACATGCTTATTCCTGACAATCTCCCCCTATTTTATTATGACAAAAACAATAAGTGCATATGCATGTTATAAATGAATCTTATATACAGTGAGCTGCTGTATTTCTAAAACAGATAATCATGAATGTCATTTATAATAATATGGAATTTAATACACTATGGCATTTTACATCCTGGATCTAGAACATACATAACTAGTTAGAGATGTACCTCTTTTGGCTCCATGTATGCTTCCAGGATATCTGTTGACCTAGCTATTCATCTGTTTGATTTCTTTGCTTTTGCTTCCCTTAGGATGTTGACTTCATTTCTTTTGTTTGCTCCTCTGCAGATGTATTCTCCTCTTCTTCTTCTGACTCCCCCTTAGTCTTTGCAAATATAGGCTAATCGTCCTTTGGCTCCCCCTCAGATGATGAACCAACTTCTTCTTCTGCTATCTTCTTCTTTGTCTTATTGTCTTGTTTCCTTCTGCTCTCCTTGCCCTTTCTTAAATACCTTTTACTCTGTCTCTTTCTATGCCTCTTTTCTCCCCCTTTTTGTCATTAATCATTTGGGAGAGTTGCTCCATTTTGGACATAAGCTGCTCCATCAGATAGGAGGAGTTAGCAACTTCAAACTTGAGTTCTTGTTAGCTCAGCTCAAGTTGCATAGAGAAGGATTGATTCATGTTGTCAATCTTGTCAAAGAGGACTTTTAGTTGTTCTTCATTTGCTTTTTGTGCTCGTAGAGCTTCAGCCTTTTGATCATGTATGGCCTTCAGATAGATGTGATCTCTCTCTTTGATTTTAAGAGATACATCTACCATAGAGGTTTGGATTCTGTCTTGAACTGGGTTATCTTCTGTTACTGTCAACATCTTTGACTCTTTATTGATTAGAGATATCTTCTCAACCAGCTCAACAGAATTTCTCAACATCTCCTGCTCCATAGGAATTTGGTAATCTGGTCTGGCAACTTCTTGTGGAACACTAGCTTGGACTCTACGATGTTCATCCTTGGACAAATTTTTGAAAGTGTTGATAATCTGAAAAATCGTTGAGTACCAATCGGTATTGGAAGATGAAGGGATGTTGGGCAACAGTGCTTGAGCAGATGAAGGCTTCTCATCTTGAATTTTAACACTATCCGTGATAGAGTTAACAATCTCTACGATTAGTGTCTTGGTCATATTCCTTTTTCCATCAGAGTCCACTCTATGATCATAAGGAATAAAATGATTTTTAGCATGTCGGTAAACTTTGTAGTGGGGCTTGTCATTTATTGTCATGGTTACAAACTTCTTTACCCTTGGGAAGTTTTGTGACACCAGCTCTAGATTTGGAAACTGAGAATAGCACCAACTGAAGTAGCTCCCATCAGCATTAGTATGTGCCTTCAACCATGGCATCCACGGGAAGAACCATCTCATCAGAAGGTCTTCAAGGTTATACAGTATTGTTGTGGAGTCTAATTCCATGTTTTTCCAGTTGTGAAGTACTTCATCTGTGATCATTCTTATAACTCAAAGTTGTTCATTTCCTTGATTTATCCATCTTGCTGGTGGTTCAGCTGGTGGTTCATCAAAGACTTCCGCTATAATTCTTCTACTGATTCTGGCTGGAGAGAGAACAGGATAGTATTCTGGTTACTCTGATTCCTGATGTGCAGAATCAGAATCTTTCTTTATCACTTCCCTTGTTGAGCCTGAATCTTGCTGATTCCCTTCATCAGATTTATCAATGAATTCTTCTTGTTTGTCTTCATTTTCAGAACCTTCTTCAGCAATATCTTCCTTGGAGTGCTCTTCTTCAATGCTGATCCTATCTTTAGCATTCTCTTCATGTGATTAAGATTCATCATTACTTAATTCAATGACTGCATTAGAGTGATCACTTCTCCTTTTAAAGGCAAATTGAGTTATCAATCTGTGCCTCCTCCTTCTTCTTGGAGGTTCAGTTATAGGAGAATCAGATATTTCTTCTTCTTCAGACTCTGAGGTCTTTGAGTCATCAGACAAGCTTTCTTCATTTCAGCATTGATGGGGGCATGTCCTTCTTCTTCATAATCATTTTCATTTATTGAGTTTGTTAGAGCTTTTCTTTGAGAGAAAATATTATTCATTGTGGGTCTTTGCGCCTTTCTTTATCATCAGAGTGGATGCTCTGAGACTTTTCCTTAGGGCTTGCACATTCCTTTCCTTCATCATCAACTTTGGCTCTTTCTTTCATGGATTCAACTTCTTCCTCATTGTTGAACTTGCTCCTTGAGGATTCAATCTTTGAACTTTCAGTTCCTTTCTAATCTTTAGACTCTTCATGTTTTTCTTGGTTGGATGGATTTTCCTAGGGAGCTGGGGCTGATTTCTTCATCACTTTTGCTTTATTCTGAGGTGGTTCTTGGAGTAGTCTGTTACTCCTTCTTTTTTGGGTTTTCAGCAATTAATTCTGGTTTCTCTTATGCTCCTTGTTTCTTCTTGTCAGTGGAGAAATGGCTTAACAAAACCTTTGCATTCTTCTCACTCTTAGGCTTCTTCTTTGCTGATGTGACAACAACTGATGTGGAGTCATCAGACTCATAGCTTTCTACCTCCTTTGCTTTTCTCTTCTTTGCAGAGTTCTTTCTGTTGCTTCCTGCTGTAGTTAACTTCTATTCTCCTTTGGGTTTTTCTTCCAATTCATGAACAGTTGTGGAGACATTACTTTGGGAACATTCAAGGGTTCTCCCTCATCATCCTTGATCTTGCTTGCCAGCCTTTTCTTCATCACAATATTCAGCAGTCTTCCATGAAACACCTTTGTAAGTTGTTTTTCTGTAGACTTCTTCAACTCAGCCTTTTCCACCCATTTTGAGATTTGATCGAACAGGATAGCTCCAAAGTTTATTCGTTGCTTCAGAACTATTGCAGACATAATCTTTAGTTATTGATCAAGCACAGTGTCATGTGCAGTATCCTTGCATAGTATACATTTGCCTACTATTTCAGCAAGGAACTCGAATTCCTCTGGAAATTCCTTTTTCTTCATGTACTTCAGACTAGGGTTTCTTTGGTACCCCATAATCTCCTTTGCTTTCCTAGTGTCAATCTCATCAAGGTTTTTCAGTCCTAGGTCAGGAAAACCTAAGCATTGGTTGATATCGGATGATTTCAGTTTTAGAGAATGACCTTAAACCTTAGTTGAAAGAGTTCCGACATTTATGGATGCATTTAAGTAGAATTCCTTAACCAATTCAGTGTATATTCGAGTGTTTACCTCAAGACATTCTAAGAATCCAGCTTTCTTCATGAGTTCAAGAATATCTCTGAACTTCTTTTTGGATTTCTCAAATTACTTGGTTCCGAGTTGAATGCCAGTGATTACTTGTCAGTCTTCCATTTGTATGATTCAAGGAATATGGATATTGATTCAGGGAGATTTATGGAGTATGGCTGATTGTGATTTGGACTCTGGAAATTTGAGTGGTTTGGCTTCGAAGAGAATTCTAGGGTTTGAAAATGGGAGGGAGAGCTGTTCAAGAGGTTCTGATAACTGTTTGCAGATTTGAATTTGTCTTTATGGCAGTTCCTTCTGACTCTGCATATGCTGTGATGTATCACCAAGTCATTGGTTGCACGATGCCCAGTAACAAGCTGTAACTCCCCAGTAACTTGTCAGTTAGCTGTCTCTTTGAGAAGAGTGGACGTTTGATTGACGTGGTTGACCTTTGACCTCTTAAGTTCGTAGAGTATCATGATAGGACAGCTATTGACTCTACATTTTCCTTTGTTAACTCAACGATCAACTCTCTGAAAGATGTTGCAGTGGATGGTTTTGACATTACTTCTCATTTTGAACCTCCACGCCTCATCCACTGTTGTACTTTATGAAGCCTTGGGCACTTTCCTTCAGCAGGACATTTTTCCAACCAGCATTCGAACTTGTCTTTCCTTATTTTGAATGATTGAGCAATTTTCCTGTTCTTCCAACTCCTCATAAGTTAGGAGTAGTCTCTTGTAAGACTGCGATCGTAGATTCTGTTTCTACGATTGATGAGGTTGCATTACGATCGTTGAGGTTACATCACGATCGTTAAGTTTTCTCAAACTTTACTCTGCGATCGTTGACTGTCTTGATCCTTGAGATGAACTTGATTAAACAATTCTTCTGGGTTAAGATAGCTCAGGAAGGGCCAACCTCTTAGAGTGAGCTAAGGGTCAGGTTTGTCCCTGAGGCTCTTTCCAGATGAAATACTTTAGGAGTAATTTGCACTGATATTTCTTTTGACCTTTTCTTTTGGGGAGGTCCTCTCCCAATCTTTAGTCAATTGCATTTGCAGTAATCGTGGTGTCCTCCTGCTCTTACACTATGATCAGATGTTTGATTGTAGGCAATCCATGATTTTGAGTTGGGTGGCTGATAGGTTATCAGTAGTACATTTTGAGACGTTCCTACTGACTATGGATCTTTATTTGGTTCATCAGCCATAATGTTTTGAGACTTTGTAACTGGTACATTGCTTCATAGAATATTTCAGCGCTGTTGTTCCTTAACAGATCACTGCTCCCCCATGGTTGATGTTGTCTTTTCAGTGAGGTGTGATTTCCTTTTCTTCATGCACGGAAGAAAGCATCCTTACATATCTCCTTCTGATTGAAGTCATTAAATCTTATATCGTAGAAATGGGTATATTCAGGGTTGATCATTCTATGATCCTTTGACAGCACTACGAACGTAGTCTTCCTTGTCAGCTTGTACTCGTGAAGTTATGTTCCCGCAATAAGTTCCTAATGTTTGATGCTCGATAGTCCTCTAATGTGAGCTTCCTTGAGAACAAGTTTTGCTTGCTTAAGCATCTAAGACCTTTTTTTTCATCTCTGGTTGAATGGAATGCTTTCATATAAAGATTTGCAGCCATTTGAGCTTTATTTAGATTAGCTCAGCAGGTCTTCAAGGACAGACTTTGACATGTAGGAGGTTTGTCAGAATTATTTCTGAACAGTCTTAAACCTTCTGCTGGTTGACTCTTCTTGACTGAAGTCTTTTGCTTTATCATTCCTTAGTGTGGTCAGATAGACCAAGTACCTGCAGGTTATTCATTTCTAATTTTTGGTACCCATGGTCAAATGGGTCCCTGCTAGGTTAGTTTACCAAACCAATGTTCCTCATATTTGAGTAATCATCATGTTGACCACCATCAGTTGTATTCATACATATAATTCATTTAGATAATATATTTTGAGATGCAGGGTGCTGAGTGTGAGAGATTTTTTGTTATTTTAATAAAACACTCTTTTCCATGATGGTTTCATCATATGCTAAGTTATGATCACATAGTTTAAATGTTCACAGAGTGAGAATCAGCTCTACGATTTATTAGCATCTGGTTGATTCATGGAGGTGATCAGTTTCTATGAATCTTCAAGATTCTCTTGTAGATCTGATCATACTCTGTGTGTCATTAAACACTTAGACCATAGGATGTACAAAGCACATTAACTCATCAGCAAAGATTTCTTTACATTCAATCGACCTGTGAAGCTCTTAAAACCATTTCAGGTCTCTTTCAAGTTATCATCTTCAACCTAAAACTTGGATGGAGAGAAAGTTTATAGACATTTGAATTTCCACCAACAGTGCACTTTCTCTCTTCACCTTTTTAGGCAGATTATGATTCCTTGAAGGGAACACTTTTATAGTTCATAAGGGAGGTGCAAGTATGATGAACATATTTATATTAGTGAGGAATCGTACCTTTTTCCTGTTAGTTTCTTAACAGTCATTTATCTTAGACATACTGAGTTTAGGCATTGATGTGCATAGTTACTCAATTTCTCCTGACAGCTAGTTGCTCTAGTTGACCTTCAATCAATCAGTCGTGGTCTTGAAGATGTAAGTTAAGAAAATATCAGCATCTTTAGTTCTTTGACATCCTTGAGTTTGCAAGGTTTACATCCAGCTGTAGGTTGGCCAGACACATGTTTGAGAAGTTCTTCTTTCTTCTCTGGACAAACATTACTTAGCATGTATGGCCTTTTCATCTTTTTAGGTTGGTGAATTTTTGATTCTTTTCTGTTGATGTCTCTTGAGCTTTCTAGCCTGGTCTCTAGACTACAAGATTGGCCGCGAGCAAGGATTGGTCTTGTTCATATGGTAATCAAGAACATGGACCAATCTGAGCAGCTTCAGGTGTATATGCACATTTACATGTACATTATATTTCCATCGTGTGAGCTCATTTGCATATAATAAGTGACTTACTACTAAACTAAGTTTAGAACAATGTTTGTGCCTAGGATCAGACTCAAAGCGATTAGATTTTGAATATAACTTGAGAACCTGCTCTGATAACAATTGTTAGTTCCTCAAAGAAGCACAATAGATCTAAAAGGGGGGGGGGGGTTGAATAGATCCTTTTAATTTCAATTTTGTATTGCTAATAATTTAGCATGTGACAAACATAAGAATCTTTCCAAGAACAGCGAAATAAGTAAAAGATCCCCTTCATTGAAATATTCATAATCATACATACATTGTTCGTAGAGTTAGTTCAGTGGTAAGTAGTTAAAACATACATAGCAGTTATAGCAGTTAATGTACATAATGAAAATGACATAAAGTAAAAGACACAAAGGTTTTTAAGTGGTTCAGAGACTCAAGCTCCTAATCCACTCTTCTGTATTTAACTAGCAGGATTTCCACTAAGGAAGGGCAGCACCCTGAATCACTAAGATTCCTTCAAGGCCAGTAGCCTTGGGACTTTAGTTCACTAAGATCTCTTCAAGGCCAGCAACCTTGGAACTTCTCTAGTTCCCTTGGAACTCTTCAAGCCCAACAGGCTTGGAATCTTCATTTAGTCCCTTCGAGAAGGACCCCTCAGGCCCTGACTTCTTATTGTTGTAGTTGTTGATGTTGTT
This sequence comes from Panax quinquefolius, assembly GCA_020205615.1. NCBI lineage: Eukaryota > Viridiplantae > Streptophyta > Magnoliopsida > Apiales > Araliaceae > Panax > Panax quinquefolius. The sequence goes on from CM035153.1 coordinate 105,301,278, forward strand.
GGTGCTGAGCTGCTAAGATGTCATTAAGCTCTGAACATATTCTGTACTTAGCAGCTTGGTGTGGTCCTCTTTGCATTCTTCTTTGAGTCTGGACCACATCTTCTTTGGTGCAGCTGATCTTCACTCTTTTCTGCTCATCTTCATCTGGTATCAGCTTTGCACCATCACCATCTGGGTTTGCTAAGTCTCTGTGCTTTTAGTCAACTTTGTCTGGCACTTAGCAATCCCTGAACCCTTCTTGAATACTTTGCAGATATGGTTCTGCACTTGTTCAGTTTCAGCTTTCGGTTCATGGTGATTCGTAGAGTGGCTCTCTTGATCATCTTTGTACTCAGCCACTTTTTTGAATGCTATCTTCTTGACCTTTGTCGGCTCTCAGCTTGGCTGCCATCTTTAGTGGCATTCTCATCTTTGTTGAGTGAAGCTTTGATCTGTTTGAGTTCTTCTTCAAAGCTACTTCACTTCCACCTTGGTAGTCTCACTGTCACTGAGACTTGTGTTGTTGATCTTTGGTGGAACTCATGGAGTCAACTATAGCATTCACCAACTCAACGATTCTGCAACCTCACAATCATCACCAACTCTTGATCTTTGAGGTTCTGTTGATTTATACTCCTTCCCAATCTTCCCGTTGGAATATAGCCTTTGGAAGCTATTTGAATTGCCTCACAGATCTTGAGTTATTTGATGTAGACTACAGATGTGACATGACATCCCCTTTTCTGACTTTCTGACACTGCAGTCTACTGTTTCACCTACCCTATTAGAGATGTCACTTTCATGTCTCGGGCAGGTAGTCAACTTTATTTCTTCCTTTTGATTTCTAGATCAGAGGTTGTCCTTTTGCATCGATGCTCTCAATAAGCTCTATTTGAATATCAATCTTCAGATTGAGCCGTTGCCAATGCCTCAATCTTTAGTTGTTCGAACTCTACGATTCTGATGCATATCTTCTTGGACATGATCGTAGTGTCTTGTTAACTGTTGCTTCTTGACTTGTAGAATTAACATTACGATCTTGAAGAGTGTTCATTAGATCTCCAATGTGGAACACCTCTTCCTATTCTTGTGCAGTGATTCAATACTCCTATTTACCTCGATCGTTCTCGAATCATCGATGGCTTGACTCCTTGTTTCGCCCCTTTCGAATAACAAAACACTTTGATTTATGGCGTGTCCAAGACGATTTCTCCTTGTGATCTCTCGTTCACTTATCATCAATGGACTGACCCAATGCTTAATCACTTTAGCCTTGTAATTCAAAGGCTGACCAGTATCTTTGTGTATACTCCATAAGATTCTTCTTTGTTTGGCAAACACTACGATCCTGGTTACTTTCAGGGTCGTTGTCATCTTTCTACTTGACAGCCACTGCATATGCTGACTTTCCTTAGTCAGCAACTGAAGTCTTATTTTGATCATCTTGTGGAAGACTTTACCTTGAATGGCTTCTCAACTCAATCTGGATGCTGATTGAGTTGATGCTTAGATCTTCTATTAGCTTGCATGCCATTCATTGAGTGCTATCTGGCTTCCTACAGGTGAGATGTATCTTTGCATTACCAACTAGAGGCTTCATTCCTTTGGATATTCTGGGAGTGCTCAAATGTTGAGAATCGTGTTTGCTCTACGATTCTACTGTGGCCTGGTGAGTACATCTGTTAAGATCTTAGCTCTGCACTCCACGATTCAGCTTCGGTTGTGCAGACACTATGACTTTAAGATCAGATCTTGATACTATAATTTCTGTCGTTGTGCTTGTTGTCTTCATTTGATCTTGCTCGACTACGATCTCTGCCTTTGATACGATCGATGAGACTCTCACGATTCGAAAAGTGCGATCTACGATTCTTGAATTGGCTTTGGCATTAGTAGAATCTACGACTCCGAGTGTAGTCTACGATTCTTGACTGGCTTTGGGAGATGCTCGGTCGGCTCATAGGCAGGCTGTCTCTACGATTCTGAACATGACTTCCTCAGCAGACTACGACCCTGAGGAAGTTCTCCTCGACACACTACGATCCTTCCTCGTCTCTCCTGAAAGTCTACGAACTTCAAGATCTACTATCTTGAAGACTATGATTCTGCCTCGATAGCTCTCGAGTTTTCCTTGACTCTCTGGCGGATCATTTATATCCGGTGCAATGCTCGACGATCGAATGTTTCTATGTATTACATCATAAGATCAACCTAACATGCTTGATCTTTCTATATTTATAGTCCTTGTACATCATTTCTTTTTAAGGACTTTACAAAGCTGTTTTGCTTATGTAGGATCAACCCACCACATTTGATCAATTCATTCTAAGTCCTTGTACATATGTTTCTATTATCTATCAAAGGACTTTACAGTTTTTCTTAATGCAAGCATGCTTGCATATTCATTCATATATATATATATATATATATATATATATATATATATATATATGTCATAATCAAATCATATGTAAATATGAATATCATTCACATGCTTATTCCTGACATCTCCCACTATTTTCTTCAAACTATATTACCCACATCTATATAATTCGGCAAAATCTAATTAAAGTTTTTGCTAATGAGAATAAGGATCCCATTTTAAATATATATAGCCTTGCAGTGACACAATAAGCTATATATAAGTAAATAGGTAGACAACTCCTTGTCAATTACATCATCATGTAACTCCTTATCTTTTGCCTCTTGGATTATTTTAATCAAGTGGTGGCACATCCGAATCAAAATTATCTAAGTTAAGTCCAACATAGTACTTCCATATATTCAAAAAAGAACAATATATTTTCCTTGTGGTGACACAACAAAATAATATTGTTCTATTTTCTTTATAAGCATCAAGTGTGATAAATTAACATTTTAAATACTTAATACTTGCCTTGTGGTGACACAACAAACTCATATTAAATATTTAATACTCTATTAATTTTATCATGCTAGAAGGTGATGTTCGATATTCCAAATATCTTTGAATGCTTAGGACTTAATATAAATTCTTTGAGGGATTTGTTATTAATTGTCTCGTCTTGTTTAACGCGTATGCACATGTATATATAAAATACGTGTCATATTATTTAACATGCGAATAAAGTTTGCATACTATAATATTATATATATATATATAATACTAGCATGCATATATATAATACTATATTCTACCCGGATTGATTATGAACTTTTATTCTAGTTTGGTTCATTAGAACCACTAAGTGAACCAAAAGGTCAAAATCCCAGGGTGCAAGAATTAACATTGAAATATAACTATTACATTTAAACCCGGGCTCCATTACAAACGGGTCTTCAGGCACTCCTTGTTCCTTGATCTCCGGTTCTTCGAGGAATTCTAACATAATCCTATTACATAAACTATTTAATTTAAATAAAAACCTTGATCAGCAGCCAAGGGGAAGTACATAGGAGATAGATAGAATTTACATCTGGAAGAAAACCAGAAAAGACGAGGTACGCAAACTTCTTTTAATAAAACTCATTCATTCAAGCATCCATCTAAAATAAAATTCAATCACATTGGTTAATAGTCCATAATCAACCCCATTTATTAACATACATATCACCATATGTATAAATAAATAAAACATGCATCTCATGAATAATAAACATTTAATATATATTGATATCGATTTAATGGGCAAATTTAATTAGCATCAATTACAATTATGATTTAAAATAAACTCCTTTATTTAATCAACATGAAATTATATTCTAAATACAAAATAAACAACTTTATTTTAATTTAGATTTTTTAGAAAAGCATGAAATCCAATTTTTAATTTAAAATTTAAATAAACATTTTATTTTAATTAGAAATCAGATTTTACAAATAAAAACGATTTTTATTCCTTTTTTTGGTACCATGTATTGCATTACTTTAATGAATCGGATATGGGCTTTGCGGCAAATTGGTTCAAACCCATTTTAGAAACCATCCTAATGACCAATAATGTTTGTGTTTATATCAATGCACATACATTGGATAACTAATTTTGAAAACCTCACTGGTCATAGGTGGCTAATTTGCAAAAACTATTTTTCTAGTTCGAGAATTTTGCAGTTTTTTTCTTTCAAAAACTCAATTCTATACTAACAATTATGCCCAGAAAAATTCTATAAAACACATATTAATCATATATATCAAATATAAACAATTAATAACAACATAAAGGTTTAGCTTTGATACCACTTTTAGGTTTTGTGAAGATCAAAGAATCAATCAAATTACAAAATATAGCAGAAGCATGGGAAAATCAGAATTTAAAATTTTAACTAAACAATTACCCGGATCATCCTTTATGCATGTTACTAATTAAAACGAAGAATAAGAAGTTATGAAATCATACACTTGTAGATTGGAGCTTCTACAGGTACAAGTTCAACTCCTAGGTCTCCGCGATCTCCTTGAATCTTCGGAATTGATTCCTTTCCTTTGATCAATGTTAACCACCCATTTTTGTGGCCTCTAGAGGTGATCCTGTGACAACCCGAGAAATTAGACAATTTATTAAAATCTTAAATGATCGATTTAAGGTCAAATAATAAACCTAGAGAGAAAATAAGTGTATGCGTTTGATATTTTTGGGAAGGAATTTTGATGTTTACAAAATTTTGTGAAGGATTTTGGTGAAATAATCATGATTAAGTGTATATGTGTATATGTTATGTGATTATGGTATTATATATGTACAATATGTGGTTAAGGGCCAAGGGTTGACCAGATAATTTTTACCAGTGTCAAACCCTTGTATTATATTAAGAACTTCAACGTTCTGTTAGAAAACCCTAACGATTGATAAGAAACCCTAAAACCGGTTCTAAAACCCTAATTTCGGTTCTGGGAATCCGACACCCTAATTCGGAAATTAATAACAATAATTTGGGAATTTAAATGCTATGTATAAGGTTTAAACGTCATTAATTATAATTTATTAGGGAAACCCCTAATGAATTACTTGAAACCCTAATTGATTATAAGAAAACACTAATACCAGATCTGGAAACTCTAATTTCAGATTCTGGGAATTTGAAACCCTAATCTAGGAACTTAAAGGATAATTATAATGCTCAAGTGCAATTAATTATAATATTAATTAGGGTAAAGTTTAATTAATTAGCAAATCCTAATTAAAAAATTTTAAACCATAATTGTTCCGTCTGAAACCCTAATGTATAATTGTGGACTTCATTACTTTTTAGCAATTTTAATTAGGATAACTTAATCCTAATTAGTAATCTTAATTTATGATTAGAAAAATCTTAGTATAATTAGAGAATTCTAATTATAAATTACAAATGTTAATTTTCATTTTTGAAAACCCTAATCTAGAAATCGTAGAAAAGTGAATTATGGAAACCTAAGGGTTAAACCCTAAGGGTCAAACCCTAAGGATTGCATCAAATGACAATTTTAGAATTAAAATTGGTAGCAAAATGACTAGAACACCCTTATGTCACATTCTTTAATTGGTTGCTTGTAGATCTATCCATGGTCTTAAGTTGGTGACCAACTCTAACCACTCTATGTGCAATATATCAAATATCTCAGCCAATTTATTAGCCAACATTCATTGCATCATACATTATATAAGATTAAAGAGAGAGAAAAAGACTCACTTTCTTTCTTATATGAACCAAGACTTTCTCTCACTTAGAATTTCGGAAATGGAGAGAGAAAGGGAATGTTAAGTCTAGCTAATATCACTACTTAGCAAGACAAGATCAAATCAGTAGGATCAGAATCAAAAATGGGACATCAAATTGGTATAAACCCTAAAACTTCAAAATTTTGTATCTAATGTTATATGTTATGGTTTGATGTTTTAAGTTGTGTATAAGGGTGTCATATAGTGATCTGGGTTATTAGATCATATATCTATATTATCTAGATGCACGAATTTAAAGATTTCTCAAATCTGAAAAACTGGAAAAATGGTGTCTGACAGTCAAATGTCAAGTCTCCTAGATCTGTCTCTGTTAATTGTTTTGGTGTTTTAAAGGTTTGTACTTGTTGTATGTTATAAGGTCTTGGATCTGTAACTTGAATCAAGTCCAGATCATGTGTAGATCGAGAGTTATTGTTGGTCAAACATCGTTGACTGATCACGAAGTCTGGAATCTGAGCAGCCCATATTTTTCCATAAAGCTTCTGACAAGTTTTCTAGACCTTTAATCTTGTTGTTATTTGATGTTTTGGCTATATTGTTGTTTGATCCTTGTAGTCTGACATGAGAAGTACCATTAAAAACATTTAGATCACCATGATCTTGCTTAGAATCACTGAAATTTGTGGTCAAACAACCGTTTACCAAACTGTTCAAGAACATTTCTGGAAAACCCAGAAATGTTCAAGAACAGTTCTTGACCCCTAGTTAGACCGGTCCAGATCTTGCATTCGTGATGTTAAGTTGATAATATGTTATATAAGTGTTCCTTGACATGAGTACTAACTGAGTGGACCATGAGAACAGCAAACGGATTACCAGAACTTATATAAAATCGAGCTAGAAAGTTGGTACTCGAGACTGTCTGGGTTTCTGGGTTACCCAGAAAACCCAGGAAGCTCTGACAGTTAGTTTGGATAGCCTGATCTTCATGTTGTGGTATGATATAACCAAGATAATGGTTTCATATTGTAGTGTTACATTTCGACTACAAGATCAATGTCTGAGCAAGCCCATAAACTTTATAACCAAGAAATTAGAACCGGTCAAACATGCCCACTTGAACACTGACAAGAAATCTGGGTTTAGGCTCAAGAACCTCAAAAACACCTATAGCGGCGGTTCTGTCACTAGAGACCACTTTTAGCAACTATTTATTTAGAAAATTAATTATTTTATTTAAAAATTTGAGAAAAATAGATTTTAATTATTAAAAATACATAATAAATTATTTTAAAGCCTGAAAATTAGTTTTTAATTATTTTGAGTATATTTCATAAATATTTGATATTTTTGGAATATAAATGGTATTTAATTTATTTAATTATAATATTAAATAAATTATTTAAAAATGATTTTAATACTTTAAAAATCATGAAAAATTATATTATGGTATAGGAAAATATTTAAGTTATTTTAATAACTTTTGATATTTCATGATGAAATTCATTAATAAATTAATATTAATGGCAATTAATTTATTTAATAAATATATTAAATAAATTATGGAAAATTAGAATTAATGCTTTAAAAATCATATAAAGATGATTTAAGTGTTATAAAATATTTTAAGTTATAAAATATAACTTTTGATATTTTGTCATGAAAACATTAATATTTTAATATTAAAAACAATTATCGGATAAAGAATTTAATTTTTTTTAAATCATATAAATATGATTTTAAGGTATTAAAAATACTTTGAGATATTATAAATATATTATAATATTTTGGTTTATATTTCATTAATATTTACTATTAAATAAATATTAATGATATTAGAATATTGTGGTATTTAAATTAGATAAATATAATTTTAATGATTGAAAAATCAAGATAAATGATAATAATTATCTAAAAATTATTATGAAACTATGAAAAATATTTTGACTGATAATAAAATTATCTAAGATAATTGTTAAGTGTTTAGCCAAAGTTTAATTGAACTTAAACTCGATAAAAGTCTGACTAGACCGTCAGGATGTCAAATTTGTGTCAGGTTCAACTCAGACTACAATAGTTTGATTTGATACCGAGTTTTATGTGTGTTATAGATTAATAGGGTTATGTGTTATGTGTTTAGGTTATTCTATATATATATATATAATAGTATTATATTATAATAACATTATTCTAATTTGTATATCGATATTATTTATATATTAGGTCTTCAGTCAAAGCTTAATAAATGTGTAACGATAATCAACGGAACAGGCAAGTTTTACTTAACTCTACTTAGAGTTGTTTCATTCAGATATGCTTATAGTTAATCATTGCTGATTACCATTGTAGAATTGTACTCTGTACATATTGCATGTATAAGTCAGGTATGAAAGGCTGATCACCTTCATTACCGTTCGGTCCAGATATATTTGTTCATGTTTAATACTTGTTCAGTCAAAAGTTTATTCGTGCTAATTCATAACTATATTGATGAATTATAGCCAGCATATTATTCAGACTCTTTCAATCATGATATATCCTTATATAAATTTAAACTTGCTGGGCAACCTTCATGCTCACCCTTGCTATATCATGATAAATATTGCATATTAAGGCGAATACGGCAGATACAAGGAAAGTTTAAAGACAATTACAGAGTTAGTTTTTATGTGCAGCTAAATTTATAACAGTAATGTATGATAATATCTTTGTAAGTCAGATAGGATAATGAATTGTGTATATGTTAAGGTTACTCGACCTTGGAGATTAGTGTGAAAAGTTTATTGTGTAAACAATTTATGTTTATATCTTTCGCAATAGTTATAGAATAGTATACCAGATCCGTGGTGATTTGGGACCCGAATTTGGGGCTGTCACAGATCCGCCAAAGAAGAAGGAATATTCAAGAAGGAGGGTGGTTGGCTAAACCCTAGTTTTCTATTTCTGTAGAAAAGAAATACTCTCCAACAATTGGAATTTCACGTACATTGATATCTGACATAAGACTCCTCTTATATAGATATTAGTTAACCCTTCTAATATAATTAAAATAGAGTTTTATTTAATTAATTAAACTCCTTTAATTAATTAGGCTCCCTAATCTTATTAGCAATAAAAAAATTAAGCTCTTTTAATTAATTAGTGTCCTAATCTTATTAGGATAAATGAAAGTACTTATATTAAATTAATTCCCAAAATTCTTTAGAAATTAAAATAATAATAATTGTAATAATATTAATAAGACTCCTCATATTAATTTATATTTAATATTTCAAAATATTAAATGATAAATATTAAGCTATTTAATTTACTCTATCACCATAGATTAAATTAAATACACTTAACTTATTATTACGATTATATCATTAACTTTTTAAATAATTATTGTTCCTCTTATGGTGTGGCTCTTTAGGTTCTCCATATTAAACTGGTTGTGAATAAATTAATTAAAATAATTCTAATATCATTTAAATAAATAAATTAAACTATTAATTTATTTAAATAAATAATATTTTATTTTATAATAAGGATAAGCCTCCTTAGCGATCAACGACTTTCCAGATAATATAGATTTTAACACTAATCATAAAAGAACCTTTGAGAAAATAGTTATCGTACAATTCAATCCTTCTACCATATAATGTCCCAATTAAATATAAGACATGAAATTACTGTCTAGTCTTATTTTATTTAATTATATGTATTTCAATTCCCAAATGCACAACTCCAAATAAATGCAAATTAGAAACTACTTTCTAATTTCATTCCACTTTGGCCAAGGATTCATGGATTGTCATTTATTGAGTCACATATGACATTTCTCTTCTTTTACTAGAAGTGGTAGATTCTTTATTGATAATTCATTATCTCCATATATAACTTATTACACCCAAGCATACCCTTTGATATACCCTAGGGTCTTAAGGAATAAGTCAAAGTATAATTCATTATACACAAGATACTATGATGATCTCAAGTCTAAAGATCACTTGTACTACTATCACTATTGGAATTCCTATTGACATGCAAGTAAAACTTCATTAGATATTCCTTAGCGAGCCACGTTCAGTGAACATATTCTCTAATAAGCACCTACATACTTGCTTTAGTGTCTTCACACAAATGATCATGAGATCAACCATCCTCATCCAATGAGCAAGCAACGTATGTACCAATCTATCCGTATTCACTAATCCCTTTTTTAGTAATCTATTGATTGGGAATATTTTAGTTTTTAAGTTATTTAAGAATTTAGATCTCATTAGCATGATCTCATCATGATTTTAAAAGTATTGCTTAAAACTATGGGTTTATCACATATTATTAACACTGTACCATGTAGATAAATTAAATGCCTTTTATAAATAAATAATTTTATTAATAAATAAATAAGATTGTTTACAAAGTATATGTTTTATCATCATATATGATTAGCTTGTATGCATACTACTTTCACAAACTAAACGATCCATTAAGTGTATTTAAGATTGAACAGAGAGTATTATTAAGTTTATTGAAGATTGAGGTGAACTAAGCAATTGATACTTAGTTTTCTGTTACCAATGGAAAACTAAGAAAATGCCACTCAGTTTAGGAGAACAATTATTTGATTATATATGGGGACACCTATTTGACATTCAATCCTACTTATCCAATGGGTTTCTAACTTCTAAAGTATAGTACATATATGTTTATACAAACTGATAAGTGGGTTTCATAACTACGAATCAGATACCTATTCGGACATAAACAATGCCTAATCCATCTATTTTTATGTGACAACCCGAAAAATCAGATTGTCCAGAATTTAAGTTTAAAGAATTAGTTATTAAGAAAAGGAATTTTTATTAATAATATTCTATGCTATGTGTTTATTAATCGTTCTAGAACCTAGGATGATTAGAATACGGGAGGATTCTGGCTACGAGATAGATTGAACGAGTAAGAATTTTCAAGACGAAAATAAAATTTTTCCGAGAACAAAAATATTTTCGAGGAAAAAGACGAAATAGATACTAATCACCTGACAAAACCCTAAGGGTTAGGGTGTGAATAACCTAAGCCTTTTCGAGAGTTCGGTATGTCAAAATGACATTCCATTGAAAGATTTGATGATAATATATCGTGAAAAGTTAAGTAAGCCGATAATTTTTTTTCTCAAAAAACGTGCAGAAATCAGTAGAAATAAAAATGACGAAAAGTTATGTTATATATTTTTCATTCGTTTAGCTACGTTAGGAGAAAACGTGAAGGAAAATGCTTAACGTCAAAAAGTGTTTTTCAGTTTTTCGAAGATCCGAAGAATACGTAAAAGTTAATCGGTAAAGGAAAGACAAAATATCCAAAAAGATTTAGATTTCGAGAATCGCAGTTTTAACTGTTGTATTTAATTCAAGAAGGCGGAAGCATCAAGCTTCCAGGAGAAGCTTCGTGAATAGTAAGGAGGTGTGAATAGTAACTTTTGGGGCAAAATAACTATTTTACCCCTAACCTTGGTTTTCTATATAAGAGAATCTTAAACTCATTTGTTGGTTAATGAAAAATCACCAAGACATGAGAGAAAGAGAGAGTTCAGATGAGGAGTAAAAGGAAGAGGAAAAGCTAGCCCGAGTGCAAACTTTATCTAATGGAAGAAGATTAAAGAAGAAAGGTAAAACCTAGTTTAATATAAATTTTCTTTTAAGTTTTTGTGACACCCCCAAATCCGATTACTTCATTCTCTCAAGATTTGGTGTTCACTTAATCAAAACATTCATATCTAATTACCCAATCAAAATAAAATTTAATAATAAACCTTCCCATAAAGGATTACATAAATAAAAATCTCCTAGGTTATCTAACCTTTAAATACAATCATTTAAATGCAGAAAATAAATAAACTTCATTACAATCATTCAAACTAAAGTCTGATTATAAACTATCAACATGATTACAAGTCTTCAATCCTTGTTCATCTTTCCCTTTCCCTTACTGGTGCTAGGTACATCGACCTTCTCAACTTTAGTTGTAGGGTTTATATAAGCAAGAGTGAGCAAACAAAGCTCACTTGAAATAATAAGGAATAAACTTTACATCAATTGCCAAATAATAAACTCAATAGAACTGAACAATATGTTCTATCAACATTCTAAAATATATAACTGAGGGTCCTAAGACCACGAACTATATCCATAGTTATAAGTAATCTTTCAACTTAAACTTTAACAGTCATAAGACTATATGGACTCCACGTACTTAGGGGGATCAGCCCTTCGTACAATGTATTATGCACACATATTTCAACGCTAAGCGTAAATTATCCCCTAATATTAGGGTTGTTCATATCAGTATTTAGAGTTCAAGTCCGCACCAAAGTAAGTTTGGTTTGGATACATTTCAATGTAATTTGGAATTCAACGAACATCAACTAAGGATTAGTTGAATAAAATTAATAGCATTATGTTATGGAATAATCATAACTGAATCGACATTGTAAATTAAGGTCATGCTTTAGGAATAATCTAATAGCATACATATTGAATAATATAACCTACCTTGCTTGAACAACGTTAAACTAAGGTTACAATTTTAGAACTGAATCTTAAGCATGCATCATAAGCAATAACTTGAACGATAAAACTTGTTCATCAGAATGAAGATTATTGCATGCTAAAATAACAAGTCTAGGTTTAGAAAAACTTGTATAATGTTATAACAGAACTAACTCAACGAAAGTGTAAAGTTAGAAAACTTGTATAATGTAATCGAACAAGAAACAATAACTTATTCAATAATAAACAAACTAGCTCAACGAAAGTGTAAGCTAGCACAATGTAACAATAGATTTAGAGAACTTGCAAAATCGTAAATAAACTAACTCAACGAAAGTGTGGAGATAGAAAACTTGCCTTACTTGTAAGCTAAATCGTAACAATTCAATTCACAATATCCTAATCATATGCCATTAGGACACAATTAGCCACTACTCATAATACATATCTATTTTATGTATGGGTTGATGTTTAATCACATAATCAAGTTAAATCGATTAAAATAATAACAACACTCGTTAAGTGTTAATTGTATGTTCATTAATATTACTATAATATCATAATAACAAATTTACATGTTAAACAATCATCATATTGCATTCCATTAACAACTACAGACTTTTGTGCAAGACAAAAGTCATCTCGGGACTTTCTGCAAACTGGCACCGCGACACGAGTAACAAAGGAGCAAGTGGTGCCATGACTGAGCTTAGGTATTGGCCAAGCCTGTAAGGCCGGTTCACAAGGCTGCGCACAAGCTCGTAACTTTGGCTCCAACTTTGGCATTGAGGTGCGAAATTCAGAGCTAGGGCTCGAAATTCAAAGCTGGGGCGCGAAATTCAGAGCTAGGGCGCAAAATTTGGCACTGAGGCTCCGAATTACAGAACACCCAAAACAAAAAATAAAACAAAGCTACTGTATCTCAATTAACATGTATAACTTATGAAAATCACATATAAACTTCACCAAGCATACATATACTAATTTGGCACAACTTAAACCACAATTTTAGAAAATTAAATACTGGAATAACATATTTTAAAACCAAAACTCCATGCTTGACATTATCTGACAAAGTTTAACACTATAATTCCTATTATACATCAAATTGATTCCTTTCAACTATGTTCTCTGTAATTCTTAACAAACTAACCAACATAATCACAGTTCAATTTCACATATTAGCTCAAAATCCAATACTAATTTTTTATCCTCCAAAACACGTTCATACATGTGTTCACTGTAAAACCAATTTCTTTTCTTGCAGACTTAATTTAGCATACAATCTTATCTATATGTTAAGTATACCATCATATATATATATATATATATATATATATATTTGTTAGTATAACCATTACAATTACAAATACACATAGTTTCCTAACCAATTATAAAAACATGGTTTTACAGAAAGTTTGTAAAGAACTTTATATTACAGTCAAATTCAGGAACGCAGAGACTCGGAAATTATAGCATAAAACATATATGTTAAGGTTATGTTGTGACGCCCCCAAAACATGTATACATCACCCATCTTGGATCGCCAGATACTTGGTACAGAACTCAACTACAAACTTAATTATACAACTGCCGTGTAATATACGACAAAACATAAGCTAAGAGTTTTAACACGAATATTGTCTTCTAGATAATATCCACACTCAATGGAGTCCACATTACATTTATTGTCACACTATTTTATAGAATAGTGAGGATTACTAAAACAACCATCTGGACCGTCAATCCGTTCCCCGACTCGTCCCAGCTATATTCTTATTTCCTGAAGAGAACAGTGAAAGAAAGGGTGAGCTCAAAACCAAAAAGGCACGACATGCAAGCCGTATTTCAAAACCAAAAACAACTAACCTATGGGTCAAAAGGCCATAACTGTGCACCATGCATATCACAATAAGCACATAATAGTTTATATATAATTAAAGAAAACTATATATAACATATTGGGGTCACGACCATCGTGCGCTACGACGGGGGGGTCCAAGGGGGGGTCTCCCCCCTAGCGGTGGTCCGGCTGATCGATCAGCCGGTGGGTGGTCTCGCTGATCGATTACCCAGTACATATCATATATGTCCAGTTTTAATTAATCATATTGATTCCATACTTCTAATCCAATTAGAACAAAAGTTGTAAAATGTTATTAAGCCATAGAAGATACAACTAACAGAACATCATATACATGCATATCAATCACTGATATTCATACTACCAGAATACGCTGATTACAAAATATCATATACTCAATTTCAGATCGGTAAAATTGTATCATCATATACCATATATATCAAAAACAATATAATTAAATTCAGATCGGTAAGATTGTAACATCATATATCATATATATCGAAAGCAATAAAACACGTAATCTGAATTAATCGTTTCACAAGTAGCTCTGATACCACTGTAAGGATTCGATACAGAAACGCACAGCGGAATATAAAACTTTATAAAGCAATTTTCAAAACCCAACACAGGATCCATGCGAAATAAATTTAATTCAGTGGTTTAGAATTTATACCGATAATAGAAAACTCTGAAATCGCTTCGAATCTCCAACGTAATCCGAAAGAATTACGCCTCTACGGTATCCACACGAACGCCCGTGAATCGTCAAAGACGACATCGTAATAAAGGGAGTCATGCAGATTAGCCACCAAAAGGAATGGATTTTCTGCTTTTCTCTACTCTCTCTCTAAGAGCGGCTAGGGTTTTTGTTATTGATTAACTTCCCAAAGACACTAATATATCATATATATATATATAGCAATAAATCAGAATTAAACAAAACCCTAAAATAATTAAAATAAAATCTTAATTTATATATATATATATATATATATATATATATTATGTCTTAATTAAGTCTTACTTAATTAATATATATACATATACAAATCATCCTTTTAATTTAAATTCGTGATTTAAATACTATCAATCACATTGATATATTTAAATCCTTAAAATTTAAATTAATTCCCTTTTAATAACGTTCTACGTGTGAGACCCTAGAGGTTATTATTACGTTGGCAATAATTTTAAAATCATATTATAAAATTATAAACAGTGAGCGGCATCTAGTAATGCATCACTGCTACCCAAGTAATGATAAGATTGATGATTCGATGCAACCTTTTCGTGACCAATGTTTCAATATAATTTAATCCTTTTAACCTTAATATCCTAGATTAAACTCGAGTCATGGAATGTGTCATACTCTTCAAAATTTAATCTGAGTTTTCTTGATCAATGAGTAGACTATATGAAATAAATCACTATTTGAGCATGGCCATGCATTTCATAGTCCTACTCAATCAAGAGGCCTATCGATATCATCCCTAATATATAGGAGGGTTAAATTCCATCTAGATCACTCATATTCCTCACACGATTCATGATGTACCCAATAATCACCTTTATAGTCCACCCTATTAAAGGTGACATTTGATGATATCAAAGTACATAAATTCCCATGTAGTCATATAGTGATTTCAGGTCGGAGGACCATTACATCATTGACACTATGAGAATTCCTAATGACACTTCGCATAATGCTCCACATAGAATTCTCATGGTGGGTCTGTCCAGTACATCGTTCTCTAACATTTACCTATGCATTGACTTAATATCTCATATATCTATGACCAATGATATTTGGTCATCAGTCAAGCCACATACTAGTCTCAATGTATGATTGTTGTCCCATCAACAATGATACTTGACTAGGGACATTTAAGAACAATGATACTAATTGTAATTATATAATCTCATGTTCAAGTCACATACTTGAAACTATATAATTTGTATCACTATTCTAAGGAATTTTATTATGTTAACAATTATATTATGCAGTAATAAAATTATTTATTTATTCAATCAAATATAATATCAAAATGTTAAGCAATTACATCAAATAATTGGCCTCTAGGGCACAAACTCTAACATAAACTACTCCCCTTTCAAGCATAGTCTTCAAACCCTCCATTGCCTAAAGGTGGAGAAGTCAGACGCCCCCGAGTGTTCACACCCTTAGGGGACTCACTCGAGAATATACTTACTCTTCTAACTACTCAGAAGAAAATTACACATCTTATTCCACCAGCCAACCCGAATGGGAAGTGTTTCAATGCTACTAGAAAGTGTGCTTAACATGTTGGGGCACCGGGACATGACACTCAGGATTGATGGGCCTTAAAATACAAGATCAAGGACTTAATCGATAATGGGGAGATTGTCGTGACTAAACCCAACCAACCTCATGTGCAAGACAATCTTCTTCCTCAACACAAAGAAGGAGAGGTCAATATGATTAATTAGAGTAGTGGACAGAGTTCCAATTATGCTGTTGAATCTTCCCAGACCAGCAAAGACGGTGCTGACAGATGGGATTATGTGTAGTTCTAGTTTATGATGGAGCGAAAGATTAAGGCTCTTTGCAAACAAGTAGATCAGTTGGCATAACTGGTGATTCATCAACACCAAGTCACACGCCAAAGAACTGGTGATTCATCAACACCAAGTCACACACCAAGTCTCCTTAGCATGCTAGTCTCCTTCCTTTTGTCATGAATATTTCATCCTCGCCTTAAGAAAGTCAAACACTTGAGGATAAAGTTGTGAAAAGAGCAAGTGCCAAAGCCCGTCGGGATTTTGCCAACAAACGGGAATTTACATACCTTTGCCAACCTATGGAGTAGATATTTCAAATGTTAATCGATGAAGGAAGAATTACATCCCTTCTACCTCGAATCAATCCCAATTCCAGACGTTTTAATTCTGAGGGAGTATGCCAATATCACTCCCACTCTCGCGGTCACAGCACAGAAGAATGTTGGGCACTTTCCCACCTCATTCAAAATTCAATTGACAGTGGTGTCCTGCAAATGGCAGATGATGACACTTTGCTACTCGAGAGTGGGAACACATGTCCTACAAAATGGAAGGATGGCATAGCCGTTATATCTGATGAGGATGATGTGGCTGCTAAACCACCCACTAAGCTGACAATCCATTGAAAGTGGCTGCACCAGAGCCAATTCACTTACCATTCGCACCACAAGATCCCGTTGTCACCTGCATAAAGTCCCATGGAATTATGGGCAGTGAAAGATCTACATCACATACTACCATCGCAAAAGATCAAGGAGAATCCATCAGATCTTCCCCATCGTGATAAAGCCCACCATCAAATCAAATGGAAAAGTTCCCATAGAGAAGATTCAAGAATTCCTCCGCACCACGGGCTATAAGCCAAAGTGGTTTTAAGCTTGAGAGAAGCTCCACAAAGAAATTTCCATCATCGGACTTGGTTTTCTACCAAAGATCACTAGAAGATATTGCTAAGGGTCTTGGAAGAAGCCCATTTACCGAAATCAGTGGATGTGAAAAAATTTCAATATTTGGTTGATCACATTTTCAACAACAATGTGATATCTTTCACTAATGATGGCATACCCACTGAAGGGACCGGTCATTGCAAGCCGTTGTACATAACGGTTTTGTCCTCCGGATATATGGTGGGAGGAGTCTTGATAGATGGAGGTTCATCTCTTAATATCTGTCCTTATGCTACCTTAGAGAAGATGAATATAAACCCCAAGAGGATCAAAAGCAGCCATACGGTTATCAAAGCTTTTGATGGGTCCCAACGAAACGTCATTGGAGTAATTGAATTACCAGTGGAGATTGGACCACATACATTCAGTGTATCCTTTCACGTGCTCAAAATAGCCACAGGATATAACCTGCTATTGGTAAGACCATGGATTCATATGGCTGGAGCTGTCCCTTCCACCCTTTATCAGCAACTCAAGTACATTATCAACAATAGCCTAGTCACTGTTAATGCTGAACCGGAATATCCGGAACAAAGTGACATGCCATTAATCAGCTTCAATTTGGAAGTTGAGTCGGTCAGTTTCCATGCCCTGGAGGTGAGCAACACTCATTACCATCCTGTTGGGACGCCACCTCTCACACCCAAGATTTCTGCTAAGGTTATGTCGACCACTCAAGAGATGATGTCATTGGGTCATCAACCTGTACAAGGGTTGGGCAAAGATCATTAGGGTATTAAGCACCCGATTCAAGTGCCCAGACAAATAAGGACAGCTGCATTAGGCTATTCTGCTAGCTCCAGTCACAAGAATCCTCATAAGCACAAACAGATTCCTTCACCTTCAGCCACACGGCAATTTTCTCTACCTTCAAGTCCTGAGCTTATACAGTCTCTGGTAAAGGTGTCAGCCCATGTTATAGCTATGCTATTTCCAAAACCGATACCGGTTAAAACAAAAGAGGTTGTGATTCTTGATCCCGAAGTGGAAGAGAGGCAACGGAAATATAAACAAGACATCAACATGATGATGTCAGGCATACACATCATTGTCCATGATGAGCACACAAATAGATACACTCCAGACGATGATTGTCCCAACATTATGGTCATCATTAAGGAGAAGGAGGACGATAATAGCCCCTCCTTCACTGCAGTCTATAAGGACTTTACCCTCGACAATTGGAGCAGCACTCCATGCATTGGTCGACGAGGTAAACAGGCGTAAATTCCATCTCGCCTCGTAGATAACTTTTAATCGCTTACTTTTATGTACAGTATTAGCAGTTGTTTTATCAGTACATGCTAACACTTTATATGACTGAACAGTTTCATATATTAATTGAAAGCATATTTTGTTTCAGGACTCTGAATTTAGATGTGCATGTACTTGCTGATGAGGTGCCTTTTCTCCACAAGGACTGTAACTTTGATGAAAAGTTGGACTCAGACTTGATGGAAGTACAAGAGGACATTGAGATACCTCAGGAGATTAAGGAATGGGTAAAAGACAAACCTAAACCTAACCTTGATCAAACCACCTCTTTCAATCTCGGAACCTTAGAAAACCCTAAGCTAATCCAGATTGGTTCAGACCTCACTCAAAACCAATGGAATAACATGGTTGTGCTACTAACCCAATTCCATGATGTGTTTGCATGGTCTCATGAGGACATGGTGGGTTTTTCCACTAACATTATCCTTTATCGCCTTCCCATTAAAGAGAACTGCTCAATACGGCATGTACTCCTTTGCGGACTACTTCGTGGGGTATCATCAGATTATGGTTGCGGAGGAGGATCGTGAGAAAACTGCTTTCATCATGCCTTGGGGAACCTTTTGTTATAGACGGTTGTCATTCGGCCTCATCAATGCCGGAGCCACCTATCAGTGAGCTATGATGGCTCTTTTCCACGACTTAATGCATAAAGAGGTAGAGATCTATGTGGATGACATCATTGTCAAGTCCCGAAGGGAGGAAGACCACTTAGACCATCTCAAAAAGTTTTTCAATAGGTTCCGTAAGTACAACTTGAAGTTGAATCCAGCCAAGTGCACCTTTGGTGTTAAATCAGGCAAATTGCTAGGTTTCCTAGTCAGCCACAAAGGGATTGAGCTGGATCCCACCAAAATCTAGGCCATAAGGGAAATGCCCATTCCTCGGACAGAGAAGGAAATACGGGGATTTTTTGGAAGAATCAACTTCATTACCAGGTTTATTTCTCAACTCATAGCAACCTGTGAGCCCATCTTCAAGCTATTAAGGAAGAACTCCTCCATGAAATGGAATGATGAGTGTCAGAAAGCCTTTCTTACAATCAAAGAGCAGTTGGTTAATGCTCCTATTTTGGTACCTCCTAGGGATGATGTTCCCATGTTCATGTACCTGTCCATTAATGACAATGACATGGGGTGCATCTTTGAGACGAGAAAAGGCGATAGAGGCCAAGAGCGAGCTATCTACTACCTCAAAGAAAAGATTCAAAGAAGAAAGTGAACACAAGTACACTCTGATTGAGAAGACTTGTTGTGCTTTTGCATGGGCTTCCATGAGGTTACAGCATTACCTTCATAGTCACACAATCCATCTCATATCCCGTGTGGATCCTCTCAAATACGTGTTCAGTAAGCCCATACTGAATTTTTGGCTGTCCAAATGGCAGTTGATTCTGTAACAATTTGACATCGTCTACGTGACATAAAAGTCCATTAAAGGACAAGGAATAACGGATCAATTGGCCGCCGCACCCACAAGGGATTACAAACCCTTAGAAACATACTTCCCCGATGAAGGGGTAATGGCAATTCAGCAACACTGTCAGTACGATACATGTCATACATGGAAAATGTATTTTGATGGAGTTGTTAACATAGAAGGTTCTGGAGCTGGAGCAGTTCTAGTGTCCGGTACAGGAGAACAATATCCCGTCGCTGTCAAATTACAGTTTGTCGGCACCAATAACACAGCTAAGTATGAAAGTTGTATCATGGACTCAAACTTGCCCAATCAATGGGTATCAGACGGTTAACTGTCTTTGGGGATTCAAATTGGTAATCAAATAAACCACGGGAATCTATCAAACCAAAGAACTACATTTGCTGCCTTACCATCGACAAGTTTTACAGATGGCTTCGGAGTTCGAAGAAGTAAACTTTGGCCTCCTTGATCAACATACATGACAACGAAAACATGCCAAGCATCCCATTTGACCTACAAAAGGCTCCTGCCTATAGGAATTACGTTGCAGAAGTATCGGATGAGCTACCTCCCATCCAGAAACCTTGGTATCAAGATATCAAGGAGTATCTGCGAAATGGATCTACACCCATTGAGGCGAGCCTGACTGAAAAAAGGCGGATCCATCGAATGGCTATGAAATTCTACCTGAGCGGAGATGCACTCTACAAAAGAGATGCAGGATTAGGTCTCCTTATATGTCTGGACAAAGACCAAGCTTAGAGGCTCATGGATGAAATCCATGGTGGAGTATGTGGCCCACACATGAGTGAACCCTTACTTGTTAAAAAGATCCTCGGAACAGGGCATTACTGGCTTACTCTCAAGGCTAACTGTGATGATCACGTCAAGAGGTGCTACCAATGCCAAATTCATGGGAATGTTATCCAAACACCTCCAAGGGAACTCCACAATATGAGTTAGCCATGGCACTTCTCAATGTGGGGAATGGACGTGATCGAGCCCATCGAGCCCAAAGCCAGTAATGGGCATCGGTTTACCTTCACCATGATTGACTACTTCACCAAATGGGTAGAAGCAGCCTCCTTCCCCAGGGTTACTAAAGAAGTCATCATTGCTTTTATTAAAAATAATGTCATTTATCGATATGGACAACTAGAGGTAATTGTATCAGACAATGCTAAGAACCTCAACAACAAAATGATGGAAGAGTTATGCAGTAAATTCCACATCAAACACCTTAATTCCATCATCTACCGTCCAAAGATGAATGGTGTTGTTGAACATGTAGAAGATGTCCGCCAATCACAAAGGATGGCCTGACCTCTTGCCTCTGATTTTATTAGCCTATAGCACTTCAGTGCGTACTTCCACTGGGGCAACCTCTTACTTATTAGCCTATGGGATGGAAGCCGTGCTCCCCATAGAGGTGGAAATGGAATCCCTCAGAGTGTTGATGGACGCTCAGCTGGATGAAGACCAATAGGTACAAGACATATATCACCCATTGTCTCTAATAGACGAAAGGCGAATCGCGACTATCTTCCATGGTTAGTTATATCAACAAAGGATCGCCAGATCCTACAACAGAAAAGTCTGGCTACGGTAGTTTAAACAACATGACTTAGTTTTGAAGAAGATCATTGACAACTAAGATCAATCTAATGGAAAATTCGCTCCAAACTAGGAAGGCCCATTTTTTGTCAAGGAGGTATTGACAGGAGGCGCTCTCAGATTACAGGAAATGGACTGTGCTGAATTTCCACAACTTATCAACTCGTACACCGTGAAATGGTACTATGTCTGAGGTTACCATCAAGCAAACATCCTTGTTTTGAATCATCAGATCACCAGTCATTCAGGTTTTCTAACCCTTTCATACATACAAAATCTTCTGCATACTCTTTTGCTCCTCAGGGAAACATACTCTTCAAGCCAGCAGCCTGGTTTCACCTCATTTCAAACCTTTCATACAATTTCGGTTATCCCACCAGGGATTGAACCTTTCACACTTGCAGTTTGTCCTGAACATAGGATCAAACTTTTTCACACTTACAGTTTGTCCTAAACTTAAGATCAAACTTTTTCACACCTGTAGTTTGTCCCAAACATGGGATCAAACTTTCTTTCCCTCGCAGTTTAGCCTGCACATGGGATTCAAACTTCTCTTCGGCTGTAAATTATCTTGAGGGGCAAACTATGTCGACCTAATCTCCCTGATACCCGGGAGTACGTAGGCAACCATATTCTATATGGCTCAGTCGCAATAAAAAAAACAAAAAACATTTCTACCCTTTCTCTACAAAAGCAAAAACAACAAAAACATTTCTACACCCCTTCTCTACATAAACAAAAACAACAAAAACATTCCTACACCCTTTTACATTCAGCGTTGGACCTTTTACACCAAGTTCGAACTACGTAGACCTGATCTCCTCTTCAATAGGAGTTCGTAGGCAGCCATTTATGGTTCGGTCTAACCCCCGACTAAAACACAAATACTTGTCACATGGTACTGGGATTAAACTTCAATCCACCAAATTTCATCGGCTTCAGACCAAAGGGATGGAACTACCTGACCTCTCCTCGCAAATAGGAGATCTGGCGACCATCTAAGCTTCAGTTGTGCCTCAAAGAGCAACACTAATCCATAAGAGATGGAATTAACTGGGATCCTCTTGGATAGGAGTACTGGCGACCATCTGTGGTGCGGTCAATCTTAGAGAAGAAGAGCCACACTCTTCTACTCATTTCCATACAGAAACTAGTCCCAAGACACCAAAGATTATAGGGATACACATAGATCAATGATCCGTTCTGAAAGATCCTATGACGTCTCAATGTCCACACAACAAGGATGAGTTCAGAATGCATCAAGATCATAAGCCCTAAAGAAACAGGCAAACATCAAGCAAGTATTAAGGCGCAACTAAAAGGGAAGTGAATCAAAATATATTTCTCTGCCATATATAATGTTGTTTGATATATACATATGTGTTGTACATGACAAAATGGCTAAGCTAGTCTGTGCAGGAAAATACAAGTCTATCTACGGATCTGTATGTATGCGGACTATCAGATCTAACGTAGCATCCCTCTCCGAAGAAGGAGGTAACGCTACAAGCTCCTGTCCAATGGTATCTACACGAGCTAGCAGATCCGAGGCTAACTACATGGATGCATGATGCTCATCAATGTATGCACTCATATCGGCAAGAATGCCAATCAAAAGGGATCTCACTGAAGTACTATCTGTGACGGCCACATCCTAAGCAGATAAGGCAGCATCCCGCTCTACAATCAATGCATCTCTGGCTGATCTAGCCTCGTATCTCTCTAATAGAGCGACGTCTCTCCCATCAAGAGCTGTCAACATCAAGGCCTTAGCCTGATCTCTCTCAAAGGTCATCAGATGTAGAATCTGCTCCAGATACTGTGCGGAATGCTGAATCACAGTAGCACTCGTAGTGGGAGAATCCATCACAACTGTTGGCAACCAAGTAGTTAAATCCTCCTCGGTTGGAATATAAGTATCCTCCATAGGACCCCCATCATCGGAATCAATCCCCTGTACTATGGATACTACCATAGTCAATGTCGTCTCTATCTCCATCCATACGGAATACTCTGCAGAACAACCTGGATGGCTAACGAAAAACTTAGCTAGCTTACGCTGATCCCAACAGGCGTACAACCTGGATCTATCCTCTGCTGATAAGTGGTGAGAAGCTAAGCGCTGACTCAATCCCCCCTCAAAAGGATGGAAGTCCTGGAACTGGTCAAACTGACACATCACGGGCAGTGAGTGGTAAGTAGTCATGCCCCTCAAACCATCTAGAGGGAGATAATCCATGCCCGGAGCATGAGTGATGAAGCTGTAGGTTGAGCTAAGCCCTGTACACGACAATATATCAAACGGATCTCCGATCCCTACCAGGAAAATGGACCAAGATGCAGGATCTGTACACTCCGCAGGCTGAAAGGAGTACGATATAGCTATCTCATGGGTGAAACAATACTCGTGGCGTCTGAAAGTGCCAATCGGTCTCAAGTGTGACATAAACCACACGCATAACATGACCGAAGCTACACCGTGAATACCCCCGCAGGTAAGTCTTCGCAATATGTGGTCGACCTCGGCCGTCTCTACGATGATCATCGGTACAATGATGTGACCCTCCCTGAGTGCTCTCACTGCTAAGATGACGGCAATATCTATCTCATCCATGTACCATGGCATATATACATACGACAATACGCACAGTAGCAAGACATCTACTCTGGCCGAGTGCCAATGATCCTCCGGCATGGTGAAATCCCCAGAGTGTCATCTATAACTATCCTCAGAGCCAAATCTGTCCATCAGAAAATGCTGGGATATAACATGATCGGATGTGTCTCATCCTACACAACTCTACGCCTCAGCCCGGTGAGAGTCATAAACTGTCGACTCATGTCGCCGATGGCCATATGCGCACAAGGTTTGTCCAAAGGCAACGTCATCAACCGTGCATACTCCTCTAGAGTAGGAGTTAACTCATGGATACCAAACCGAAAAACCTACCTCTCCGGTATCCAATGCTCCAGCATACCCTCTATGAAGCCTACGGGAACCTGAAACATTAGGAGAGTCATAGTATGTTGTAATAACTGATCTACAGTCACCCTGTCTGAAGGTGACATACTATCATACCACGATCTCAGACGGGATGTCGTCAATACTGGTGGGGTATGATTAATACGGCTAACTATCGAAGAAGACTTCTGTACGGGCCATGTCATAAGACCATCCAGGGGTCAATGCTAAATATCTCTGGAAATACATACATATGCATAACATAATACATGCATTATAAAGAATAGATGGCAATATGATATAGGGAATGGAAAACTGTACATACATTCCTAAGTATATCATCATCTAATACATATCTGTACATCTAGAAATATAGGGAAATGGGGCACAAACGCCCTACATCTAACAGAGGCCTATCAAAAGATATAGCGAGAATGGGGGAAAGCCTCCCAATGTCTAACAGAGGCCTATCAAAAGAGATAACAAGAATATACATCAGAAGAAGACAATGGTGTCATTGTCTACATCATCAATCCTGTCCACCTGATGTAACTCCTCATGAGTCACTGGATCTCTATCCACAGGGATGTCAGACCTATACAAGGGAGGATCTGCACTGGCAAAGCCATATGGGTTACCTAAAGGGCCAGGGCCAGCGCCAGAGCTAGAAGGATCAAAAGTATTCCGCCTCAAGGATCTCTCGCCCAAGTGTTTGCTAAAGAAAAATGTGCTCGTCCAATTCACGTCAAACTGTCAATATGTGTCAAATAAGTCAGATCTCAGACACAGGCTAGCTAATCCGTCATCATCACAGATCCGTGGAACCATATCCCCCATGAACCGAAAGTGGCGCGGTGCAGGCTCCAATGGTATGCGAGGAACCAAAGAATCTTCGAATATCTCCCGGTGCGAGGACCTCTAATAATGTAAAACCGTTAACACCCAATAACAGGATATCAATGATGGGTGACTGTGTAACAGGCCAATAACGCTTGGCAGGAGGCAAGATCGGTATATGAATCACTCCTGTGGTGTTCCTGATAGCACGCTCTCCTAAATAGAGCTCCAATCCTCCATCTGTGAAGCGAGGAATCCTACGAGTGGAAATCACGTACTCGACACTAGTCGGGTACCCATCCTCAAATCCAATGCTCAAATTTTCCCCTGAATAGGGAATCCATGTGATGACATCAGCTATCAATAACTCCAGCTGTAAGCAGCTTTGAGTGAAACCCTCAGCTACAGGGACCTCCGCCAGTATAGAATGATGCCATCGTCGTCCTCATGCGTAGGTATCTAATCTTAACACACACACCGGACGTAAGAATGGGAGCCTCTCATAGGCCCATAACTGCCAACACAAAGGCAAACATCTGCTGTCAGTCAACGCTCTTAACCTGTACATGGGAAATTACAAGAGAAATACTCACCAGCAGAAATGGGTAAAATCCTAGCCAAGCCTCTGTCAAGCCCTGAGAACGCATGCGCATTCCCCTGAGGAAATAGGAAAAGGTGTAGGAACCCCAATCATTCTCTCTAATATGGTCCACATGTCGTGTGGCGCTGATTAAAACGAATGACACCATAGAAAAGTTATCAGCTATAAAGCAGCCCCTAATGATCATCAGGAACAATCGCCGAAGAATGTAATCCCTGACTCTCACATCATCAGGTATGGGCTCACTCAACAGCTTGCTCATAGAATCTATGCTCAAAGGACCTGTACGAACAGTCATGCCCTTGAACGCCTCCTCCGAAACTATTAGTAAGGATCTGATGGCAATCGGGGTAATATCCGTTGTACAAGGCACTGGTGCCTCTCCAAACTCCATACATGTCAATCCATCAGCGTCATCATCACCTCACAGTCCAACAATAGAGGATCGAAGTCTGGTGAACCGGGCTGTCGACAATGCCCCGAGGTAACCCCTGAGGAGACACAATAGGGAAGGATGGAAAAGAATGCCCCAAATCCCCAGTCATGCACGATTGCTCTATAGTCAGGATGCAGAGCCTGGTACGTGGAGTAAATGCTGAACCATTTCTCTCTAGGCTGTGTAAAGCTGGGAACCTACATCGCAAAGCAGATCAACATCAGAATCATGTACTCCTCATCAATAGGAAAGAAGGAAGATCAAAATCTACCTTTGTACCTCATTTGCATGCAAGTAAACTGAGGGGTGTCGACTCAAATCACCCAAAAGCTCTGGGTTCACCACCTGAATACTCCGAAGGTCCCTACGGGGAACATGTGCAGCAGGAGCGGGAGCCTCAACGTGTATATCCTCCTCGTCCTCCACATCCAGTACATCAACCCAGATAGGACGTATCACCGCCTCTGCCAAGCGACGAGGCTGTCTAACAGAACATGGTCGAGGTAGTTTAGAAGCCCTCCTCCGCACACCAGAAGTGGTCCTGCGAGAACTACTCGGCTGATCCAGATCCATATATCTGGACAACAAATCTCCAAATCACCTTAGAAAGGGTGTGGTAAATTCTAATCTGGAGCTTTTTAAAATGCAGTTTTATGACTACATGCATGCATGCATTATTTTAACATACATCTACAGTAGAGTTAAAAATGCATGACTACCCAATGCCTACATTTTGGAAAAAATTTGTCATAGTCCCCTTTGTAAATAGGACTATCCACATGCACATAGGCATGACTAGGTGGCTATTCAGTAGCACACCTACCCACAGTCATAAACATCCTACATATATCAATATATCAAAGTAAAAAATCCGTAAGGGTAGCCTAATTACCAAGATTATTTTTCTTTTTTCACCTTTGCTCATTTGTCCTCAAATAGGATAAGAAATAACAGAAAAAGGTGTCAATTTGACTGTTTCAAAAGTCAAATTTTTTTACATCATTATGTTCAGCATGGTTTAATATTAACATTTACTATGTTGAACTTTATTTCTCAAGTCATTTCAGCATGCATAATCACTACTATTTGTTTAGATGCATTTCATATCATATGTCATTTTCCAACGGATAAAAACTTGAAAAGAAGACATGCATACATTACCAGGACAATATTGAACACTTGTACGGTGAAAAAATTTACAGAAAGTCGTTCGAACTCAGCAGATCTGAAGAAGAGCTCTTAGATTTCCTTCGCGAAGCAGCTTGAAAATGACTTAGCAAAGCAACCAGCCCATTTATTTAGGTAATCACGGTTGGTTTGCGGAGTCCACCGTACGTCATAGAGTGTACCTACTACGGCACCCTATATGGGTCCCACCCTCAAAATTTTGGTCTAGTTCGAGTTGCAAAGGAGTTCTTACAAGCTGAAAAGGCCAAATCAGGAATAAAAACGTTACGCGATTGAACGGAATAGCCTGAAATCCTGGTTTTCACGGGCCAAACTGTGGCTTTACATAACGATCATTGGTCTTCGCCCAAACACAGGGTAAACTATATCGATGATCTCAGCTGTTGCAAACTACATTCGACAATACCTCACGAGGTCTGATGCCGTCAGTACAGGGTCGTAGCCCTAAAACCTTTTCCCCAGCCGGTTTTCATACATCCGTTGATGCACACGTCAACGAAAATCAAGCAGCCTTGACATTATCCCTAGCAGGGATCTCATCCGTTAATACACATGTCAATAAAGGTCAGGTAACCTTGACAACACCGACTGTTGGCAGTAACTCCAATAGAGCAGTGGAAAGACCTGGCGATACAAACTAGGGAAGAACATCCTCATTGGGGAGGACCGATGATGGAATATGTTATAAACATCCTCAATAGACAAAGCTTTATCCCCACAGAATCTCTTGTACATGAGAGATGCATCTTCAGGATAAAGTTTGTATCAAGGATTGAAGACTTTAGTGATAACCCCAACGTCAACAATCCTAGAGATTCCTCGGTAGTCATGGATCACGCGTCCATGATATTCATCAGTCTTATGTAGTGCTCCCCTAGTAGGCTAATGATAGGAATTCGCAATCATTCCACCGTGTTTAATTAAAAATGATTTTATTATATTAAAAGTCATTTTTAAATGATAATAAGGTATTTAATAATATTTTAAGTTATAAAACATAACTTTTAATATTTTAAGATAAGTTTCATTAATTATTTAATATTAAGGATATTAGATTTATTTAGTAATTATATTAAATAAATTAAATAAAATGATTTTAATATTATAAAAATCATTTTAAATGAAAATAAATAATTTAAAAATATTTGAAGTTATAAAATATAACTTTTGATATTTAAAGGTAAATTTCATTAATAATTTTATATTAATGATATTTGATTTATTTAATAATTATATTGAATAAATAAATTAAAAATAGTTTTATTGATTTAAAAATCATTTAAAAGGAGATCAATGAATTAAAAATATTTTAAGTTATAATAAATGACTTTTAATATTTTGATGAATAATACATTCATATTTAAATATTAATGGTAATTATTTAAAAATGATTTCAAATATTTTAAAAATCATTTAAGGGTAATATTAATACTTTAAAATATTTTGAGTTATTATAAATAACCTTAATATTTTGGCAATAGTTTCATTAATATTTTAACATTAATTAAATATTAATGATAATAGAATTATTTAATATTTAAATCATTTTATAATGATTTCAATGTTTAAAAAAAATTATGATAAATTGTAATAATTATTTAAAAATTATTATAAGGCTATGAAAGTTAATATGACATATATTTAAATTATCTAATCGAATATTGAACTACAGAATATAGTTTTAGACTCGATAATTACCCGATAAAGCCGTCGATACACCGAAATATTTCAGAAATTGATCTAGACTTATACAATTGGACTCGATAAGTGTTTGTTTGTGAACTAATGACTATTAAAATATGTGACAATGTGATTAGGTTATATACTGACTGCAAATAGCAGTACTATGTGTTATGATACATTACTCTAATCGAACGAATGATCATATTAATGATAGGTTTTGATATAAAAGATTAATCTAAGTTGCGTTATTGTAAGCAACAGCTCAGGCAAGTATCCTAACTTTGCATTTCCTTTATACAATGAACATGAGTAAGAAAGTTTCAGAATTATATTATCATTATGCCAGATTATCAACTCAATTGTTATTGATTATGTATCCAATTATTCATATTCATACAAGTACTTAGATTATCCAATCATCGTTTATCAACACAGTATTAGTGCATAATCCAGATATTTAATTATTTTGTTCGTTAGTTTCTAAATATGGTTATACAAGTATCCCCATTTGGATAATCATTGTATTTAATCACATGTTGATACATACTGTGACACCCCCAAACCCAGGTACTTCATTCCCACAGGATTTTTGTTCACTTAATCAAACGTTCATATCTAACTACCCAATCACAATCAAATTGAATAATGAAAACCTTTCCCATGAAAGGGTTACATAATAAAAATCTCCCAGGTTGTCTAACCTTTAAATACAATCATTCAAATACGGAATTAAAATTATTACATAATACCATTATTAAGAAGTCTAAGATCATCACAATAATAAAAGTACAAATCAAGATCATATGACAATTTTCCCTTTCCTTTGCTAGTTGAAGGTTCATCTACCTTCTCCACTTTAGTCGCAAATGAGTTTATAATATGCAAGAGTAAGCAAAACAATTGCTCCTTTGGATAAAATAATGAATCAACGGAAGAATAACAATAATAAGCGCCAATGAATAGGCTCATCAAAACTAGATAGTACTCTAACAATGATAATCGGAACCAAATCCAAAGTATGGAATAAACATAACCGAGGGTCATAAGACCATGAACTATGTCCACGGTTGTGAGTAATCTTTCAACTTCAACTTTAATACCATAAGACTATAAGGACTCCTCGCACTTAGGGGATCATTTCTTCGTACCATGTATTGTGCACAAACATTTAACGCTACGCGTAAGTTACCCCTAATAATAGGGTTGTTCATCTCAGTATTTAGAGTACAAGTCCGCACCAAAGTGAGTTTGGTTTGGAAACATTTCAGGGTAATTTGGAATTCAACGAACATCAACTAAGGATTAGTTGAATAAAACCAATAATGTCATACTATAGAATAATCGTAATTGAATAACTATAACATATAACTTGAGTAACTATAACACACCTTGCTTGAAAAACATTAAGTCAAGGTTATTTAGAATTGAATACTAAGCATGCATTGTAATATGAACGATAAAACTATTCAAATATATATGGGTATGCTACACAACAAGTTAAATACAAGAATAACTTGTTCAATATCAAAAATCAAAGTTTAGAAACCTTGCATTATTATATTGAAATCAATTATTGATTCAACAAGTTAATGGATTAGAAAACTTGCATCATTTATAAGGTAATCGAATTGGAAACAATAATTGCTTTAATAAGAAAATAGATTAGAGAACTTGCCTTGCTCGTGGGCTAAACCGAAAAATTCAAATCATAATATCCTATAAACATATGTCATCATGATATAATTAGTCACTACCACTTTACAAACTTAACTAACTACATCCATCATGTAGGTTTGATTATTTAATCACATAATCAAGTTATAACACAAGTTAATCGTTGATAACATGTTTATTCAAAATATAGAAATACTGAAATTAACATTTTACAGTCCTACTATTATCCCATAACAATTCCTTCAAATTTCAAGTACAAAAAGTACATTGTCAGACTATTTCGCTAACTTCGCGTTCATAAGCACTACGCTTATAATGTGGTGCGGTGGTCATGCCATGAGAGTTAAGTTACTCTGGTGAATATACACGCCGCAATCCTTGTACGATAATTGAACAATTGATCATATATTGCATGGCTAAATCAGCTTCGATCTTCGACAGCTTTTTCAAGAATAAAGATGAACAAAAAGCCAATTTTGGCCTAAAAGTTCCTTTCTAATGACCTAATTAGCATGTAATTCCTATAGAGACTTCACATAAACATAGTTCAAAGATTGTAAACATGTTTCTACTCATAAAACAAAGATAAACAACTAATTTAACAAATATAATTTCACTATTTTTGATAAAAACTCACTTTTTGATGTTTTTGATGAAAATAAACACTATGATTTTGTTTTTCAACCAAAACAGTTAATTCAAAACACTTTATCAAAGTTTATACATACTCTATCACATTCAATAATCAATTTATCAACTAAACAACAAATAAACCCTTAATTTCTACCTTAAACCAAATAATATATATATACACAAAACTCTCTCGTAAAAAAATAGTTTTTCTTCATAACCATATACATAATATAAATTCATGGACTATTCTCAATTATAGCTTAAGAAAATAGTTTAACAACACTAGATTATCATATAAAATCACATACATAACAAATAATTTATCCTTACACAAGGATTTTACAAAGAATTAGGGAAGAGAAAAAAAACTAAACTTTTAAAACTAAAAAAAATAGGATGATACCTTGAAGAAGATGATGATGCTATCTCTTTGATTTTCAAGCTTTTCTCCTCTTCACTCCCAATTCTCTAGGATTCTCTCACTTTTCTTATTCTTCTCTTCTTCTTCTTCCTCTGAGTTTTTCTTTTCTTCTCTCTTACCTCTCTCCTATATTCTTACGTCTTAGAATATAACGCATATAAGATATAATATATATTAATTATATAATATAATATAATACTAACTTAACTGACATCAGTTATTTTTATTTTGAAAACAAAAAGCCATAAGGCTTGTTTGGCTAACCACTAAAAAAAATAATCAATTAACCCTTATGCCTTGTTTGGTAAAACACAATTAGATTAAAGACTTAATAGACATTAGGCCTTGATTGGCAAAACTGAATTAAAACTCCTTTAAGTTATTTTAATAACTCCTTTATAAAAGGTTATTTGTCACACTTTTATTTAATTACTCTAACACATAAATCAATACCACAAAATTATAATTTTTTATATAATTATAACTTTATTTAATCAACTAACACATCCTTTTAATTACAAATTCAAATAAAAAGAATAATAATTCAATTAATTAAAACTCTCTAACTTAATAATTAAATTAAATTAGCATATAATAATTAATTTCCTTAATTATTTATTTAACAAATAATTAACAATTATTCAACAATGAACACATCCATTAAATACTTAAATAATTCAAAAATATTTAATATAACTACTAAAAAATTTCGGAATGTTACACATACTTATTGATTTCCAAGATGTATATCGTTGACTTAAAAGCCATCTAAGCTATTTGATTTGGCTAGACACAAACTTAAAAATATTATTGAACAAGATAGAACTTTATTGTATCCAACCAGATTATTTTGGTTGATTTCCATCTAAGTATGAACATCCCGAACATAGGAAAACTTTTATGCACCTAAGGTGGATAAGATGAATGATAATATCGTTCTTGCATGTAGTATTGATCAATACAGGGGCATAGCAGGTGATCACCCCCCCGTGCGTTTATAAGTTATGACGGTTTTACATGATGAAGTTCTCGCTTAACCTTTTGAAAAATAAAAAACAATGTTCATATATCGTCGATTAATCTCCAGTTATAGTCAGTACGTAGTTTTAAAATTTTGATATAGAATTGATATGTTGTTATTATTGGTTCAGCTTACTTCACAACGGTTGATTCGTTGTAGAAGTGTCATTCAAAGAAAACATTTAATCCTTTCAGCTAATATCTATTGTTGTTATTACTTGCTGGGCAATCAAATGCTCATTCTTGCTTTAAATTTAAATGTTTTTAGCTAAGTATGATCAATCTGAAGGATCAGGCAAGAACAAGGGGAAAGAAAAGTTGTTCGAATGAGTTTCATATATTCTGTGTAATAGTTAAAGTTTATTAAGACAATGATATTTATTATCTATGATGTAATGAATGTTTAAAGGTCGCGTAACTGAGAATAGACTCTGATGCATATGTAAATTTAATTTGTTATCTATATTATTGTTATTATTATTAGTATTATTTCGCTCATAAAAATGGTATCAGAGCTTTAGGGTTAAAAACCTTAGGTGGGATAGACCTTAGGCTATAACCTTAGAACATAGGAAAACGTTGAAAATACAAATAACTCATATATAGTTTAAAAGGAGATGAATTGAATAAATTCATTGCTAAACAAAATAAAAGATAACTTTTATAAAACTATTGTTTGCTGAGTGTATATACTATATGCTAATCAGGATATTTTGTGTGTAGATGTCAGGTGGAAAAGAATTAGGATACCCTCAAATCGTAAAGAATGAGCTAATATCAAAGCCAATAGCTGAAATAGAGGCTCATAGTGCAAGCAACCTTGATGAGGTGGGTGGTATTGAAAAACGTAGTACCAGACCCAAAAACAATAAAACTAATAGATAGTGATTCAGACATTAAAGTTAGAGCTGATCAAGCATCAACGGAGGTGCAAAATCTGAAGAACAAGGTTTTTTCTCTAGAAAAGTTATGGGAAATAGAAAAGCTACTAAATAACTAATTGCGAAAGGCATTAATGGAAACTATGGAGGAACAAGATAAGCTTAAAATCAAAATTGATCAAATGGGAACCAGAAGCAACAGATCGTGCGCAACTCCGAGCAAGAAGGGGAAAAGAAAGATGAAAGACCGTGACTTAGGAAATAAGTAAGATTAGTAGTTGATTATGCATGTTTGATAATGTACGTGTGTAATTCTTCATCATTTCAGCTTCGAGTTCCCACGTAGCCTCCTCGACATTGTGGTTCCTCCATATTACCTTCACAAAAGGTATCACTTTATTTCTGAGCACTTGTTCTTTCCTATCGACTATCTGGATAGGAACCTCTTCATAGGACAAGTCTTTCTCAAACTGCAATGGTTCGTATTCAATCACATGCTTGTAATCGGACTTATATGGTTGTAACACCGAAACATGAAAAATATTATGAATGTTTTGCAATTCTGGAGGTAGAGCTACCTCGTAAGCCACCTCTCAAACTTTTTGCAGCACTTCAAAGGGTCCAATAAACCTCGGGCTTAGTTTCCCTTTTTTACCAAATACAATTTTTCACTTCCAAGGCGAAACTTTTAGGAAAACGTAATTTCTTACGTCAAATGCACGATCTTGTCTGTGTTGATCAGCATATTTCTTTTGTCTGTCTTGAGCAGCTATCAATCTTGTTCTGATGAGTTTGACAACCTTAGCAGTTTGTTGTACCAGTTTTGGTCCTAACAGTTGACGTTCAATCGACTACATCCCAAAGATGATGGAGTTCTCGCACCTCCCCGCCGCATAATGCTTCATAAGGTGGCATGCCGATGCTTGCGTGGTAACTGTTATTGTAGGCAAATTCCACCAACGGTAATTGTTCAACCCAGCTTCCTTTAAAATCTATGACGCATGCTGTCAACATATCTTCCAATGTCTGAATCATTCGTTTGCTTTGGACATCTGTTTGCAGATGATATGTCGTACTCATTCGCAACTGTGTTCCCATACATTCTTGTAGTCTCTTCCAGAAGTTTGATATGAACCTCGGATCTCTATCTGACATAATTAAAACTGGAACTCCATGTCTCATCACGATCTCTTTAACATATAACTTTTCTAGCTGATCAAGATTGAATCTAATCTTTATTGGCAAAATGTGTGCGAATTTTGTCAATCTATCCACTATCACCCATATCGCATCGTATCCTTTTTGAGTCGTTGTGAGACCTACCAAAAAATCCATTGTGATATGTTCCCATTTCCATTTTGGTATCTCTAATAGTTGAAGTAATCCGCTTGGCCTTTGATGCTGAGACTTGACTCTCTGACATGTTAAGTAGTTTGCAACGCATTCTGCAACATCTGTTTTCATATTTGGCCACCAAAAATGTCGTTGCAAATCTTGATACATCTTCGTACTTCCTAGATGAATCGAATATCTCAAGCTATGAGCTTTTGTCAAGATGTCTTCTTTAATATCTGGTACTGCTGGAACCCAGATTCGTCCTTCGAATCTCAAAGATCCACCCAGATCAACCTTGTATTTAACTTCTTTTCCCTCGACCACACTTTCTCTTATTTTTCTGCATTCCTCATCCTGTAGTTGAGCGTTCTTTACTTTGTCCACCAAAGTTGGACTGGCTTCCATCTGGTATAATTTTTCATCGAAATCTTTTGGAAATTTGATTTCCAACTATAACCTTGACAGTGCTGTAATAAGCTCCTCCTTATCAATTAACAGAATCAACTTTTCTCTGCCTTTCCTACCCAAGGCATCTGCAACCACGTTTGCTTTGCCTGGATGATAAAAATCTCATAATCATAATCCTTTATCAATTCCATCCATCTCCTTTGACACATGTTCAGGTCTTTCTGAGTGAAAATGTTTTTTAAACTCTTATGGTCTGTGTAAATCTCACATTTCTCTCCATAGAGATAGTGTCTCCATATTTTTAAAGCAAACACAACCGCCGCCAACTCTAAATCATGAGTCGGATACTCTTTTTCGTAGTCTTTCAATTGCCTTGATGCATACGCGATGACTTTTCCGTTCTGCATAAGGACACATCCTAATCCCTTGTGTGAAGCATCACTGTACACCACAAAATTTCATGTATTATCTGGTAATGACAACACAGGTGCCATACTTAGCTTCTTTTTTAATTCCTGAAAACTTCCTTCACATTTCTTCATCCAAACAAATTTTACAGATTTCCTCATTAAATTTGTCAACGGAGTGGCAATCTTGGAGAAATCCTGGATAAACCGTCTGTAATACCCTGCCAATCAAAGAAACTTCTTACTTCTGATGGAGTTCTTGGTTGTTCCCAATTTATCACAGCTTCGACCTTTGATGGATCCACTGAAATTCCATCCTTGTCAATTACGTGCCCAAGAAATTGTACACGTTCCAACCAGAATTCACATTTAGAGAATTTTGCGTACAACTTTTCCTTTCTTAGCGTCTCCAGCGTTAGACGTAAGTGTTCCACGTGTTCTTCTTTAGTTCTAGAGTACACTAGAATATCGTCAATAAACACCACCACAAACTTGTCTAAAACTGGTTTAAACACCCTGTTCATCAAATCCATGAACGCTGCAGGGGCGTTTGTCAAACCAAAAGACATCACCAAAAATTCGTAATGTCCATAGCGAGTTCGGAATGCCATCTTCGGTACATCCTCCTTCCTTACTTTCAGTTGGTGATACCCACTCCTCAAATCTATCTTTGAGAAATATCTAGCATTCTTCAACTGGTCAAACAAATCATCTATTCTCGGCAATGGGTATTTATTCATAATAGTGACTTTGTTTAACTCCCTATAATCAATGCAAAGACACATTGACCCATCCTTCTTCTTTACGAATAACAACGGTGCTCCCCATGGTGACACACTCGGCTGAATGTATTTCTCGTCCAACAGCTCCTGCAGTTGTACCATCAATTCCCTCATCTCTACCGGAGCCATTCTGTACGGGGCTTTCGATATTGGAGTGGTTCCTGGCGCTAAGTTGATCACAAACTCGATTTCTCTGTCAGGCGGAAGTCCTGGAAAATCCTCCAGAAACACATCTACAAATTCCCTAACCATTGGTATTTCTTCCAGTTTTGCACCCTTCTTCTGAGTATCGACTATATAAGCTAAATAACCCACACGGCCTTGACTCAACAACTTCTTGGCCTGCATAATCATCAGACATCTCATTTGTCTAGGCGATTTGCTACCATTGAAAACTACCTTTGACGGAGTCATAAGGTTTACACA
The DNA here is from genome assembly GCA_020205615.1 of Panax quinquefolius. Lineage (NCBI taxonomy): Eukaryota > Viridiplantae > Streptophyta > Magnoliopsida > Apiales > Araliaceae > Panax > Panax quinquefolius. The sequence continues at coordinate 105,338,780 of CM035153.1, forward strand.
TTTCTTTTGGCAGTCAATTATCGCTCCACTATTGAACAATCAATCCATTCCCAAAATAACATCAAACTCTCCAAGCCTAATCAGAATTAAATCTACCATCATAATATTTCCCTTAATATTCACTCTACAGTTCTTGTATACGAACCTAACAGGAATTACTTCCTTATTCGCAATTTCTATATTTAAAGGGAAATTCAATTCTTCACTAGGCAATCCTAATCTCATAGAAAATTCATCAGATATAAATGAGCAAGTAGCACCCAAATCAAATAATACATAAGCATCAATATCATTGATTGGGATAGTACTTGACACCACATCCTTTGATTGCACAGCATCTTGCACAGTCATGTTGAAGGTTCTAGCTGTGGGCTTATTGGTTGATGCTGGCCCAAAGAATAGTCGCCAGACCTCCACTAAAGACTTCCCTTGTTTCTATTTGCCTCACCAGATCTCTTCTTAGGGCATTCACGAGCAAAGTGATCCTTGGACCCGCAAGTGTAGCAAACATTCTTCTTAGGTTGATTGCAGTTTGGGGCGATGTGACCCTCCTGGCCACAGTTTAAAGCATACACGTTTTCCCATTAAGCATACACCCTTATGAAATTTCCCGCATGTAGCACATTCTTCAAACTTCTTATTCTGCTGGTTACCTTGTTGATTCCTAGCACCCACATTTCCATTCCACTTTCTTTTTAAGATTATTATTACCATTCCCACTACCACCACCTTCATTCTTCACCTCCACTTCATTCTTCTTTTTCTGTTCCTAATTGAACTTGGTTATCGCCTCGCCGCCACCTTCAGCGAGAATTTCCTATTTCATTACAGCTGCAAATGTCTTCAACTGGAACAAGGAAACCCTACTAAACAACTAGGGCTTCAGTCCTTGTTCAAACCTTTTCTCCTTGCGTTCATCTGTGCTGACTCGGTATGGCGCAAACCTCGCCAACTCGTTAAATTTCGCGACATACTCTGACACCGTCATCGTTCCCTGCTTTAGTTCTAAAAACTGCACTTCTAGCTGACTCTTCGAACTCTTTGGGAAATAGGTCTCGAAGAATATCTCCTTGAACCTATCCCAAGCCATAACCCCTGGTCCTCCTCGAGTTTATTGGCCTGCCAACAATAACTAGCCTCTGCTTTCAACATGAATGTTGCCAAAGCAATTTTCTGATCTTCCCCTACTCCTACAACATCGAACACTTTCTCTATCTCCATGACCCAAGTTTGTGCCTCAATCGGGTTCATGGACCCACAGAATTCTGGTGGTCCAACCGCTTTAAAGTCCTTAAATGTTGTAGCTTGATTTTGTGGTGGGTTCTGCGGTTGATTCTGCAGTGCACCTGTTAGTAACGTCACCAGCTGCTGAACGGGGTTAGCTTCAGCATCATTATTGTTGGTTCCTTTGGTGGTTCTCTGTCTGGGTGGTTGACGTCTTGGAGGCATTTTCTGTTAAAAATACACCCATTAGATTATTACTCGACTTATTTAAGTAATTTCTACTTAACTTGCCCCCATAAAATTAATCACCACATAACACATTACACTTTGGATAAAAGAAGATAATAACTTTTATTCATTCTTAATTCTTTGAAAACATCATATCCATAGCATTACTGCTATTTACATTATTTTCCTGAACTACCAAAGTTTCATGACATCATCATCATATCCACAAGTTACATAACACTTGGGATTTACATAATACTTATCATAACATAAATCATAAATCAAGTACACTTCCTACGATGTCCTACTATGTTACTGCATAGCCTTACGACGCTCTTCTTCCATAATTCAGAACATGGTTCGACGATCTAATATGTACGAGGGTAGAGTCTCGAACTGAATTGGGTAACCCATGACCCGATCCTGAGCTCGATTAACCACGATGTTGAACAAGTTATTCATTTCCTGCATCTTCATTCTCTTTGCTTGTGCTTCTCCCTCTGCTATTTCGGCTCGTTGATCAGCTTCCTCGTACGCATCTTTGGCTCTTTCCTTTTTTGCAGATTCTTCTCTCAACTTGCTCTTCAACTCTGCAATCTCTGCTCTCATTTGCTCATTCTCTTCTTCAGTGTGAATCAGCTTATCTTCAACATTGTTCAAATGTTCCTCTCGATCCTGAATTTCGTCGTCCTTCTGTGCCATCGAGGCCTATTGCTCAGCTACTATCTCTTGTAATTCCTCGACAGTATCTTGAAGTTTCACGTTGTGGTCATGCACCTCATCGTATATACGGCCAGCTATCGAGTTAAGTGGAATTCTTTCCTCCTCATCCTCTTCATCCGCCTGTGGCAGCTCCAAGGAATCTTCCTCATCCGTCTCTATCTCATCATCCTCATCAGGTACTCTCTCCTGCTCAACTACTGTGACCAACGAAACTGTTTCCCGTGGCAGTAATTGTTCCCAAACTACCTGAATATCTCGAGGCTCCTCCTTCCTAGCTTCACTGGATCCTCCTATATTAGACATCCTGTAAACCAAAGTTTAAGTTTAAATTACTAATCATTACTACTCGACGCTCACGAACACATAAGTTGTAAACACATAAGCATATAAGTGTTTTATTACTTCTTCCTTAAAACCCGATAAGAGTTTATCATCACTTTATTTTCGAAGGTTACTTCCTAAGGCTATTCCCCACCTAAGTTTCATAACCAAAGGCTTTGATACCAACTTGTGACACCCCCAAACCCAAGTACTTCATTCCCACAAGATTTGGTGTTCACTTAATCAAACGTTCATATCTAACTACCCAATCACAATCAAATTGAATAATGAAAACCTTTCCCATTAAAGGGTTACCTAATAAAAATCTACAGGTTGTCTAACCTTTAAATACAATAATTCAAATACGGAATTAAAATTATTACATAACACCATTATTAAGAAGTCTAAGATCGTCACAATAATAAAAGTACAAATCAGCATCACTTGTACAATTTTCCCTTTCCTTTGCTAGTTGAAGGTTCATCTACCTTCTCCACTTTAATCGCAATGAGTTTATAATATGCAAGAGTAAGCAAAACAATTGCTCTTTGGATAAAATAATGAATCAATGTAAGAATAACAATAATAATCGCAAGTAATGAATAAGCTCATCAAAACTATATAGTACTCTAACAATGATAATCGTGAACTAAAATCCAAAGTATGGAATAAACATAAGCGAGGGTCATAAGACCATGAACTATGTCCACGATTATGTAGTAATCTTTCAACTCCAACTTTAACAGTTATAAGACTATAAGGACTCCTCGTACTTAGGGGGATCAGCCCTTCGTACCATGTATTGTGCACAAACATTTAACGCTACGCGTAAGTTACCCCTAATAATAGGGTTGTTCATCTCAGTATTTAGAGTACAAGTCCGCACCAAAGTGAGTTGGGTTTGGAAACATTTCAGGGTAATTTGGAATTCAACAAACATCAACTAAGGATTAGTTGAATAAAACCAATAACGTCATACTATAGAATAATCATAATTGAATAAACTTGGTAAATTAAAGTCATGCTTTAGGAATAATCTAATAGCATACAACTTGAGTAACTATAACACACCTTGCTTGAACAACATTAAGTCAAGGGTATTTAGAATTGAATACTAAGCATGCATGGTAATATGAATGATAAAACTATTCAAATATATCTGGGCATGCTAAACAACAAGTTAAATACAAGAATAACTTGTTCAATATCAAAAATCAAAGTTTAGAAACCTTGCATTATTATATTGAAATCAATAATTGAGTCAACAAGTTAATGGATTAGAAAACTTGCATCATTTATAAGGTAATCGAATTGGAAACAATAATTGCTTCAATAAGAAAATAGATTAGAGAATTAACTAACTACATCCATCATGTAGGTTTTATTATTTAATCACATAATCAAGTTATAACACAAGTTAGTCGTTGATAACAAGCTAATTCATAATATAGAAATGCTGAAATTAACATTTTACAGTCCTACTATTATCCCATAACAATTCCTTAAAATTTTGAGTACAAAAAGTACACTGTCACACCATTTCGCTAACTTCTCACATGGGCCATAGTTTATCTTTGTGGTGCGGCGTCTGCAAGACTGATGATGGATGGCGATGCGGCGCGAGAGTTAAGCTACGAAGCCATGCTGCAAGATGCATGGCCGTGGCTGCTTCTGCTGCGACAATTGAATCATTTGATCACTAACATGGCTGCAACAGCAGCTTTCGATCTTGTTAACTAAACAAGCAGATGAATAATAGCCAATTATGGCCTAAAAGTTCCTTTCTAACAGCCTAATTAGCATGTAATTCCTATAGAGACTTCACATAAACATAGTTCAAAGATTGTAAACATGTTTCTACTCATAAAACAGTATAAACAACGAATTTAACAAATACAATTTCACTGTTTTCGATAAAAACTCACTTTTTGATGTTTTTGATGAAAGTAAACACTGTGATTTTGTTTTCAACCAAAATAGTTAATTCAAAACACTTTATCAAAGTTTATACATACTCTATCACATTCAATAATCAATTTATCAACTAAACAACAAATAAACCATTAATTTCTACCTTAAACCAAATAATATATATATACACAAAAACTCTCACAAAAAAATAGTTTTTCTTCATAACCATATACATAATATAAATTCATGGACTATTCTCAATTATAGCTTAAGAAAATAGTTTAACAACACTAGATTATCATATAAAATCACATACATAACAAATAATTTATCCTTACACAAGGATTTTACAGAGAATTAGGGAAGAGAAAAAAAACTAAACTTTTAAAACTAAAAAAAATAGGATGATACCTTGAAGAAGATGATGAGACTATCTCTTTGATTGTCAAGCTTTTCTCCTCTTCACTCCCAATTCTCTAGGATTCTCTCACTTTTCTTCTTCTCTTCTTCTTCTTCCTCTGAGTTTTTCTTTTCTTCTCTCTTACCTCTCTCCTCTATTCTTACGTCTTAGAATATAACGCATATAAGATATATATATTAATTATATAATATAATGCTAACTTAACTGACATCAGTTATTTTTATTTTGAAAACCAAAAGCCATAAAGCTTGTTTGGCTAACCGCTAAAAAAATAATCAATTAACCCTTATGCCTTGTTTGGTAAAACACAATTAGATTAAAGACTTAATAGGCATTAGGCCTTGATTGGCAAAACTGAATTAAAACTCCTTTAAGTTATTGTAATAACTCCTTTATAAAAGGTTATTTGTCACACTTTTATTTAATTACTCTAACACATAAATCAATACCACAAAATTATAATTTTCTATATAATTATAACTTTATTTAATCAACTAACACATCCTTTTAATTACAAATTCAAATAAAAAGAATAATAATTCAATTAATTAAAACTCTCTAACTTAATAATTAAATTAAATTAGCATATAATAATTAATTTCCTTAATTATTTATTTAACAAATAATTAACAATTATTCAACAATGAACACATCCATTAAATACTTAAATAATTCAATAAATATTTAATATAACGGTTAAAAAAATTCTGGAATGTTACACATACTTATTGATTTCCAGTATGTATACATTGACTTAAAAGCCATCTAAGCTATTTGATTTGGCTAGACACAAACTTAAAAATATTATTGAACAAGATAGAACTTTATTGTATCCAACCAGATTGTTTTGGTTCGGATTCCCGACTAAGTATGAACATCCCGAACATAGGAAAACTTTTATGCACCTAAGGTGGATAAGATGAACGATAATATCGTTCTTGCATGTAGTATTGATCAATACAGGGCATAACGGGTTGATCACCCCCGTGCCTATAAGTTATGACGGTTTACAAATGAAGTTCTGTTTAACCTTTTCGAAAAAAAAAAAAAAACAATGTTCATAGTCTGTCGACTAATCTCCAGTTATAGTCAGTACGTAGTTTTAAAATTTTTATATAGAATTGATATGTTGTTATTATTGGTTCAGCTTACTTCACAACTGTTGATTCGTTGTAGAAGTGTCATTCAAAGAAAATATTTAATCCTTTCAGCTAATATCTATTTTTGTTATTACTTGTTGGGCAATCAAATGCTCATTCTTGATTTAAATTTAAATATTTTCAGCTAAGTATGATCAACCCGAAGGATCAGGCAAGAACAAAGGGAAAGAAAAGTTGTTCGAATGAGTTTCATAATATTATGTGTAATAGTTAAAGTTTATTAAGACAAAGATATTTATTATCTATGATGTAATGAATGTTTAAAGGTCGCGTACCTGGGAATAGACTTTGATGCATATGTATATTCAATTTGGTATCTATATTATTGTTATTATTATTAGTATTATTTCACTCATAGAAATGGTATCATGAAGCACCGAGTTCAGGTTTCAAGTACCTAAATTTGGGGGCGTCACATAGTCCCACCTGGAGTTTACTTCATGGTGGTTGATCGCATTTATTGCTTTATTTACATTTCTGATCCCCATGGAGGTGCTTCGTGGTTGTTGATCATGTCTTTATATATATATATATATATATATATATATATATAACGCTTTTATATATTTACATTTTCTATCCCCCATGGAGGTGTTTCGTGGTGGTTGATCATGTTTGTATATATATTTACAGCTTTTATATATATAACTGCTTACTGCTTTTCATATAAACCGTGGCATCATGTGAGCCTAGGAATCATGTGATCGCATGATTCAATTCTACTAAATCTAGATTCGATTCCATGATGAACATTTTCAATTAGAAGCGACTTGTAAATTATTCACGGTGGTTGAATTTCCTTAGATGGCTTTCACGACCGTAGTGAGAGTTAAGATTACTATATATTATTTTCTCGAAGATGCTTCGCATCTCGAAAAATAAAAGCAATCAAGCTGAACATTTAATAATAAAATGGAAGTATCAAGGCCTCAATTACTATTGAGCACAGGATTTAAAAAACCTCTTTTACAAAACATCATTGCTATATCTCGTTAAAAACTGAATTTTTATATAAATTCAAACCCTGTGTATATAGGTGCGAACGAGGCATAGCACTACTTCCAAATAACAGCACATTGACCCACACATACACACACACACACACACACACACATTCAGATAACAGTTTCTTGAAAAGTGGCGGTCACCGTGGTAACACGGATGTCGGGGGGTGCCTAATACTTTCCCTCTGCATAATCAAGCCTCCAAACCAAAATGAATCTTGATTTCACAAACCCGTTTAGCAGTGTCACATCACTGGGTTAATGTGCAAAGTTTTTCTCTGTTGCGTTGGTACAACCAGTTAAAAATACCAACTAGCGACTCTTACAATCAAATCATCGACATATAAATGTCAGACCTTTTTCACTTATTTTTTCAAACAAATCTCACATAACATGAGAACACCAAAGAACAAGAAAAGAAAAGGGACAAATAAAAATCCCGACGTCGACAACTGGGATACTTCATGGACCTGAATACATTGAATGTTACCTCCTGGTCCTGAACTCTCATAGTCAATTCCCCCTTTTGCATGTTTATTAGTGTCCTTCCCGTTGCCAGGAATGGTCTGCCTAGGATAATCGGGACCTCCCTGTCTTCCTTGAAGTCAAGGACAATAAAATTCGCAGGGAAAATGAACTTGTGAACCTTGACAAACACATCTTCCACGATCCCCTTCGGGTAAGTAAGAGATATGTCAACCAGTTACAGGGTCACACTAGTAAGTTTGCCTTCATTTAACCCCAACTTTTTATAGATTAACAGTTGCATCAGATTAATACTAGCCCCCAAATCACACAGAGCTTTGCCGATAAACTGGTCCCCTATTGTGCACGGTATAGTGAAACTCCCTGGATCTTTCAGTTTTGGTCGAAGCTTGTTTTGTAAGATTGCACTACATTCTTCTGTTAGTGCCACTGTCTCGTAATCCCCCATCTTCCTCTTTTTGGACAAGATGTCCTTCCTAAATTTTTCATAGCTAGGCATTTAGTCCAACGCCTCTGCAAATGGAATATTGATATGAAGTTTCTTAAATACTTCTAAAAACCTTGAAAATTATTTATCGAGCTACTGTTTCTGCAGGCGCTGCAAAAATGTTAATTATTGGATAGGAGGACTAAATTTGCTAACTGTAGGGGTTGGTGTTGTAGGTTCATCCTGAGCATTTTCCTCTCCCCCAGACTTATCACCAATTGGCTCCACATTTGGTTCCTTTTCAGCCACTTCCTCTTTGTTGAAGTCTCACCAAAATTTTCATTTATTGTCCTTCCACTCTGGAGTGTGACAGCTTTGCACTTCTCCTTGCCATCCCGTTTTGGGTTGACATAAGTGTCACTTGGCAATGTGCCTTAAGGACGACTGTTCAGATCAGTTGCCAATTGTCCTATTTGGACTTCTAGGTTCTGGATGGATGCCTTTTGATTATTGCTCCTAGTTTCATTTTGAGTAATATATCTTGAAAGGAGATCTTCCAAATTGGGCTTTCTTTCTTGTTGGGGTGGGGGTTGGTAAGAACTCTGTGGTTATTGGTGGTATTGATTTTGATCTTGTAAACCAGAAGGATTTGAATAATTTGGTCTGGTGGTAGATGGTTATGCTTGGTTGCTATTAGTGTTGCTCCATGAGAAATTGAGATGATTTCTCCGTCCAGGATGGTAGTGAGTGGGAAGATTTCAATTTTGTTGCCGCCCGTAGTTTGAAACAAATTGAACTGATTCAGGGCTTATGGCGCACTGATTAGTTGGGTGGCTCCCTTCAGACAGTTCACATGGCACTGCAACACTTGCACATTTTGCACAGATTACACTCCCATGGTGTCGAGTCATTTGGTTAGCATAGTAACCTGAGCAGTTAATGTCGTGACTGAATCTACCTCATATACCCCTTCCACTCTCCTAGGTGCTTGCCTATCATTTGGCCAGTAGTAATTGTTGGCAGCCATTGTTTCCACCAAGTCATATCATTCTGCATGATGTTTTGACATGAAGGCCACACCAGATGCGGCATCTATACTCGAACGAGCAGACCCGGATAAACCATTATAAAAGTTCTGAATGGGAAGCCATTCTAGCAATCCATGGTTGGGGCATCTTCTTAGTAAATCCTTGAATCGCTTCCACAAGTCATACAAAGACTCGGATTCAAATTGGATGAAGGATGTAATGTCATGCCTGAGCCTAGCTGTTTTTGCTGGCGGAAAGAACTTCGCCACAAACTTTTGAGCCAAGTCAGCCCATGTGGTGATGGAGCCTGGCGGAAGTGAGTGCAACCAACTCTTGGCCTTGTCCCGCAGAGTTAATGGGAAAAGTTAAAGTCTAATAGCATCGTCAAACACTCTGTTGCATTTAATGTATCGCAGATTTCCAAGAAATTGATCAAATGATCGTTCGGGTAATCATTTGGCAATCCCCCGAACTGAACATTATTTTGGATCATTTGAATGGTGTCTGACTTGATCTCGAAGTGTTTAGCTTAGATCGCGGGCCGTAGAATGCTCGCTTGTAAATATGTGATATGGGACATGACATACTCCCTTAAAGATTTTTGAATGTCCTCAGCCATAATAACAGGAGTAGGTATGTCCCGAGCTTTTTCTCTTCTCAGTCATCTATACGTTCTATCTACCTTAGGATCAAGAGGTATTGTATTCTAAACCCTTCGAGATGGCATACAAAGTTGAGACTACCTGAGAAGAAGATTAAAATATATATCAGTTCAAATTAAGATCATATTGACTTAGTGTTAATATTGATAAACAAATAATACTAAGTCCCCGGCAACGGTGCCAAAAACTTGGTCGTTTTCACGATCAATAAATCACGCGGAAGTATACACGGTCAATAAGTAATATGATTGAAAGATGAGTGGCGTACCCACGAGGACAAAGTGTTAAAGCTAATCAAATACTAGAATTGGTTCAATACAGTCTTATCTAAACAAGTAATAAAAGATGATGTGTTAAACTATATGCTTAAAAATAGTAAAAATAAGAGATTGAGTTGCACAAGAAAGTCAAGCTAGGATCACAACTCCCCTAATGTGTCGCCTAATCTCCTAACTCTCCACATTACAAATAAATCATAGGAATGGCCAACCGAGAACAGTAAATACACATAAGCCTCTTTTAACGGTCAAATGCACATCCTTAGCTAGATGAATCATAATATTTCTATGGTGAAAATAACTAGACTAGGGTCGTTAAGCTTAATCTCAATGGTTACACAAGGCAAATAGAAATATATCTATCCTATTATGTAATTTATGCTCACATTCTCATAGGCATGGTCATAACAAGTGTTCTTGTATTTTAGGGTTAAATATTAATATCAATTTTTCAATATCCATTAATACCTATATCAATTTCTTTGTCAAGCAATCAATAAATAAGCATGAAATACAAAAAACCATTCCAAAAATGATTCATTATAATAAATAAGAGAGAATGTTAATTAAGATAAATAATAGGTTACATTGCAATCCTAGAAATGTAATTAGTTCATAACTATGGGACTAATAAACGTTTTCAAAGTGTTCAGAATGCTCAAAAATACACTAATGAATGAAAGATTTGGATAAAGAAAACTCCTTTTGTGAAGTTTTCTGGCTCCAAGTCTTCTCTATTCCGTGTAGAATCCGAGCTATGAAGGATGCAATGAGCTTTTCCTCCTTGAAGACCAACTTCTTTCTCTTCTAAGCTAAAAAGCTTAAAGAACTACTCCTAAACTTGTTTTCCCAGATAATGGAGGCTGTTTAATGATAATAAATGAGTTTCCTTAGCTTTTTAGGTCATTAAGTCCTAATTTTATCACGGGCACTGAGAGTCAGCCGCAGTACCAAGTTTTAGCCTCGAATGGGCAGTCTTTGCAAAGGTCTTTGAGTCAACATATCCGATCGAAGAAGTGGGCGCCATCGCTACCGCTTATAAAGAAATGGAAAAGGCCGCAGTAATGGATGATGTCACTATTTGCCAGGAAATGGCACTGCAACACCAGTTTTAAGCCTGGCAGCGGCGCTACAGTGTCGGTATTGCAAAAATGACCTTTTTGCCCCCTACGAAACTGGAAATGACCTAATAAACCCTGCAACACAAAGATTAAGAAAAATAATAACAAAGTAATAAAAACCTATATAAATAACGAAGAATAAGCAATTTCTTAAGAAATAAAGGATCTGATTCAGGGATATAAATCCCACTCATCACATGCTCATAGTATTAGTTTACAACACATCCCAACTTACTTTTAAAAGTTATTTTAACCTAAGCTAAATTATTTCTTAATACATGTATATCACATTGAATCACATTTCATGCATAGCTAAACCATATACGCATGCTCACAAAAATCAGAACTGAGACATTATTAGTTTCATCAAGGTTCATATCTAAAACTCCAAGTCTTCTTTAGAAAACACATACTAAAGCAAGTTAAGGTAATCATGTTATGCAAAGGAACTTATGTTCACAATTTAGGTTTGTTTTCATGCATATCTAAGTCTTATTAGCATATTGGAACTACCACACTACATCAGAAGTCAAAAATTAAGACTGGTGCATGGCGCAGCTGTGCCGTGTTGAACTGAAGGGAGCGCGCAGTTGTGCCCATCCCTGGAGAGTTCTAAAGGATCTTTGTTTCTGCAGAACTCAGAACCAAACGTGAATTCCCTTAATTTAATACACTTAAGCCAGCCACATTGCTTTCATATATGCATACAAACTTAGTTAACATCTAGACATCAACTTATAATCCAATTTACAAGAGATTCCATAAATTTCTAAGAATTTGAAATACTTGAATGTAAGAGCGTGGTTTAAAAATCTACCTCTGTTGGAGCTTAAAATGGGAATCCTTCTAATCTCAAATTGTTTCTTCTCAATTACTAGACTCACACAATATATGAACTTAGCAGAGAACTCAATAACGTGAATTAAGAAGAAGAGCTTACAATTTATAGAGAAATTATTACCCAATTTTGGGTTTTGTACAACGAATTAATCTAAGAGAAATAAGAAGAATCCAATGGGTTGAGAGGGATTGGTGAAAAGAAGTTACCAACTTCTTCTCCTCCATTCTTCACATCATCATAGAAGTTATCTAGCCATCATGTGCAGGCTTGAGTTTACGTAATGAGAAATAGGCTACTGTTAAGCACTATTAGGTCACTTAATATGGGACAAAGAGTCTGATTTGGTCCGTAGTAGCAAAATGGTTGCCAATACACTTAGGTTTATTTTCTTTTTGGCTTACTAGTTCACATTTGAGGACGTAATATTATTTCTTAGGCTTTTATCATGGACACATATATACACAATCATATAATCCATGTACATTAGTCTAGTCCAATTAATATTTATAACAGGTATGAACACAATTTAATTAGGTACTAACAATCCAATATTTTTATAGAACTTATTATCTAATTACTCATTATTACTGAAATAAATATTTTAATAGTACATATTTATTTACTCCCATATTTTTGAATACACATTTAATTATCCCACCACACATGATGAGGTCAGAGAAACTCATCTCAATCAATTATATGATTTACTTACTTTTACTATATAGTTTTTTATAGCATTATTCACATTTAAATGTCACACCTTATGTTATGTCAATGTATGAAATAATTATATGGTACTACTACTTACATTTTCCTATAACACACGTGGTGATACATAACAACATTTAATAATAAGGTTCACAATAATAATAATGGTAATTAGTCCATTATATTACTTATTCATTTCTTCTTTCATTAATGTGAATAATCCATCTTTGTAACTCATGCATACAGTAGAAATTATTTTCTAAGTTTTGCTACCGGCGCAGTTGAACTGGTTTACAGTACAGAAGTGGTGCAGCTGCGCCACTCTAGGAATTTCTCAGACTTAGTTACTGAAGAATTTAGTTCAAACCCTAGATTAATAATACTACTAGTTAAACACCTTATTACTCAATTATATGCAACTACTCCTTATAACAATTAATGGAATAGTATAATATTTATTTATGTTTCTTCTATTGAATCATTCCTCTATTAATTCACTTAATGCATCTCTTAGTCTTTCATCACGCCACACTAGGCAATCTTCATAAGCTTTAAATTAAGATTTTCATCAATCTTACCACATTACCTTACTTGTCATATAGTTTTCAACTTAAAAGAATTTTTATAACCCATGCCACAACAATAATTATTTATATTCAATTAAATATTTAACTTTTATTAATACCACTATTAATAATATTCAAAAATTCTCGGGTATTACTGATAGTAGTATGCACACAAGCCAATCATGTTTGATGATAAAGCATATATTTTGTAACAATCTTATTCATTTATTAATAAAAAATATTAATTTATTAAAGGCTTTTAATTATCTACATGATGTTGTTTTATAATATATGATAAATCCATAGTTTTAAGCAATGCTTTTAGAATAATGATGATGATCATTCTAATGAGATCTAAATTCTTAGAAAGCTTAAAACTAAAATAGTTCCCAATCGTTGGATTACTAAATTGGGGATTAGTGAATCCGAATAGATTGGTACATACGTTGTTTGCTCATTGGATGAGGATGATTGATCTCAAATCATTTGTGTGGAGACACTAAAGCAAGTATGTAGGTGCTTATTAGAGAAAAAGTTCCTTGAACGTGGCTCTCTAAGGAATACTTAATGGAGTTTTACTTTCCTGTCAATAGGAATTCTTGTAGTAATAGTAGTACAAGTGATCCTTGGACTTGAGATCATCATAGTATCTTGTGTATGATGAGTTATAACTTATTCCTTAAGACCCTTAGGGCATCAAATGATATGCTTGGGTATAATAAGTTATACATGGAGATAATATATGATCAATAAAGAATCTATCACTTCTAGTAAAAGAAGAGAAATGTTCTATATGATTCGACAAATGACAACCCAGTAGTCCTTGGCCAAGGCAGAATGAAATTAGAAAAAAGTTTCTAATTTGCATTATTTGGTGTTGTGCATTTAAGGATCGAAATACATATAATTAAATAAAATAAGACTTGATAGTAATTCCATATCTTATATTTAATTAGGACATTGTATGGTGGAAGGATTGAATTGTACGGTAACTATTTACTCAAAGGTTCTTTTATGATTAATGTTGAAATTTATATTATCTGGAAAGTCGTTGATCGCTAAGAAAGCTTATCCCTATTGTAGAATAAATATTATTTATTTAAATAAATTAAAAGTTTAATTTATTTATTTACATAAGATTAGAATTGTTCTAATTGATTTATTCACAACTGATTTAATATGGAGAACCTAAAGGGTCACACCATAAAAGAAAGAATAAGTATTTAAGAAGTTAATGGCATAATCGTAATAATAAGTTAAGTATATTTAATTTAATCTATGGTGATAGAATAAATTAAATAGTTTAATATTTATTATTTAATATTTTAGAAATATTAAATATAAATTAATAAGAGGAGTCTTATTATTATTATTATTATTATTATTATTATTATTATTATTATTATTATTATTACTATTATTTAATTCCTAAAGGAGTTTGAGAATTAATTAATAAAAGTACTCTCATATATCCTAATAAGATTATTAATTACAAATTCATTTACAGAATTTTACAATGTCTAAATCACTATCACTGCGAAGCATATTTGATGCTATTTGACCAGACCGAATTAAACGGATTGGTTAAGGAATTTGAGAATAGTTCTCATGGCTGAAAAGCTATCTTATGTCCTTAATACGTCTATCCCTGCAATGGTTGCAGACAATGCCTCTGAGGAAGAGATTGCTACTTTTAGAAAATGGTAAGATGATGCACAGTTGGCTCATGGCATCATGCTCGCATCCATAAGTAACAAGCTTCAGCGTCAGCATGAAACTATGGATGTTCTTACTATACTCCAGCACGTCAAATAGTTGATGGTGAGGAAAGTAGGACTAATAGATATCATATATCTAAGGAGCTCTTCCGATCTAGAATGACCAACGACACTACAGTACAGACACATGTCCTAAACATGATCAATTTGATTGAATAATTAGGATAACAGGTTTTGTCATGGATGAGAGTTGAGCCAAGATTTGATCTTACATTCACTCCCAGACTCCTTTTACAATTGTTGTGAATTTTTCATATAAACAAGATAGATATCAGCCTCGCTGATTTGCTTAACATGTTGAAAAATGTTGAGAGTCACTTTCCAACTAAGAAAGACCAAGTCTTACTGGTAGGGGCCAAAGGATCTTCTGAAAAGAAGAACGATTCTAAGAAGGTAAATAGAAAAAGGCAAAAATAATGGATGATAAGAACAAAAATGATACAGATAGCAAAGGAGTTTGCTTCCACTGCAATAAGCCTGGACACTTGAAAGAAACTGCAAGAAGCATCTTGCAGATGATAACCAGAAGAAGCTTAGTGAAGTTTCGGTTACAAATACAATTTTGTTCATAATTTAAAATAAATTTTTCTTTAAGTCAAGGTTCTACTTGGGTATTGGATACCGGCTTTGGTTATCATAAATATAGATTTATGAAGGGACCAAGCAGAAGTAGAAAGCTAAACAAAGATAAATAATCATATGTGTGGGAAATGAAGCAAAGGTTGCTGTATTAGTCATAGAAACTTATAATTTAACATTGCCTACGGGCAAACCTATTAAGTCAATAAGTTATTATTTTATTCCAGTTCTCGTTAGAAACATTATTTATATTTTATTATTGGATAATGAAATCTTTGGTATTATATTTAAGAACAATTGTTGTTCAATTTATAATAATAATGTTTGTAAAGAACTGGAATATTACTTAATGAATTTTGTATACTTGACTTACGTGAAAATAATTTTGCAAATTGAACAAACTAGTATAAGAAAAGGAGATGATCATTCAATGAGTTGAATGTTTGTATTTGATGAAATACAAGTGTGAATTATTTGAAAGGTTCAAAGAATTCAGAAAAGAAACAAATTGGCGAAGTATTAGGATTCTTTGATTGGATCAAGGGAGGAATACTTGTGCAATGAGTTTCTAGATCATCTTAAATGGTTTTCTCATAATGGACGCCTCTTGATACGCAATAATTGATTGATGTATCTGAAAGGAAAAATCATACCTTGTTGGACATGATGCGGTCCATAATGATTTTACCGACATTCCAGTATCCTTCTGGGGTCATGCCCTAGAAATGGATGTATATCTACGAGAAGGTAACCTCAAAATTCGGCCCCAAGACTCCATAAAAGTTATGGACAGGGAGGATTCCTAATCTTAAGTATGTTAAGATAAGGGGTTGTCCAACTTATGTGAAAAGGTTTCAAAGGATAAGCTTGGGACAAGATTTGACAAGTATAGATTTGTGGGACATCCTAAAGTAAGTTTAGGGTATATATTCTATAATCCTACTTAGCAAAAGGTGTTTGTTGCAAAATACGCTACCTTCTTAGATAAATGTGTTTATCATTGAAAGAGCTAGTGGGAGGATAATAGATCTTAAAGAGTTCAAGAACCATAAATCATTATAAGTCAAATAAGAGGAACATATAGATAAACCTATTGTACCACAACCGAATTGTAAATCTGGAATAGTACCGAAGATACTTGGGAGGTATGGATTCATCATGGATGATGATGATGAGGTACGTGATGAGTGGGATTTATACCTACGAATCAAGCCTTTGTGGCTTAAATTATTATCTGTTTTCAGTCTTTTAGTTAGCTTTTATTTATATTTTCGTTGTTATTACGTTTAAGTTCTATCAGTAGGCTTTGCAGATTATTTCTAGCTTTCTTGGTTTTTTTCTTTGTCTTTGGCATGTGCCCGATTGTCATACTGAGTTCAGACCAGTAGCGTCGTGCCACTTTGGTAGCTACTGAAAAGTGGCGCCCCAGCTCCATACTTCGCGCCCCAGCACAGGCCTTTGCTCGAACCTACTGTAAAGTAGCGCTCCGGCACCAAGGAGAGTGTAATGATTCGTGCTCTCAAATACGATCTCGATAAAGCCCATGGATCTTGGCGCCCGGCGCCAGAATCCAACACCCAACTTCACTTTTTTCGCTACCGACGCCATATCTCCGCCCCAGGCGCTACTTATTACTCGCGTCGCAATACTGTTCCTTCTTATAAAGTTGTCTTTGCAGTAGCGACGACTTCGGTGTCTTCAGCTATACGTGGCACCATAGTGCCACTTGCTAAGCTTATGCTCGCACCGCAACGCGAGCTCCGGTGCCCAAACAATAAAGAGTCTTTAATGACATAAAAGAAAGAGGGGAGCAGTATAAAAGAAAAGAGAAGCCGCCTGCATTCAATATCGAAGAATATCAGAGATATTCAGAGAGAACTTATTACAGATAGCTTAGACTAGGTTTATTTCTGTCTTTTAATTTCTAGAAGAGAAAGAAGTTATTTTTAAAGGAAGGAGAGTTATTGCATCCGACAGAGCTCAGGAGCTACATAGTGAAGAGAAGATTTGGAGGAAGAACACTTCAAAACAGGGGTTTTCTTATTCCAAATCTCCCATTTATTTGTGTATTTCTAATAATGTGGAATGTATTGAAAATGTGTGTTAGCATCATAGTTATGAACTAACTCCATTTTTAGGATTGCAATGTAACCTCTTGTTTAGCTTAATTAACTTTTTCTCCTATTTTTTTATAATGAGTCATTTTGGAATGGGTTGTTGTATTTCTTATTTAATGACTGATTGCTTGTTAAAGAAATTGGTATTGATAGTAATGAAAATTGACAAATGGATGTTATTATCTATCTTTAAATACAACAACACCTGTTATGACCATGCCAATGCAATGTGTGCATAATATGCTAATAGGATAGACATATCCGTATTTGTCTTGTGTGGCCTTAAGACTTAGCTTAATGACCTTGACCTAGTTATTTTCACTAATAGACATATTGTGATTTATCTAGTTAGGGATGTGCATTTGACCTTCGACAGAAGCTTATGCATATTCTTTTCTCGCTCTTGACCGATTCATTGATTCGTTTGTAATTTGGAGAGTTAGGAGATTAGGCGATGCATTAGGGGAGTTGTAATCCTATCTTGATTTCCTAGCACAACCACTTCTCTTATTCTTACAGTTTTTAATCACATAGATTAACCAACCATCCTTTTACACTTGTTTAGATAAGATAGTAACGACTTTGCCTTAGTAATTATTTTCTCTTAAGACTTTGTCCTCGTGGGTTCGACACTCTACTTTCATATATTACTTGTGGACCGCGTATGCTTGCGCGCGATTTGGCAATAGCTAAATCGGCCAACAGTACGCATCATAGAAGATGATGATCCAGTTATATACAATAAGGGAAGAGTTGTACACACTCAGAGAAATGGATTGAAGCAAGCTTCTCAAATATGGAACATTCGTTTTGATGAGACAATCAAAAGAGTTTGATTTTATCAAAAACAAGAATGAACCTAGTGTGTACAAAAGGGTCAGTGGGAGCGTCGTGACATTTTTGAGTTATATGTTGATATATTACGGATAAGAAATGACATACTAATGCTACAATCAGTAAAGATAAAGTTGTCTAAACATTACTCCATGAATGATTTGGGAAGAGTATCTTAATTGGGGATACAAATCTATATAGATAGATTCAAGAGGATGCTCGACTTAACCCAAGGAACGTATATTCATTTGATGCTAAAGTCGTTTAGCATGGCAAACTCCAAAAGATGTCTCATGTTGATGAGTCATGGAGTGTATCTCTCTTAATAGTCCCCATAGACTCCTGAAAAGAGAGATCGCATGAGTGACAATCATGTATACAATAAAATATACGAGGCCTGAGGTTGATCGGTCATATTCTGGAGAAGATTATTGTCAGACAGTGAAAAACATCTTAAAGTACTTAACCAACACTAAGGATGTGATCAGATTTATGGTGGGTCTGAATTAAAACTAGAAGGCTTAACAGACTCAAGTTTTTTAGACAGACCAAGACGACATAAAATCTACTTTAAGGTAAAGTGTTACCTTGAATAGTGGTACAGTGAATTGGAAAGGTTCCAAACAGCAAAGAGTTGCTGGTTTAGTGATAAAGACAAAGTATATAATTATAAATGAAGCTACAAGTTGATTATTTGGATGAAAAGTTCATTACAGAACTGGAAATAGTTCCTTAAGTATCATCTTGGATCTAAACATGTGTTATGGCACTTTCATTTGATTATAGGAATCATTGAAAGATGGAAAATCACTATAGAGATAGTGGACTCTCAAGAACAACATTACATATCCATTACCTAAAGCTTATCCAACAGCATGATAATCGTCACTTAGAGAATAAGGGTATGAGATACGATGGCGATTGTCTTTAGTGCAAGTGGGAGATTGAAAGTAGTATGCACACAAGCCAATCATGTTTGATGATAAAGCATATACTTTGTAACAATCTTATTCATTTATTAATAAAAAGTATTAATTTATTAAAGGCTTTTAATTATCTACATGATGTTGTTTTATAATATGTGATAAACCCATAGTTTTAAGCAATGTTTTTAGAATAATGATGATGATCATTCTAATGAGATCTAAATTCTTAAAAAGCTTAAAACTAAAATAGTTCCCAATTGTTGGATTACTAAATTGCAGTTTAGTGAGGTCGTATAGGTTGGTACATGCGTTGCTTGCTCATTAGATGAGGATGATTGATCTCATTATCATTTGTGTGGAGACACTAAAGTAAGTATGTAGGTGCTTATTAGAGAATAAGTTCACTGAACGTGTGTAACACCCCGAAATCCGGTCTATCTTCACACCCGGATTCCGTGCGTCACTAGTACATCATTCATCCAAACATACATCATTCTATAGCTAAATATAACAACATACATCCTCAAATCCCAGGTTCTATAACCATAAAACCTCTTTCATTACAAATAATGATAATTACATTATTCTTTACATCTTGTACAAGTGACTTTTATCCGCCACCAAGGATACATAACATTCATTAATTAATTCTATCATTACAAGTCTTCGCTTGATCTTCATTCTCATTCATATAATGAATGGCATTCCTTCTGGATACCGATCAGCTTGATCTTTACGGGATCCTTAAATTCTTTCTAACATCGTTCGCTGAAAATGTTTTTATTTAAAGCAAGTGTGAGCATTCAATTGCTCAAAGAAGTCATAAGATTGAACAAACAACTTCAAGAATTTGAACATTCTTTTAAGACTTCAATAACCGAACAAAGGTTATGAAGCAACTTGAATAATAGGAATAATCTTGATTCCTATCATTTTTAAACATTAAACATATTCGCTTAGAAATACTCTCATTCTCTACTTTCTTTCATACACATCCCGTCTGGCTAGAATCAATAGCACAGACTTAACAATAACGGTTCATGTATAAATAAGAACATGTTTCATACCGAGCAGTTCAATCTGAGTAACGTTCATATCATAGAAACACCGAAGTGTTCACATTGTGGCACAAGGCCTCATATGTTCTACCACCTTGTACGAATATCACATATTCGCACATAGACAGAACATCTCAAGTTCAACATCTGAGAAGTTTTAGAAACTAGCATTCATTTAAAATATGAATGAAGTTAGGAAACTTGCCTTACGCACAGCTACAGCTTATAGTTTATGCTGAACTGCTCATTCCAATTCATATGTAACACATAAGAAAAATAACACGTACGCCAATTAGTCATATACTTGACTTACGCATTGGTTTATTTACTTTACTTCTTAGGGTTCACGTTCTTATAAACTAAGTTTACGCGACCAACTTCCTTCACCGGTTAATGGCTTCATGACATACGCAGATGTCTTACTCAATACGTTCGTCATCTTTGATGATTTACATTCTTATCTTCCTCTTATAATTTCCTAGGACTCAGCACACATCGTGTCTCTGCTAGTAGTCCATATGGTACTCTAAGTGGTTTCCCACAAACAACCAACAAACAAGTTCCTGTATCATCTACACTGCCCACACAGTGAGTTAGATATGGCTTTACTCAAGGTTTTAATCACTTTCGATCATTATCCATCCCATGAACCCCATGTTCATTATTCTTTCTTAATGTCGAAGCCATACTGATCGTTGTATGCTAAGACCGATCGTTCATTACAACAACGTTGTGTTCAAAGTGTATATATGCTTTACATTTATCTCTCATTACCTTATCATAACATCGATATTTTATACATTACTATCGTCCATCAACGTCTAAGGAATCACCATCATAGCAATCCCTCACGTTCGATTC
This sequence comes from Panax quinquefolius, assembly GCA_020205615.1. NCBI lineage: Eukaryota > Viridiplantae > Streptophyta > Magnoliopsida > Apiales > Araliaceae > Panax > Panax quinquefolius. The sequence goes on from CM035153.1 coordinate 105,360,042, forward strand.
ATTGCGACTACGGTCCCCGACTATCAGTCCTGTAACCCGTAATTACATTCTTTTAATCACGTTTAATCTTTACGTTCAACCTTTATTAAAGGTTTAAAACACTCGATTAAGTGTTACATTAGTTAAACTACATGTTCGTATCTCTTTCTTGCACATCCCCGTAAATTGAAAAGCGTTAAAAATCTAATTTACGGCATTGCTCAGACTCAGCCATGGGCCACTCTCAAGACACTAAACTTCATACGTGGCGCTGAGTTAAAGATGCGTGACCCTCTCCTGGCCTGCAATGCGTTGCCACCATTCTAGGCATGACTGGTGCCGCGGCGCCAAGACCTTCTTCCTGAAAAATTTTTCTAAGTCTTTGGTTGTTCTGAGACGCGTACTTCGAAATCTCATAACTTCTTTGTTATAACTCGGAACAAGATCGTTCCAAAGCCATTTTCTTCGATATCTAACGTACTTTGTTACCCCCGGACAGAACTTTGTTCTGAATCCATTAACATGCCATTCAATTGGCTTAATCTTCACCCTTTGTTCATTTTAACGTTTTTAAAGTTCTTCGTTCGTTCGTCAGTAATTCGGTCATCCGAACTCAGAAATTCGTTCGTTCTTGATTCCACGACTCACATTTTCTATGTTCTCTTACATTCTTCTGAAACCCTACACGTTCGGGTTCAATTACTAACTTTCTAATTCTCGTTCGTCTTTTACGAAAATTTCGCCATAACTTCGTTATAGATAATTTTAATTCGTTCTTCATCAACGATTAACCAAGCAATAAGCATCTAACTTATACACGGTAGTTTTAAACTTGTCCATCAACAACAATTATCCTACAATGGTTTTAAATTTGTCCATCAACAACGTTCTTCGTGTGTTCTTCGCGTTCTTCGCTCGTTCTTCATTTTAATCGATATATTGGATAACGATTTTACTTTTTCTTGGAATTTGATGTTATAGAACATCATTCCTTACTTAATTCACCTACTCATCTATAAGATGCATTCGGATCGCTCAAAATCCTTACGAATCTTATACTTCCTTAAGAAATTTATAAACTAAATTCCTAATTCTTAATTCTTCGTTTTCTCATGAATTCAACCATATGAAATCATTATTAACTTAATCTACTACTGATTTTCATCTAGCTATGTTTTTGAACATAAAAACTTACAGAAAATTTAGAAGAAACTAGGGTTCGGATTACCGTTCTTCTTTAATCTCCTTCCGTCGAACAAAGCGTGCATTCAAGCTAGCTTTTCCTCATTCTGCTTCTCTTCCTCTCCCATCCAAACTCTCTCTCTCTCTATCACTCAAGTGTTGGTTGAGTTTTCAAAACCAAACAAATGAGTTTAAGCTTTCTATTTATAGAAAACCAAGGTTAGGGGCACTTTGGTCATTTCCCCTCAACCTCCTTACTATTCCAAACTTATCAACCAAGTTTACTTGGTCACCACCCTTACTTGGTGACCAAGTAGCCGCACCTTATGCCCATGGGTCATCCCCATGGGTTTCCCCATGGGTTTTACCCATCCCGGTGCTCGCTCGATCCGCTGTTAATTTTTCTGGATCGGGCTTAATTAAATCTAGCCTGGACCTTACATTAATTCTTACTGGGCTTTCTTTGGGCTTGATTACACATTCCATTGGGTTTGATATAATCCAAGTCCAAATGGATTCTACATAGTCCATGAACTCAAAGTCCATTAAAACTATTCGTATTCTACGCATTTCATTCTCGTATTTTCGTATTCTCTTCGTATATTGTTCGTAGGATATTCATATTATACGTCGTACTAATCTTCAAACTATACTCTTATAATAACTAGTATTATACTCGTATTTCTCACGCATAATAACTCTAATTATTATAATGAAATCATAAAATTTCTGAACTCACTTTTCCTAACCCTTAGGTTTTAAGTCCGCAGTTAAAACTTCATTTTTGCCATAATCGAAATATTATTGAATATTCCATTACGCCTTAGGATTCTATCATTACGGCGTTTCTCGAAAATTCAAAATAAATCTTCGAAAGCGTAATCGGATGAATAGTGCCTATTTCGCCTTTTTTCCCCGTAAATATTTTTTTTTCCCGAAAAAATTTTATTTTCGTCTTGAAAATTCTTACCCGCTCAGTCTAGCTCCTAGCCAGAATCCTCCCGATTAATAATCATTCTAGGTTATAGAACAATTAATAAACACATAGCACAGAATAGTATTAATAAAAATTCATTTTATTAATAACTAAATCTTTAAAATTTAATTCTGGACAATCCGATTTTCTGGGTTGTCACATTCTTCCCTCCTTAAAAAAATTCCGTCCTCGGAATTTCTTAAAACCAAACCCTTATCCGGGTTCTCACATTCTCCCCTTCTTCAAGGAATTTTGTCCTCGAAATTTTAGCTTACTCATCTTCTCAACTTCTCTTTAAAGAAGTTCTTATCTTTCATACATTCCCTACCCTTCATAATTAATCAAGAATCATGAAGTGAAAGGAATAACTAGGAATATAAAGATTCCTTTAAAACATTTCATACTTTTGCTGAGGGGTCATATCAACCATAAACTCATACTAGGTTAAACAGCCTCGCGCTGTAAACCTTTATTTCCATGGTAAGTTTACAATCACTAAGAAGGTAAACTACCTCTTACATACGTAGGTGATAGCCTAACGTAGCACCCCATTTCAGGGTATGTTCACCTCAGACTTAGATTCTGCAACAAAGAAATTTGGTTCGGCATAGCTCATGAAAGAAAGCTCGATTTTCTTTTAATCATGACATACCATTCGTCTTAGCCAAATCAAGTCGCTTAGACCATACCAATAAATTGGACATCAACTTGAAACATTCGTCTAGTCAACTCGCTTGACATCAACCAATTCTTTAAATTCTTTTGCAATACATCAAAACAATACATGACGTCATGATACCGCACTTTTCACAGTACATTGAGAACTTCGTCAGTTTATGACTTCATCATTATGTATCATACCATAGTGGGTTGTTGATCCTCTGATCACTTCCAACACTAGGTTCAATTGCATTAAAAACTCCATCCTTTTACCATCCTTACATCAAATGCACTGATGATATAAAATTCATTTTGATATTTCAAATCAATTTCTGTCTAGCCGAATCAACTAACATAGACATATCAAGAATAGTTCTTTTAAAATCCATTGGTTTTGAAAATTGAACCAATTCATTCATTTTCAAACGCAAGACATCAAAGACGATTTCAAAAACTTCAAATCAGTCATAGCTAGATGACTTGGAATATCCTATTCTCCATCTTCCTTCATTGTCTTACTTCATGACAATTCTTAATCTTCTCTAGCACCTTCAATGCTAAATCTCATCGAAAATACTTACTTTCTACCTAAACAACCCTATACCTTAGTATAGTTCATCAACTTACCACACTTTATGTGTTTAGGAACTTTCCACATCCATATGTGTTTAAGAACTTATCTTCGCAGTATGTAATCCAAGAACAAATCAAGGACTATCCATATGCTTAGGGCTCAGAAACATAACATATAACTATGAGTCACAAACTTTTCATAAGTATGAATTTCAAGAACCCGCACCTATCTTATCATTCTCTACCTATCAATTATATACATGAGAAAAGATTCACCTTCTCGCCATATACATATTGATAGCACGACATACTATTCCAATGATTATCACTGTAATAACTAAGTAATCATAAACCCCCTCCCATTCGAAGGTTTGTACTACTCATCTATCACATGAGTCCTCAATCGAAATCTTAGAACTTCTAACTTTCTCTTTACTTAATACGAATTTTCTTTAATTCGTATACTATCCTTTATAACTCAATTTGAGTTCTTCTTCCCGTACTACTTCGTAGTACCATTCATTCATAGCATTAGCTATAAATCATTCATCGTTTAACAACTCATCTGTTACTACGATTTACTATGATCACGTGGTGATCTTCTTATCCATCTCTCTACGATTATAGTCGTAGGTACTCATACCTAAGATTTATAACCTAACAGCTCTGATATCAACCTGTAACGCCCCGAAATTCGGTCTATCTTCACACCCAAATTCCGTGCGTCACTAGTACATCATTCATCCAAACATACATCATTATATATCTAAATATAACAACATACATCCTCAAATCCCAGGTTCTATAACCATAAAACCTCTTTCATTACAAATAATGATAATTACAATATTCTTTGCATCTTGTACAAGTGACTTTTATCCGCCACCAAGGATACATAACGTTCATTAATTAATTCTATCATTACAAGTCTTCGCTTGATCTTCATTCTCATTCATATAATGAATGGCATTCCTTCTGGATACCGATCAGCTTGATCTTTACAGGATCCTTAAATTCTTTCTAACATCGTTCGCTGAAAATGTTTTTATTTAAAGCAAGTGTGAGCATTCAATTTCTCAGCAAGTCATAGCAGTTGAACAAACAACTTCAAGAATTTGAACATTCTTTTAAGACTTCAATAACCGAACAAAGGTTATGAAGCAACTTGAATAATAAGAATAATCTCGATTCCTATCAATTTTAAACATTAAACATATTCGCTTAGAAATACTCTCATTCTCTACTTTCTTTCATACACATTCTGTCTGGCTAGAATTAATAGCACAGACTTAACAATAACGGTTCATGTATAAACAAAACATGCTCATTTTGAATAGTTCAATCACAGAACAGTTCATATCATAAACAATCAAGTGTTCACATTGTGGCACAAAGGCCTCATATGTTTCTACCAAATTGCATAAATATCACATATTCAAGACATAGATGTAACTTCTCAAGTTCAACATCCGAGAAGTTTTAGAAACTAGCATTCATTTAAAATATGAATGAAGTTAGAAACTTGTTTTACGCATGCAAATGCATGACTTATAGTTTATTTACGAATCGCTTTCATTCCAATTCCTATGTAACACATAAGAAAAATAACACGTACACCAATTAGTCATATACTTGACTTACGCATTGGTTTACTTACTTTACTTCTTAGGGTTCACGTTCTTATAAACTAAGTTTACGCGACCAACTTCCTTCACCGGTTAACGGCTTCATAACATTCGGAGATGTCTTACTCAATACGTTCATCATCTTTGATGATTTACATTCTTATCTTCCACTTATACTTTCCTAGGACTCAACACACATCGTGTCTCTACTAGTAGTCTATATGGTACTCTGAGTGGTTTCCCACAAACAACCAATAAACAAGTTCCCGTTTCATCTACACTGCCCACACTGTGAGTTAGATCGGTTACCAGTTTTGTATATACCTTCGCTCTCTGAAGGAATTGTTTAGCCCAACTCCCATATGTCAACCATCAAAGGTTACGATTGTACTACAACCTAACTCATCTTAACTTATCTGAACTATTAAACTATAATGTTCGTTAAGTCAAATTCTTATTCCTTATGGCTTTCTGACAAATAAACTTCATACCTCAGTTTCATTCATCATCTTCTAAGTTATGCAGTCTTCTGTATACTCAGAACGATCATTCAATACTCATTTTACGCATTAATAGCGTTAATCATTTTACTTTACCTTGTTCTTATCTTATAACGTCCGATTCATTCGACTCGAAGCATCAACCAAGTTATTAACTCGGATTCTTTTACGTTTTACGTAATTATCTTTAATTCAACTTCTTCACCGTTCAAAGGTTTAATCATTGATCTCCATTATCTTACGGTCAAGCCATACACGAGGTGTAGGTTCTACCCGTTTAATATTTGCGTACACTCAACCTTCACGCCGGTTAAAGTGTTCAATGCTTACATTTCATTCTAACATTCTCATCCGACTCACATTCGGCTTTCATTAATCTTCTTACCGTTCGCTAAGGCTTTCTTGATAATTCATATTTTACTTACTACATTCGTCAACGTCTAAGAAATACAACCAGGGTATACTTAGAACGTTCGTCCGACGTGAATACGATTCACAAGGATCGTTTACGTATTCAACGTTCACGTTGCTCGTCTCTTAATCTCTCATTTAACCTTTACTCAAGGTTTTAATAACTTTCGATCATTATCCATCCCATGAACCCCATGTTCATTATTCTTTCTTAATGTCGAAGCCATACTGATCGTTGTATGCTAAGACCGATCGTTCATTGCAACAACGCTATGCTCAAAGGTCTATACGCTTTACATTCATCTCTCATTACCATGTCATAACATCGAAATGTTATACATTACTATCGTCCATCAACGTCTAAGGAATCACCATCATAGCAATCCCTCACGTTCGATTCATTGTGACTACGGTCCCGGGCTATCAGTCCCGTAACCCGTAATTACATTCTTTTAATCTCGTTTAATCTTTTCGTTCAACCTTTATTAAAGGTTTAAAACACTCGATTAAGTGTTACATTAGTTGAACTACATGTTTGTATCTCTTTCTTGCACATCCCCCAGATATTGAGCAGTTAAAAATCTCATTTTCGGCATTGTTTCAGACCAGCCATGCGCCTACCACTCTCAACACTAAGACTCGTGGTCGCGGTGCGTGAGTTAGCAAGAGACGTGATCCTCCCAAGCATGGCGCATAGCCGCCACCATTATAGGTATGATCAGTATTGGGCGCCAAGACCTTCTTCCCGAAAAAAATTTCTAAGTCTTTGGTTGTTCTGAGACGCGTACTTCGAAATCTCATAACTTCTTCGTTATAACTCAGAACGAGATATTTGCAAAGCCATTTTTTTCCTTATCTAATTTACTTTGATTACCCCCAGACAGAACTTTGTTCTGAATCCGTTAACACGCCATTCAATTGGCTTAATCTTCACCCTTCGTTCATTTTAACGTTTTTAAAGTTCTTCGTTCGTTCGTCCGTAATTCGGTCATCCGAACTCGGAAATTCGTTCATTCATGAGTCCACGACTCACATTTTCTACGTTCTCTTACATTCTTATGAAACCCTACATGTTCAGGTTCAATTACTAACTTTCTAATTCTCGTTCGTCTTTTACGAAAATTTTGCCATAACTTCGTTATAGCTAATTTTAATTTGTTCTTCATGAACGTTTCTACCGTTCCTAACCAAGCAATAAGCATCTAACTTATACATGATGGTTTTAAACTTGTCCATCAACAACAATTATCCTACGATGGTTTTAAATTTGTCCATCAACAACGTTCTTCGTGTGTTCTTCGCGTTCTTCACTCGTTCTTCGTTTTAATCGATATATTGGATAACGATTTTACTTTTTCTTGGAATTTGATGTTATAGAACATCATTCCTTACTTAATTCACCTACTGATCCATAAGATTCATTCGGATCGCTCAAAATCCTTACGAATCTTACACTTCCTTAAGAAATTTATAAACTAAATTCCTAATTCTTAATTCTTCGTTTTCTCATGAATTCAACCATATGAAATCATTATTAACTTAATCTACTACTGATTTTCCTCAAGTTATGTTTTTGAACATAAAAACTTAAAGAAAATTTAGAAGAAACTAGGGTTCGGATTACCGTTCTTCTTTAATCTCCTTCTGTCGGACAAAGCGTGCATTCAAGCTAGCTTTTCCTCTTTCTACTTCTCTTCCTCTGCCATCCGAACTCTCTCTCTCTCTCTCTCTATCACTCAAGTGTTGGTTGAGTTTTCAAAACCAAACAAATGAGTTTAAGCTTTCTATTTATAGAAAACCAAGGTTAGGGGCACTTTGGTTATTTCCCCTCCACCTCCTTACTATTCCAAACTTATCAACCAAGTTTACTTGGTCACCACCCTTACTTGGTGACCAAGTGGCCGCCCCTTATTCCCATGGGTCATCCCCATGGGTTTTACCCATCCGGTGTCGGTTCGATCCGCGGTTAATTTTCTTGGATCGGGCTTAATTAAATCTAGCACTGGGCCTTACATTAATTCTTACTGGGCTTTCTTTGGGCTTGATTACATATTCCATTGGGTTTGATATAATCCAAGTCCAAATGGATTCTACATAGTCCATGAACTCAAAGTCCATTAAAACTATTCGTATTCTACGCATTCCATTCTCATATTTTCGTATTCTCTTCGTATATTGTTCGTACGATATTCGTATTATACGTCGTACTAATCTTCGTACTATAATCGTATAATAACTAGTATTATACTCGTATTTCTCACGCATAATAACTCTAATTATTATACCGAAATCATAAAATTTTCTAACTCACTTTTCCTAACCCTCAGGTTTTAAGTCCGCAGCGAAAAACTTCGCTTTTTGCCATAATCGAAATATTATTGAATATTCCATTACGCCTTAGGATTCTATCATTACACGTTTCTCAGAAATTCAAAATAAATCTCCGAGTAGAATGGATGAATAGTGCCTATTTCGTCTTTTTCCCCAGAAAATATTTTTTTCCCGAAAAAATTTTATTTTCGCCTTGAAAATTCTTACCCGTTCAGTCTAGATCCTAGCCAGAATCCTCCCGATTAATAATCATTCTAGGTTATAGAACAATTAAAAAACACATAGCACAAAATAGTATTAATAAAAATTCATTTTATTAATAACTAATTCTTTAAACATAAATTCTGGACAATCCGATTTTTCGGGTTGTCACAACGTGGCTCGCTAAGGAATACCTCATGGAGTTTTACTTTCCTGTCAATAGGAATTCCTGTAGTAATAGTAGTACAAGTGATCCTTGGACTTGAGATCATCATGGTATCTTGTGTATGATGAGTTATACTTTGACTTATTCCTTAAGACCCTTAGGGTATATCAAAGGGTATGCTTGGGTATAATAAGTTTTAAATGGAGATAATGTATGATCAATAAAGAATCTACCACTTCTAGTAAAAGAAGAAAAATGTCCTCTGTGATTCGACAAATGACAACCCAATAGTCCTTGGCCAATGTAGAATGAAATTAGAAATGAGTTTCTAATTTGCATTATTTGGTGTTGTGCATTGAAGAATCGAAATACATATAATTAAATAAAATAAGACTTGACAGTAATTCCATGTCTTATATTTAATTGGGATATTGTATGGTAGAAGGATTGAATTATACGGTAACTATTTACTCAAATGTTCTTTTATGATTAATGTTAAAATCTATATTATCTGGAAAGTCGTTGATCGCTAGGGAGGCTTATCCCTGTTGTAGAATAAATATTATTTATTTAAATAAATTAATAGTTTAATTTATTTATTTAAATAAGATTAGAATTGTTCTAATTGATTTATTCAAAATCGGTTTAATATGGAGAACCTAAAGGGTCACACATAAAAGGAAGAATAATTATTTAAGAAGTTAATGGCATAATCGTAATAATAAGTTATGTGACGCCCCCAAATCCGGGTATCTTCCAACCCGACAGATGGTGCTACACGGTTCTCATAACTGTACATTCATTCTATTGAAATGACATCAAAATGTGTGTATCAACGACATTCTTATTTCATTAATAATATTACATCCCGTTCCTAGGTTCTAAAACCATTACATTCTTTGTTCATCATTCTATAATATATATAACTTACTAGTTTCTTCGTCTTGCCTCTATCCTTATCAGATCCCTCGGTACGTTCGGTCCTAGCTGTATTCATATGGTTCAAGCAAGAGTGAGCATAACAAGCTCAGCAAGTACAATAATTTCTTTTAAAAAACATGTTTGAAACATAAGAATCGAATATCTTCAGTAACTGAACAATAGTTACGAAGTACTACCGATAATTCAAAATAGCACTTCTTTTCCTTCAAAACGTTTTACAATAACAATATTCAGTAAAACATCCATTCTGGTCAAAGACCATGAGCATTTCATAATTTCTTTGAAAAGCACAACCCGACACTAAGTCCGTAAGCCCGATATATCTTACGAGTACTTCTGGGTGATCAGCCCATAGTACTCTATGTTGATCAACACTACATCCATTAAACGTTTGTACGTTTAAGTTTTGGCAACCTCACGTGCCCATCGAATAATCGATGAAAATACATTTGTTTACTCATACTTATGCTTACCTTGAATCCGTACCAAATAATTGGCGTAGGATAGCGTTAACAATTCTATATTGAAAGACTTGTAAATAAATCAATCAATCAATCTTCAAGATTAGTCTAGCCGAGTTAAAACTGGCATCGACATTTTCGTAAAACAATTAATGCATCTCATAACATGAATCACAGAAAACTTGGCTAACTCGAAGGTTAGACAAGCGTTTAAGAAAAACTTGCCTTCAGCGTCTGCTACAGTATAATAACGTTTCCTTTCAGTCTTTACGGTCTCTACAACACATAATCACATAACATACCACATTAGGTCATGAATGAACATACATGGTTCCTAATGAATCTTACCCTTCTTCTCAATCTAATCCTGTATTAGATTTGTTATTTATTGGTTCCGGTTTATCGTTATAACTTACATCATTCTTACCAACTTCTTTCTCTTTTATGTCTTAATTGGATTTACTTTATTAATACAACTCCTTTCGAGTTAATCATCCTTCCTCACGGCTTACTAATTTCTTACGTTATTAATCAAAACTTGATCGTCATTGGTTAAGTACACTTACTGCATATCGTTCACATTCAATTACTTATCTTCAATCCTAAGTGATCATACTTAAGGTTTAAGAATATCTTAATAATGCCACCTTATGTTTGTTAAGGTTGCATTACTTCATTTGTCTTTCCTTTTATCTTCATAATCATTCATCTCTATCCAATCCCTAAAATGGCAGCGCTGGGCGCCAAACATTTCTTTCTTTATGTCACGTCGGCGTGACTTAAGCAAAGGTGTATGCTCCAACTTCGTATTTGCAGGCATGAGTCTCCTTTTTTATGGCCGCACTGTGGTGCCAACTAGTAGTATACCCTGTCTCGGCCTCGCGCTGCGGCGCGGGCCTTTGTGCCTTGAGACGCGCTGCGGCACGGACTCTGTGCCTCAAAAAAATTTGACAGATTTTTATTTTTGTGAGATTCCCGGACGCATAACTTCTTCGTTATAAGTTTGAATTTTCTCTTTCAAAAGCCTATGGTTCACAAATGACATACTCTACGCGTTCATACAAGAATTTTATCTATTTGACTTCGTTTGCTAAAAATTCACCTATTAGTCCATTTATAACAAAAACGGTAGACGTTCGTGAACGTTCAGCGCTCGTTTCTTCGTTCTAAATCGAAATTTGGTTATTCTCGAGTCCGCAACTCTAAAATGCCAAATAATACTGACTCCATTGAAAACCAATGTTTCTAAGCTCAATATTAAAATTCGACTTCCATTCCGAGAATTTCACAAATTCGACGATTATCATCCAAACTCGTAAATTTCGCCTTAACTTCATTTCTTATGATTTGTTCATCGTTCAAATGGATTCAATCCATCATACTAACATCTTGACATATATATTTCATTAACTTATAAACATGATAAGTTCTTACTTGTTCTTCATTAGTCTATAAATTATAAAAGTATAACTACTTATGATTTTACTTCACATGACTTAACATGGTCTAAATCCTTTTAACCATCATTCTTGCTTCTTATTATCAAACAACCTTATTATTTCAACACAAACAAGTTCCTACAAGTTCTTCCTTGTTTCATAACTTATATGATTACTTAATATCTTATTCAGCGACTTATACGGCTTATTAAGACTTAAGCCCTTTGATTACTTATTCTTATCATTCCTTATGCATATACATGTTCTACCACTACCCATTTCCTACCAATGGAAGAGAAAGATAATTATGGTTTAAGTTCTTACCTATAAAGATCACTTGATTAATCCTTGTTCTTCTTTTTGCTTCTTGAATTATGAAGACTAGCTTTCTAGCTTATTCTCACTTATTCTCTCAAACCAATAAGCTCTCAACTTGTTGGTGTTTTTGAACAAGGAACAAATGAAATCCAAAGCTTGCTATTTATAGGAGTTGATAGATTAGGGAATAAGGGTCATTAATCCACTCCACCTCCTTACTATTCCAAGCTTAAGCACTAAGTTAACTTGCTCCCCACAACACTTGGCCATTAAGTCTACTTGGTCATTATACCACTCCACCTCCTTACTATTCATTACCTAGCTTATTAAGTAAACTTGGCCACAACACTTAAGCACTTTACATGCTTATCACACATAAGCACTTTACTTACTTATCCCACATAAGCACTTTACTTAGCCTTTAAGTTACTTAACTTATCCTTTGCTTAACCCTTAAGTCTACATGCTCATCACATAAAGTTCTTGATCACCAATTCACCCATATGATCATGGGTTGCCCCATGGATCCTTCTAATCCATTGGATTCTTACTTTGGGCTTAAGGTTTAATTAATCCTAACTTATACATTGGGCTTGTTCAATAATTCTTTGGCCTTTACCATTAGCTTGCATTGGGCTTACACATTCCTACACTTGGGCTTTATCAATATCTCATTGGACTTAACATTACAAATATTTGGGCTTTAACATTATTTCATATTGGGCTTTATTATTATCCCAATTGGACATTACAATTTCCTACACAATTCCACAAGTCCATTATATTTGGCTTAAAGCCTTATAACGTATAATTTACGTATTAATCTCGTATTCTAACTCGTATACTTATTTAATATACGATATTCCATCATTCATACATACTCGTATAATACCTCATATTATACTTGTATTCATTACCTCGTACAATACTTACGTATTATACAATCATTGCTTTAATTCATTATACGCATTTAAATTCCTTCTCGGAACTCATTTTCCCTAATCGTTAGGTTTTAAGTCCGCAGGTGAAAAACTGCGTTTACCATAACTAAAATATTATTGGATATTCTATCTCACCTCGATATTCTATCATTACGTATTTCTCAAAAATTCAAAAATAATTCCCGAGCAGAAATGCATTAATAGTGTTTTTCAAAAAATTTCTCGGATAACTTTTATTTTCATCCTGGAAATTCAAACACTTTAATTCTACCACGTAGCCAAAATACTACAACATTCCAATATGTCTAGGTCATAGAACGACCTTCAAATAGCTTACTCCCATAATTAATTAATTAAATTCATTTAATCCACATAATTAAATAAAAATTTAATTCTCAAAAATCCAAATTTTCTGGGGCGTTACATTCTTCCCCCCTTATAAGGATTCTGTCCCTAGAATCTCGCTACAATTATCTAACTAAATGAGGAAAATTTCTTCATCATTTTAATCTCAAGTTTCCATAATGCTTCTTCGACATTGTAGTTCTTTCATTTAACCTTCAACGAAGGTATTATCTTATTTTTCATGGCTTGTCACTTCCTATCAATAAATTGAGTTGGAAGTTTAAATACTTATTAACATATTACGCTATCTTCCTCTAATTAATTCTTCCTTTAACTTCAAAATTATTTGAAACTCAAATTCCTCCATCAAAACAAGATTATACATGATCTTCTCTTTATCCTGCATCCTCTTCTTCACTCGCTTGCACTCCTCGTTACCTAGTTGTATTTAATTAACTCGTTCTATTATCATGGATTGAGTCTATGTTGTGAATAACATTTTTACCTCTTCATTCCGTAATTTAACTTCTAGCTTCATTCTTGCCATCTCCGTTAGTAACTCATTCTGAGTCGTTAACATCGATAGCTTTTCCCTACCCTTCCTATTTAACGCGTCGGCTTCCACGTTTACCTTCCATGTATGATATAACATATCACAGTCATAACCTCTTATCCCTTCTAATCACCTTCTCTACTTCATATTCAACTTCTTCTGTTTGGAGATATATATCAAACTCTTAGAGTTCGTGTATATCTCACACTTCTCCCCGTATAAATACTATCTTCCGATTTCTAATTCTAAGACTACAGCTGCCAATTTTAGATCATAAGTAGGGTAAACCTCCTTATAATCCCTTAACTGGCGTGATGCATACACAATGACTTTGCCATACTACATGAGCACGCAATCTCGTTATTTCTGCGAAACATCGAGATACACTACAAAATTCCCCATATCATTTGATAAAGACAATACAAATGCCTCACTTAACCTTCCTTTTAGCTTCTGAAAACTATTTTCTCCCTTCTCATTCCCAACATACTTCTCAATAACAAATTTTGTCTATCTCTTTAAGCTATAATTCACACGTAGTGAATTCCATATCCAACTTCTCCCTCCATAGTGTTTCTCACACTATTTCCAAATGTTCAACGTGATCTTCTGATGTCTTAAATTAGACTAGAATATCACCAATGATCATTACGACACCCTCATCCAAATATTATTTGAACACCCTGTGACGCTAAGGTACTTTCAACCATAACACCTCACCAGAGTACCTATCAATTTTCCATCGACTTGCTCGACACCCATTATGGAAAGTCTAACTTTTTGTACATTAGTTAACCCAAACGACATAACCAGAAACTCATCATAACTATAACAATTTCTGAACGTCGTCTTAGGCACCTCATCCTTCCTTATGTTTTACTGATAATACCTCGTACACAAATCTATCTTAGAAAAATTATTTGCCCTCTTCAACTGATCAAATAGATCATCGATCCTGGGCACTGGGTATTTACTCTCAACTGCTAACTTACTCCTATTACGATAGTCGATACGCAACCGTAACGTCTCATCCTCTTCCTTAACATCCTCCTAACTTGCGTCATGATTAGACAACAAGAGCGTCGCGGTATTTTATTACCGTAAATTACTACCTTGGGTTTCTTTAGAAAACCGAAGATTCATACTTTTATGATAACAATTTATTAAAGTTCTATGATTAATTAACCAATTCATAGCGAGAATTACTTCAAATTCTCTCAACATTATCGGTACTTATCTATCAACACTTGCTTACCATAATTATCCATGAAACCATTTCCACGAATATAATTAACGAAAGTTATTTCCCCATTCTCTACCGTAATGTTTAAAGATACTTATAATCCCTTTTAGACAGACTCCTAGATGAGTCTTTCCACATGTCTTACACACTTCGATCTTACACTTAGGATCCCCTTGTCCCACTCTAGTATTCCCGGAGTTAAAATTCTTCCCTTTTGACATACTGCCACTACCACTGGCACTCTCTGCCTTGGTTCCTCCCTCTCCCTTGCTCTTATTCTTCTTCTCTTTGTGGTATTGAGTCAACGCCTCACTACCACCCTTGGCTATAATCACCTTCTCCAGAATGGTCCCATAGGAAACACTCTAAAACACCGAAATAATACTATAGAGCCAGGGTTTCAGGTCCTGCTCAAACCTACGAGCCTTCCTCTCCTCAGTGTCCACTTGATGTGGAGCAAACTTTTCCAATTCATTGAATCTGACCGCGTACTGGGGAACCGTCATGTCCCCTAGTTTAAGTTCTAAGAACGTAATCTCCATCCTCCCTTACATGCTTGTAGGGAAATAATGCTCGAAGAAAACCTTCTTAAATTGTTCCCACATTACCCCATCTGTTCTAGCCCCACCCTGGTGAGCCTCCCACCAAAAGTTGGATTCCACTTTCATCATGTAAGTCGCAAAAGAAGTCTTTTGCGCCTCACCTATGTTTTGTAATAACAAACTCCTTCTCTATTTCTATTACCCATGTCTGGGCTTCTAATGGGTCTGTCATTCGTTTGAACTCCGGCGGACCTACGCTTTTAAATTCTTTAAAGGTAGTCATTCTGGCTAACCTAGGTTTGGCGGGTACTCTACCCTCAGTTTAATTAAATGCAGCCATTAATAAATTAACGAGCTCTTGCATAAGGTTGTTTTGACCCCCTTGATTTTCATTACGTGATTCCGCTTCCTGATTACGTTGTCTTCTCCTTGGCAGCATTTTTCGATTAAATAAATAAAATTTCATTATTATTTATTTACTTGCTTGGTTATCCTTCCATACTAGTACCTCATACCACATCAAATCACATTAAATAAAAATTTCATTATATTAATATGCTTCTTTATAGTTTGAAACTATTTAAAATTTGTTTTACATAGCCAAAAGCTATTACATTTCTATCCCGCAATTGAACTTCACAAAAGTTGGGATTTACAAAAAGACTACCCTTTTATACACAAGAGGGTTTTACGTCACTACATAGATATTTATTACTATAGACTTCTAATAATGCATAACAGCGTCCTCGTGTTTCTCATTCGCAATCATTGCTACAATATCCTGACTAATAGTATGTCGAGTCTGCCCCAACTCTATGGAATAACAAGCCACTTTAAGCTTAAAATCCTTATGAGCACTCTTATGGATGTAAGACATCCGTGCTATCTTCCAGTCTCTCTTAATCAGCTTCTTACGAAGCTTATCGGCCTCTTCCTTATAGTCCCTAGCCTGCTCTGTCATAAGCACCTATCTATCGTGCTCTGACTCAAAATTTGCTTATGCAGACACCTTAGCTTCATGGAGATAATTAATCTCTTCACTCTGATTCTGCACAACTGTACTCAGTTGCACATTCCTGTCAAGCACTACCAGATACAATGCTCTCATTGCATCTGGAGGTAATGACTCTAGTGTAGGTACCACCATATTAACCAATGTTACCTCCATTTCCTCCTCCTCATAGACCATTATATTAAGATATGACGTTATATCCATATCTCCCTCGGAGTAGTCTTCCTTAGAAAAGTACTCCACTGACTCCGACTCCTCTAGAATCACTAATGGTACCTCCGCCACCGGCATAGGTACAGGTTCTACTCTGTTCACAACTTCTTTGCTCACCGCGTGTATATCTCTATACATCAAGCTATCGATCGACATCCTACAATCATGTTGATTACTACATAACACACCATAGTATAAGCACAAATCACATTTAATTTATTTAGGGTTACTTTCCATCTTTTAAATCTTTCGGTACTGAGTTTCATCAATACCTTATTAACTCATTCAACTGAAGTAAAACTTGAGTTTACTTCCTTCAGACTTTTCTTCCTTAACGAGGTTATTAGCCTAAGGTTCTTCCCCCCTTAAGTTTTATAACCTAATGCTTTGATACCAACCTATGACTCCCCCAAATCCGGGTATCTTCCAACTCGACATATGGTGCTACACGGTACTCATAACTGTACATTTATTCTATTGAAACGACATCAAAATGTGTGCATCAACGACATTCTTATTGCATTAATAATATTACATCCCGTTCCCAGGTTCTAAAACCATTACATTCTTTATTCATCATTCTATAATATATATATAACTTACTAGTTTATTACAAGGTAAACTAATCGTTCAGCTTCGTCTTACCTCTATCCTTATCAGATCCCTCGGTTCGTTTGGTCCTAGCTGCATTCATATGGTTCAAGCAAGAGTGAGCATAACAAGCTCAGCAAGTACAATAATTTCTTTTAAACAACATGCTTGAAACATAGGAATCGTATATCTTCAGTAACTGAACAATAGTTACGAAGTACTATCGATAATTCAAAATAGCACTTCTTTTCCTTCAAAACGTTTTACAATAACAATATTCAGTAAAACATCCATTCTGGTCAAAGACAATGAGCATTTCATAATTTCTTTGAAAAGGACAACCCGACCCTAAGTCCGTAAGTTCGATATATCTTACGAGCACTTCTGGGTGATCAGCCCATAGTACTCTATGTTGATCAACACTACATCCATTAAACGTGTGTACATTTAAGTTTTGGCAACCTCGTGTGCCCGTCGAATAATCGATGAAAATACATTTGTTTACTCATACTTATGCTTACCATGAATATGTACCAAACAATTGGCGTAGGATAGTGTTAATAATTCTATATTGAAAGACTTGTAAATAAATCAATCAATCAATCTTCAAGATTAGTATAGTCAAGTTAAAATTGGCATGGACATTTTCATAAAACAATTCATGCATCTCATAACATGAATCACAGAAAACTTGGCTAACTCGAAGGTTAGACAAGGGTTTAAGAAAAACTTGCCTTCAGCGTCTGCTACAGTATAATAACGTTTCCTTTCAGTCTTTACGATCTCTACAACACATAACCACATAACATACCACATTATGTCATAAATGAACATACATGGTTCCTAATGAATCTTACCCTTCTTCTCAATCTAATCCTGTATTAGATTTGTTATTTATTGGTTCTGGCTTATCGTTATAACTTACATCATTCTTACCAACTTCTTTCCCTTCTATGTCTTAATTGGATTTAATTTATTAATACAACTCCTTTCGAGTTAATCATCCTTCCTCACGGCTTACTAACTTTCTTATGTTATTAATCAAAACTTGATCGTCATTGGTTAAGTACACTTACTGCATATCGTTCACGTTCAATTACTTATCTTCAACCCTAAGTGATCATGCTTAAGGTTTAAGAATATCTTAATAATACCACCTTATGTTTGTTAAGGTTGCGTTACTTCATTTGTCTTTCCTTTTATCTTCATAATCATTCATCTCTATCCAATCCCTAAAGCTGGCACTGCGGCGCCGGCATTTCTTCTTTATGTCACGTCGCGGCGTGACTTAGCAGTGTGCATACTCCGAACTCGGCGCTGCGGCGTGAGTCTCCTTTGTTATGGCCGCGCTGTGGTGCCAACTAGTAGTATACTACAGCATCTCGGCCTCATATTTGCGATGCGGGCCTTTGTGCTTGAGAGACACGTTGCAAATACGGACTCTGTGCCTCAAAAAAATTTGACAGATTTTTATTTTTGTGAGATTCTCGGACGCATAACTTCTTTGTTATAAGTCTGAATTTTCTCTTTCAAATGCCTACGGTTCACAAATTACATACTCTACTCATTCATACAAGAATTTTATCTATTTAACTTTGTTTGCTAAAAATTCACCTATTACTCCATTTATAACCAAAACGGTAGACGTTCGTGAACGTTTAGCGCTCGTTTCTTCGTTCTAAGTCGAAATTTGGTCATTCTCGAGTCCGCAACTCTAAAATGCCAAATAATACTGACTCCATTGAAAACCAATGTTTCTAAGCTCAATATTAAAATTCGAATTCCATTCCGAGAATTTCACAAATTCGACGATTATCATCCAAACTCGTAAATTTCGCCTTAACTTCATTTCTTATGATTTTTTCATCGTTCAAATGGATTCAATCCATCATACTAACATCTTGACATATATATTTCATTAACTTATAAACATGATAAGTTCTTACTTGTTCTTCATTAGTCTATAAATTATAAAAGTATAACTACTTATGATTTTACTTCACATGACTTAACATGGTCTAAATCCTTTTAACCATCATTCTTGCTTCTTATTATCAAACAAACTTATTATTTCAACATAAACAAGTTCCTACAAGTTCTTCCTTGTTTCATAACTTATATGATTACGAATATCTTATTCATGACTTATACGACTTATTAAGACTTAAGCCCTTTGATTACTTATTCTTATCATTCCTTAGCGTACATGTTCTACCACTACCCATTTCCCTACCAATGGAAGAGAAAGATAATTATGGTTTAAGTTCTTACCTATAAAGATCACTTGATTAATCCTTGTTCTTCTTCTTGCTTCTTGAATTATGAAGACTAGCTTTCTAGCTTATTCTCACTTATTCTCTCAAACCAATAAGCTCTCAACTTGTTGGTGTTTTTGAACAAGGAACAAATGAAATCCAAAGCTTGCTATTTATAGGAGTTGATAGATTAGGGCATAAGGGTCATTAATCCACTCCACCTCCTTACTATTCCAAGCTTAAGCACTAAGTTAACTTGTTCCCCACAACACTTGGCCATTAAGTCTACTTGGTCATTAAACCACTCCACCTCCTTACTATTCATTACCTAGCTTATTAAGTAAACTTGGCCACCACACTTAAGCACTTTACTTGCTTATCACATATAAGCACTTTACTTACTTATCCCACATAAGCACTTTACTTAGCCTTTAAGTTACTTAACTTATCCTTTGCTTAACCCTTAAGTCTACTTGCTCATCACACAAAGTTCTTGATCAACAATTCATCCATATGATCATGGGTTGCCCCATGGATCCTTCTAATCCATTGGATTCTTACTTTGGGCTTAAGGTTTAATTAATCCTAACTTATACATTGGGCTTATTCAATAATTCTTTGGCCTTTACCATTAGCTTGCATTGGGCTTACACATTCCTACACTTGGGCTTTATCAATATCTCATTGGACTTAACATTACAAATATTTGGGCTTTAACATTAATTCATATTGGGCTTTGTTATTATCCCAATTGGAGATTACAATTTCCTACACAATTCAACAAGTCCATTATATTTGGCTTAAATCCTTATAACGTATAATTTACGTATTAATCTCGTATTCTAACTCGTATACTTATTTAATATACGACATTCCATCATTCATACATACTCGTATAATACCTTGTATTATACTTGTATTCATTACCTCGTACAATACTTACGTATTATACAATCATTGCTTTAATTCATTATACGCATTTAAATTCCTTCTCGGAACTCATTTTCCCTAATCGTTTGGTTTTAAGTCCGCAGGCAAAAAATTGTGTTTACCATAACTGAAATATTATTGGATATTCTATCTCACCTCGATATTCTATCATTACGTATTTCTCAGAAATTCAAAAATAATTCCCGAGCAGAAATGCGTGAATAGTATTTTTCGGAAAATTTCTCGGAAAACTTTTATTTTCATCTTGGAAATTCAAACACTTTAATTCTATCACGTAGCCAAAATACTACGACATTCCGATATGTATAGGTCATAGAACGACCTTCAAATAGCTTACTCCCATAATTAATTAATTAAATTCATTTAATCCACATAATTAAATAAAAATTTAATTCTCAAAAATTTAAATTTTCTGGGGCGTTACAAGTTAAGTATATTTAATTTAATCTATGGTGATAGAATAAATTAAATAGCTTAATATTTATTATTTAATATTTTAGAAATATTAAATATAAATTAATAAGAGGAGTCTTATTGTTATTATTACTATTATTATTATTTAATTCCTAAAGGGTTTGAGAATTAATTAATAAAAGTACTCTCATATATTCTAATAAGATTAGAGGCTAATTAATTAAAAGAGTTTAATTAATTATCCCTAATAAGACTATGGAGCTTAATTAATTAAAGTAATTTAATTAATTAAATAATACCCTATTTTCTAATTAGATTAGAAGGGTTAACTGATATCTTTATAAGAGGAGTCTTATATCAGATATCAATATACATGATTCCAATTGTTGGAGAGTACGCTCTTTTTCTACGAGAGATAGAAAAACTAGGGTTTTGCCAAACACCCTTCTTCTTAAATATTTCTTTTTCTTTGGTGGATCACCTCTAGAGGCCAAACACATGGGTAGCTAACGTTGATCAAAGGAAGGAACCAAACCTGGTGGATTCAGGTTTGAACGCGAAAAGGATTTGGAGGTGAACTTGTACCTGAGGAAGCTCGAATCTTCAAGGGTATGATTCTTGTTCTGTATCTTTTCGTTTAATTAATAATTATGCATAAAGGATGATCCGGGTATATGGTTTGTAAAATTTTAAAACTCTAATTTTTCATGTTTTCGCTTATTTTGTGCAATTTAATTGCGTTCATGAATATTACAAACCTTGCAATTACAAGCATCGTCATCCACCACCCGATGATGATACTCATACTAGTTTATAAACTCATTTGTAGATCATTTGTACTTATTGTAGTCTAGTTGCGTTGTAAAAGTGTTTTAAATCATATTGTATATACTTTTTAGAACATTAGATTATATTTGACATTGCTAATGAGTTAGTAGATCATTTGTAATTGTTAGCTTAAATTTATGTCATTGTTAGCTTAGTTGATGATTATTGGACAGTAATACAGGTTTATATATACAAGTTTTTAGCGATATGTTGAATGTCTAGAATATATTACTGTTATTGGGATGAAACAGGTTGACAGGTTGCAGGTACAAAAAAATTGGGTTTAAACACCTAGAATTCGAAATTTCAAAAAAAAAAGTATTAAAAAAATTCTTATTTCTGAAGGATTAAGTTATTTCCGACGGAATTTTCGTCAGCAATAACCCCTATTTATTTTCAATAGCAATTAATATTTTTTTTAAATTATCCATTTTTTCGTCGGAAGAGCGTATTTATGACGAAATATTCTGTCGATAATAACCCCTATTTATTTTCGACAGAATAATCCTGTCGTACTTATTCCCTCATAAGTACTCTATTTACGACGGAATTCCCTCGTACATAATTTTGTTAGCCATATCATGTTTTCGATGAATTTTTTGACGAACCTTATTTTCGACGACTGTATAAACGACAAAATTTCTGACGGAATATTCTCTCGTAAATAAGCTAATTCCGACATAAAAGGTTTATTTCCAACTGAATATGCCGTCGGAAATAAGCCTTTTTCCTGTAGTGGAAGCTTTAGAATCCGGTAAGGGCTAGATCTAGTAAAAAGATTCAATTTTTAATAACTTATAGTCAAAATAATTGTTCAAAAAATTAGATTTATAGATAAACAACAAATATATGTATACAGATCGAAACTTTAACTAGATCTAAGCACAATAATCAACAAAATGTAAGAAATCTAATAGATCTATATTGAATGTACAAAAAGATTAAATTTTTTACCTTGCGAAATGAAGGAACAAGCTCCTTTGCCTTGAATCTATACTATTACACTCAAATATATAAAAGATCTACATATCTAATGCTAGATCTATATAAAATCTAATGATTTTAATCATTCAATTTCAAGCCCCTCTCTCTAGAAATCTCTCTCTCTAAAAATGAGCTATAAATGCCCATTTATAGGCCTCCAGGACCAACCGCAAGTATATCTGTAGTTGGCCGAAGGTATACCTGCTGCTGGTCCTAGTGGGGCCCACACCTTGATTTTTGTGTCGTCAGTCGTTGCGTTGTTTGCTGAAACGTTCGTATCTTTTAATTCAAGAATAGCTATTCCAGAAAGTTCTTTCCGAGAGCTACGCAATGACATAGCGTTTGACAAATTTTGGATCCGTGAAAATAAAGTGAAAAATAGAAAACCATCTTCCTAAAACTATAAGACAGTTAGCTGGCTTGCCTTGGTTAGTCTACGGTTTGGGGATCACTCTAGCGGCTCTTATGATTTCATCCTCAGCTCCGTGATCCTCACCTGAATGTCTTGACGTCGGGGTGAAATTACGTTTTTGCCTTCCTGCCAGGGTTAATGAAAGGAAAGCTAAATTTCGAGTGTCTACAGTGTGGTTTTCAATGAACCCTAAAATAAATTTAAAAGGAATTAGTTTATCTATGAACCTACAAAAATAAATGGGTTATGAACTAGAGTGCATTGGTAGCATAAGAGATGATACGGTCGCCCGACGAGCCTAAAATTCGTGAAAGTTGTTAATTATACAACAAGACATTGAACTAGTGTCTCATGAATTAGGCACACGTTGTGCCAAGCCACGTAAAAATCTCATGTGTTATTGTGTGTTTGCTTGATTAGTTTTTTCTTTCTTTTATGTCTTGTTTGTATATTGAATTCACTGTAAGTCAGTCGTTTTCATCAACAAACAGAGTCATATTAATATTGTAACTCAGTCAAACATTCATATAGAGTCAAATAGTTAGAAGGCGAGCGTAATCTTTATTATGTTGTAAATAATTAAAAAACTTGAAAAAAAAAGTAAATAACAATTCACCCCTCCTGCTTCTTGGTTTGTCATAAGTTGTGCCAACATGATATCCGTATGTATCCGTATCTGAAAAAAATATTTTATATACATTCGTATCCTGAATTGAACAAATTTCTTAAGGTACCATTCGAATTCAATATTTAAAAAACTATTCAAATATGAATATTATCCATTTCCAAGAACTATCAGAATTTATAGACATAATTAATTGAAATTAGTAAATAAAAATATTAAAATTTTAAAAATTACTATTATGATATTAGTATAATATAACAGAATCATCAACCATATAAAAGTTTAACATATCATACTATGTATTCAAGATAATTATGTTGGTATTAATTAATGTTAAATATTAAATTATTCATGTCCTTTTTAGTAGAATCATTTTTATACTTTTTAAAGTGATATGTATTATAACAAGTATTTAATAGTATAAAATGAAAAAATATATTGCCAGTCGCTACAACATGTATCGGCCCAAACAACATACTTTAGTGGCTTCTATTTTAATAAAAGTCAAATTAACTTGCTAATGTGAGCCAATATTGTCAAATAGAAAGATATAAAATGAATTTATTTTTTTTATATAACAACCGCTACAGCTTTTAGCGGCTTGGTCTTAATATATTTTTTTTATAACGTGGGCCAATTTTGAGAAATAGAATGATAAAAAGAAAATTTATTTTTTTTATATACCAACCGCTACAACTTGTAGTGGCTTGGTCATAATTTTTTTTGTGTGTCATCCGTTATCCCACTTTATTGGTAATAGTGTTATTACTTGTCTTTTTATTACTAATACTAATATTAATTAAATGAGAATTAAAAAAGGAAATTAATATTATAATATTATCTTTATATCTCTCAATTTTCTTACAACGGAAGTCACTAAAAAAAACAAACAAACCGCTACATCTTGTAGCGGTTGGTAATAGTGTTATTACTTGTCTTTTTTATTACTAAAGGCATTAAAAAAATAAAAAAAAAACCAAGTCGCTTCATCTTGTAGCGGTTGGTATAATAGTGTTATTACTTGCCTTTTATTACTAATATTAATTAAATGAGAATTAAAAAGGCAATTAATATTAGTATTAGTAATAAAAAGACAATTACTATTAGTATTACTAATAAGAAGGCAATTAATATTAGTAATAATAATAAAAAGATAATTAATATTTGTGACGCCCCCAAAATAGGTATACATCACCCATCTTGAGTCGCCAAATACATGGTATAAAATTCAAATACAACTTAATTATACAACAGTCGTGTAAAATACGACAAAACATATGCTGTGAGTTGTAATACAAATATTGTCATCTAGACAATATCCACACTCAATTGAGTCCTCATTACATTTATTATAACACCATTTAACACAATAGTGATGACTACTAATGCTATTATCTGGACCGTCACTCCGTTCCACGACTAGTCCCTGCTACGTTCTCATTTCCTGAAGAGAACAATGAAAGTAAAAGGGTGAGCTCAATTAGCCCAGAAAGAAATATTATGACTAAGATAATATAGAATAAATTATTGTTAGCCTTCAACAGTGTTAAACTGATACAATATAACAAACATCAAGTTTAACTGCAGCGGAACAAGCAATCCATTAAAAGACTCAAGTAGAGAATAAAATCTACTATCTTTTATGATTTAAAATATTTTTCATCAATTTTTTTGCTGGGACACAGCTTAATAAATAATTCACATCATCCCTGCACTACGACCAAGGATATTCATTAGTATCACAACCATAAATTATCCATGCACTACGGGCCAAGGATATTAGTGTATTCATCAATGGTCATGATCATGCCAACAACTGTCCATCAATGCACTACGGGCCAATGAGGACTTTTACCACATCATTTGTAACATTACGGTCATGATTATACCGAATAATCCCTGGTTATAATCATACCAAGTCCATCTATGCACAACAGGCCACAGATGACTTTCAACATAATATAGCATGAGGATGATGACAATGATATAAGAATCCAATAAAACAAGTTCAATAATTAATTTATCCATAATTCAATAACGGCCAAATTGTCAACATGATACTGCTTTGTAGAGTAAAATTCAAGAATGCTCAGAAGAATATTTCCATGAAAAGATACTGGATGAAGCGCAAATATCAAGGATATTTCACTAATTCATGGAGTATAGATATCAAAACTTTAACCAATTGAGTATAATAAAGAATAGAATAACAAAAGAAATCACCAGGCATGCGATAAACCACACAGATAGGTTATTCCAAAAGAATAATAAATAATCTGGACCAGTCAGTACGTAAATGCATGCATATGATATTCCAATGGAATAATAAATAACGGAACAAAGTTAGGTGAACTTTCGACCGGCTGTGATGTTCCAACAGTAATAATGAATAATGGAATTGTGTCATGCAGAAACGCACGTATATGATGTTCCAAATGTAATAATAAAGAATAGAATAATAGAAGAATTTCACCATGTATGCGATTGCCAGATGTACAAAAGTTATTCCAACATAATGATAAAGAATGAATAATGTAAGAATTTCACCAAGTATAGGTAGATCAGCATATACAAAGTTATTCCAATGTAATAAAAAAATGGAATAATGTAAGTTCTCTTCATGAATACAAAAGAAATAATACCCTTACCTTAGAACAAACCTGGATATAAGAGTAATGAAGTAGCAGAATACTTTTCTATTGTCTCTCTATAGTTTCTCTCTCTAGAGTTTCAGTGAATTCGTAAGAAATAATGAAGGAATGAGCTTCTATTTATAGGAAAATGGACTGAATAGTAACTAATTCCTGAACGGTCCAGATTGATTTACTTTTAAACGAACGGTTTAGATTGGTTTACTATAAAATATTCTAATAAAACAAAATCTTTTAAATAAAATATAATATATTCTATTTATAATCTAATAAAATGAATAACTTTATAAAAGTATTCTTTTTATATAAAAAGATTTTACTATGCAAAAACACTATCTGAACACTATGCATAATAAAATATAATATATTCTATTTATAGTATAATAAAACGAATAACTTTATAAAAGTATTCTGCATTTTATATAAAAAGATTTTACTATGCAAAACACTATGCATAATGGAATATAATATATTCTATTTATATTCTAATAAAATGAAAAACTTTATAAAAGTATTCTCATTTTATATATTAAAGCTTTTACGTTTTATTACATTAATAATACTAATAAAACAAAACTTCAAAGATCATTATTATAATTCACACTATTAATCGACTGTGTCGTTCCTGGAAGAGGGGCTTTCAATAGGGACTTCTCCCTATCATAGATAATTAGGTGACCAAACTTCTCCTTGGCAGAACTTCTAGATATCGTTAATATTGCAAATAATAATATTAATAACTCTGTCATCTCAATATATAAAATATCGACAATAATTGAATACAACTGAGTGACTTCTCATGTAAGCATTAATAATCAATATCGTGTGTTACTATGCAACCACGCGTATTCCTGTACTTTTAACACCGGGTGTTTCAACAGTTAACGATAAAACTTCCGCCGTTATTTTCATAAAATATTTTTGTCGTTTACTCAATCTAACAATAATTCCGTTGTGGGGTCCACCAATGATCATTGTCATCACGAATATTCCCCGCTAAAATGAATATTCCCAACCAATCGAATATTATATAACAACTTCACAGATTGCTTTGCAAAATTTATAACTATTACCCACAACTATAACATTATATCAAATTCATTCCATAATATTCAAAAATGATAATTATAGAAAATTCATCTTTATTCATAAAAGTTGGGGTCTTACAATCTCCCCTTCTTATGAAATTTCACCCTCGAAATTAGGGTACGTACCTGGTATGTCGAAGAGGTAAGGATACCTTGGAGTGTAGAATATGTTCCTTCTTATCCATGATTTGAAGAGTAACCTCTTCATACATTAAATCTTTCGCTATTTCATCCGGTTCTAACTCAATAATGTGGTTCGGGTCTTTCACATATTTACGTAACATGGATATATGAAAAATGTTATAAACACGAGACATACTTGGCGGTAAAGCGAGTCTATAGGCTACAGTCCCTACTCGATCGAGGATTGAGCTTTCCTCTCTTTCCAAATCTCGTAACTCCTTTCCATGGAGCAACACGTAACAACAAATGATCTCTAATATCGAATTCCACGTCCTTTCGATGAAGATCAGCATAACTCTTTTGTCGGTCTTGTGAGGTTTGTATACGTTGTCGGATCGTTTGAATCTTTTCCGTAGTCATACGTACCAACTCCGGTCCCAACAACGTTGCTTCACCCACCTCATCCCAGCATACTGGAGAACGACACTTTCTTCCATACAACGCCTCGAATGGAGCCATGCCAATACTTATTTGATAACTGTTGTTGTAAGAAAACTCCACCAATGATAAGAACTTGTCCCAACTTCCCTTAAAGTCAAGGACACAGAGTCTTAATAAATCTTCAAGAATTTGAATAGTCCTCTCTGATTGTTCGTCTGTCTGAGGATGATATGTCGAACTAAATCGTAAATCTATGCCCATAGCTTTTTGTAAACTAACCCAAAATCGTGAAGTGAATCTTGGGTCTCGATCAGAAACTATGGATACTGGCATACCATACAGTCTCACAATCTCGTTTATGTACATACGAGTAAGACGTTCAAGTGTATAAGTTTCTCGTATTGGTAAGAAATGAGCAGACTTGGTTAATCTATCAACAATGACCCAAATTGCATCTATGCCTTGAGAAACCTTGGGAAGACCAGTAATGAAATCCATGGTAATGTGCTCCCACTTCCATTTTGGAATTTCAAGTGGTTGCAATGGACCTTTTGGTACTTGATGCTCCGCCTTGACTCGTTGATAAGTTAGACACCTTGAGATAAACAATATTATCTCTCTCTTCATATTGCTCCACCAAAATGTATACTTAAGATCACGATATATTTTGGTACTCCCAGGATGGATTGCAAACGGTGTGTGTATCATGCGCCTCCATCATGATTTTATACTTTAACTCGTGGATCGTTAGGAACACAAAGTCTGGAGTTGACTCAAGTATTCCTTCTTCATCGATTCTTGCTTTGTGATAGCACCTTCTTGTACTTTCTTCCTCATATGCATCGCCTCCAGTGTCCGTCAGAGTTGGAGCGCCTTTTAACTTTATTGATTAAAGTTCGGTTCTACTCAGATATTCGCCATCATCACGTGGGTCCCCGGAGCCTTTATCTCTATCTCCATCCTTTGCAAGTCATACAAAATGGGCCTCTGCGTTGACAATATCGCACTCATACCCACATATGATCTTCTACTCAACGCGTCACCTACCACGTTTTCTTTTCCAGGATGGTACGATCATAATCTTTCATCAGCTTCAAGCCAACATCGTTGTCACATGTTGAGTTCCTTTTGAGTGAAGAAATATTTGAGGCTTTTATGATCCGTAA